>JAQPPZ010017224.1:15058288-16264077 GCA_028583015.1 Wollemia nobilis | reverse complement strand
TTTTTTTAAAAACTTTCAAAAAAAACAAATAATAAAAAAAATTTAATTAAAAAAAAATTTAACCTTTTTTTAAACCCCTGCTGGGATTCGAACTGGTAACCTCCGCAAGCTACCCGACGATCTTAGCCGCTGCACCACGCAGCTTCGGGTGGTAGCAAAGAACAAAAAAAAATATTAAAACTTTAGAAAATCGCGAGGTCCCAAAAAAAAACTAACAATTTTACCCCGGCGGGATTCGACCTCGGGTCTCTGCTCTGCAAGGCGGGGACTTTCGCCGCTAGGCCACGCTAGTCGGACGATACAAAGGAGGAAGGACGTGAATCTTAAGGACAACACGGATACAGGTTTGAAAAAAAAATAGTTTTTTTAATCCCACATGTAGTGGGCAACACCAATGTCCAGGCTTTATCAAAGCCTACGAACACACAAGAGTTTGATTGCCTTCGGGAAATCGATCCGCCAATCCTTTTGCCCGTCAGATGACCAATCAGACATCGCCACGTGGCACACATGGAGCCCTCGTCCACGTCAGTCACCATGTCAACACACATCCACGTCATCCAGCCATGTTAGCATGCCTCCACGTCAGCCTCGTCCACGTCACCCAACCACGTCAGCCTCGATCCTCGTGTTGCCAGCTTCGCCACCACGTCAACATCCAGTCAGCTCCTGGTTAGCATCGATCCACATGCTATCAGCTTCGTCACCACGTCAGCCTGCTGTCAGCTCTACCGCCACGTCAGCCTGCGATCAGTGTCGTCGCCATGTCAGCGTCTAGTCAGATCCTCGGGATCCGTGCAACTGCTACTTCGTCGCTCCTCGAGATCCATGCGACAGCTTCTCCATCGCTCCTTAGGATCTATGCCTTTGGCTTTTGTGCCTTACCTCGGCCCTCGGGATCCGTGCCCCCTCGGCTCTGATACCAATGTAAGTCTAAGATGCAGTTAACCTTAGATTAGTTAGGCCAAGGTAATAATAATTGACATGCAAATTAAAGCCAAAAACATTCATTAAAAAAACCAAGGATTAATACATTAACGTGAACCTTATATAGGTTTAGAAATTGTGTAAAAATAGGAAAGGGAAGGTGGAGGAAGATCGGGGAGTTTAGAGAGAACGAAGGAGTAGGAGGTGGAGTGGGAGGTGGCAGTGAGCATGGGGAGAGGAAGGGAGTGGAGTGATAAGGGAAAATGGACGACAGGAAAGGAGGAAGCTGAATGGAGGGATATGGAGAAAATGAAGGAAAGGGAGAAGGAATATCATGCCGACCATCCAAGCAATATTAGCCGACAAAAGGTGAGTGTGTTCACACTGGGCTTAGAAAAACTAGTTTTTTCTAAGCCTGTTTCAAGCTAAGTTCTGTTCATACTTGCAACACTGGGTGTATAACATAAACAACCATTTTTCTTTGTGAGACAAAGTGTCAAAACTTCTTTAGATATTTCATCACCGCATACACCTGTTTCTCAATTAAATTATACTTCTCCCAGTGCGGCGCAATAACTTGGCTCAATAAAGCGATCAACTTTTCATCTTCATCTTCTTGTTTTTGAGTAAGAACGACAACATAACTCTCTTGCTCACCTACTACATAGAGAATGAAGTCCTTGGAATAATCTAAATTGACTAATACTGGAGCTTGAGTGATTATTTCAATTATTTCTCGAAAAGCATGTCTTCTTAGCTTGGTCCATTTGAAATCTATATTCTTTTTCAAGAGCTTAGTCATAGGTTTCACTACCTGAGAAAAATCAATAATGAACTTCTGAATGAAATTTATCTAGTTGAAGAATGACTGCAAGTCCCTCTTATTTACTAGCAATGGTAGTTTCAAGAGTGCTTCGGCCCTTGTAGGATCAATCGCCAGTCCTTCTTGTGAGATAACATGACCTAATAATTTCCCTTCTTTAATAGCAAATATAGCTTTCTTCAGGTTAATGAAAATCCCAAAATCTCAGTATTTCTCGAACACCTGCCTCAAATGAGAAACATGCTCTTCTTTGCAATGCGAAAATACAGTCATATCATCAAGGTAAATCACAATAATTTTGTTTAATAACTCACCGAAAGTGATGTCCATAGCTCTCTGGAAGGTAGCGCCAACATTTGAAATACTGAACGACATCCTTTGATAAGCAAACATAACCCACTTTGTAGTGAACATTATTTTGTCTTGGTCCTCATCCTTTGTCCAGATCTGGTTATAACCGAAGAAACCATATAAACATGAAAATATTTATGATCTGGAAACCACGTGAAGAATTTGATCAATCTATGGTAGAGGGTAGTGATATTTTAATGATTCTTGGTTTAGATTATGAAAATCCATGCACAAACAGATATATCCATTCTTTTCCAAATTGGCATCGGGTTAGCAACCCATGTTGAGTGTTTAATTGGATATATTTTCTTCGCTTCCAACAACTTTAACAGTTCAACCTTCATGAGCACCTTGATTTTGGGATTGATAGGTCATTGTTTTTGCTGAAAAGGTTTTACTCCCTCCTGCAACTCAATGGTATGTTGAATTACGTTCTTGTCATATCCCTTCAAATCCTGATAGCTCCATGCAACGATGTTGGGTAATTTGTAACACAAGTTATTGATATCTTCTAATTCTTCTAACGTGCAATCAGTCCTGATCTTAATGATATTCTCAAGCTCCAACTATAACTCCTTATATTCCTTCACATCTACCTTGATTTTATGCTTCTCAACTCTATCATTTTTGTTGAATAGACTTTCCAACTAAATCAACCCCCTAGGAATGTGATTATTCTTTAGCTAAATCATTCCTTCCATCTCCTCTTCGACAAGTACTCTATCATCTACGCTTGCAACATTCCTAATAAAAAAATGACTATCTATTCATCATTGTCGAACACCTGCCAATAGAGGTTCTTATCAGGGACCGAGGGTCTATAGATTACCCTAACAGTCTTGGGTTTTTTGACTACTTGTTCTATGGGAGAGAATTTGTACCAAGAGAGACCAAAATATCAACATGTTTGTTATGCTCCTATGATACAACTTGAATATTCAAATATGTGAAGGATTCAAACAAATCCCATACTTTGTTGTGATAGGCTTTCAAGTAAAGTTGCTTTGACACACACTTGTTTGTGGTTTGATTTAAAATGAGATCAGAGTCTCCAAATATTTACAGTTGTTTTATGCCCAACTTATAAACCTTCTTCAAGCCAAGGTACAATGCTTCATATTCGACTGCATTATTCGTGCAACTCTAAGTTAGTCTATACGAATAAGTCTTCTATAATCCTATAAGAGAAACTAGAACAATACCAGTCCCTGCATCATTTTTGCACCTGGTGCCATCAAAATACAACATCCTTAATTGATTTGGGGAGTTAGGGACCCTTTCTTCTACCTGCTGAGGTTTGGTTATAGTATAACAACCAATGTCAGTTTTGACCATCGCATTGAAATCCATGAGTGAGAATTCATATTCAAGGTGAAGTTCACCAAGCGCTTCTTCCATCAGGTCAACTTCTTGTAGTTCTTTCATCATCATGTTGACTGCTCCAGTGGGTAATTCTTCTTCTTCCAATTTATCTATGTGGAAATTAGATGGCTTTTCATTATAAATTCATATTCTTCTTCCCTTGTATGGTATCTACAAATGCGAATAATCCAAGGAAAGGTATCCTCCCAATTTCACTATGAACTCCTTTGAAATACACATGCTGAAATATGGCTCCAAGTCAACCACCACTACTTGAATAATAGTAATCTACTACATGCTATGTAGAACAATAGGAATATACTTGATTACTCCTATAGTAATCAAGTATTCCATTCCCATTACTTTGCATACTGCTTTTAGCATGATAGTAGTTGCAACATCGAAATTGATCATACAATTGTGCATAATCTAACCCTCCATTCTGAGTGAAAAATAGAATGGGGGTGACCTATTTCTAGTGGTAGAAGTTGGTAACGTCTATGCTAACACAATTTGGGAATGACTCTTCTTCTTATCTTTTACCGTCTTAAGAGACTCTTGCAGTAGGTCAACTTGCCTAGGTAACTGTAGTGTGTCATATAAAATTACTTGTATAGGTATATTTTTCATATCTTCCACAAAGTTATAATTAGAAACACCAAAAGTTTTTTCTTCTACAACTCGCTCATACTTATCCCGATACTGTTGAGCAGCTTCCACACTTTATTGCTTATTCAATGATGGGTAGCGAAGGTGTTCCTTGACTTGTTATTTCACCTCATTTTGGCCTGAGGAGCTGCAGGTTGTGAAGTTGATGCCTTGGTTTGTAACTTCTCTTAAGATTGCTTGGGTAGTAAATATTTCAATAGGATAAAATCTTGTTGCTTTGTCATTAGACCAGACGCTTTCGTTGGTGATTGTACCTTTTAATTCTACACCTTTGGTTCTACAAAAATATTCAAAGGTTCCAACTCCGCTGGATCTACCATCACTGGCTTCTTTCCAGATCTTGTGAGAACTAAAACTTACTCCAAATATGGGACCATAAAATTATGATCGACTTCCCTTATCATATTAACTTGGTTGCTGGTAGAAATTTTTGCTAGTGTCCTCTCAATGAGGATCATTGCAAGTTGAGAACCAGTATGCTTTTTATGATGTACTAGCTTGTTCATTTGTCAATACAGTTGTGTTCCTTTCAGGGCCCTTGCTAGTGGTTGCTTGATCTCAAGTAATCGATGGTATTTGAAATATCTTCAATCAAAAATCAACCTCAACTTGCTTCTTCCTTACCATTGTGAGTTTGTTTGGCATTGTTCTTATGGCTGAATTAGCAGATTTCACCTCTTCTAACAACTTCATATAAGGATCAAGATTCAAGGGTGCAGGAGGTGACAGTAAAGGTAGAGGCACTGATGCGGTAGGCAACGATAGTGGAACTGGTAGCATTGGTAATGCTGGGAAAGGAACAGGTGCTGGAAACTATGGTATTACTGGTGCGGGTAACTACGAAAAACTTGGAGCAGGAAGCTATGGGATAGGAATCAGAGCGACTTGAGGTGGACCTAAGCTCCATGAGGGAACTGGGTACATAGAAGGTTTAGGTTGTGAGAAAGCACTTAAATAGAAGTGTTGTGGAAGATCGAGGAAAATGGGCATAATCACTTTTGATAGAAGCTTTCCTATGGAGATTAAGTCTGCTTCGGCCTTTTGCACCTGTGTATACAACTTTGGAAATGTATTTACATTGGTATACCGTACTGCCATACCAATGTTAGTGCTAAAAACCCTGAGATAATAAAATACAACTTATTCATGCATGGGCCGAAGACCATCAGGAACCCTTTCTCAAATTTGGGTGAATCTAACGTTGAAATCAACTATCTCCTCTTACGGATATCTTTGGATCATCATAAATTGGTGTAGCAAAGAGAATGGGTGAGCTTGCTCATGGAAATTCTTAATTAGCAATTTTGCCAACTGATCCCATGTGGCGATAGTAGCGGGTGATAAAGATCGATACCAATACAATAAATTTCCTCTAAGTGAATAATACTAGCAATCTTACCATAATGTCTTCATCTACTATGTCGTCGATTGTAGCCAAAGAAGCCACATCCTGAATATGCTCATAATCAGTTTTACCAGTACCATCATAGGTAGGCAAAGCCTTAAAAGTTGCTTGAGGGACTAGGTTTTGTGCTTATAAATTTAAGGATCTTGAGCTATTCCATGCTTGGAACTACCTTGGTGGTTGTGGCTATTGTGGTGGTGGGTTTTGAGCCATGTGGACTAGTGTGTGTGATTGAGCTTGAGAAATGCCAGTAGCAGTACTAATTAGACTTGTGGGAGTGAAAAACACACCAGCTAACCACAAGAATGTTGCAGATGATGTAGGAGGTGTATAAGGCAATGATGATGTATGACATGGGGTAACTAATTGAGGATGATCTCCTAACCTTTGGGTATCAAGCTCGTAGAACTTAATGGGGTTTTTAGGATTTTTTGCCTTCGATATTGTAATCATGAAGCACATATTTTGTTGCCTTCACATTTGGAGGTTTTTGGGTATAATTGAGTCGCCATATGTTCTAACTATACAACACGAAGGTGAACATCAAACCTCAATATTGTTGAAAGTGGAACTTTTGGGGACCCATCGGGTATGCCAAAAACTATCGGTCAAATATCTTCCTAATCATACAGACCTATCTGTGTGCCCTAGACATGGCCAATATTGAAAGGCTAGGGGAAAGAGATGTCCTCCATGTCAATATCCAAAGAGGGATGACTCCCTTACTAAATCCTACACTAGTTTGAGACTAGAGTTGTAGGAAAGAAATTGGAAATAACAGAAAGAGATGGGAAGTATGTCCACAGGCCAAAGGTGTAGGATTGGGGACATACTAGTAGCAGGAAAACCACCCAAACATTTAAGCATCATGTAATAAAATAAAATAGCAAAATTTACTCACAACCTTGTGAAAATACCTCCAAGACCACACTCCAGAACTCATTCCATCACCAACAATGTTCAAATTCAAATACAAAATTTAAACTTAATAATAGACAATGAATATGAGCATGAAAGAAAAATGCATAAAATAGAAGGAAATCACACACAAGATCACTTGCAAATTCAGAAGCCAAGTATCTTCTATTGATGCAAAGTACTTGAATAGTTTTCTATACAATGTCTCCCCCATTTTACAAAGGAATTTGATTAGTATTTATAGAGGATTTTGCCTCTTTCATTAAATACACATGAAGAAAAAATACTCACAGATCAGAAACCTTGGTGAGACAATTCTTCCTTGAATTCATTGAAAATTCTTCTTTTGAGGCGATGATCCAACTTTTAAGGAAATTCTTCTGGGAAATCGACATTTCTGGGCATCGATGCATGGAAAACTACAAGGCTTGGTCGTTGAATTGGTATATTCGCCATCCTTGAAAATACACTTTGGCTTGGAAATCATGAAAATCGTCTTACACTTTTAATATCGTTGCTTTGTTTATTTGAGTTACTCTTTAACACAAACATTTAATGTTTTTCATTCACTTGTCTTGGTTGCTTTTGAAATTCATTCCCGATTTCACATTCAATGCTTCAAATTTTTTACCTTTTGTTTACGCCTTTCGAAAAGGTAATTAAGACCTTTGCATACTTCCCAGGGTAGAAGCGCTTCACAAGATATTTCTTTTATTTCAAAGCACACATTCACCCCAAAGAAGGGCCAAAGACACCATCACCCTTTACTTTAGGCAAGCACCTCTTTGATTTTTCAACATCGCCTGCTGAGAACTTGGCATCCGAAATGAACCTTGGTACGTTAGTGAAGAATTTCTATGTATGTTCGCCCCATGGAGGGGCGAATGGTTCTTTCACGCCCCCATTGGGGTGAGAGCATGTTTGAATTTACAAAGTCGCTTACTTACCCAAAAATCTTCCAAAATTCTCCTTTGGTGAGATTTTAACCCAAAGAGGGGCGAATGGGACTTTCACCCTTCTATTGGGACAAAAGCACCTTTGACCAATAAATACTTTGATTGGGTGCGCCCTTTTAAATTTCAAAGACGTTCACCACAAGGTGGGGTGAATGGTGCGTTCACCCCTTCCTTGGGGTGAACGCATTTTTAACAACACTGAAATTTCAACTTTGATTTTGTATCGAACTTGCAATATTTTTCGGGTGAAAGTCGCTCGCTCCTCATATTTAGCCTTTTGTGCCTATGTTCGCCCCTAAGAAGGGCGAATGGGTCTTTTGCCCCAATCTTCGGGTGAATGCACTTATCAACCACATTTTCGAACTGCATTTGGGCGAAAGAGCCATTACATTTGTTTTTCCCATTTTATTTCAAGCACACTTTATTTTCAAGTAACAAAAAGAAACATTAATTTTAAAATACAATAAATAGAGGCCAAAAGTAATGTATCATGGTTTAATATGTGCTAATCTTACATCAATAAAATATATTGTCGATCTTACATCAATAAAATTTAACAAAAAATTTAATGTGGCATATTGCAAAACTGCCAACAATACACCAAAATTTCTTATTATTATATTATATTTCTTAAAAAAACAATCAATCAAAATACACCTAAATTTTTTATTATTATATTATATTATGTTTTATAAATATGTTAAAAAGGTTTTAGTTTAAAGTGGTCAAAGAAATGTAACAATGATAACCACTAATTTATATCATAGAATGAATAACAATTACCTTCCATGAAATAAATCACCATAAAATTGTCAATGATAACCAATAATTTAAGTCATAGAATGAATACCAATTTCCTTCAATGAAATAAATAGCCATAAGATTACAAAATTCAGACGACTACTAAATTATTAATGAATATTATAAAAAAAAAAACAATCAATCAAAGTACACCTAGATTTTTTATTATTATATTATATTTCTTAAAAGAAAAAAAAAACAATCAATCACCCTAAACGTTCTCCTCAGCCGATAGGCAGTTGCCCTGGTGGCTAAGATGGTGGTTGTTTCTTAAGTGGTCTTGTGTTCAAAACCCTTTGAGGGTGGCTCAGCCGATAGGCAATTGCCCTGGTGGCTAAGATGGTGGTTGTTTCTTAAGTGGTCTTATGTTCAAAACCCTTTGAGGGTGGTTGTTGATGTAATTTGTAAACGTTCTCCTTAAAAAAACAATCAATCAAAGTACACCTAAATTTCTTATTATTATATTATATTTTATTTTATAAATTTGTTAAAAAAAAATTAATTTAAAGTGGTCAAAGAAATGTGACAATGATAACCACTAATTTATATCATAGAATTAATTACAATTGCCTTCCATGAAATAAATAGTCATAATATTACAAAATTAAAGGTGACAATGATAACCACTAATTTATATCATAGAATGAATAACATTGCCTTCCATGAAATAAATCGCCATAAGATTACAAATTACAAAATTCAACCAACTACTAAATTATAATGAATATGATAAAAAAATCAATCAAAGTACACCTAGATTTATTATTATTATATTATATTTCTTCAAAAAAAACAATCAATCAAAGTACATTTAGATTTATTATTATTATATTATATTTTATTTTATAAATATTTTTAAAAGTTTTAGTTTAAAGTGGTTAAAGAAATGTGAGAATGATAACCACTAATTTATATCATAGAATAAATAACAATTATCTTTTATAAAATAAATGGTCATAAAATTATAAAATTAAATGTGACAATGATAACCACTAATTTATATTATAAAATGAATAACAATTACCTTCCATAAAATAAATCGCCATAAGATTACAAAATTCAAGAAACTACTAAATTATTAACGAATATGATAAAATAACAACTACCTTCCATAAAATAAATAACCATACTACCACAAAAGTCATCCCACTACTAACTAAATTAAATATAAATATAAATAAATATCAACGTGATAAAGTAAAAATAACCTTCCATAAATTAAATAACCATACAACCATAAAAGTCACCCACCACTTAATGCATAAGATGAAAATACAATTACCTTCCATACAATAAATAGTCACATAATTACACAAGTCACCCGACTACTAAACTTTGATAAAATAACAACTACCTTCGATTGAATGAATAACCATACTAAGTCATCCCACCACTGAATTAAATATAATTATAATAAAATAAAATTACCATATGTAGGATAAATAGCCATTATAATAAAATAAAAATTACCTATAACCATACAAAAGTGACCACGTGCATACAACTTTTGATCATGGAACCAAAATTAGCATGCCCAAGAGAGTCGTGTTCTCTTCAAACACACAATTCAAAGTTTAGTTTGAATTCCATTCTCATCCGTGACAAGATCCACTGCTGCCAGGGTTGGAATTTCAAAAAAAATATTACCTATCAAAAGAATTTTTTATAACCGTTCAAATATTTTATTAATTTTTAGATTTTATTTACCTTTTAATTTTTTAAGTAATTTTATATTTTTTATAAAAGTAGAGAATCAAGTTTATTTTGAAAAGGTTATTTATTCATAAAATTACCAATCACTGTAAAAATCATAGAATCATATGTTGAGTTAAAAGTAGTTATGTCAACAAATACCTACCCCGTTTTAATCTCAATTAACTAGTTAACTAATTAGTTGTGAGCAAGCATATGATTGGTCTGAAATTTGATAACATATGACCGTATTTTGCATTAATTGCAAGCAGACCTGAAATTTGACATGCATACGATCCTATTGTGCATGTTAATAAAAATGATTGACAGAACAAAATCAAAGAAAATATCAATTAGGTAGATTTAAGAAAAGCATTCACGTAAAAATTGAAATCCTTATGCAGAGGCAGCGCCACAGAGCTAATCTTATTCTTTGTTTGTAACTATGAAATTGGATGAACCAAATGGAATTGTAAATATCAACTTTCTTTGTTTGTAACACCAGATGAAGCTGAAGATTGATGTGCACTAAACTTTGCAATAGTGTCATAATGAATGAATGGTGGACCAATGCTTATAATTACTCATTATAAAGTAAATTGATGCAATTATTATTTCACCTATCACCAATACCCAACTCCAACTCCAACTCCACCTCCACCTCTTGTTTTTTTAAGTTTTTTTCCTAGTAAATTTATTCTAGTTGTAAAAACCCCATAAATTTCAAACCCGTAAACAACACGTAAAATTTAATCACGATATTCCCCTATAAATACTTCTACCGTGTGAGACGGCATGAGTTATTGTGATTCTTGTCTCACTGGCAATCGGCATGACTTTTTCATTAAAGACCCATGAGCAACTCAATATATACACATCAATCTCACACGTAAACATGCATACCTTAACGTACCCCACACTCCCTTGTGTGGGAATTAATTTAAATTATTATTTGTTATCTTTGATGGAGTCTTTGATGCCAGCTCACGAGAACACTACTTATTACTCCCAAGTTACCATTCGCTCCTTAGTTGCCACTCGCTAATGAGGTATGGAGAGTAAGATTTACAATAAAAATAAAATATAAATCGGTTCATGTAAAGGAGTTGGAGAGCAAGTGGGTAGTTAAAACTCTTCAGTTCTCGAGAGGCCCAGGCTCAAATCTCTTCCCTCACATGTTGCGGATATGTTGTATATAAAAAGTTTCTCATAAAAAAAAATAAAATATAATTAAATTTAATATTCCATATTTAATATATTTATATTTTTAATGTAATTTTAAATATATTTACGTAAAATGTAAAATACGGGCTGCCCCTCTTACCAACAGTACATGCGCTGTCATCCCTGATTTAATTATTTAAAATTATGGTCATTTCATGGGAATCGACAAAATTTGAAACTTTGTACTAACTGCGTGATATTCAACTTCAAGGTGCATCGGTCAATATAACGTGACGAATGTGAGTGCGTAACTGACTACTCTCCATGTTCCATATCATATTTTAAAATAATTTTACTTCGAAGTGGTAAAAAATGTAACAATAATATCGAATATGTATATACACTTCTGCCGACAAATTCATAGTCGAGAATCAGATGTCTCTTCAAGGCAACGCACAAAAATTTGGATCCTGAACCGTCTGATATTCCACTTCAAGGTACATCAGTCTTACTGGAAAAGTTGGGTCAATATAATCGTGACGAATGCGAGTGCGTAACCAAGGTGAGCACAAATGGCGTATGCTCTTTGATCGATTGCATATAAATCAAGATGAAACTTGCATTTGATATCGTTCAGCTTGATTACAAGTAACCATGTCGTATGTTTCTGCACAAGGTCTCGGATGTATGAAAATGTTGGGACACCAGGGACTTGAAGCTTCTGCACAAGGTCTCGGATGTATGACCATGACTGGCTCGTATGGCCTTCCCAAACCGGAGCAGGAGGAGATTGATCTCATTCACTATGCAGTTAACAGAGATGTCACTTTTCTTGATACTTCTAATATTTACGGAGCAGGGGCTAACGAAATTCTTATAGGAAAGGTATGCCATGCAGGTTCAAAGTCACTTCTTTCTCTAATATTATTCAATTCTGAGTGTTTTTGTATATTTGCCTATATGAGATTGGTCTTTGATTGGCCTTGTCTTTGGCTGAAAGACATCCACTATGTTTAATTCCTGTAAGTTTTAACGCAGGCTTTGAAAGGAATCAGAGATAAGGTCCAGATTGCTACTAAATTTGGCTGCACTGGGAGTCTTGATGGAGGATTCGGTGCCAGAGGTGTTCCTGCATATGTGCGTGCCGCATGTGAAGGAAGCCTTAAAAGACTTGATATCGAATGCATTGATCTTTACTATCAGCATAGAATTGATACCACTGTCCCCATAGAAGCTACCGTGAGTCTTCAACTTTAAAACCAACGAATTTGGTGTGTAAATGTTATATTGTTCATTTCTGGTTTGTCTTTTGACCTGACCTCAATTAGATAGGGTGAATCTTCTCAGGCGAGACTAATCAATCTTGTGGCTATTTAACTTTTGATGCATAACCCTTACTGTCTCAAAATCAAAATATAACCGTGGTGAGAATCAATTGTCTTCCTTTTACACAGATGGGAGAACTGAAACAACTTGTCCAAGAGGGGAAGATAAAATATGTAGGTCTGTCGGAAGCCTCAGCTTCGACAATACGCAGAGCCCATTCTGTGCATCCCATCTCTGCTGTGCAACTTGAATGGTCCCTGTGGAGTAGGGATGCCGAAGCTGAGATCATTCCAACCTGCAGGTTCACACAATACGCTAAGCTACAGCAAAATAATTTTCCCTTCAATCATGATAATTATAAATTGTTTATGGTTAGGTTTTTTAGTTTGCAGGGAGTTAGGTATTGGAATAGTGGCTTACAGCCCTTTGGGTAGGGGATTTCTTTCCTCCGGAGCAAAAATTGTGGAGAGTATTACGGATAATGACTTCCGTAAGGTAATAACTGGTACCAAAACTCCGCTCATATGGCCATTATGTAATTTTATTTTTTCTCTCCAATTATTGTGGATTGGTTGAGATCATATCGTTTGTATGTTTTAAAAGACGATTCCGAGGTTTCAAGGTGAGAACCTTGAGCGCAACAACGTACTATTTGAAAAGCTGAGGGAGATAAGTGCGAGAAAAGGATGCAGTCCAAGCCAGCTTGCTCTTGCGTGGGTCCAACACCAGGGTAATGACGTTGTAGCCATACCTGGAACCACCAAGGTTAAAAATCTGGATGCAAACATCCTCTCCCTCTCCGTGTATTTAAGTGGGGAGGACATGAACGAGATAGAAGCCGCTTTTCCCGTGGAAGCTGTAGCAGGAACTCGATATCAAGAAGATAATATGCAACTCTGTTGGATGAATTCTGACACGCCCCCCTTTAATGCTTTTGATTGGAAGTAGTTAGAAAAACTACCGGGAACCTTTGATTTCTCTCATGAAATCAAGGCCTCGTGTTTTTTAAAAATTTCTCGGCGTCAATAAACTTGTCAGCTCGAGGTGAGGGTTCTGTCAAAAACTCGTCAATTTCTCCCAAGAAAATTGGCTGGAGTCGCAAAAATAAAATAAAATAAAAGCGCAGAAATTTGTTATACAATACGAAAGATCCATGATTTTTTTTCTTTTACTTCTTAAGAACTACTAGAATCCCATTTTTCAATACTTTCTATCCTTGAATCGTTTAAATCCTCGGGGTGTTTTGCACTACTTTCTTTCGCAGAAGAAAACCTGTGCTTGATTTTGAAACTCGCAGGGTCAGCGAGGCATTCGGGCCGAGCCTGCGACCGTTATTCGCCGAGATTCGTACGAACAGAAGCAGGGGCCGAGGCAGAGGAAAGACGGGAGGCAGGGGAAAGACAGGGAAGGCAGGACTCGAGGTCGAGGCAAGGGAAAGACAGGGAAGGCAGGACTCGAGGTCGAGGCAAGGGAAAGACACGGGTCGAGGCAGGGACCGACAGAGGGAGTCTTGGTAGGCATGGAGGCAGGGGAGAGGCATACAAATAAATTTTAATTAAATATTTTAAAAATGGATGGAGAGGCATACAAATAAATTTTAATTAAATATTTTTAAAATTGAAATAATAATATTATTAAAATAATGCAGTTTATATATGCAGTAAAGAGGTATACAAATAAATTTTAATTAAATATTTTAAAAATACAAACAATATTATTATTAAAATAATGTAGTTTATATATTAGTGAGGTGTCTCTTTCTTAATGAGGTACCTATTAAAATAATGTAGTTTATGAGGATGATCTATCGGTAAGGATGTCACGTGCATTATCGATGATGTGATTCGGGTTCAATCGCCATGGTGGATGTGTATAAGAAATAATTTTTTTGATACATAGAGGAATCGACAACTATCTTTCCTTTTTAAACAACTCGTAACAGGATTAAGTTGCATTGCCTCCGATCGTAGCATCAAATCATGGTGCTACCACTATAATCCTTACCTCGGCTCGGTAAACACTGCTCGAAGTGAGGGAGACCCTCGGTGGCTCGAGGTTGGTACCTCCGTCATCAAGTTGGTGCACACTCAACGAACTCAGGTCAGACTACTACCTTTGCACTAGATTGGGCATGCTCGCAAGGTATAAGAAGTATTATTCAAAAAAAAAAATAGCTCCTTTGGTATTGATAAGTTTGGAGCTAAGAAAGGGTTGGTCTCGATGAACTTGAAGATTTCTGTTATATCCATCTCTCTTTCTAAAGCAATAAAACCAATCCCTAGTGTAATGGATCCAAGCCCTTCCCATTTCTCATGTTTGACATTGATTTCTTCAAGGATTGGAACAGAAACACAAGGACATTCATTCTCCTCTCTCCTAAACTAATTGAGGAACATTACATGGAAACTATTGATTACCTCACGAGAAGGGTCCAACATGAAGTAGTCCATGATAATTAATATCATGCAGTCCCACGAAGGTTGAAGCACCTTAACCTTGAACCCATTTTGCTCTTTCGGAAAAAAATCCCCTTCATCCAAAAAATAACCCAACTCTATTAACAAGGAATGACCACCTCTGTTATGACAGTTCCCATCTAGGTAGAGACCTGTGACCCTAGCTATGAGGTATTTGTCTATCTCAAAAACCAAGTTTCCAACCCTTACCAAGTCCTCACACCACGAGTAAGCCAACCACCTGGATAGTAGCATATTATGACCATGAAAATTCCTTAAATAACCCAGAAGCCCACCATGATCCAGAATAGCAACTACCTCCTCATCCGCAACTAGAGAAACCGACTCCAAATGGAGCTTCAAAAATGTCAGTCTTGACTTTGAACTTTTTGGTCTCTCCACCACAATAACCTTCTCCTCACAGCACTTAGACTCCACTTAGAAGAAAAGGTCCAGGAGCCAATCGAACATAACCACTAAAACAATCTGGAGAGGGTTCGCAAAGAAAATTTGCACAAAAGTCAAGGATGACTAATGTAGTCGAGAAACAGAATATCGAACCCCTAACACCATGCGAAATGAAAAACAAGGCACTAGGGATCACACACATCCGAATATAGGATAACATGATCCAATCCATATTTAGATAGAGTGACATATGAATCCAACAAGGTCCATCGAGAGCCACCTGGTCCACACCCAATACCATGTCACCCCATGCATCCTCCTTAGAAATAAAAGAATTCTAGACCAACTATGTACTAAGAAAAATCTCCTACCATGTAAGCATCCACATGTAACTGATGTAAATCCAACTGCAAGAGGTCAAAACAAAATACCTCCCATTACATAAAAACTACGGTAAATGAAAATAATATGTAAAACCCTCCATTTACATAAAAACTGCAATAAATGGAAATAATCAGTAAAACCCTCCATTCACATAAAAACTACAGTACATGGAAATAAACCAATAAATAATTTATTTTCTCATTCTTGGATTCACTTCCCCTTTTACAATGCAATACCAAGGGAATATATATCCCCAAAGAAACCCTAAAAGAAAACCCTAAAACTTGAAGCCCTAAAAGAAACCCTAAAAGAAAACCCTAAAGCTTAAAACCCTAAAAATAAAAAAATTACTATTTTCGGCAAATTGATTTTTCCACCAAAAAATGTCTTTTTAAGTAATTACTATTTTCGGCAAATTATTTTTTCATAAAAATTTACCTTTTTTAGTAATTACCATTTTCGGAAAATTATATTTTGCGTCAAATAATTCCATTTTGAGTAATAAAAAAATTACTTTAAAACTTCTTTTAAAAAAACCCTCTAAAGATAGGCTCCTGCATCATTCTCCTTTGGTTGAAAAGAACTCTGCTCCTGCGAGTTCCTCCGATCAAACTCATAATCGCTCTCCATAGAGTGCCACACATCTGCAAGTACTCCTCAAAGTACCAATCTCCTTTTGAGGTTTTATATCTCAAACCTCCTGCAAGCACTACACATAGTGCCAATTTATTCCTTCGAGGTTTTAAAATAGCAAACCTCCTGCAAGCACTACACAAAGTGCCAATTCTTCCCTCTGAGGTTTTTAATGAAAAAAAAACCTCCTGCAAGCACTACATAGAGTGCCAATTTATTTCTTTAAGGTTTTACAAACCTTCTGCAAGCACTACACAAAGTGCCAATTCCTCCTTCTGAGGTTTTATATAAAAAAACCTCCTGCAAGCACTTACATAGAGTGCCAATTTCTTTCTCCAAGGTTTTACAAACCTTCTGCAAGCACTACACAAAGTGCCAATCTCTTTCTCTGAGGCTTTTACATAAAAAAACCTCCTACAAGCACTTACACAGAGTGCCAATTTCTGTCTCCAAGGTTTTACAAACCTTCTGCAAGCACTGCACAGAGTGCCAATTTTTTTTTTTTGGAGCCTCTTTGCTCTCCTCTCCTTTTCTCTTTTCTTCTCTTCTCTTTTCTCCTCCCAACAAGATCCAACTTGCTCTGATACCAAATGATGTAAATCCAGTTGCAAGAGGTCAAAACAAAATACCTCCCATTACATAAAAACTGCGGTAAATGAAAATAATATGTAAAACCCTCCATTTACATAAAAACTGCAATAAATGGAAATAATCAGTAAAACCCTCCATTCACATAAAAACTACAGTACATGGAAATAAACCAATAAATAATTTATTTTCTCATTCTTGGATTCACTTCCCCTTTTACAATGCAATACCAAGGGAATATATATCCCCAAAGAAACCCTAAAAGAAAACCCTAAAACTTGAAGCCCTAAAAGAAAACCCTAAAGCTTAAAACCCTAAAAATAAAAAAATTACTATTTTCGGCAAATTGATTTTTCCACCAAAAAATGCCTTTTTAAGTAATTACTATTTTCGGCAAATTATTTTTTCATAAAAATTTGCCTTTTTTAGTAATTACCATTTTCGGAAAATTATATTTTGCGTCAAATAATTCCATTTTGAGTAATAAAAAATTACTTTAAAACTTCTTTTAAAAAAACCCTCTAAAGATAGGCTCTTGCATCAATAACTCCAACGAAAAGGAGCCTCATGAATCACCATGGATAATAAAGGGGCGCTAGCACAACGATTCACGATTACACCCGATAAAATGCTAGCAACCACAAGGAGTGTTTAGCTCAGGAACCTGAGGGAAGGAGCCCAACCACCAGGACCCACCTTAAACATATCAAGAGTAATTTAATTTAAGGATGATATTCAATTCCTCGGGATAATTGGATCTCCAATCAAACCTTCCCATGTGAGAAACACCCTAATTAGACAAGAAATATGCCACTCTATTACCTTCTCTCTAAATGTGGGTGATCTATACTTCATCCATAAATTGTAGAATTCTTCTTATCTCACTAATTAAATTGAACAAGCTCCAATTAGGAGACTTATTCAACTTGAGCAAATTGATCAGACTCAATGAGTCTTCTTCCATGACCAACTTTTTATAGCCTAAGTTTTGCATTAACATCACACCTTGGAAAGCTTCTCTGGACTCCGCAAAGAAGGACAATTGTGAGGAGACATGCTCGGTAAAAGTTGCAACAACCCTATCATTCTCATATCTGACGACCCCTCCAGCCTCAGCTAAATCCAAATTTCCTTTAGAAGACCCATAAAAGTTGAAATTCATCCATTCTCTTGGAGGAGATCATATAACAACTAATCTCAGGTTGGGGGTTTGCAATTGTATCCTATCAACAAAAAAGCCAAGGAAATTCTCCAAAGCCACTTCGAACGCAATAGATCTTTGGTTGCTCTCACCCTGCACCTTGAACGCCACGCTCACAGTGCTCCACAAGGGTCTAGAATCCACATTAAGGGGGCTACGTTTAGAATTTTTAAATGCCTGAGCATTCCTCTCTTTCCAAATACCCCCAAAAAAGTGATGGAGGAGTAGATTCCAAAAACATCCGAGTCTAGGAGAACAAAAGGGTGGCTCCCATTGAGAGATTATATCCATAATGGAGTTAGGGAAGACCTAATTAACTAACAAAAATCCTAATACCACTTCACAGTCACCTTTGGAGAAAGAACAATTACCAAAAATGTGACCAATCGATTCCATGCTTACTTTGTAAAGGTAATGCCTGTTGGAGATCACTATACCCTGCTTCTTAAAATTTTTAATAGAAAGAATTTTATCTTGTGTGACAAGCCAAAAGAAAATATTAACCTTAGGTAAGATATTTTTAATCCAAATTTTAATTTTTATAATTATTTATTAATATTTTAAGTGGAAACAACTAAGTTTCAATTCAGATGATGAATTAATTTCCCAAGCTATTAAGGCCATGTAGTCCATTCTTATATCACGTTTTATCCCAACTTCCCAAGAAAAATACAGGCCTTTCTAGAAATACAGTGAGGATGACAACTTCTCAGTCAAATCGACCCATGGGTTATACAACAATTATGATTCTCAAGATGAGCAAGCGATATCTTTGATCTTCAAATGTTTTTGTCTCAAAAACATTATCCTCAAAGTTGCTCACTTCTCTTGGTTGGTTGTTAAGAATAAAATTTTAACTATTACAATTTGATTCAGCGTAGAGTCGTGTTACCCAACAAATGTTGTTTGTGCTACCAAGCTTGGGAATCAGTGTAGCATATTAAGATTGAATGTCAATTTGCCCATGATGTTTTTACAGTGCTTTTAAGTATCTTTAGAGTTCAATGGGCATGGCCCCATACTATTGCTGATATGTTCATCCAGTGGCCTCCTATGTTTTGCCACCCCAGATTAAAGTTTATATGGAAATATTCCCTCCATCATATCTTATGGCATATTTGGTTAGAGAAAAACAACAGTGTTCAATAATCAGACCAAGGATCCAGTGATGGTAGCCAACAGAGCAGTGAGGTTTGTTGCTGAGAACACCAACTTAATTTAGTGTGACAAACCCCCTGATCCAAGTTTAGAAATGCTTTTGTTTAATGTTCTCAATATTTCCACCAAAATTTCTAAGCAACTAGTTCTCATCAATGACAGGATCAATACTAAGTGGAAACCTCCACCGTTGGGTTAGCTAAAAGAAAATTTTAATGGTTCATCTAAAAGCAATCTTGGATATGTTGGGGTTGGTGGTATAATCTAGAATCATAGTGGAAAGATCATCAAAGTCTTCATTGAAAATTTTGGGATTCAATCAAATATTATGCTGAGGCTCGTGCCCTACAGAGGTGTCTTGTTCTATGCAAATATTTTCCTAACCCAATCATATTTGAAGGCAATTCCCTTGTGGTTAATCATGCCAAAGATTCCTCAAAACCAGGTTGGAATATTCAAAATGTTATTAAGGAAAGCTAATCCATTCTTAGGTAGTTTCCCTTAAGTACAGTTCAACATGTCTTTCGTGAAGCCAACGTAGCTGCTAAAACTTTAGCTAATTTGGTAGCAAACCAATTTGATTACATTATTTGGGAAGACTAATTTCTGGAGGATTTAATCAACATTGTTCAAAAAGAAAATGAGCAGGTTTCTTAATAATCACGGAAATGCCAGCAAATGTATTTTTTTCAATGCCATAAGGTGTTTTGTCAACACCGATGTCTTTCCTTTCAAGTGTTTTTGAACACTATTGTCAGTTCCAACAAAGGTTTTCTTTTTAATGCTATAAGGTGTTTCATAAACACCCAATTATTTTGTCTATGGTGTTTTGTCAACACCATTCCTTGTCCGTTTTAGGATCCCACATGTTTCCTTTCAAATTGTGGCTTTCATCACAAGGCTAATGTTTTCACCTCTGTGCAAAACCTTCTCCATGTTTTTCACGTCAGCCACCCCACCTATTTCCATCATGTTAATTCCTCTCACCCCTTTATCCTCTGTTTTTGTCCTCGTGTCTCCCTTTTCGTCGTTCATTCCTCCGTTTTTGTTCCCTTCTTCTCTCGTGTCCCCCATCCTTTCTCCCCTAACACGTGTTTTGCTCCCACCTCCTTAACTGATGTGTTTTTCAGCCAGTGGTGTAGTTTTTTCTATGGTTTCCTCGACATTAAGTTTCCTTTAAAAATTCATCACCCTTGTGGCCCTGTTCTATACTTTTGGCTTTGGCCCTATTGTTGGGTGCTAAAGGCTTCATTTCTTTTTTCAAGCTCCTCTTTGACATTGATGACAACATTCCTGATGAGTTTGTTAATTTGTGGAATGGTTCATGTTAGAGGGCTTCAAACTAAGTTCATGGACGAAGTTGAAAATATTTGTGCTGCTGAAGCCCTTCATTCCAAAATCATCAGCCATGTCTCGAGGGTAGTTGACCAAATCCTGGCAACAACCAATATGCTCAAGGAAACTAGGGTCATCTTCTCTCTTAACATGAAGGAATTGTAGGATCTTTCGACATCGCTCAACGCTCTTCTCGCTCATTAGCAGGATAATGCTACTAAAGATGGTGATAAAGCCCAGTAGTCCTGGGTTTTGTGTTACTGGGATTTTTGAGTTTAGTTTTTATTACTGAACCTTCCCTATTTTGTTTGGTATATCCCTGATTTCTTTCTATTGTCGAAAAAGGTTATTGGAATTTTTTGCTTTGTTTTTTTGTGTTCCCATGGAACTAGCACAACTCTTCCCTATGTTTAAGGGGGTTGTTATGTTTTTGTATCTTCGGTGCTAGATAATAACCTTATGTTAATAGGAATTGGAACTCTTCAACCCAACGATATTAATAAATTTTATTACCTACCAAAAAATATTATAATAAAACATAAAAAATTAAAATATTTAATAATATATTATAATTAATAATATAAAATTATTTTAACATTTTTATTTTAATTATTTTTAATTTTTTAAAGTAAAATATCTAAAATTAAATTAAAAATTTATCACGAATTAGACTAACCCTAATTTCAAGTAATGTGTGTTAGTTATACTATTAACTTATTCTCATCTATTGTAGCTTGATCTACCTTACTCTAAGAACGAAGAGTGTGTACTATGAATAGTAAAAATATATGTGAAAAGTCTTCAAATGATATTTGGAAGGTTGAGCCTTATATAGACGAATCTAAGGTAAGTGTTTTGTTTTTATTTTTAAACATATTTATATAATTTGTTTATATTTATGTTATAAAACTATTAAATGTTTACTTTTAGTAAACCATTCACTCGTTAATTCATTATATTTTCTTAATTTTTTTTTGATGAGGAACATTTTATATACAACATATCCGCAACATGTGAGGGGAGAGATTTGAACCTGGGCCTCTCGATAACTGGAGAGTTTTAACTACCCGCTTACTCTCCAACTCCTCTACATAAACATATTTTTTCTTATTTTTTACATACATCACGTCTTCTTTCCGAAAGGTGTATTGATGCAGTTAAATCAAAATTAAAAGAATCAATTGTTTTTATATAAAGATGATGTGATACTTGCTGTTATAAAATATTAAAATTACATTAACATTAGTTGCAATTTAAGTATAGTTTTTTTTTCTTTGAAAAGGGCTTTTATATTATTTGTAAGAAAATAAAAAGTTATATTATCTACATTGTCATGTAAATAGGGATTTTATCCAAAATTTTTACAAAATAGCAATGATTATATTTTAAGTATATTTTGTTAATACAAGGACATAGAAATCTATGGCTTTTTTTAGAGTCATGAAATATAGGAACTAGAGCTATTATCATCAATATGTAGAATATGGTATAGATATTCCTTAGTTTTCTACATCCACCATTATGGAGAATATTTATAACAAGTCATATCCCTACGGTCTAAAGTCCAATGCACCATAGCATCTGTAATATTATTTCATTCTTGAGGAGCATGAAGAAACTCTACTATTTTAAATCTATTTTGAAGTGCATGTATCTTGTTAGTCAGTCTTTATAATTTTTAAAGTTGAGAGGAGGTCCTAATGGATGTCTTCAATTGATTAATGGTTACTTGTGAGTCTGATTCTACTTGTATTGTAGACCAACCAACCTTAAAAAAGTTTTAAAGGCCACAAAGGATAGCACATGCTTCTGATAGATTATTAGAGATGATGCCAAGATTTCTAATAAATAAAAGCATGAGTACCATATAAGAATCTTCCTTTACCTCCTATACTTGCCATTCCTAGATTACCTCTTGATGCACCATTAGTGTTGATATTCCCTATACCTATGGAAGGGGCTTGCCATGGTCCATCCCTTTGAATAGTAGCTTGAGGACCTTGTGGATGCCTATATCTTCATTCATCCACAAGGAGTTGAAGCCTGGAGAGTAAACTATATCATTTTTGAGATATTGTGAAGGGGGATTTCAATGTACGTAAAGTAGTTTCCCTGATATTGGCTACAATGTTTTTCAAGTATATTGAATATTATGGTAAATTTCCATAGATTCCAAAGCATTAGAGACATACTAATCAAGGTCATCTATTTCATTAAACTGTCCAACCCATTCATTCTAGTCCAAGTTCTCCATACCTTCTCAAGGGCGATCTCAACCATTTCTCCAAGATCTAAAAAGGTTGCCAACCATTTCCATAATTGAATGACCAGGGGATAGAAGAAAAAATGTGGTCCCAAATCTCATTCTCTAAACAACATAACTCACATCTAAATAGACTAGAAAAGCTTGTTTCATCAATTGGTATCCTATAAGAGCCCTCTTATGGAGTAGACTATAGAAGTTGGATAAAGAGTCTCAATTTAGGCTAAGTTATAAGATGCCAAATTTGGTTGAAGACATCAATAAGTGGATTTTCTCTATTATGAGTGACAAATGAATATCCTAGAGTTATAGTATACATATCATTAGAATGTGATCCCCATCCCAACCTATCTTTGTATTTCACCCAAGAAAATGTTCATCTTCTAATAATATGATGAAGAGCCTCCTTGACATCCTCCATTACCATGATTGGCCATTCCCTTACTAGAATTCATACTCTATCTTCCAAATTCCTTTACCCACAATTTTTATAATAATGTGATGTCTTTATCAAACCTTGACTACGGAGTTTTTTCATGATATATTGCCATTCTAGAAATTATTGAGCTAATGAAGGTGAACCATCCAAAGTGTTTGTCCAAAATATTTCTTGATAGACATTCCTCACTATCCAAAATAATCATGATTTGATTATTGTCTCCCCTATCCTTAGTACCTGAACAACCAAAGATCCTAATTGAGGAAGATGATATCTAACAAAAACTTATGGAGCTTTATTTTTTTCATACTTTCCTCCTAGGATCCACACCTATAACTCATTAGGGAAAGTGGTTAATCACAAATATAATTTTGTTGCCAAGGATATGTTTTTTTAACCATTGACCAAAGGTCCAAGCCTCCCTATTTTTTTAGAAGATAAAGTTGATTTCACTTCACCAAGGTCCACTTACACTTTGCTGTTGCCTCACTCCATAAGAATCTTTGATTAATCTTGTTCAAATGTCTCAAGATATCTTTAGGAATAATCAAAACCAAGGAGACATAGATGGGAATAGATTGTAAAACAAACTTAACCAAAGTGAACCTACCTATAATAGCAAACTATCAATTGGTCTAGTTGTTCAACCTACTTTGTATTTTATCTATCAACCACCCCCATTCTACCTTTTTGTGCTTGGACACCTTTAATGGAATTCCTAGATAAGAGATTGGAAGAGATTGTTGGCAATTTTGGGTACCTTGGGTACATTGCCTTTGCTCAAGTGTAGAAGTTGTCATTGATGTCAAGAAGCTCTTGAAGGAATTTGATTTAATGTCAGATTATTCAGAGCATGGACAGTGAATTTCCAAGAAGATCATAGTAGCCATTTTGCAAAAGATCAAAGAAAAAGACAAGTTAGAAAAAGTATGCAGTAGGCAAGAAAAATAGTTGTGATTTCGCGACATGTTAGAAGAGAGAGAAAGTGCTGTCAAAACTGTCGCGATTTCGCGACATGTTAGAGGAGAGAGAAAAAGCAGGAAAAACTGTTGTGATTTCGCGACATGTTGGCAAAGAAGGAGAGCAAGGTGGAAAGTGTCACAATTTCGCGACATGTCACATTTTCGTGACTTAGGCAGGAGAGAGAAAGCTTTTTTAGAGGAGAGAGAAAGTTCAGAGTCAGAAATGTCACGATTTCGTGACATATTGCAAGAAAGATTGTACGGACGAAAAAGTGTCACGATTTCGTGACATGTTGCAGGAGAGGGAGTCCGAAAGAAAAAGTGTCACGATTTTGCGACATGGTGCAGGAGAAGGAGTCCGAAAGAAAAAGTGTCATGATTTCATGACATAATGCAGGAGAAGGAGTCCATTATGTGAATTGTCGTGATTTCACGACAAGTTTGAAGAGAGAGGAAGTAGCAAGATAAAGTGTCGTGATTTCGTGACATGCTACAGAAGTCGAAGTGAGAACTGTCACGATTTCGTGACATGTTGCAGAACTTGAAGTAAGAACTGTCATGATTTTGCGACATGTAGCAAAGGGAAGAGTCTGAAATAAGAAGCGTCATGATTTCACGATAGGTTACAAAGAAGACGTACAAAAGCTGAAAGCGTCACGATTTCGTGATAGGCTGCAAAGAAATCATACGGATGCAGGAAGTGTCATGATTTCATGACAGGTTGAGATGGCAGCACTCAGTTAGAGAAAGTGTCACGATTTCGCGACAGGTTGAGATGGCAGCACTCAGTTGGAGAAAGTGTCATGATTTTGTGACAGGTTGAGATGGTAGCATTCAGTTGAAGAAAGTGTCACGATTTCGTGACAGAAACAGGAAGCAAGTCTTCAACAGAAGAAGCATCACGATTTCGCGACGAATTCAAGAAGGAAGAGCTCGAAGGTGAAAGCGTCGTGATTTTGCGACATGTTCTAGTTTCGTGGGCATAAGGCAGAAAAGAGCTTAAGGCAACAAAAGTGTCGCGATTTCACGACATGTTCCATTTTCGAGGGTGCAAGCCAAAAAAAGGTTGAGAAAGTGAGAAATGTCATGATTTTGCGACAAAAGTGAAGATGACGTCAGCAGAGGTAGAAGTGTCACGATTTCGCAACAAGGGCTTAGCCAAAGTTGTCAAAGGCTAAAGTGTCGTGATATCGCGAAAAAAGCCAAAATAAAGTGTACGACTGCAAAGGTGTCGCGTTATCGTGACATGTTGTAGTTTCATGAGAAAAGCTATAGAACCACAAAGGCGTTTGAAGCCGACAGAGTTAAATTTGAGCCGACACAGTTTAGGGTTTTGCAGCTGACGAAGTTAAGGGTAACAGCCGACTAAGACTAAAGTTTTCTTCATGAAAATTTTGCTATAAAAGGAGGGCTATTTGGAGAGTTGAGGTATCGATCGAAGTGTGCGTTAAAAGAGTGACGTTTGCAGATAGAGTGCAGGGGATAAGTTCGATCGTCGAGAAGCAAAGTGCACGAAGATGATGCTGCTGTTATTGCACAGAGGTGCAAAGGTTGAAGTTCAATCAAGTGCAACTGTGATTGCGCAAACAAATCGAAGGACTATGTTTTGTGCATACTAGAGAAAGAGGACAAGAACATTTGTGCCAGACCGAAGGACTGTGTTTGGTGTAGAATAGAGAAAGAGGACAAGGACATTTGTGTCAGACCGAAGGACTATGTTTGGTGCAGATCAGACAAAGAGATCGAGGACATTTGTGCTAGATCGAAGGACTGTGTTTAGTGCAATTTTGAGGACCAACTTTGGAGGTGATAGAGTTGAGGACAGAGGTCTCTAGCCAGAGCAGGGAAGACATGTGTCTTCTATGGATAGAGTTCCATTTGCTAAGGGCAGCGGAGGTAGAGGTCTTCTAGAGGATCACCAACCAGAACAAAGCTAGGGGTTTGGTGTCTCCTTTGGGTTGGTGCCCATAAATATTGTTTTCGAGAAAGGTATTCCCAGATTTTGATGTGATAAAATTTAGTAAAAGATTTTATCCATGGAGTAGCCTGCATTGGGTGAACCACATAAATTGCTGTCTCTATTGTGGATGGTGTTTTGTGCATTGCTTTAATTACTGCTATTGATACTACTTTCTATACACTGCATAATTTTGAATTGTAAGTTGAATTGAAGGAAAAAGTAAAAAGCGATCTTATATTGTTCACCCCCCCCTCTCAGTATAAGCTTGTGTTCTTCAGAGATGGTTGCCTGAAATTCAAAATATTTAGAATCATGGTCTCTACTCTAGAAATATAATGAAATAATATGATCTTAGATTTTTCCTCATTAGTAAGTTATCTTGTGTCTGCCAAAAAGAGGTTTAGAATTCTTTTGAATATGAATGCTTCTAGTGTAGTAGCATGACCCATCAAAGTTGAGTCATATATAATCTATAAATGAGAAATAGAAGAGTTATCGATGCATATTTGATTCCTTTAATAGATCTATTATTCTTTTTCTTAGAGATAAGTCAACCTAGATATTTTACCAAAATGATAAACAAATAGAGGGAAAGAGGATCCCCTTGGTGTAGTCTCCTAGAACTAGTAAAAAAAGGAGATGGACTACCATTTATCATCACAACATAATATATTAAGGAAATAGTGTGCCTTTAATCCAATCCACCCAATCCTGGGAGAAGCCAGACTTCCTCAAGACCTGTCAAAGAAAATCCTACTCTAGCCTATCATAAGCCTTGGATATGTCCAAATGGATAAACATGGAGGGGATCTTTGATCTTACATGGAGTGAAGGGCCTCCTAAGCAAGCACTATTTAATTTTCATTTTGTCTCCTTCTCAAATTTCCTCCTTGATCTAGTGACATTAACATAGGGAGGGAAGTGTAGGTCAAAATACTATAACAGTGTATTTCATAAAAAGAAAATTTACCAAGTCTCAAAAAAGACTTTAATAGTGCACAAACTTGAGATTAATCAATCTAGGACTTCCACAAAGATGAAGTCATCCAAATCTCTAGCAAAGTACAAAAATAAGGAAAATAGAATGATGCAATCCCAAAACTACTCAAGTCCAAAATGAAACAAAATCAGGTCTTCCAACTACTCATGACAAAGAAAGTGCTCCGAGACTCCAAAAAATAGATTATCAAAATAAAGTAAAGCCATACCTATAAAGTTATTATGTTAGATATTTTGGATGAGGGTTTATAGAGATTAATTGGTAATAAAATGATGAAGCCCTAGATGATGGAAGGAGGATTCCATGGTAATAATACCAAAATACAAAATAATACGAAGGACATAATTCCAAGAAGGGCCAAAGTAACCATGATAACATATAGGTGGAACAAATAGTACAAGCCAATGATCAAGTCCCACTCTAGGAAGAGAAATCTAAAGATTTATTTGAGTTCATAGCAACCAATCCCAAACAAGAGTAGAATTAAGGGTACAAACACATAAGAGGAAGAGAACCAATTTTAAAACAACATGCTAGGGTTATATTGCAACAAGTGGAAATGTCCCAAAAGGGCAAGAAATTTGGACCATTGGAAAGTAAAATATTACAATGGAGGAAGCTAAAACAAACACTTATCAACTTGTTCAAAATCACTTTTACGCATAAAAAATATTTGTGTATCCACAATATAATCACTACAAGTATAATTATCCTAATTATCATGAATATTAGTGATATGATGCAAGAGCATCCGGTGAGGGAAAAGCAATCTTGCATCTTCCAAATATTATTAGTTTCCTTTCTAAGTTCTTTGCACTTAGATCTATTATTTTCAGGTACTGTGAAAGGTTTGTGAAGCAAGTTTTGGTTCGGAAGGTTTTGAGAGGCAAGGAAGGGAGGGGTCGCGATTTCGCGACATGTCGCGATTTCACGACATGTCACGAAATCGCGACCCCAACGCAACGTTGCATCATTGGTGAAGTTTCGTCGCGATATCGCGACGTCGCGATATCACGACGAGTGTGTCGAGAGCTTTGGAAAGGGTCCTCTGACGTCGTGATATCGCGACGTCGCGATGTCACGACGTCATTGTTGAGGCTGGGAAGTGGCCACAGTCGTCGCGATATCGCGACGTCGCGATATCGCGACGATCTCATGGGGAAAAGTGAAGAGGGAGAGGCTTGTCGCGATATCGCGGCCTGGTTTTTGCACAGCCAAAGGTAAACAAGAGAATGGCCTGGCAAGGTCAACTTGACACGTGGGCAGTGTGGAGGACACGTGTTTCTACTGTAATGTGACACGGAAAGAGCATGACCCGATGAGTCGACCGCGTGTAAGAAAACCAAAGAGGAAGGTCAAGGAGATTAATAAGGGGGTGTAAGCCATGCATCCTTTTACTTCGGCAACACGACAATTGCGGGAGATGGATTAATGAATGAAGTAGCGGTAAGAGTACAGTCAGTGTATAGCGGCCAGTGCGGGGTATGGGAAGCCATTAATGCAAGCTTCTAGGCTGGTCGGGCAGTTGCCCATTTATGGCAGAAAACCAAAATTTAAAAATTTGACCGGAGGGAAAATGGAAATTGAAATTGTTGTGGGGCGGGAGCATTGATTTCCGAGAGGATCGAGGCCTCGATAAAGAGACGAAATTTTTGTTTTCAGAGGAGGACGGACCGGAGAACAGAGAAGTAGAACAGAGAAAGAAGAGAGCCGAACTCGGCCTTTGTAAAGCCTGCGGGCTGTTGCTTTCAAGCTTGTAATTATTTTTTTTTAAATTTTAATGAAAAGGCAAGTTTGTTGAAGTGTTCCGGACCCGGTGCCCCGTCAGTGGTATCAGAGCCCGTAGCTCCTGAGCGTACAACAGACCGCCGAAAGAGAGAGGCAGTTGTACCAGGACGTGTGGGAGGGCTTGAGTTCAGGTGAAGATGCCTCCGAGAAGAAACTCGGTGGGTGGAAGAGGCATGGCAGCGGAAGATTTTCGAGCATTGTAGCGGCAAGTCTAGGCCCTACAAGAAGAACTGCGCAGAGGACGTGAGCCGAGAAGGGATGCAGACAGTGAGGATGAGGTGGAAGAGGAGAATGAGTTTGAAGAAGAGGAGGAAGATGTAGACCCGACACAGGCCCGGCTATACAAGGCCATCTCCTAGATCGAGAAGAGGCCGAAGTTAGAGGTTCCCACGTATTTCAGGAACTTGAACCTAGAGGAATTGATAGACTGGGTGAATGAATTAGAAGAATACTTCAAATATGAAGAAGTTGAAGACCCTAACCGGGTCAGATTTGCTAAGACCCGACTGAAGGGTCATGCTAGCATTTGGTGGAAGGGGGTACAGCTGGAGAGAAATCGAAGAGGAAAAGAACGGATTACCAGGTGGGACAGAATGGTGGAGAAATTAAAAAGACAGTTCATCCCTGTTGACTATGAGTCGGATCTGTTACGTAAAATGCAAAGCTTGAGGCAGATGAACATAACAGTTCAAGAATATACGGAGGATTTTTATAAAATTTCCATCAGAACCGGGCACTTAGAAGCAAGCAAAGAAAAAGTGGCCCGTTACATTAATGGGTTGAGGCCGAGTGTGCAGGAGGAGTTGAGCTTGGTTCGGGTAAGCACCATCGAAGATGCTTACCAATTTGCTTTGAAAGTGGAAGAAAAGTTGAACCGAAGGTTTGAAAGCAAGCAGAAAGTGAAAGAACCGGGAGGAAAGAACGGTGGAAAGAAAGAAGGAAAGGAAGATAAGAAAGAAGAGGAGAGCAGCAGCCGGGATCAGAAAGAAGAAGATGAAGACCCAAAACCGCCAGTTCAGAATGATAACTACCCGAGAGGAAGAGGTAGATCTGGACGTGGGTATGGAAGAGGAATATTTTGTGGAACATGTTTCCATTGTGGAGAAGAAGGACATCGGGCATATGAGTGCCCCCAACACCGAGAAATAATAAACAAGAAGCAGGTGGGTCCTACCAGAGCAGTTGTGGCAGTTGAGGATGCTGATTCAGAGCATTCTGAAGAAGCTGAAAAGGGGGAAGCCATGATTGTGAGAAGGACCATGCTGGTGGATGAAGACAAATTTGAACAGAGGAGAAGCCTGTTTCGTACCCGATGCAAAAGTGCAGGCAAAGTTTGCAATGTGATCATCGACAATGGAAGTACAGACAACTTAGTTTCCAAGGAGATGGTTACTAAGTTGCAACTGGAGAGAAGGAGACACCCGCACCCGTACCGGATTGCATGGTTGCGAAAGGACCACAGAGCTTGGGTTCGGGAACAGTGTTTAGTCACATTCCAGATTGGGAGATACCAGGATGAAGTCATGTGTGATGTATTCCCTATGGATGCATGCCATTTGCTATTGGCAGGCCATGGCAGTTTGATCGGAGTGCAGTGCATGATGGCCGTGCAAATACTTATTCCTTGGTGAAAGATGGAATGCGGCACAAGTTGAAGCCATTGCAGACCGAAGATGAGAAGGTGTGCAGTAATGCCATAATTTTCCTGGTAGAGGGAAGAAAAATTTGCCAAGAAGCAGGATTTGAGTCGGATTAAAGGTTGATGAATGTTCGGAGATATTGCAAGGGACGTAGCCCAAACAGCGTAGAAGTGAAGGTCACTTCTCCTTCTTACCTAGGGTGTCTGATGCAGGAGCATCCGATGAGGGAAAAGCAATCTTGCATCTTCCAAATATTATTAGTTTCCTTTCTAAGTTCTTTGCACTTAGATCTATTATTTTCAGGTACTGTGAAAGGTTTGTGAAGCAAGTTTTGGTTCGAAAGGTTTTGAGAGGCAAGGAAGGGAGGGGTCACGATTTCGCGACATGTCGCGAAATCGTGACCCAAACGCAGCGTTGCATCATTGGTGAAGTTCCGTCACGATATCGTGACGGTCGTCGAGATTTGGCAAGGGTCTCGAGTCGGAGCTTTGGCGAGGGTCCTTCGGACGTCGCGATATCGTGACGTCGCGATGTCGCGACGTCATTGTTGAGGCTATGGGAAGTGGCCACAGTCGTCGCGATATCACGACGTCGCGATATCGCGACGATCTCGTGGGGAAAAGCGAAGAGGGAGAGGCTTGTCGCGATATCGCGACCTGTCGCGATATCGCGGCCTGGTTTTTGCACAGCCGAAGGTAAACAAGAGAACGGCCTGGCAAGGTCAACTTGACACGTGGGCAGTGTGGAGGACACGTGTTTCTACTGTAATGTGACAAGGAAAGAGCATGACCCGATGAGCCGATCGCGTGTAAGAAAACCAAAGAGGAAGGTCAAGGAGATTAATAAGGGGGTGTAAGCCATGCATCCTTTTACTTCTGGAAACACGACAATTGCGGGAGATGGATTAATGAATGAAGCAGCGATACAGAGTACAGTCAGTGTATAGCGGCCAGTGTAGGGTATGGGAAGCCATTAATGCAAGCTTCCAGGCTGGTCGGGCAGTTGCCCATTTATGGCAGAAAACCAAAATTTAAAAATTCGACCGGAGGGAAAATGGAAATTGAAATTGTTGTGGGGTGGGAGCATTGATTTTAGAGAGGATCGAGGCCTCGATAAAGAGACGAAATTTTTGTTTTCAACGGAGGGCGGACCGGAGAACAGGGAAGTAGAACAGAGAAAGAAGAGAGCCGAACTCGGCCTTTGTAAAGCCTGCGGGCTGTTGCTTTCAAGCTTGTAATTTTTTTTTTTTAAATTTTAATGAGAAGGCAAGTTTGTTGAAGTGTTTCGGACCCGGTGCGCCGTCATGATACCTCTTCTATCTACTAGGTATTTTTAGTATGCAAATTGCTTTCATAGGGATACTTGTCCAACTCATATGATGACACATATTCTCAAATAATTTTCCAAATTTTTGTCTAACCTATTACAAACTTTATATTTCACAAAAGAGAGTGCACTAAAAACCCTTTCATATTCAACAAATCCCAAAATCATTGTTTGACATAATTTATATAAACCAAAATATTCATTGATAATATCTTGTAAGACACTACATGGATATAATTTTTTTCGCAAACGTGTAATGGAACCAGTCCCATGAGGGTTACTCAAACATGACATTATACCAATCATTATAAATCCAAAATGGGTTGACTATTGTGTCAAAAGTTATTTGTTGAGAACACCATTGATTTCAATACCATTGACTTCTATACTTTAATGATATATTTAACAAGACTGCCCATATATTTTATAAACAACTCACTTGTAGTATTGTTTTTAGTACAAGGATCCTAAAACATTGGGTTAACCACACCCATCACCTCAAGAACCTCATATCTTTAAAAATGATCTCTTATTTATCTTGTCAATTATTATGCTATTTTTATCAATTTAATCTTAGTATTGTATAAAACTACATCAAATTATCTGTGTTATGGGAATTGTTTCAACATCCACTATAACTATATGAATAAAGGTATCATATTTCCATGAAAATTAATACAAAGGTGATAATTGATATTGAAATTCAAAAAGTTTTTTGAATCATTGATTTTAGTTATTTTTTTCAACTATCAAACAAAGGATCTGTAAAGTTTTCTTCGGATAAGTATATCCTATCAATATGTATACATATTTGTTTTCTCATCCTAATGAAATAAACAATATAAATAGATCTTTCTTGTGCAAGTTTAATTAAAGTATTCATTTCTTGCAACAATGGAAAAATACCACACAATGTAAGAAGTATTTCCAAGTTAGTCATATGGTATAGAAAATATTTTTCCTTATCAACTACCCTACGATTTGCATACATAAACTTTGCTAAGGATTGATATTCTATAAAAACTTTGTATGTAGGTTGAAACAATGAAATCTAGCTAGTCTTTACATATTTTAATAATTTTCTACCTTTAGTAACTCCTAGTGCAAATTATTGAAACTTTGCAAACCTTTTTGGACTACACAAAAAATAAGCATGTATTTCACATACAAGTTCTTCCACTCTCATAACATTTTCAAATGTGCTCATAATTTTGTATGCAATATTCATTATATGAGCCATGCAATGAATGGCTATCAAATATGGGGTAGTTGATGTTTTAAGTCAAACATAGACCATTCTTGTGTCCTTGCATTGTAGCAACATCGTCAAATCCAACACAGGTGGCTATTTTTGTATCATCCATTCTAGCAATATCCTTTAAACTAGTTACAACATTATAAAGATTTTTCACATTATAATTTTGTATCATATTATATAACACTTATAAATGAGGTTGTCTTAAATGATTTTGCAATGTGTACACATGCATGCAAATCCAAGATGTGTTGTCAACAACCATCACCTCATCAATTGAAAGTGAAATGAAATTAACATGTTTTGTTTTCTCTCTTCGGTCCTTCTCAACTAATGATAGAAAATTTACCATTTCCCAACCACTTCAATCTAACCAATGGAAACTGGGAATATTTTGCAAATTAGCTAGTTGAAATAGGTGCTTATAATAAATAAAATAAGACTTGGGTATACTCTTTTTAATAATACTATATACCATAGAAAACTATAAACTTTTTGAATATAAAGTGGACTTATTTTGAAATTGGGCTTGAATCATTCCACCTTTCTCAACAAGAGTTTGTTGCAGTTTCATTTATTTTTTATATTCTTTTGCATATCTAACATGCACACATTCCATTGCATCCTTCCACCTAATTATTTTCTTAGTTGTTCCATCACTTTATTTTACTATTGAATAAACTTTCCTACAATGCTTTTTATTGTTTATAACTTAAGTTGTATCTTATGATCCTTTCTTAGTTTCTAACTACAAATTATGCATCTACATTTTGTTGGTACGTCATTGTTGTTCCCCGGTTGGACTGGATCAATAAAGGGATATGTTGATGACCATTCAAGCTGAAATGTCCTTTCAATAGTCCACTTGGTTAACTTTCTACATTTAGATTTCTAACTAGAAGGCTCCCTAGAAGCCTGTATTTTATTTGAATGATCATTTTCTTTTTCAATTGACATGTCAGTATGAGTAATATCTTCAAGTGGTTGTTGCATGTCATTGTTAGGAAAATTTTTATGGGGAGGCATGCCATCCTTGTGAATATCTTCAAGTGGAGCTATATTAGGATCAACATTGTTTTATGCGTATAATGGTGTTCTATATCATTTTATGATTTAAAAAGACATTATATTAAAGAATTAACATAATAAATTTTTACAAGAAAAAAAAGGTAGATAAACACACCACTTGGCCAAAGCCATAAACCAAAAAATACCATTTTTTAATGAAGAAAGACATTATGTAAAAGAATTAACAAAATATAAAAATTAACTATTTAGTAGGTAAAATGCGTTTGTACCTTAAAATTGTGCATATGTTGATGGATCACTAGATTTTGATATAGGGATAAAATATTTTAGAATACTCTTGTTAACAAAAGATTGACCTCCCTTATTTTCATCTCTAGTAGGTGCCATTATAATTGTAAAGAAACTATAGAATCAAAAGATGAACAAAATGAAAGTATAGAAACTTATACAATTTTACAAAAACAACTTGAGCAAATGTTAGATCTTACTACTACAAATCTTGAGTAAATGCCAGATCTTACTACTACAAGGCCTCATAGTCATAGTCTAACTAGAATAAATAGAGGATTGATAAGCACCATGGTGAAACCTACAACATACCAATTTCCACTCAATTGTTATCATAATTTTTGCAGATCATATCTCTCTCTTCTCACTTCCCTCTTTTCTGGCGATAAATATTTTTTTGCATTTGTACTTATTCAACTAAGATACAAAACGAGGATACAAAATCATAAGATGAATAAAATAAAAGTATAAAACTTCTACAATTAAAAAAAAAAGCCTATGTCTTAGAAATACGTTTAGATATTCAAGTTTATTCAACCTATCAACTACAAAACCTACAACATACCAATTTACAATTGGCTATCAACACTTCTCTACAACTTATCAACTATCGATAGGTCTCTACAATCTATTAGCTAGTGACACTCTTTTGCAACCTATTAGCTAGCGACACTCCTCTACAACCTATCAGCTAGTGACACTCTTTTGCAACCTATCGGATATCAATAGATCTTTATAACCTTTTGGCTATTGGTCTACAACCTATCGACTATCGACTATTCTATGCAACCTTTCAGCTATTGTTCTACAACCTATTGATTATTGATTGTTATTTGCAGTATTTTAGCTATCATTCTACAAACTATTGGCTATCGGCTATATTTTGCAACCTATCATCTTTTGATAGGTCTCTATAACCTATCAATTGTTGCTATACAAATTTTTTGTTATTGCTTTACAACCTATCAGATTTTGATAAGTCTCTATCTATTGGCTATTGCTCTACAACCTATCGATTATTGCTTTCCAACCTATTGGATTTTCATAGGTCTTTTCAACGTATCAATAATTTATTTTCAACATATTGGCTTTCGATAGGTCTCTACAACCTATTAGCTATCGACTATTATCTACAACCTATCTAATATCACTCTGCAACCTATTGGCTATTGACTATTCTCTGCAACCTATCAACTATTCTTTACAACCTGTTGGCTATTGCTCTATAACCTATCAACTTTTGACAAGTCTATACAACCTATCAACTATTTCTCTACAACCTATCGACTATCTCTCTACAACCTATCAACTATATCTCTACAACCTATTGGCTATCTCTCTAAAACCTATTGACTCTCACTCTACAACCTATCAGTTATCAATCATTCTCTTCATTCTATTGATATTTAGGTTATTATGCATGTCATTTTTGGCTACTTCAAGTCTTGTATGTTTATCACAATATTTTTTCTACTACAGGTTGTTTTTTGAGGAGTTTGAATGGTATACATTTAGAGTATCACTATTGTGTTAAGTATATATACTGGTGGTATAAGAGGTAAATTTGGTGATATGATACAAAATTTTATAATTTTAAAATAAAAACGATGAATTACTATCAAAGTGGGGTGAATTGACCTAAAACAATTTATATTCTCAAAATTTTTGGGTGAATGGGATGATGTCTAGGATATTCATATTCACCAATTTACAAATTTAAAAATCATAATATTCATAAATTAATGATGATTCATCATTATGCATAACCCTGATTCCAAGATGTTCACTTTTTAGAAGCATAGCAGTGGTTATAATAATGTTTGGTTGGTTTTTACTCACTTTTAAAGTATTGAAGAGATTTATTATTATGTTAACCTTCTCTTTATGTTTTAAAGGTTATTTTAGGGTTTTGTGTTGGATTTTTGAGGATTAATGCTTTCTAAAGGAATAATTTGAATATTTGATTTATCATGTGTTGGAGAGCTTTATTGAAGTGCTTAATATCAATGATTGTTGGTTTAATTTTTTTGGAATACATTCTTTATGGATATTGCTAATGGTTACTAGGTTGTAATTTATAGTTTCTTAGGAAGAACTATAATTATTAAAGGCTTTGATTTTATAGATATTGATTAATTAAGAAGTTAATTAGCCAATGTTATGAAATTATGCAATGGTGAATCAATGTTCAATGTTCAAATGTGTGAAAATATGGATGAGGTTTGGTTAGCTAAGGAAAATTTAATTGAGAGAAGTATGGGATTCTCTCAATACATTGTATGGGAATTTTTTGCATAAATACATGTTTGCATGATTGCATATTTTATTGCTTAGTACATGTTAGGCTTGCATAAGAAATTCATGAGCTTCTATAATCTCTAAACTTCTATTCAAGTTCGAGGGAAAGATCTATCAAAAGGAGGACCTTGAAAGTAAAGATGGAACTATGAACCATTGATATTGATTGTAATAATATTTTTGAAGAAGAGTTTATACTTGGAAAATATTTGTATTGAAATTTTGAGGAAAGAAAGGATGTTTTGTAATTACTCTTGTTACAATATTTCAAGACTTGTTCAAAGATGATAGATTATATGGCGTTATCCTTTTATAAAAGTTTTTGTAATATTGGTTATGTGAAAAAAATAAAGAATATGTTCAATGCATGTATTATGATTATTATGCCTTGATGAGTGAATCAGAGTCCATGAGCGACTTCTTTACCCACACTATGGGTATCATCAACCAGATGAGGTTGAATGACGAGAATGTTGAGAATCAATGAATAGTTGAGAAAATACTAAGGAGCCTACCAACAAGGTTTGAATCAGTAGTGATAGAAATCAAAGAATCATGGGATTTAACAACCCTCTCAGTAGATGAGATCATGGGTTCTTGACAAACACATGAGCAAAGATTGAGTCGATCATCTCAGTTCTCATTGGAGCAAGCATTTAAGATGCATATATCATTCTGAGACAACAACAGAAGAGAAGAATCCCACCAAGTTGACTCTAATTCTCAAGGAGGAAGAGGATAAAATAATAGAGGTAAGCATGGAAGAGACCATAAGAGAGAAGGAAGGTCAAATCCTAATGAAGGAGATACTAGCTACAACTTCCATCAAGCAGGAGGAAAATGCAATGGCAGAAATCAATAAGAGGATCAAATTAGAGGTATGATAAATCTAAGATACAATGTTATTATTGTAAGAAATTCGACCATTATAGTAATGAGTGTAGAAATAAGCTAACCAAGGAAAATAGGTAGCAAGCCTACCATACAAATGAAAATGATAATCACGAAATTAGTTATGTATGAGGGTCTATGATGCTAACTTGCAACATTGATGAAGAGAGCTAGAGGAATACCTGGTATCTTGATAGTGGTTGTAGTAACCACATGTCTAGGAACAGAGAAATGTTATCACAGTTGGATGAAACCATTAAATCTGAGGTGAAGATGTAAAATAACAACAAGGTACCTATCATGGGAAAAGGAAAAATTATAATCCACACCAAGCAAGGTAAAATAAGGCACATCCATGATGTGTATAATGTGCCTAGATTGAAACACAATTTGTTGAGCGTTGGATAAATTATGTAGAAGGGCCACACTATGCAATTTAAATATGGAGCCTGTATCATCAGAGAAAAAGAGAATAAGCTCATAGTAAATGTGTCTATGACAAAGAACAAAATATTTCCCCTACAGATTCAAAATGAATTGCTCCTTTCATTTAGTGCAGTTGTGAAAGATGCTACATGGTTGTGGCATCTCAAAAATGGTCACTTGAGTTTCAGTAGCCTGAACTTGTTGTACAAGAAATATATGGTAAATGGTTTACCTCTCATAAAACAACCAAATCAAGCATGTAAAGGTTGTGTAGTTAGCAAGTAGCACAAGGATGCATTCCCTACAAGATAATCATGGAGAGATTCACAACCATTGGAGCTGGTACATTTAGATATTTATAGGCCTATGCAAATAGGTTCATTTGCCAACAATACATACTTCTTAACTTTCATAGATGATTTTAGTCGAAGGACATGGGTATATCCTATTAGAAAAAAGTTAGAATATTTTGGAAAATTCAAAGATTTCAAAGCTTTGGTTAAAAAACAAAGTGGCTATAATGTGAAGACTCTCAAAACAAATGACAAAGGTGAGTACATCTCCAATAAATTCCATAATTTTTGCAAAGAAAATGAAATTAGAAGGCAAATCACATCCATATACACACCACAACAAAATGGTATTGCATAGAGGAAGAACAAAGCCATAATGGAGATAAGAAGGTTTATGTTGAAGGCAAAGGGATTACCACATGAGTTTTGGGAAAAAATTGTATGCTGTGCAGTTTATATGCTAAATGTGTCCTAAGAAGAGTGTGAAGGACAAGATTCCTCAAGAAGCATGGAGCAACCAGAAGCCCAGTGTTGCTCACCTAAGATTTTTTAGATGTCCCAGATGAGAAGAGAAAGAAGTTGGACGATAAAGTAGAAAAATACATCTAAACTGGGTATAGTGAAAAATCAAAGGCTTACAAGTTGTATAACCATGTCACAAACAAGTTGATTATAAGCTGAGATGTAAATTTCATGGAATATGAAGCTTGGAACTGGAAATCCAAGATTGGTCACGAAGAGCCAATACTTATTGAGTTTGAGGACTTGGAAGGAGACAGAGTGCATCCATCTGTAGGTTCAAGCGGTATTGTTAATGCTAGTAGCATCTCAGGCTCATCATCACAGTCACCTTCATTTGCAAGAAGGATCTCCAACTTGAATACACCATCAAATATAAGAAGCTTGCAAGACATATATGAGGTAACTAGAAACGAAATTGAAGAGGAAGAAGATTTTGATTTTGCTTTCTTTTATAAGTGTGATCCAATTTCATTTGAAGAAGCAATTCAAAATAGAATATGGGTGAAAGCTATGGATGATGATATAGAGGCCATAGAGAAAAATTAAGCCTAAGAATTAATGGATCTTCCAGCAGGTAAGAAGACCATTGAGTTAAATGGATATATAAAACTAAGTTTAATGCCCAAGGTGAAGTTGAAAGGCATAAAACCAAATTGGTTGCAAAAGGTTACAAACAAAATTCAAGGATTGACTATCATGAGGTGTATGCACCTGTAGAGAGACTTGACATAGTCAAATTGATTTTAGGATTGACAGTCCAAAATGAATGGAATGTGTACCATATGGATGCCAAGTTCGCTTTCCTGAATGGAGTGTTGGAAGAAGAGGTCTACATAGAGAAAAAACTCGACTATGAGTTAGAGGGACAAGAAGGTAAGATCCTGAAGTTGAAGAAAGCCTTCCATGGGTTGAAGCAAGCACATAGGGCTTTGTATAGCCAATTTTTTTCATATTTTAAGGAGAATGGGCTCATCAAATGCCCATATGAGCACACTCTCTACATGAAGATAAATGAAGATGCGGAGATGATAATAGTCTGCTTGTACATAGAATATCTTATTTATATTGGCAATAGGAGTATGCTCTTTGAGAAGTTTAGAAATGCCATGAAGGATTTCGAGATGACATATTTAAGCCTAATGAAATATTTTTTTGTCATTGAATTATGTGGTATATCAATGGGACCAAAAACCATGGAATATTTTATGCAAGAAAAAATCAACTTGAACTTGTTGGCTACATAAATAACGATTGGCCTGGCAATATAGATGATAGGAAGAACACTTTTGGTTATGATTTCCATCTTGGATCAGGAGCAGTTTCATTGTCATCAAAGAAGAAACCAATTATTACATTATCCACTACTAAGGCTGAGTACGTTGCTGCCACTTCAACTGCATGCTAGGCAATTTAGTTCAAAAGGACTTTAGGCGAGCTGAATCATCCACCAGAAGGGGCAACAACCATTTTTTGTGATAATAATTCCGCCATAGCACTATCAAAGGATCTAGTGTTTCATGGGAGGACCAAGCATATCGACATCTACTACTACTTCATCAGAGAACTGGTAAAATATAATGAAGTTGAGTTATTGTTTTGCAGGTCCAAAGACCAAGTTGCAGATATTTTCACATAACCTTTGAAGGAGCAAGACTTTAAAAAATTGAGGTAAATGCTTGATGTCAGAGTTTTTATGAAATCTGATTTAAAGGAGGATGTTAGAAATTAAATTATATTTCACATGGTAGATCTCTGACAGATCTTATCTTCTAGATCTGATTTTCATACTTTAAAGTGTCTGAAGTTATTATCGATGGTTGAAATTATTCGATGATCATATAGACACCATATTTTTCAATTTAATGCATGTCAAAATTTTGGTGAGCTTTTCCACCATTCCTAGCTATAAATATGATCCATTAGTATCATTTTGTGAGAGAGATTGAAGTTGGAGAAAACACGAACGAAGAAGGTGAATGCCGGAGAGCCGAAGATTGAAGTTGCAGTCTTCAAAAATATTTTGGTTTGATTTATCCTACAATTTTTCTAAGTTGTAGATGTATGTGGATGTATTTCCATTTTGAGCAATATAATACCTTCAATGTATTTTGTTTTCGCATGATATTGAAATATATTGAATAAATTTACTTTGCAAAGTTAGGGTTTCATTTTATTTCAATTTTGCTAGTGGATGTCCTTTGAAATATTTTGCTGAAATTTTATTTCGCTCATACTCTCTCTATTTCGGTGAGCGGATTTGTTCTTTTAGGGTTGGATAAATTAAGTTCCAGAATACATTTGCCTTTGTTAAAATTTTGGCAACCCATTCCTTATTAAACTTGACTCGAGTAAATTTCTAGAAACACTCTCCTTTTGTTAAATTATGCAAAATGATTTTCCTTTGTGATAATCCGCTTGCGAAAAATTCCTCTAGAGCATTCTCAATTTCAAATTGTGAAATTAGGTTTAAGGTGGATTTTGTTAGAAAAATTAACCCTGATTTGCACTCTCCGCCCGACTGCGCTGCGAAACTGGGCAACGCCGTACTGCGCTCGCCAAAAACAACAAAGTTGGGCGTCCTGACTATTTATCCGATGTGACATCGCATGTGCCCTCTGACATCCGTCAAATTAGTTTTGATATCCTTCATTCAGAGTAGGTGCGGTTGTTGATGATTGGGTTCTCAACCCCTGCTATATAAACCCCAGTTGGGTTGTCATTTGAAGTGTGCAAGTTGGGGAATTATTAAGTAGCAGATAGCAGTAAGAGAAGTTAGAGTGGGTGATAGTTGAGAAGTTAAGTTGCAGAGCCACTGATGTAGTGCAATTTAGTGAGCAGAAAAGCATCTATCTCATGTCTGAGCAGTAGTATCGGTTGTTATAGTTATTTTAGTTTATCTTGGAATATCAGTTGGAGAAGTTTGTAAACCCTCTTTTGAGGTACCCTGTAAACCATTTCTCTTATAATTAAACTTTCACCTTTGTTCAAACAGTTTAAGGGTCTTGACGAATCTTGTCTGCGTCTCATCATTTCTTTTACACCTCTACACCTTAACTCTTTTTCGGTGTTAGCTTAACATAATTTTTCATCATAGTTTATTATTGTGTTATCTATGGAAATTCCCACAATTTCCCTCCACAAGGGCAACTTTGAAAACCTCATAAGTCCCTACCGTGTGCCATTGGACATCTGGGCATCTCCCACTAGCGCAGTCCTTCGCGTGCACTGTCTGAAGTCGTAGCGACTTTGGATGGAGTGGACTTGAGATGACAAAGTTCAATAGCCAATTTTGACTAAGTGTGTGGGTGATGCCCACTTGCACAGCGAAGTTTGACTATGCAAGTTTCATTTTGCGCAGTCGAGCAGGACAAGACAATATTTTGGCTAAGTCCCTGGCCAATCACTCGACTGCGCAACATAGTCAGACTGGACACTCCTTTGACTGCGTAGTCACGTTGACCAGTTGCATCCACCCACCTTCACAATTTTAGATTGCACTACCCAATGTCGCAGAGTTTTTCTGCCCACTCAAGCGGATTTAAATTTGAAAACAAAAATTCAAATTGGTATAAGAGTTGATCAGTGCCTTGATGCAGAGACCGAAAAATAGCTTTCAAAAATAACCATTCTCTGCAGTTGCAGATCACGTGCTTCAATGGAAAGAATTATGATTATTGGAGCATTTAGATGAAGATCCTGTTTGGATCTCAGGAGTTATGGGAGTTAGTCGAGAACGACTACCTAAAACCGGTAGATGCAGCAGTGCAAGCCACCCTCTCCCAAGCAGACAAGGACCTGTTGAAGGAGAACACGAAGAAGGACCAAAAAACCCTCTTCTACATCATGCAAGCAGTCCAAGAGACCATATTCATGCAGATCACATCTGCCACTAAGGCGAAGCAGACCTGGGAAATTCTAGCCAGTTCATACTAGGGTACCAACAAGGTGAAGTTGTAGATGCTGAGGAGAGAATTTGAGAACCTACAAATGAGTGAGTATGAGTCCATGAGTGACTTCTTCACTCGGACGACGGACATCATCAACCATATGCGATTGAATGGAGAAATTATACAGAGCCAGAGAATCATGGAGAAGATTCTCAAAATTTTTCCTGCTAAGTTTGATTCGGTTGTGATAGCAATCGAAGAATCGAGAGATCTGACAACCCTATCGACAGATGAGCTCATGGGTTTGTTGTAGATACATGAGCAAAGGCTGAGTCGTTCATCTCAGACCTCTCTAGAGTAGCATTCAAAGCTCAGGTCTCATTTCGAGATAACGACAGACAAGATTCCCACCATGGCGCTTCTAGTTATCAAGGAGGAAGAGGCAAAGGCAGGCATGGGAAAGGCAAAAAGTCAGGAGGACGGTCAAACCCTAGTGAGGGAGAGACCAACTACAACTTACATCAGCAAGGAGGAAGAGACAATGCAAAGAACCGAAAAGCCGGAGCTAGTCATAAAAAGGACATGTCAAAGGTCCAGTGCTACTATTGCAAGAAATTCAGCCATTACATCTCACAATGCAGAAAACAGATGGCCAAGGAGAATCAACAACAAGCCCATTACATGGATGAAGCTAGAAATATGACAGGAGAAAATGTGCTACTGAATTGCAATAGTGAGGATGAGAGCTAGAAGAATGTATGGTATCTCGATAGTGGGTGCAGCAACCACATGATGGAGAACAAGGAGATGTTCTCACAACTGGATGAAACAGTCCAGTACGAGGTAAATATGGGGAACAACAACAAGGTTCCTGTGATGGGGAAAGGAAAGATCCTCATCCAAACCAAGTACGATGAATGAAAGTAAATTTGTGTCGTCTATTATGTGCCTGGTCTGAAGCACAACCTGCTGAGCATTGGACAACTCGTGCAGAAGGGACATATGGTCTAGTTCAAAGATGAAATATGCACTATCAGAGACAAGTCGTATGGACAGATCGCAACCGTGTCCATAACGAAAAAAAAATGTTTCTACTACAGATTCAGAATGAATCATTGATGTCTCTGAGTGCAGTTGTGAAGGATGCTACCTGGGTGTGGCATCTCAGGTTTGGTCACCTGAGTTTCAGTGGCCTGAATCTACTGCACAAGAAGCAGATGGTGAAGGGTTTACCCCTTATTGAGCAGTAAAACCAAGTTTGTGAAGGTTGCTTAGTCAAAAAGAAACATAGGGATTCATTCCCTTTCGGTTAGTCTTGGAGAGCATCATAGCCATTAGAGCTGGTGCACTCAGACATTTACGGTCTGATGCAGACTAGCACATTTGCTAGTAACAAATACTTCTTGACATTCATTTACAACTTCAGTCGGAAGACCTGGGTCTATGCCATTAAGATGAAGTCAAAAGCATTTGCCAGATTCAAGGAGTTCAAGGCTCTGGTGGAGAAATAGAGAGAATATCAGATCAAGACTCTCAAGGCAGATGGTAGAGGTGAATACATCTCCAACAAATTCCACAAATTCTATAAGCAACATGGAATTCAAAGGCAACTCACTGCCAGATACACATCGTAGTAGAACGACATAGCTGACAAGAAGAATATAACCATCATGGAGATGGCAAGCAACATGATGAAGGCAAAGGGTTTGCCTCATGAGTTTTGGGTAGAGGCTGTAACATGTGCAGTCTACCTGCTGAACATATATACCACCAAAAGCGTGAAGGAAAAAATCCCTCAGGAGGCCTAGAACAGTGTGAAGCCAAGTGTGGCTCATTTGCATGTGTTCAGGTGCATTGCATATGCACATGTTCCAGAAGATAAGTGGTAGAAACTGGATGATAGAGCGAAGAAGTGCATCTTCACAGGGTATAATGAGCAGGTGAAGGCATACATGTACAGTCTTGTGATGAAGAAGCTCATCATCAACCGCGATGTGAAGTTCCTAGAAGATGTAGTTTGGAACTGGAAGTCGAATACTGGCCAGCCTAAGCCATCAGAAGTAGAGTCTGTTGAATTATAGGAGAGCAGTGTGCAGCCACCTATCACCTCAAACAGCAGTAGCGGTGCCAGTAGTAGCATAGCCTCACCATCTCAGTTGCCTCCACTTATAATAAGAATCTATAATTTGGTCACACCTGTGAAGACGAGGAGCTTGCAAGACATTTATGGGGTAACCCAAAATCATCAAGATGAGTACTCTGACTTTGCATTCTTTACTGAGGTCAATCCAGTGGAGTTCGAAGATGCAAGTCAAAATTAGAAGTGCGTGAAGGCGATGTACGAGGAGATAGAATCCATTGAGAAGAATAATACACGGTAGCTAACATATCTTCCAAAAGGGAAGAAGACCATTGGGGTCAAATGGATGTACAAGACAAAATTCAATGCCCAAGGAGAAGTTGACAGACACAAGGCTAGATTGGTGGTGAAGGGCTACAAGCAGAAGTCAGGCATTGAATATCATGAGGTTTATGCACCTGTAGCTCGGCTTGACACAGTGAGGATGATCCTGGCACTGACAGCTCAGAACGGATGGAGTGTTTACCAGATGGACGTCAAGTCAGCATTCCTCAACGGTATGTTGGAGGAGGTCTACATAGACCAACCACCAGGTTACGAAATTGAAGGTCAAGAGGGCAAAGTATTAAAGATGAAAAAGGACCTGTACGGTTTGAAGCAGGCGCCCCAAGCTTGGTACAGCTGGATTGAAAGTTATTTTCAAGAAAATGGGTTTGTCAAATGCCCATATGAGCACACCCTGTACATGAAGACAAATGAAGCAAGTGAGCTCATTATCATATGCCTGTATGTGGACGATTTGATTACACTGGCAACAACACAACACTGTTTAACCAGTTTAGAACAACCATGAAAAAGGAGTTCGAGATGACGGACTTAGGGTTGATGAAATATTTTCTCGACATTGAAGTTGACCAATCGACAGCTGGCATATTCATTTCTCAGGGTAAGTATACGAAGGATGTCCTGAAGCGGTTCAAGATGGAGGACAACAAACCTGCCATCACACCTGTTGTCACAGGTTTGAAGCTAAGCAAGTTGGACTATGGCAAAAATATCGATCCAACTCTGTTCAAGAGGCTAGTTGGCAGTCTGATGTATCTGACTGCAACTCGACCAGATCTGATGTTCGGAGTCAGTCTGATCAATCATTTTATGGAGACTCCAAAGGACATGCATTGGCAAGCATGCAAGAGGACGAAGCATGTCGACAGGATGCGGAACCATGACATCTTTTATGCTAGATAGGACCAGTTAGAACTGGTGGGTTTCACAGACAATGATTAGGTTGGCAGCATCGACGATCGAAAGAGCACCTCTGGGTATGATTTCCATCTTGGATTGGGGGCAGTATCATGGGCGTCCAAAAAGTAACCAATCGTTCCATTGTCCACTACAGAAGCAGAGTATGTCACCGCCACATCAGCCGCATGCCAGGAAGTTTGATTACGAAGGGTTCTAAGTGAACTGAACCATCCCCAAGAAGGCACGATAACAATTTTCTGTGACAACAATTCTGCCATTGCACTGTCGAAGGATCCAGTGTTCCATGGTCAGACGAAGCATGTCGACATTTGGTTTCACTTCATCAGAGAGCTGGTGAATTTCAAGGAAATTCAGCTATAGTTTTGCAGATCCAAGGAGCAGATCGTCGACATTTTCATGAAGCCTTTGAAGGAGGAAGACTTCAACAGATTGTGAAAGCAACTAGGAGTCAAACCGCTAATGAAATCAGGTTTAAAGGAGGGTGTTAGAAAAATTAACCTTGATTTGCACTCTTCGCCCGACTATGTTGCGAAACTGGGCGACGCCAGACTGTGCTCGCCAAAAACAGTGAAGTTGGGCATCCCAACTATTTGTCCGATGTGACATCGCACGTGCCCTCTGACATCCGTCCAATCAGTTTTGATATCCTTCGTGCGGGGTAGGTGCGGTTGTTGGTGATTGGGTTCTCAGCCCCTGCTATATAAACCCCAGTTTGGTTGTCATTTGAAGTGTGCAAGGTGGGGGAATTCTGAAGTAGCAGAGAGCAGCAAGAGAAGTCAGAGTGGGCGATAGCTGAGCAGTTAAGTTGCAGAGCCACTGACGCAGTGCAATTTAGTGAACAGAAAAGCATCTGTCTCATGTTCGAGCAACAGTCTCGGTTGTTCTAGTTCTTTTAGTTTATCCTACAATATCAGTTGCAGAAGTTTGTAAACCCTCTTTTGAGGTACCCTGTAATCCATTTCTCTTATAATTAAACTTTCGCCTTTGTTCAAACAGTTTAAGGGTCTTGACGAATCTTGTTTGCGTCTCACCATTTCTTTTGCACCTCTGCCCCTTAACTCTTTTTCAGTGCTAGCTTAACATAAATTTTCATCATAGGTTATCGTTGTGTTATCTGTGGAAATTCCCAAAATCGCCCTCCACAAGAGCGACTTCGAAAACCTTCTAAGTTCCTACCGTGTGTCAGCTGGACGTCTGAGCATCTCCCACTAGCGTAGTCCTTCGCGTGCACTGTCCGAAGTCGCAGCGACTTTGGACGGAGTGGATTTGAGACGGCAAAGTTCAATAGCCAATTTTGGCTAAGTGTGTGGGTGACGCCCACTTGCGCAGCGAAGTCCGACTGCGCAAGTTTCATTTTGCGCAGCCGAACGGGACAAGCCAATATTTTGGCTAAGTCCCTAGCCAACCGCTCGACTAAGTAGCACAATCGGACTGCGCACTCCTTCGTTGACCAGCTGCATCCACCCGCCTTCGCAATTTTAGATTGCGCTGCCCGACGTCGCGGAGTTTTTCTGGGCACTCGGGCGGATTTAAATTTGAAAACGAAACTTCAGATTTTTCGCATCTTGGTTAATTTCTGCTGGCAAAACTTTTAAAAATTTCCGCTTATAAATTGCTTTGTTAAATTTCTGCTCCGTTTAAATTCCGCTCCTCGATTTTCAAAAAAGGTATTTGAGGAATTTCAAATTATGGAATTTGAATTCTGCAGGATTTTTCCAAAACGATTTTTATCTCACTCCCTTTGCTCCGTATTTATTCCGCGGCGTTCATTGTCGGATTTATTCCGATGTCTGCATTCTTTCACTGGCTTCTAACAATTTGTCAGTTTTTGATTATTTTGCTTTAAAGCTGGAAAGATTGCCACTTCTGGATCTCAAAGCGAGAAGAAAACACCGGCGTCTGTGATGTATGCCAAATAACCCCGTTCTGGTACCGCATATGTGTTTATTTATAAATAATTATTTAAACAATTATTGTTTGACCAGGAATGGCAAGAAGCGAAAATCAACGGGGAAACTGTTGTGTCCTGAACGGAAGAAAAAGTCCAAGAAGTTGCCGAAACGTCCTCCAATAGCTTTCGTATATTTCATGTACACTGTTGAAGAGTTTGAACATGATATAAATCTCTCATGCTTTCTTAAGCTCGTGGACTAATGCAGAGATTATTTCCGAGTGCCGAACAGGTCGAGCCACAGGGAGGAATTCAAGAAGGAAATTCTGAATGTGAAAAACACTGCCACGGTATTAATATTTTCGTTATTCTCTGACCGGATCTGATAAACTTAAATCCCAAATGAATACAAGTAGGAGGCATTTCTTTGATAGAAATTTGAGATGATAGTTTAGTGACAACCAAACCTTAAGAATCAGACATATATGACAATTTCAGTTGTCAAAGTCTACCGGGGCTAAATGGAAATCAATGTCGAATGATGTAAGTTTCTTCCGCTCGAGTACTCTAAGATAAATGTAGTTAATGTAGAAAGGATGATTGTAAAAATAAACTGGAAGGCCTAAGCTAAGTATGTTGAAATCGGGATGTGCGTGCAGGAGAAACTTCCCTACTTCAAACTGGCTGCAGATAGCAAAGCAGCCTATGAGGCTGCGCTAGAATCTTACAGGGCCAAACACTCGACTCAGGTCTGTCATCTTTATTTAATATCCTCGTTAATCCTCAACAGAGTCAAGAGTCTGAAGTGAAATTTCTATAAATATGTCAGAAGTGACTTGCAGTGAAATTTCTATAAATATGTCAGGGTTGATTTGCTACTTTGTGAAGTATACTGAGCTTTGTTTTCACACTAAATTGTGGCAGGCTAATGATTGTCCGGAAACTCGGCGATTACTTGAGAGGCGGGGAGGAGGCATACAAATAAATTTTAATTAAATATTTTAAAAAATATTGTTGTAATAAGTTGGGTCGATATAACCGTGACGAAACGAAATGTCGCATGCTTTTGGGTCGATATAACCGTGACGAATGCGAGTGCGTAACCAAGATGAGCAGAAATGTCGTATGCTTTTTTATCGATCACCTATAAATCAAGATAAAACTTGCATTTGATATTGTTCAGCTAGATTACAAGTAACGATGTCGAATGTGGGTAGGAAAAAGTTGGGACACCAGGGACTTGAAGTTTCTGCACAAGGTCTCGGATGTATGAACATGACTGACTCGTATGGCCCTCCCAAACCGGAGGAGGAGGAGATGATTGATCTCATTCACTATGCAGTTAACAGAGGTGTCACCTTTCTTGATACTTCTAATATTTACGGACCAAGGCTAACGAAATTCTTATAGGAAAGGTATGCCATGCAGATTCAACGTCACTTATTTCTCTAATATTATTCAATTATGAGTGATTTGTCTATTTACCTGTATGAGATTGGTCTTTGATTGGCCTTGTCTTTGGCTGAAAGACATCGATTATCTTTGATTCCTTTAAGTTGTAACACAGGCTTTGAAAGGAACCAGAGATAAGGTCCAGATTGCTACTAAATTTGGCTGCACTGGGACTCTTGATGGAGAATTCCGTGCCAGAGGTGATCCTGCATATGTGCGTGAGGCATGTGAAGGAAGCCTTAAGAGACTCGATATCGAATGCATCGATCTTTACTATCAGCATAGAATTGATACCACTGTCCCCATAGAAGCTACCGAGTCTTCAACTTTAAAACCAACGAATTTGGTGTGTAAATGTTATATTGTTCATTTCTGGTTTGTCTTTTGACCTGACATCAATTAGATAGGGTGAATCTTCTCAGGCGAGACTAATCAATCTTGTGGCTATTTAATTCTTGATCCATAATCCTTACTGTCTCAAAATTAAAATATAACCGTAGTGAGAATCAATTCTCTTCCTTTTACACAGATGGGAGAAATGAAAAAACTTGTCCAAGAGGGGAAGATAAAATATGCAGGTTCACACAATACGCAAAGCTACAGAAAATATATTTCCCTTCAATCATGATAATTATAAATTGTTTATGCTTAGGTTTTTGTTTGAAGGGAGTTAGGTATTGGAATAGAGGCTTACAGCTCTTTGGGTTTTCTTTCCTCCGGAGCAAAAATTGTGGAGAGTATTACGGATAATGACTTCCGTAAGGTAATAACTGGTACCAAAACTCTGCTCATATGGCCATTATGTAATTTTTTTTTTCCCTCCAATTATTGTGGATTGGTTGAGATGATATCGTTTGTATGTTTCAAGGTGAAAACCTTGAGCGCAACAACGTTCTATTTCAAAAGGTGAGTGAGATAAGTGCGAGAAAAGGATGCAGTCCAAGCCAGCTTGCTCTTGCCTGGGTCCAACACCAGGGTAATGACGTTGTGGCCATACCTGAAACCACAAAGGTTAAAAATATGGATGCAAACATCCTCTCCCTCTCCGTGTATTTAAGCGGTGAGGACATGAAGGAGATAGAAGCCGCTTTTCCCGTGGACGCTGTAGCAGGAGCTCGATATGAAGAAGATCATATGCAATTCTGCTGGATGAATTCTGAGATGCACCCTTTAATGCTTTTGATTGGAAGTATAGACTTTAAAAAAAAAAAAAAAAAAGTTTTTGCATTACTTACAAGAAAATAAGATAGTTATATCATTTACATTGTCATTGTCATGCACATAAGGTTTTTATCCAAAATTTTACAAAAGAGTAAAAACTATCTTAAGCATATTTCCTTAATATAAGGATAGACAAATCTATGATATATAGGAACTAAAGTTATTATCATTAATATGTAGTATATGGTATAGATCTTCCTTAGTTTTCTACATCCATCATCATGGAGGATATCCATACCAAGTCAGAACTGTGCAATCTAAAGCTCAATACACCATAACATCTGTAATCTTATTTCATTCTTGAGGAACATGAAGAAACTCTACTATTTGAATCTAGATTGAAGTGCATGTATCTTGTTAGTTACCTTTTATAATTTCTAAACTTGAGAGGAGGTCCTAGTGGACATCTTCAATTGACTAATGGTTACTTGTGAGTCTGATTCTACTTATATTGTAGACCAACCAACCAACCTTAACAAATTTTTGAAGGCCATAAAGGATAGCACATGCTTCTAATAGATTGTTAGAGAGGACGCCGCCAATATTATCTAAAAAATATAAGCACGAGTACCATCTAAGAATCTTCCTTTGCCTCCTATACTTACTCTTCCTAGATTACCTCTTGATGCACCATCAGTGGTTATATTACCTATACCTATGGGAGGGGCTTGCCATGGTCCATCCCTTTGAATAGTAGGCCAAGGACCTTGTGGATTACCTATATATCAATTCATCCGCAAGGAGTTGAAGCCTGGAGATTAAACTATGTTATTGTTGAGATACTGTGGAGGGGGATTTCAATGTACACAAAGTAGTTTTCCTAATATTGGCTATAAAGTTTTCCAAATATATTGAACATTATGGTGAATTTCCATAGATTCCAAACCATTAGAGACATACTAATCAAGGCCATCTATTTCATTGAACTATCCAACCCATTCATTCTACTCCAAGTCCTCCATACCTACTCAAGAGAGGTGAATTGCTAGAATCTTAAATATAAAAATGTTGTCAATCGTTTCCATAATTGAATGACCAGGGGATAGAAGAAAAAGGTGGTTTCAATTCTCCTTCTCTAAACAACATAAGTCACATCTAAATGGACTAGAAAAAATCGTTTTATTAATTGGTCTCCTATAAGAACCCTCTTGTGGAGTAGGAGTTGGATAAAGGGTCTCGGTTTAGGCCAAGTTGGAAGTTACCAAATATGGTTGAAGACATCACTAAGTGAATTTTCTCTATGATGAGTGAGGGATGAATATCCTAGAGTTGTAGTATACACATAATTAGAATGTGAGCTCCATCCCAACCTATCTTTATATTTTACCCAAGAAAGTGTTTATCTCCTAAGAATATGATGAATGGCCTCCTTGACATCCTCCATTGCCATGATTGGCCATTCTCTTACTAGAATTTATACTCTATCTTATAAATTCCTTTCCCCATAATTTCTATAATAATATGATATCTGTATCCAACCTTGAATATGGAGTTATTTCATGATATATTGTCATTCTAGAAATGATTGAGCCAATGAAGTTAAACCATCCAAAGTGATTGTCCAAAAATTTGTTTTATCAACATTCTCCACTATCCAAAATAATTATAATTTGATAATTGTATCCCCTATCATTAGTACCTTAAGAGCCGAACATCATCATCGAGGAAGATGATATCTAGCAAAAAATTATGGAGTTTGATTTTTTCCATACTTGGATCTTAGGATCCACACCTATGACTCATTAGGGGAAGTGATTAATCACCAATATAATTTTATGTCCAAGACTATGTTTTTTTAACCACTAACCAATGGTCCAAGTCTATCTTTTTTTGGAAGACAAAGTTGATCCCACTTCACCAAGGCCCACTTACACTCTACTTTTGCCTCACTCCATAATAACATTTGATTAATCTTGTTTAACTTTCTCAGAACATACTTAGGAATAATAAAAACCAAGGATACATAGATAGGAATAGATTGTAAAATAAATTTAACCAAAGTGAACCTACCTACAACAAAAAACTGCCAACTGGTCTAGTTGTTCAACCTAATCTGTACTTTCTCTATCAACCAACCCCATTTAACATTTTTGTGCTTGGCCACCTTTAATGGAATTCCTAGATAAGAGATTGGAATAGATGCTTGCCTAAAATTCAAAATATTTAGAATCATGGTCTCCACTCTAGCAATACAATGAAAGAATATGATCTTAGATTTTTTCTCATTAGTAAGTTATCTTGTGGCTGCAAAAAAGAGGTTTAAAATTATTTTGAATCTGGATGCTTCTAGTGTAGTAGCATGACCCATAAATGTCAAGTCATATACAAACTATAAATAGGAATGAGAAGGGTTATTTATGCACATTTAATTCCTTGAATATATTTGTTATTCCTTTTCTTAGAGAGAATTTAGCCTAGGTATTCTACTAAAATGATAAATAGATAGATGAAAGAGGATCCCCTTGGTGTATTCTCTTAGAAGTAGTAAACAAAGGATATGGACTACCATTTATCATCACAACATGATATATTAAGGAAATAATACTTCTAATTCAATCCTCCCAATCCTAAGAGAAACGAGACTTCCTCAAGACCTACAAAATAAAATTCCAATCTACCCTATAATAAGCCTTGGAGATGTCCAAATGGATAAACATGGAGGGTAATATTTGAGCCTACATGAAGTGAATGGCCTCCTGAGCAAGCACTATTTCATTTACATTTTGTATCCTTCTCAAATATCCTCCTTGCTCTGGTGAGATTATCATAGGAAGGATGTGTAGGTCAAAAGACTTTAACAGTGTATTTCATCAAAAGAAATTGACCAAGTCTCAAAAAAGACTTTAATAGTGCACAAACCTGAGACTAATCAATATTAGACTTCCATGAAGATGAAGTCATCCAAAGCTCTAGAAAAGTACAAAAATAAGGAAACTAGAATGATGCGATCCCAACACTACTCAAGTCCAGAATGAAACAAAGTCGTGTCTTCCAACTACTCATGAAAAACAAAGTGCTCTAAGACTCCAAAAACTAGAAGGCCAAAATGAAGTAAAGACAAACCTATAAAGTGCTTATATTAGCATAAACATTGGAAAAGCCCAAAATTGTGCAAGATCAAAAGGTCAAAGTATTACCTAGAAAGAAATAATTTAGATTATCTAAGGGATGATGTCAAACAAACCTTATTGAATGTCTAAATTTGGCTCAAAAGGGCCCTAAAAAAATCAAAATAATGTCATAACTATGAGTCCTAACATCAACTCAAAACTACCTAGGAATATCTCTTTCTTCCAATTGGATCCTGTTAGAATTTTTAACCACATGAAGCTTCTCAACCACTTGAACTAAGATAGTTTAGGGCTTGAAAGTGATGTTTGATAGACCTTTGTAGTAGTTGATAAAATTGCATAAGATAAAAATTGGAGATCAATGGATCTACTAAAGGAACATTATAGCTAAAGATGAAGGAAAGAAATATGAACTTGCCACATCAATAAAGTAATGCAAGGTATGAAATTAAAATTTGTTCTCGTAAACACTTATTTCTAGGCTATTTCTAACAAACCTATAATAGAATTTTAAAAATTTTGAGCTATAATATTCATGTAATAGCTTATAAATAGCTCAATTAACTTCATGATGAGGGTTGAATTTGTAGCATTTGCTTTTGTATGATGATTGATGCCAATTAATTAAAAGTGAAGTTGTTTGACCTCCATTGTTATTGCATTTTTAGGTTTTCATAAATGAAATCTATGCTTTTATATATTTTTGTTACACTTTATGATAAGTGAATTATGCTAAAGCAAATTCTTCTTATTGGATTGCTAATTGGATTGCTTTTCATATGGTATTTGGAATATTGAGAACATGGAATATTAATAAATTATGTAAATATATTTAGTTATGGTTGTTCTGTTATGTTCCAATCAGATTTAATTATGTAAGACTCTTATGTTGTATATATTCAATGTTATTACACTATACCTCATCCATCCTTCAAGTAATTTCCAAACCATTATCTCTTCCTAACCCTCTTATTACTTCCTTTAGTATTAAACCCCTATTTTAATTTGTAAGTATTATAAGGAGTTGTCCTTATAGAAAGGTTAAAATTAAAAGAAATCCCAGTCACCCAATCTTGGTTGAAGTCTAGGGTGCATTTCATAGACTAGGCAAAATTGGGACCAAGAGTATTGACATGCTCGATGGGAGAAATTTTATGGATTCATCTCATTCATCCAGAGAAATCAATATTTTAGTGGATAGTCTTGATTCACTAAGGGGATCCATGGATGTAAGAACCAGAGATATTGGTAGCTCCATTGGTGATAAAACCTAGAACTACATAGTGATAAATATGAACACTAAAATTGTCGGCTTCAAAAATTATCATCCATCAAGCCATGGCCAGACAAAATTATTTGGATTGAAATAATTCTATATATATATTGACCTTATAAAACCTTATGATATTTCCCAAGCCACTTTAAAGGCCTTATCCATCTATTATGGTAGCGAGAAAATAGCTTATGATAACTATCAAGATGTGGCTATTCTAGCTACCATTTATAACATTTCCTTTGAAGATTTGATGGTTAGACTTTTTGCTCAATATTTACAAGGTAAAGTGTTTTTACAATATCACTCCTTAGAGGATAAAAACATTAGGACATCGACCACTGTAGGCAGTAAATCCTCCTCCCAGAATAAGAGAATATGATTAGGGGATTTGCTCAGTTTTTATAGTTTTGACAGTTTACCCAAGTTTTGGTAAATCATATAGGTAGGGGCAAATCATAAAACTAGGGAACCAAACCATACAAGGAAATAGCAAACCATACAAGGCACACTGAAATGTAATGAAATGCATGGGAAATGTAATTTCGGGATAAAATAGCGCATGAGTTTGCTAAATTAAGATTTTAGACTTAGTAAAAGTCTAATTTTATGCCTTCTATTATGGATGGGCAGTTGTAAATAACTAATTGCCTCAGGAACCACTTGGGAATGGCCTAGAAAATGTTATATAAGGCTCCATTTTAAAATTCATTGGTCTGGTTGCTAAGATATAGGGATATAGTACTTACTGGTTGTAATAGCAAATTTACTTCTGATTTATTGCAATAGATTGATAGACCAACTTTGTTGTAATGCTATTAATAACATAATGGAATAGAAATATGTTATTACAGGTTGTGTATGATCCTAGAAATATAGATGATGGTTTGTGATGGAATCTTGATGCATGTATTTTTTGATAATTGGTTTAGCATATTTTTATGCATTGTTGCGACTTCTTGATAGAAACTAGCATTGGTGAAACCTGAGGAATGATCTGTGAGTATGATAATATTGAGGAATACATCATGAACTCTTTTATATGATTTTTGTATGTCAATTGAATGGAATCTCTCCCAAGCCTCGTTAAGATGTTTTGCATGTCATGGAGAATGGATTAATTGGCATAGTAAATCATTACAAAATATTCTTGAGAGAGATTGAGGTATTGGAGCATCTGATTTGGCACCTGAATATTAATTCAATTTATGTCAATCGTACACCAGAGTTCGTACAAATCATACAAAGGAAACTTACCCGATTTGGTTAACTGGGCGATGGAGATAGACTTATCCAATTTGCCAATTTGAGGGAATTGACTTGAACGGTTACAAAACTGTGTACGCCAGTCTACAAAACTAAATATGTCAATTTTCTTGAGTGCAAAAACATACATACCTTGCCACTATATTATTTAGAATCATACAGTGTGAGAGTTTGACATCCGTACAAGCTGGTCAACCATCATAAAAAGGTAGTTTGGAGGATTGTATGGTTGTATGATTTGGTAACCAAGTTAGAATTGGTATATTGATCATTCCTGGCCCTAGAAAATCACCTCCCCACTAGGAATACTGCACCCCTATGCTACATTTGGTGTCGTTGCCTTATGGAATATGGTATTTCTGTTAAAATGGGTCAAATTGACGAAGTGTAAATACTACAAAAATTGGAGGTGAATAATGGACATCGGTGCATGGAGCCATGGGAGATAGGAAGTACGAGAGACAATTTTAGTGAGAAGGAGCACAAGGATTTATTAGAGAGAAAATATAAATCAGACCATAGTACTCAAGAACTAGAAATAGAGCATATTTGGACATCCAAAGAAGGAGACTTTGAGGTATTGTTGATAGAAATGGAAGATAAGGAAGTAGAACCACCAAGCGTAGAGGTAAGGGTTGAAATAAGAAAAGTGTAAGAGGATGAAGAGTGGATGGTGACACCTGATAAAGTGATAGAAGGGTTGGAAGGGAGTACATAGGATGGGAGTCAAGCACTAGAGCAACATGATACGAGGTCTCAGGAGGAAAGACCAAGACCATCTTCCTCACATTAGTGAAGGAAGTCACCAAGTGAAGATGCATAAGAGTTTGGTCACCAAGTTGTGGGACAAAATAAGATACCATGAATTGACACTTATGACGACAATGGGAGTAAGACACCCCAAGGGAGAATCAATCAGATATTCCACGAGATACTTCAAGTGATAGTGATGACTCTCTTAATATGGCTAACAAGGTAGCCAAGTAGAGATGTCCACCATTTTCAAGTGAGGGTAAGGAAGACCCCACATAACACATAGGAACTTGCATAACCATTTGGAGAGCAAATGGTGTGGATAGACCATATGATTGGGTAATTTTATTTCCTGCTAATTTGAGAGGATTTACAATTGATTGGTATTTGAAGAGAGAAAATACTGTAGATTTTTAGACTTGGAACCAGATAAAGGAGAAGTTCATTGAGGAATTTCGACCTTTGAAGGATGATGGAGATATTATTATGAAACTTTGCATGATAAAGCAAAAATTTGATGAAGATGTGAAATCCTATAATCGTAGACTAAATCAATTAGTCTATAAGATGCAGATGCCTCTTATAGATATTCCAGTAAAGCGATGGTTTGTAGATGGATTGCTTCCAAAATATAAGAAAAATATGAAGGTAGTTCCATCAGAAACATATGAAGAAGCACTGAAGCATGCAAAGAATTTTGAGAGTGAATCAAAACAAACATATATAGGAATTCTATCTCATCCCAAGTCGAATGATTCAAAAAATGGAGAAGATGATACTATAAAAAATATAGTAGCATCATTTCGTAAGGATTTTGATAAGATGATAAAAGAATAAAAGATAAAACCTAAAAAAATGGCATGTGGTGCACAGAATGCAAGACGAAAGGTTATACAAATGTGAAGTGTACGAGGAATGACTACTACCACATTTGTAATGTGATGGGGCATGAGGTAATGTTGTATCTGTATAATGCAAGAGTACATCCATGGTTATTTTCAATCCAAGAGCAGGAAGAGAAACTAAAGGCCCAAGGAAGCGGGAAACAAGCAACAAGTGGCAATTATAGAAACAAAAAATGAGGTGGAAGACCGAATCAAGGTAATAAAAAATAGGGGCAAATTCATCTGTAGTATGAATTATAAGGAAGACCGATCATACAATTTTACAATTTCCAATAATGGGGGAATTTAAAAAAAAATTATCCTGCACCTCAAAGGCAAGAAACACCGCAAGCAAGCACTACATATATATTTAGATGGTGTGGTTTGAGAAACCACAAATAAGAGAATTTTCCAAAACATGCGAGCTCAAGTAACCTGTAGAATGTTAGTTATCTAGATATAGAGGTTCCTCAAGTTAAGGAGGATACCCAAGAATTTTTAGCCGTGACGAGGAATCAGGCTAAGAAGGATAAGTATCTAGAGCCAACAAAGGAAAATCAACACTGAAAAGTAGCAAAGAAAATATTGCAAGAGGAAGCTGAGAAGACTAAGAATGTAGAGTCAAAAAATGATAAGGAACTGAGAAAACCACCAGACTAGGAGATAGTTGTGCAAAATTTAGCAGCATAAGTTTTGGATACCACAATAGAAATTAAAGTATCAAACCTGTTGGAATCTATTCCAGCATTACAGAAAGCAATGGTGGAAGAATTACAATTGCATAAGGTGATGGAAGTGTAGAGACAACCGATTCAAGAGAAGGAGCGGAAGGATCAGTTCATGGATCCAAATGTATCAATGATTGATGTGGGAAAGAAACATGCATTAGTTCACATGGAGATCTTAGGGTAGAAATTGGCACAAGTAATTGTGGACGAAGGATCTAGTGTCAATGTGCTACCTGAAAGAACATGGTGAGAACTAGGTGATTTATATATATGGACATCGAGCTTCCACTTATATGGTGTTGATCAGAATGGAATTGAGACAAAGGGATTATTGATAGCATAATAAGTGGTGATAGTTGACCAAGATTTTATCTTAGATTTTGTTGTGATTACAATGTAGAAACCTGCATATGATGTTCTCTTGGGGAGAGGCTGGTTAAGAGTAGCCAAAGTTAATCACAACCGAGGGAAGAATCAGATCACTTTTAAGAAGCAATAACACAAATATATGATTAATATAGCTAATCAAAAAGTTAGTGAGGATGTAGCTACGACAAATGAATCAAAAAATTCCTTAGGAGATGAAGGGCATGAACCTAATGGAGAAGGAATGTTGTACCTAGATGAATGTAGTGAATATGAAGCTAGATCTGATAGAAGACTCCTTCATTGGAAAATGGAGAAGTACAAATTTTTTTAGCCCAACTGCCTCTATATTGAATAAGAGGATATCAAGGAAAAACAAGACGCACCAAAAGTTAGCCAGGAACCTAAGAAAGAAGAAGAGAAATGGACATTTACGAAAAGTTTTGCAGAGTATACAGTAGGAGATGCGAATATTGATACAATGCTAGCACACCCAAAGACTATAGATAAAGCTACAAGTGAACCGAAAAATATCAAATATGAAGGATATTTGATAGTGGACATCAATCTAGGAACAGAGGAGGAACCTAGGATGATTCACTACGGCAATGATTGTAATCTTGTACTGAAAGCAACAAATTTTAAGATATTCTTAGAATATAAGGATGTCTTTGCATGGACATATAAGGACCTGAAAGGAGTACCACCAGAATTATGTGTCCACAAGATTATGCTAATGCCTGGAGCTCAACCTGTAAGAAGGAGACCATATAGAATGAATCCAAAGTATGCTACATTAGTGAATGTGGAGATAGAAAAGATGTTGAAAGTAGAAATCATATTTAGGGTGACAACCAGTGAGTGGGTCTCACCTCTAGTGATCACCTTGAAGAAGGAAGTAGACAAGATCAGAATATGTATGGACTTGAGGAGTCTAAACGCCATAACTATTAAGGATCCCTTCCCTATTCTCTTCATAAATTTTCTTGGAATAAGTCATAGGACACGAGATCTATTCATTTTTGGATGGGTTCTTGGGATACAATAAAATTAGTATAGTCGAGGAGGATAAGCTAAAGACCACATTTATTGTGGAGAATGACATCTATGCATATAATCGAATCTCATTTGGGCTCTGTAATGCCCCAACTACATTTCAGTGTATCATACTATATATATTTTATCGGTTGGCAATAGAGAACTTTAAAGCATTTTTGGATGATTGGTCCATTTACAAGAAGATAAAATAACATCTTCCTGCCCTCAATGAATGTATGAGTAGATGCAAAAATGCATAGATATCATGAAATCCAAGGAAATACTTTCTCATGGTACCATATGAGAAATTGTTGGGACACATTATGTGCAGTGAAGGATTGAAAATAGATCCTGATAAGATCCATGTGATATTGCACATGGAAGAACCATTTTATGTGAGTTCACTTAAAACCTTCCTTGGATCGATAGGGTACTATCAAAGGTTTATCAGGAATTATGCACATGTATCCTACCCACTAGATTCCTTGATGAAAAAGAATGTTCCTTTTAGATGGACAGAGGAGCACCAAGGAGCCTTTGAGGATCTGAAGGCTAAGCTTGTGAGTAGTCCAATTTTGGTGTTCCCAAATTGGGATAAGGAATTCCATGTCCATATTGATGCTTAAAATTTTGCAATTGGATGTGCTTTAGCACAAGAAGGGCAGTTTAGGCTAGACCAGCCTATTTTCTTTGCTAGTCATCTTTTGTTAAGGCCAGAGAGAAATTATAGTACAACAAAAAGAAAAGCTATGGAAGTGGTATATGCAGTTTAAAAGTTTAGGCATTACCTATTGGTGAATCCTTTTGCCTTCTATGATGATCATCAAGCCCTATTGTACTTTATAAATAAGCCAATGATGCAAGGATGAGTCAGTAGGTGGCTTGTCACCCTTCAAGAGTTTGTATTCTGAGTAGTGGTGAGACCCGATAAAAAGCATGTGATTGTAGACCAATTGTCTCAGATATGATCAGAGGAACCTATAGGAACATGAGTTACTAATGAATTCCCAGATGCAAAACTATTCACCATCAATGTTGTTCCATCATGGTACAAGTTAGTTAGTCAATATCTATCCATAGGAGAGTTGCCATAGGAAATGATAGCAATCGAGAAGAAGAAAGTAATAATGAAGTCAACACATTTCCATATAATAGCAGGATTGTTGTATAAAATGGGAAGTGATGGTATCTTATGAAGATATGTGATGGATGAAGAAGTCAAAGTGGCATTGAAAGAGGCTCACATAGGCTTAGAAGGAGGGCATATAGGACCAGATGTGATTGCTAGAAAGGTATTTCTAGTAGGACTATGGTGGCAAACATTGTATGATTATGCAAAAGAGCATGTGAAAGCATGCAATACTTGCCAAAGAGTAGGAAAGTCGGTAAAGAGGGACTTTATGCCCTTGCACCCATCACAACCACAAGAGTTATTTGAATGGTGGGGATTGGACTTCGTAGGACCATTAAAGACATCTCGGCAGAGGAAGTGTAGATACATCGTAGTAGCAACAAAATACCTAACAAAATGGGTGGAAGCAAGAGTATTACCTAATAACTCAGAGAAAAGCACAATGAGGTTCCTGTATGAGCAGGTAATAATAAGGTTAAGTATTTCGCTAAAAATAACAAGTTATCAAGGAGGAAAATTTGTTAATTAGATGATTAAGATGCTGACAATAGAGTTCAAGATTTTACACTCATTGTCTAGTCTGTAATATCCTAGAGCGAATGGGCAGACCAAAGTAACAAATAAAGTCTTGGTATCTACTTTGTATAAAACCTATAGAATAGAGGGAGCATATTGGGAGGAAAGGCTACCATCCATTTTGTGGGCATATAGAACAACTTTTAAACCTACAAAGGAACATACACCTTTTCAATTAATTTATGGATAGGAAGTAGTGGTACCAATTGAATTCTTAATACCAAGTTTGAGAGTCGTGGTAGAGCATCACTTAGGTGATCAAGAAAGTTTGGAAGAGTGACTGATAACACTAATCAAGTTAGATGAAAGAAGAGTCATAGCGCAATGGGTGATTGAGGTAGCTCAAAAAATATGAAAGGCATGGCATGAAAAATATTTGAGGAATTTGGAACTTAGTTCGAGTGACTTAGTTCTAAATTCAATAGAAAGAGGGAAATCAATCCGGGTAAGCTGAAGACATTATGGATTTGTCCTTATAAAGCAGTTGAAGTAATGAATAATGGAGCAGTCAAGTTGCAAAACTTCAATGGGAAAGAGGTGCCTGATACTGTAAATTTATTAAAGTTGAAGCCTTACAAGGTACAATGTTTATTCATTACTTTAGAAGAAATTGAACAATTAAAATAAGTGAAAGCTCAAAACAAAGCTCATAGTGAGCCAGGTCCATCATAGGAGGAGCCTAACATAGGAATCACACACTTATTTGTAGAAGGAGAGGAACTATGACCAACCATAGAACAACAAGAGTTGGTACCTCATCTCGAAGAAATAAGAATATTACGAGTACATGTCAGATTTGCTGATGGGACCGAATGAATAGAAGAAGAAGATGAAGAATGGATTCCTCCAAACGAAAGAGAACATTAGGAGATATTACTATTACCCAGGAATAGGGTAAGGTAGGAAGAAGTAACCCTAGCAAATAGAAATAGGGTGTATCCTCAGGTAGAACGGAGGGAACTACCCCAAAAAATGGAAGGATGAAGAAGGATATGACTAACAGTATGATACGAAGATAAAGTGGACACATTTGAAATGGAAGTTTCGAAGGAAGATGAGAATGAGACCATTGATCAGGAATTGGTTGGACTTACTCCATTGGCTAAGATAGGGATCTTAAAATAGAGAGTGTAGTTACAAACTCAATAGTTTCAAGAAGAATATCAGACATTTCGAGGTCATAATGCAATATTGAGAGAGTAAATCATCTAGAAATTGGATGGCACAATACGTAAGTTGGAGGAACAAAGGGTAGCTATACTACAGGAAATAGAAATGGAACTAGAAGAGGTTGAGATATTAACTTTGAGAAGTGGTGGAGAAAATGAGAGCATAAGCACAAGATCACAGGTGCCACCAAGTGACCCACCTATGACAAACTAAGATGTGAAGATATTGTGGCAAGACATTGAAGAGGCAACTACATCACCTGAACCACAAGGTAATGCATTGCTGGATTTGATAGATTCTAGTAGCAAAGGCATGCCTTGGCTCGTAATGGAAACTATTACAAGAAGTAGTAATGAAGATGATCATCCAAAGAACCCTCAGAACCCTTGAGGTAACCATGATCCCCCAACATGTACAACAACAAAATGACAAATAGGAATAACATGGGGACATCAAACCAACCTTGAACCCCAAGCATATATAATAGCCTATCGATAATTGCAAAGACAAAGGAGAGAAGTATGAAGATTGGAGAGAAGGATGATTTTTCCAACCAATTGGGAGAAACAGAGAGAAGAGAATCATAATCATTCAAGTTTTGAGATGGAATTTTCTAATGCATATAGATAAGTTTTGGCAACATAATCACCATAGATAAAATTTGAAGAAATAAGATGGAGATGTTGCCTAACACGTGCGGATCGGAGAATCAAAGCACTACAACAACTATCACCAAGTACAATAAGAAGTAGAAGTCCACTAGCCAACATTGAGTTGGTAGAGATAACTCCTAATACCCGAAAAATGGGAGGAAGAAATAGAGAAAGACCCCTAAGACTTCAACCAGGAAGGGGGGAGGTATTCAACTACAAAATGAACAAAGACAAGGTGATGTTATAATTAGAGGAGGAAGAGGGCGAGGAAGATTTTGACCCCCTACTCCTATATGGCCAAGAGATACACCCTTAGATTGTATGAAATCGACAAGGAATCTATAAGGATTATCAAGAATTAGGGGAATATTACCAAATTCCACAAGGTGACGTACATGGGGAAAATCATACTTAATACGACAAGGACCTCAATGAGGGATGGGTGGTAGAGGATTACTCCAGGGAAGGGAGGAATCACCATTCATGTAGAGAAATCTAATGTCAAGAGGAATAGGATAGGAGAGACACTCATGCGAAAGAGGTCTTGCTGGTAGGGGAAGAGTGCAGTTTGTAGATGAAAGAAACCAAGGATATCTAAGAATCAGATCGCCAATTCTGGAGCCAGAATTGATCCGAGGGGATAGGTAGAGAATTTGCTCGAATTATAGTATAGTAAGGACACCGCTACCAAGGGATCAATCACCTATGTGACAAGGAGAAAGGAAACCAAGTGAAGTTACTCCAGATTGCAATTGTATAATTCTAAATTGTACACATGGAGGAGGAAGGCCAGGAAATTCAATAACATCACAAGTGAAGATGGATCAACCTATGGAACAAATACCGATAGGCAACACAACCACTCAGAACGTTACAGTTGAACCTCCAAGAGAGGAATTTTATGGTATTGTACAAGTGATGTCATTGTACGATTGCCAAGAAGGTAAGTGTAAATAGATTAGGATTGAAAAAAAGAGAAAAAGAAGAAAAAAAAAAAAAAAAAAAAAAAGAAAGAGAAAGAAAAATAAAGTGCCTTAATTGTGAAAATATCTCAAGATGCAATTAAGAAGGAAGTAGGTTGAAAACCGAAAACGATGGCCTCTTCAGAGAGAAATAAAATTGAAAAATTTCTCTAAGTATAAGATCGTACAAGTCAAGATTGAGGATGAAAAAAGTAAAATTATGAGATCGTACAAGAAAAATTGACAAAAGGACATGAGAAATCATACAAAATGACATGTTGTACAATTTGGATCATACATTATATGCTTTTTAGCATGTGGTATGATTTCCAACTACCCATTTAATGTAGCATGAGTAGGAAAAAGCAATGGTTGGAAGAAAAAGCAGAAAAAAGACAAACAAAAAATTTAAAAACATGCTAAGTTGTCAATCATTCATGCAATATGGAGGGAAAATATGCAAAGTGGCACAATTTAGGATTAATTGGATTAGGGTTTAGTTAGGGTTTTTGAAATGCTTTAAATAGAAGGTAAAATTACAAATTTCTTAAACCGTACAAAGAAGAGTGAATTTATTTCAGGAGAACGAAGGTGGAAAGTGTGCAATCAAATGGAGAAGACCATATGGGTAGAAAAATTCATCAAGAATCTGAATTTATGAGGACCCATTTCAATTAGCACCAAGGAGTACTTTTCATTTTAGGAGAAATCGAACCACTAGAGAAAGAAAGGAAAAACAATAGGGTTTGACTCCACGGAAGGAAATTTCAAAGTACGTCCTAGAAGTATGGAGGAATAGCAGCAGAATATGGCCAAGTATGAACCTGGTGGTGGAAAATCGCATAGTAGGGTTCAAAAAAATGATAATTTGGAGCCAGAGGGGCAATTTGCAAGGAAAAGAGATATTGAAACCCTATAATTAGATAAATCAGGAAGAAAGTGAGCTGGAAAAGATAGGGAAATGAAGGATACGTATGTACAACCATCAAAGTATAGCTAGAAATTCGTCAATTGAAGATAAATTGTGCTAGAGGTGGAAAAGTGGAAAAATTACTATAAAAAAGCACTCAAAAGGAAGATCGGGGCAATCCAGCAAATGGTTTGGTGAAAGATTCAGTAAAAGAGGTCAATATTTTGATTTTTTTACAACCTAGGGTTTGGAAAGTCATATTGTATGATTTTGAAGGTGAGTTGTATGATTTTAGGAAAAAAAAAGGACAATTCTTGGTAATTTTTTAGGTCGTTTTAAGTAGTTTTAACAAGTCATATAAAATCATATGAAATTGTACAAATTCCACAGAGGGAGGCAGCCAAAAATCATCATTGTACGAAGGAGTGCCACTATGTACGATTTCATGTCGTAGATGTACGATTTGACAAAGTTATGGTAGTTTGAAGATTGAAGGTTGAGAATTGAACATTGAGAAAGAAGTAGTGTACGATCTGGAAGTGGCAGTGGAAGGTGAAATCATACAAGCATACAAGGCGGAGCATACTATACGATTTGCAATAAAATTGTATTATTTCATGAAGTATTTTGATTGTGGATATGGTGATGTTTGGATGATAAGTTAACTGGGAGAATGGTGAGAGAATGATATCAATAGAAGAGTTCAGACGTCATTTAAGGTGGATAATGGCCAATAGAGTAGAAAGGTCACCTAGACCCCTGCATGAGAGAGAAACATATCTACGATAGTACCAAGGATGATAGTTTTTATCCCATAATTTGCGTGGTACTCATCCTTGGAGGAGAGGAGGATATAGGCCATGGAGAAGGCAGGATTATTGGCAGGCTGATTAAAGAAGAACATAACCAAGGCACCGAGAGGAGAGAATGGCATAGGAAAGGACATACAAGAGGGAGCTAAGAAGTGAAGTACACATTCCATATCAGGATGAGGATCTAAGTAGCATACCTAAGGAAGGTTGCGTGGAGATCATAAATATAGCATTTGTACAGCTAGTAGCAGATACATGCAGGCTATGGTGGAGTGATAAGCGAAATAGGAACCACCCATGAAGAAAATAATTCGAGAAAGTTGGTGTAGCTATTATAGCACAAGTACCTCCACACAAAAAATATTTCTTCTACAACTACTTGTTGTAGATGGTCTAGACGTATAATCCTATGACCTGAACTACTTTCGTTAATATGGACAAGAGGTCGATGAAAATAGAAGTAACCACAAATGCATTCAGAAAGACATTTGAATTGCCAGCATATGGCATGGAGATAGTTAAGAAGTTGGTGGATCTGATTGAATCATATAGCATCATTACTACATTGACTAATGTGAAGTCATCAACTACTACAAAGATCTTGGGTGTAGGGACTCGAGGGATCAAATAGAGCCAAATGAAAGGAGATTATTGGCCATGTGCGATGAATACAGTTATGGCTAGACTGTAAGGTGACACAAGATCTATGAAGATGCCAATCTGGATGGATCAATATGTGGAAGGTATTACCCAAGGAATCCAATATGATTCGGGTACCTCTCTATAAATAAAAATGCATGAAGTACTAACGAAGAGACCGAAGAATTTTGGAATGACCTTCCATGCCATCGAGCTATTTTTAAATGCTGTCACAGAGTTGGGAATGCATTTACCAGGGTTGACAGAACATCGAGAAGTTGGAGAAGGATAGCCAACCATTTTGAGGTGGGAAAGTCAGCACCCATTAAGAATGTGACTCCGAAGAAGCCTTGAACCAAGAGGGAATAGTAGGATATGGAGGTATTGGAAGACACTCCTTCGGATGATGAGGATGTACATCATCGAAGGAAAAGAACAAGAAGATTAGAACCTGAATTGGATCAAGCAGTGCAGTAATAGCAGTAGGAGCAGTGACCAGTTTAGGAAGGGGAGGAAAATATGGAGAAACAGGTAAGCCCAATTCAAATAAGAACAATAAAACAATGGGAAATGATGGCAAAGAACCCAATTCTAGAGAAACAAGATGAGCCTACACAAAAATATCAGCAGGAGGAAGAACAATCAAATTTAGAAAAGATAGAAATGGATGACTAGAGTTGGGTAGCAATAGAGAAAATGGTGGTATCTCCATAAATTTTCCAATGAGATGAATTCAAAATCTTAGATGCCTCAAAATTTTTGAAGGATATGGAGGTGAGGCAAATAGCACAGGAAGTGGTAGCCACCACTCAGGAGGACATTGAAGCAAGAGGGGAAGCTTTAAAAGAAGAGGCTAAAAATAAGAAGAAGCCCCATTAAAAATTTGTGATGGGAGGAAATTCAAAGCAGAATAACCCAAGTGATGCACAAGAAGAGGTAAGGGCATCACAAGATCAAAATAAACCTATTATTGAATAAATCACACTAACAAATTTTAATACAATCAGGAAGAAGAATAGGTGATGAAAGAACAATAGGAGGGTAGTGTTGAACAAGAAGTAGCCCAAATAGTAATGGAAGAGCAACAGGTGGGCTCTACTAAGCAAAAAAATCCCAAGAATAGATAAAACAGTAACAATCTCAACAGGAGATTGTGTACATAAAATATGATGAGGAGAATATTGTAAAATAGACTCCACCTCAAGAAAATATAGATATAGTGAGAGCACTTCAAGAGCTTGGGGGAAGCTCTAGAAACCACATGGAAGAAGAGGAAGAACACACTTCTATAGAAGAAGAATGACAAAGAATGAAAATAAGCTACCTATTGAAGGTACTGTAGTTTGGTAGAATTGAAATAGAAGAGGAGGCAAGAGGAGTAGAAGATGATGTGGAACACTTCTTCTCATAGATGGGCAATGCCATAACTAGTGCCAAATTACAATTTTGTATTGGACGCATGGGAGAATTAAATCTGTGGGAGGAAGAATTGTAGAAGTGTAAGGCTACAACAAAGGAGAAGATAAATAAACTAGAGGAAGATATGACAAGCATAAAGACTAATTATGAAACTAGAGTTAATGTGCTTTAAGAAGACAAGTGACAGATCTCCCAGATAGCGTAAGACATGATCAAGGAGTTTGAGGTACAACTTAAGGTAAAAGATGATCAGATGGTAGCCTAGTTGGCCAAGAAGAATGAACAAGTGGTGATGCAAGCCAAGTAGATAGAAGAAATTCAAAAGGACAATAAAAGATATAATGAATTGGTCTTGGAGAAGCAAGTACATTTGAAGGCTAGAGAAGAGACTGTTCGTGCCTTAGAGGTAGATATTCATCACCACTTGGAGACTATTTCTAGGAAGAATGAAGAACTTTAGGTGGCGACACAAACATAAGCCCACTTGTAAGAAATATTGAAAAGGAGTGCCACTGACTAGGAAAAGTAGATGATGGAATTCCTGAAAAATATGGAAGAGAAGGCTAATTTCCATAGGGTAAAAATAGTGGAAATGGGAAGCTACGCAGCCAAGTTGAAAAACAAACATGCAATTCTTCAAGCCAAATTATCTGACCTATAGGATATAATTGAGGGCAATGAATCTCAATCAAAGTAGAAATGTCATTCGGTGAGGACACAGAAAAAAGTAAAGGGGGGGCAGATGTAGGCAGCAAATCCTCCTCCCAGAAGAAGAGAATATGATCATGGGATTTGCTCAGTTTTAATAGTTTTGACAGTTTACCCAAGTTTTGGTAAACCGTACAGGTAGGATCAAACCATACAACCAGGGAACAAAACCATACAAGGAAAGATCAAACCATACAAGGTGCACTAAAATGTAATTAAATGCACGGGAAATGTAATTTTGGGATAAAATTGCTCATGAGTTTGCTAATTTAAGGTTTTAGACTTAGTAAAAGTCTATTTTTATGCATTCTGTTATGGATGGACAGTTGTAAATAACTAATTTCCTTAGGAACATATTTGGAATGGCCTAGAAAATGTTATATATGGCCCCATTTTTCAAATTTGTAGGCCTGGTTGCTGAGAGATAGAGATAGAGTACTTACTGGTTGTAATAGCTACTTTACTTCTGAGTTATTGTAATAGATTCATAGAACAACCTTGTTGTAATGCTATTGATGATATAATGGAATATAAATATATTATTATAGGTTGTGTACAATCCTAGAAATGATGGATGATGATTTATGATGGAATCTTGATGCATGTGTTTTCTGGTAATTGTGTTAGCATAGTTTTATGCATTGTTGCAACTTATTGACAGAAACTAGCATTGGTGAAACCTAAGGAATGATCTGTGAGCATGGAAGTATTGATAAATATGTCATGAACCCTATTGTATTATTTTTATACATAATCAGTTGAATGGAATCTCTCCCAAGCCTCGTTAGGATGTTTTGAATGTCACGGATAACGGAGTAATTTTCATAGTAAATAATTACAAAAAATTATTGAGAGAGATTGAGGCATTGGAGCATCTAATTTGGCACCTGAATGTACCTTCAATTCATGTCAATCGTACACCAAATTTCATACAAATTTTACAAAGGAAACTTACCCAATTTGGTAAACTAAGCAATGGAGATAGACTTACCTAATTTGGCAGTTTGAGGGAATCGACTTGAACGTTTACAAAACTATGTATGACAACCTCCAAAACTGAATTTTTTAGTTTTCCTGAGTGCAAAAGCATACAAACCTTACCACTGTATGATTTGGAATCGTACAGTGTGAGAGTTTGACATATGTACAAGATTTTCAACCGTCATAAAAGGATAGTTCAAAGGACTGTACAGTTGTACAATTTGGTAACTGAGATGGAATTGGTATATTGATCATTCCTAGCCCTATAAAATAACCTCCCCACTATGAATACTACACCCCTATGCTACAACCACCTTGTATGAACCCATAATATTTATTTCCTTTGCAATGCAAACAAAATATGAAGATATTTCACATGAAATATTTATTTCCTATCCATACCTCTTTAGATGTGATACCACTCAATGAAAGTGTGGGTGTGTAGTTCAACAAGTAGATTGTGGTATGAATAAATTATTCCCACAATAATAGCTCTAAATTAACATCACTCAAAATGCATCATATTTCTCTTTAATAGTACAATTTTACCTCTCAACAAATCCATTTTGTTGAGGTATATAGGTATTTATAAGTTGTTTGATATCATGCCACTTTAGAAAAGTAGAAAATTAATGACTAGTGTACTCCTCCATTATTTGAATAGAGTGTATGAATGGGATAGTCAATAATCTTCTCCATATGAAATTTGAAATTTTGGGAATAAAAAAAGCTTCATCCTTTATATTCAATAAATACACCCACATCCATCAAATAAAATCATCAACAAACAATTAAAAATATCTATAACCATAAAAATTTAAATCTATGGGTCCACACAAATCGATATGCACTAGGTCAAGTGGACCAACTACTTGGTGATTGCTTGAGATAGATGGAGCTCCATGTTTCCTTCCAGTTAAAAAATACATACAAAGATCATGAGGCTTCATCAAATATGGATGTCCATGTACCATTCCATGGTGTAGGAATGACTTCAAATGATTGAAGTTTAGATGTCCAAATCACTTTTTATAGTAAAACTGTTTCATTTGGTTTTGCTACTAATGCTTGCTTGTCTCACATTACAACTAGAAGTTAAAAAATCTTGCCTATGCCAATAAAACAAGCAATAATTGTTGAACCTTTGATCTCTTGAACAAGACAAAGTTTCTTTGCACCTATTTCAAAAATTCAACATGTAAATTATGATCAAGCAATTGATTCTTAGAAATCAAGTTCTTTGTGAGGCTAAGCATATAAAGAACTTGAGTCAAGTGATAGTTATGCTCTCCAATATGCAATTCAAGATCATCAATTTTAGGAACAATGTATGTTGAATTATTTTCAAGTGTTACCTATGGTAAAGATCAATGACCAAGGTTCATGAACCATTTATTTTGGCCTATAATGTGTCTGATAGATTCTAAATCAACACTCCAAACTAGGCTTATTTTTGAAACAACATCACTTGATTGAACTTAAAAGGCATAGTCTTATTCTTTTTCATTAGAATTAATGTCCTTAGCTATATTGTCATGTTGGCATTGAGGTGCATTCCTCATATTATTTTGCTTACCTTCCAATGAATTTTAGATGGATTATTAGATGATCCTTGTGATAATATGTTGTATAAGCACTTCTAAAGGATGGGTATTGGTTTCCCATATATCATACATGTGGTATTTCTTTATCCTTTATTTTATTTCTATTTTTGCTCTCTAAATTTTTACTGGTTATATTGCTTGTTTTCGGGTCTACTACCTTTTTTGATTGCATAGAATTCTTATCTTTTTTATTCATGAACAAAGTATTTCATATTTAGTTTTTATCTCTCAAATTGTTTCCTCCTACTAAAGTAAATTTATAAGAATCTCAAAAGTGGGACTTTAATTTTCCATATTCATATTTGTAACTAAAATATTGAATGCTAGTGGTAGTGCACATAAAACTATTGGAACAAACACATTATCACTCATGGTTTCACCAAATTCTTTTAGTGAGGCTCACAACTCAACAATCCATCTCTAGTACTTACATATGAACCCTCTACTTGTAAGAACCTTTATATCATGCTCGTTCATCTCATCCTCAATAATTACTTTTGGTGTAACATATTTTCTTAAACTATAATTGTCATATATTTGATCTTCCTCTTGTCTCCAACTTGGACAAACACACTTATAGCTAGGTAATCCTTAATTTTAATTGAGGCTACCAAATATTATATTTTTTCATGTTACATAGTTTTTTATCATATAAATCTCAAATATTTGGATTAATAAATTATGAGACTCTTTCCTTACTTGCCTCCTATTCACTCTCTTCTTCCTCCTTCCAAAACATCTAAAAAAAAAGGTCGAGGCTTGCTTGTAGCTTACACTTGTTTTTTGAACTTTCTAAACATCTAAAATAAAAATGTGAGACTTGCTCTTTTCCAAATATCTAAAACATTTAAATGTTATAATTATTAACTTTTTATATTATAAAAAATACTTTATAATTTTAAAAATTATAAATAAAACTATATATATATGATTTTGTTAGTGTGATAAAATCCCTACAATTTCTGCTTAGGACTGAGCATTCCCATTCCAACCATGACATTTTGAATGACCAAGAGCTAAACTTATCAATAGAGGATTAACACACAATCACACACAAAATTTGGTTTGAACCTTAGACCTTGCGAAGAAGAGTTAAATTCTAAATTGTTGATATCTCCCGTTAAAACAATAATATATAAAATGATTAGCATAAAAATAAAAATAAAATTATTATTACAATGTAAAATAAATAATTTGCTGAAACTAAAACTAACAATAAATACAAATTTGAAACTTTTTATTTCAAACAATCAATCAAAGTAGACCTAGATTTCTAATTATTAATAAGAGGAAATCAATGACATTTTCAAAAGTTTCTTAAATCCCTAGTATTCAAAAGATTCACATATAAATAGATTAATTTGGTAAAAACATATCCACTAAAAGTAAATGTGAAGTAATTTTTATCTTAATGAGACTATAAGTTATATTAATATCTAATCTTTAAGCTTTCGATTCAATATTTTCAAAGATGTTATAGACTACAAGGATGTGGTATTCTGGTGCATCTATGTGTGAGGAGGTGGAGTTGTAGGGTTTAGAAATTAACCTGAGTGATTTTTTTTGGTCTGGTAAGCATGGTAAGGTGGGTCCTTCTCTGTATTGGGACCCTAGAAAGGTTTATTCAGGGGTGGTGGGTAAGGGTATCAGTTCTAGGGTGGTGGGTAAGGGAGTTTCTTCTTCTCTACCATAATTTTCCTAGATGGTGGCTGATTTATCCTTTGGTGAATCGTTTGCTTCCTGTGAAGTTAATGCAGAATCTTACCAAATCCATGTCTTGAATAACATGGTTGACTTCCTACTGAGGAAAGGCTCTTGGAATTTAGTGGATATTTTTTTAGGTGATAGACCACCATTAGACGTGCTTAAGCATTGGGTCTTATCTCGATGGAAGCATTGTGGCTCATTGGACCTTGCTACACTTCCCCATTTTTTTTTTGATCAAGATCTCTTGCGAGTAGGACTCTTGCAATATTTTGGAGGGTGATCATTTGTTTTATGGGAACCATGGTCTCTTTCTTAGGAAGTGGGGCCATGATTTTAGGTCGGCTCTTCAAAGGGTTAATTTGGTCCTGGTTTGGATTTTCCCACCTGAGTTTCCTACGTACTTATGGCATGAGAGTGTCTTTAGGGTGGTGGTGAGTTCTATCCAGGACTTTGTTTCTTTTAATAAGATTTCTTTGTTTGTAGTGTGAAGGCAATATGTAAAAATGTGTATCATGGTAGACATAGAGAAGAATATTCCAAGATCTATGGAGTTTGTTTCCCACTTGGGTACTTGGGTGCAGTTTGTGGTTAATGAGAATAGGCCACAAGCTTGTTAGAATTATGGTTTAGGGGGCCACCATCAGAATTTTTGTCCCCCAAAAAAGTCGGTTAGCCAACCTATTAATAAGGACTTAAAGTGGGGGGCCAATGTGGATCCTTTCCCCATGTGGATCCCATTCAAGAAGTAGAAGGTTTGGCACAAGAAATATCAGGGAACTTTGAAAGGCAAGGAGATTGTTTCTTCTCCTTCTCAGTTGAAGAATACCCATGGGGCACTTTATTTCAGTCATAAGGAGTCAGCCCAAACTAGGAAGGGTTCTTCGAACCCTATTCCTTATAATTTGTAAGTTGTCCTTCTAGTGGATCCTTTGAGTCAAGATGTTGATTTACCCCTTTCAAATTCCTTTGAATGTTTGGAATTGGTGAGGAAAGAGGATGCTCAAGTGAATCAGGTTGTGGAGTCTCTATCTCCTTTGATGATGTATTTGTATTCTCTAGTAAAAGAGCTTTCTACTTCTAGGAATGTTAAGAAGTATCTTTTTCCTAAGGATATTGGAGTTTTCGATATGGTTGGGGGTCAAAGTCTGACTACTTCTCTATTACCTTTTATGGAGAAAGGGTCACTTGGTCCCAAGACTAGAAGCCATCGCAAGAAGGTGTAGATACTAGGATGGTCAAGAAACCTGGTAGACCCCCTAGTAAATAAGGAATGAAGAGATCAATGGATGACGTTGTGGCTAATGGTGTTCAGGATCTTCTAGTAGTAAAGGAGGGGGATGATGAAAAGCTTTTGAAACTTGATGGTTTCAAATATTCTCCTCCTGGGGGGCAGGAAAGAAACTCTCCTTTTAATTTCCAATGAAAATTTACTCTTGGAATGTTAGAGGGCTTAACAAATCCTCTAAGCAATGGTTTATAGCCTCATTTTAGAGGGATAAATCTTTGGATATCTTGTGTATTCAAGAGTCTAAATTAGATGCCTCCTCTTGGGAGTCTGTTCACAAGTTGATTTGGAAGGATTCTGGTTTCATGGCTAGTGAAGTAGCTGAATCTTCTGGTGGTCTTCTCTCTTTTTGGAACCTTGTGAGATTGGATGGTCATGTTATTTACTCTTCTAGCCATGTAATTAATATTTTTTTCTAGTGTAAAATCACTAATAGGAGATGGGTATTATCTAATATTTATGCTCCTAATTTGTATATTGATAGACACAAGTTCTAAGTCCTACTGCTTGATATGAGAAATACTTTTCTAAATGAGTACTGGGTTATCATAGGATATTTTAATTCTCCTCTTTATCCATATGAGAAGAGGGGAGGCAATCCAATGGATGTTGGAAGTTTGTAGGATTTCTATGATTTTGTTAACATGATTGAACTTCGAGATTTGTATCTAATGGGGGTGAAGTTCACTTGGAGTAATAGGTGTTCTAGTGAGAGCCTAATTATGAGCAGATTAGATAAGATTTTTATTTCTTCTTTTAGGTTAAATCTGTTTGGAGATGCTTCTTTGTCTTCGTTGTCCAATATTGGTTTCGACCATAATCCCATATGGCTGGAAGTCCTTGATGGTACCCCTTTTCTTCCTCACCCTTTTAGGTTTTAAGTCATGTGGTGTTCTCACCCTAACTTTGAATACCATGTTAGGGAATGGTGGAAATAAGATATTGTTGGTGAAGGGATGCTTAGGCTTACCAATAATCTTAGATGACTCAAAAATTATCTTAAGATATAGAATAAATTATATTTTTGTAATTTGTTTAGAGAAAAGAAAATATTGAAATCTTAGCTGAAGGAGATTGAAGCAGTTATGAAATTTTAAGATTGATATGATGCTCTTCTACAAGAAGAAATATCCCTTTTGGTGGACTATCATAATAGGCTAGCAAAAGAAGAGCTATTCTGGAATAAAAAAATCCAAAGAGTTGTGGTTAAAAGAAGGTTATTGCAACTCTCATTTCTTTCATGCTTCCACTCTTCGAAGAAGAGGTCACAACATAATTAGAGAAATTGAGAGGGTTAGTTGAGGGATGTCTTATGATGTCATGGAAGTTCAGGAGGAAGCTGTTGATATTTTCAGTGCTTTGCTTTGTTCGGTTCCTGATCATGACCTTCTTGCTGAAGGTGATATTCTAGAAGTCATTCATTTGATTGTTTCTACTAATTGGAATAGAAGACTTATGGATCCTTTCTTGGATGAGGAAATTTTTGAAGCTATCAAAGTGATGGGTCCTATTAAGGCCTAGGAATTGAATGGTTTCCCTCCTATGTTCTTTAATAAATATTGGTCTATCTACAGGGAAGATGTTTGTGTGGCTTTAAGAGATGTGCAATGTTCTTTGTTTATTTTGAAAGTTATTAATTCGACTTATATTACCCTTATACCTAAGAAAGAATCTGCTTTATGTTTCAATGATTTTAGACCCATTAGTTTATGCAATACAATATATAAGATTTTATCTAAGTCCATTGAAAATAGGCTTACATTTCTTCTGCCACTACTAATTGATTTGGTGTAGAGTGGCTTTGTTTTGAGAAGGAAAATTCTAGACGGAGCTATAGTTATTCATGAATTGATGCATTCTATGTTCAAAAGTGGTAGAGTGGGGTTTTTCCTCAAATTAGATGTTAATAAAGCTTATGATCAGGTTTCTTGGGCCTTTATTTTAAGCTATTTATGGAAATTTAGATTTTGTGAAGACTAGATTAAGCTTGTTAAGATTTGTATTTCATCGGCGTGGTTTTATGTTCTTGTCAAAAGTTCTCTGATAGGATTTTTCATTCCCACTGTGGTATTATATTGGGGGATTCATTGTCTCATTTTATTTTTATTCTTATGGAAGAGGCTTTGGGGAGGATGATTTCTAGGCATTGTAATTATTTGGGGATGTGCCCGGTGATTCCTTGTAACCCGATCTCCCATCAAAAATTTGTAGATGATATGCTGTTATCATGTGTGGCTTTGATGGTTATTGCCATGGAAGTCAAAGCTATTTTATATTGTTATGAGAAGGCAGTAGGTCAACATATTAGTTTCTTTAAGAGTTATTTATTTTTATCAACACTTTGGAAGTGTGAAAAAGGAGGATTGCTGATATTTTGAATTTTTGGATTGCTTCTCTTCCTTCTTCTTATCTTGGTCTTCCTCTTTTTTTTGGGAGGGTCAAAGATACCATGTGATTCCTAGTGATTGAAAGAATTAAGCACAAATTAGTGACATGGAAGGGGGATCTTCTGAGCCAAGTGCGTAAGGCGGTGCTCATCCAGAGTACATTACAGAGTATCCCTATTTATTTTATGTCCTTATTTCACCTTTCGAGTAAAGTGGCTACTAAGGTGGATAGCATTTGAAAGGTATTTTTATGGGCAGGCCTAGAGCTTAAAGGTAAATTTTATCTGGTCTCTTGGAAGTAGCTTTGCAGAAGAAATAAAGTTGGGGTTTTAAATATTAATAGTGATGCCAAGATGAATAAGGCCCTAGTGGCAAAACTTGTTTGGAAGGTCGCATCTAATGCTAACCATTTGTGGTGTCAAATTTTGAAGGCTAAGTATAATTTTGACTCTTTCTTTTTTTATTTTCTCCCTTCTGGCGAGTTGGCGTTCTAGAATAGTCTGGTGAAATCTAGGGATTTTATTAATCTTAATTGCAGATGGATTGTTGGCAATGGTAGGAATGTGAATTTTTGGGATGATGTTTGGTTGAGATATTATCATTTGAATGAAGAAATTCACTTTAGAGACCTAATTGAAGGGTCTAGGATTGTTGGACTGGTGAAAGTTGTGGATTTTATGGAGGTTCATAGAAATAGAAAAGTCTAGTCCAATCCTCCTATGGTGGTTAGGAATAAAATGAATCTCTAGATTCCATCCTTGCTTATGGAGGAGCTTCGTATTTATGTGGTTTGGTAGATAAATGTGGAGGACTTCCTGATTTGGAAAGTTGACAGTGCGGGTGTTTATTCTGTGAATTCTGCTTATGAGCTTCTTAGTGAGGATGGGGATGGTTTTTTTTCTCATGGTTATATTTGGCTAAAGCACTTAACCCCTAGGGTTAATTTATTTTTATGGTTGGCTATACAAAACAAGATTTTGACTATTGAAAATCTCTAGAAAATACGATGGCATCTGGTTAACATGTGCTATATGTGTAAAGAAGCCTAGAAATCAAATTCACACTTACTTCTTAATTGTGAAGTATTCAAGGAAATTTTGATGTCCATCCTCTATAGGTTGGGTGTTAGCTGGGTTTTCCTTAATTTAGTGATGGATTGTGTTATACAGTGGGTTCCCCCATTTTTGTTGCTCAAAATTAAGTGTTCTTGAAGATTTATTTTCCCCATATTTTGTGTGGGATGTGGAAGGCGATGAATGCCCGAGTTTTTAAAGATAATATTTCTTCGGCTTCTCGATTGAGCGCTTGTATTTTATGGAATATTGTGGAGAATGTTTTATGTGTCTGCAAGGAGTCTAAATTTTTGAAGGTCTTCATTCCATACAAATTTTTGATTGAGCAAAGTATTTATTTTGGGAACGTTGATCGCCCTATGCCAGCTATTGATCCTAGGAGTTTGATCCGTTGGACCCCCCATCGGTGGGTTGGTACAAATTGAATTTTTATGGGGCCTCTAAAGGCAACCCAGAGGTTGCTGGTGTTGGAGGGTCATTCATGATAATAGCAAAAATTTGGTCCTTGCCTATGCATAAAATATTGGTGTTAATTCGTCTCAGTTTGATGAAGTGAGGTCTGCATTCTTGGGCTTGTCTTTGATTAGAAATTTTGATATTCATAAAGTTATTATGGAGGGTGATTATTTAAATATAATTAAGATGTTAACGGTTCTTGCCATGTCAGTTGGAGGGTGGCTAATTTTATTGATGAAGCTATTGTTATTTCTCATTCCCTGGATGATGTTTTGATGATGCACATTTTTAGAGAGGGCAATTATACTACGGACTTAATGGTGAATATCAAGAAATATCTTCAAGGATTTTCTATTTGAAAGAGGGATTTCCCTCATGAGATCATCGGTTGTCTTCATAATGACCTTCATTAATTGTTAGAAAGTGGTTTGCTTATTCTTTCTTGGGTGGATGGGGTTTTGGAGGTGCAACCATTGTTGGTCAAATTTTAGGCGGGAAGATGGTACTTATTCCATTGGCATCATAGAGATGCTCACATTTCAAATTTTAAATTTTAAATTTCATCTCCCTCCTTATTTTCGATGTTAGGGCATGTCCTGAAGATTCTCTAGCTTTATTTGGAGTGTGTCCTCTTCTCAAAGTCTTACACTCATTTTTGATGTTGGGTACGAGCTTTGTTTTACGAACCAATGCTAGAACTTATTATGCATGACTTTTCTCACGCTTATTGGTTTTTGGTGGCTTCTCCTTTGGTTTTGTTGTCAAGAGGGTTCCAAGGATGGTGATTACTCCCATTTTTAGGATTGGTTTTCAATCATTCTCTTTTGTTATTTGTGCATTGGAATGTTAACTCCTTTTCAGTAATTGGTCTTGGAGTTGTCTTTCATGACTTACCCCTTTGTTTCTTCTCCACTTACCCATATTCTTTCTTATTTGTGGCCAGCTAGAACTGGGGATTAAATTTTTCTATCAAGGTCTATGTTTGGTGGTAGTTTCTCTATCCCTCATAGGTCTAGAAGGATGCTCATATCCTTGTTTTGGTTTTTAGAGCTCCTTATTTTTGTGCTTATGCATTTTTTTAGGATTGTTCTCCTCTTTTATGTGTTCTATTGGAGACGTTTTGTCTTAGTGGCTATTCCCAATGCTCATGAGACTCTGGTGGGGAGGACCTTCATTTTTGACTTTGGAGTTTTTATTTGTCTTGTGATGGGAGTGAAATTTTAGTTATGATCGGGTTTATAATGGGGTCTCTTGTATTTTTTTGTGTGTGTATACGTCTTCCTCTCTGGTTTCTCTATGTGGTCAATAGAGATTTTTAGTGTTTGGTCTCTTGTGTCCTTCATGAAGATGAGGAAGGCTAAAGTACTTGGATGTAAGAAGAAATAGACTAAGTTGAGGGTGGAGCCTAGTACTTTAATTGCTGATGAGGATGTTCTATCTATTTTGAAGGATGGGGTTTATTGGATTGTGTCCAAAAATTCCATGAATACAACCTAGTTCTTTCTAAGTGGATGGCTACTATGTGGAAGGAGGGTTGGGTAAGAGTAGGGACGTGATCCTTTGAGGTCTTGATGGATATGGTTAACCACACTATGGGGTTATAACTAGATGGTCTGTATCACAACCGAGATAGGCACTCTTTATTGAAGGATATCAACTTCTTCTTTGAAGGAGATGAATTCTTACCAAGAATTCAAAATAGGTTTAGTGCTAAGGCTTTACCTTCATCGTGGAATAAGGTGATTAAGTTTATTATGGATATTTTCACATTGGAATCCTCATATGATATCATTCATAGTTTTTATGCTACGTTCTTGAATCACTTATGGAGGAAAATATGGATGAACATCCCTCTGTTCTTATTCAATTCTATGTGGAAATTGATGTTGGGTGTTCAAGGTGGGCGGTGACAGTTTCCACTACACCAAGGATTGGCTCTGTTGGTTTTTGAACATGATGCAATGGACAAACGAGTTGTGGTAGAGGATATTTTAATGTATTTGAATTCTCTTCCTATCACATTGTCTGGTTATGATTTACGTGTTTCGAAGAGCTCGAGTGTGGATTCAGAGGATGTGTATTCCTTTTCCATGGGTTCTGGTTTGAAAAAGATTTCCCATAAGGTTCTTGTTTTGCTAAAGGGGTTTGGGGTTTTGTGGTAAATAACCCTTATTTAGAGGTTGTTAATAATTCTATGGTTTCTCCCATTGCTTCTTCGATTGTGGAAGGCCTTTCGGCTGGTTGTAAGGTGGATGGTAGTGGTACCCGTAAGTTTTTGTGGTTTAGTGGTAAAAATAGGGTCATGGCGGAGTTATATCCCCTATCCAAAGTGGAAGAAGTGGAGGTTCTTCCTAGGTATATCATCAAGTATAGGTTAGTAGCTGATGTTTATTCCCCAGGGCATGCTGTAGTGAAGAATAGTGCTATTTTGTATAGCCTACATCTGATGGAAATCAAGCAACGTGTGGTTTGGAGCTCTATTAATATGGCTTTATATTATGTTGAGGAAGCTACCCAAATGTCCGGTAATGTTATCAATAAATTTGACTCAATGATGTAGAAATATCTAGGTTCTCTCATTGGTTGATTATACTATCTTGGTTCTTCCTTGCTATTTTTGGGGTCTCCTTTTCTGTGTTTTATTATGTTTTCTTAGTGCTACCTCTATGGCAGGTTACTTTGTAAAAGGTTGCAGGGTTCCTTTCAAAACCCTCTTTCCTATTAATAGTACCAAAAAAAAATCTTTGAGCTCTCAATTAAAAAATGCAATCCTTATAGAATGTTTATATATATTAATTATTTTTTCATATATATTTATCTAAAATGTTAGTGGCCTATCTAATATTTAAGCTCTCAATTAAAAAATTCAAACATTATAGAATGTTTATGTATATTACTTATTTCTATCATATACATATTTATATAACCATACAAACGTATACATGAATGATTGGAAGATATTTTTTAGAAGATGATCGAAAAGAAAATTTGAATGACTCCCAAGCACTGTTCACTATGGAAAACAACTGCACATAAATGGTGTGATCGATAATACTTCCTAACAATGAAAAAATGGTGGAAATCATATTTTTCTAATGGTGAAGGAAGCGAAGATAGATTATGGATTTATAATTATTCTTATAGGTGAATGGTTTAAGGGTGAAAGTGGCTACATTAGGGTTTATAGTAAAAATTTAGGGTTTCCTTCAATTCTATATTTTGGATATTGGGATGGAGGGTTTCAACAGAGATGCATGCATTAAGTCAAAAATAAATTTTAGAGAAGCAATCTGTGGAGGACCACCTCAAACAAGAGGGGAACACAATCAACAATTGCCAAGGAAACCATTGAGGATTTTGAAGGTTGATCCAAGGAAAATAAATATGGGTTGCATGAAAGAAACTAATGGATCCCAAGTAGTGAATTTGGAAATAATGGATGTTTATAAAGGAATATATGTGATTGATAGTAAAAGCCTAATTTGCCGATTCATGGGATTTCGATCGACTATTGCTACCTTCAAGAAATGGACTGCCAATAACTGGAGCACTAAAGGTAAGTTCCAAATTTTTACATACCCTAATGTTTACTTTCTTATTTGTTTTGAAAATGAAGAAGATAGGGAGAAAATTTTTCAAGGGGGGCCATGGTTTTTTGGTAGAGTAGGGATCTTCATGAAGCCCTGACATACCAATTTCAAAGCTAAGAAAGAGATGCCATCAACTACCCTTGTTTGGGTCATTTTATTTGGTCTTCTGATATAATATTGGCATCCAAAGATATTCAAAACAATTGGAAATTTTATAGGAGTTTACATGATGAATTTTGATAGTATCCAATAATTAGAACATATGATTTATGCAAGGATATGTGTTTTGATTGATTTTTACAAACCACTTCCAGAGAAGATTACTTTATAATATGGGAAAGAAATATGGGACCAAGTAGTAGATTATGAAAATATTCTATTTAGATGTAGAATTTGTCATGAATATGGTCATATAGCCAAGGAGTTTCCACATAAGGTCCCTAACAAAGAGAAAGAGGATGGGGAGTTGGCAGGATTTCAAATTCCTAAACAAAAAAATACAAAAAAAAATAGCAACAAAAGAGGAAACAATTATTTCTCCTAACATCTTTGAAATTCTCTCCACGGATGAGCAAGCAGATGATGAGGATGGTCAAAGAGAAATAGTTATTATGGATACTCAATTTGATGAAGAGAGGGAATAGGAAGGATTGCGTGATGAGAAATCATTAAAATAGCTTGCCTTGATGCTAAGAAATAACAATATAGGAAAAAAAATACAATGTAGGAAACCAACCCAAGTGCAAAACAAAAGGATAGGTTCAACACTATAAACAAAACAAATCCTCAAAAAGACCATACGAATTATAATATTAGTGTTGTGGCACCAAGTAACCAACCTATAGTCCCAACTAGAATGAAGCAAGATACCAATAAAAGGATAAGGATGGCATAATACTAAGGTTTATAGTCAGACTCTTTATGATAATGTTGGAAGCTTTGGCTATTTTGCTAAGCATTTTTTGATATTTTTGGTAATTTTTTAAGCTTTGGTTTTTTTTCTTAGTGTTACTCAGTGACTGCTTGAGATAGATGGAGCTCCATGTTGCCTTCCAGTTAATAAATGCATACAAATATCATGAGGCTTCATCAAATATATGTTGGAAATTTGAGCAAGTTTTGTTCTCATTGATGTGAAGAGGTTTAATGTCCAGTTTTGTTGTCATTAAGGTCAAAAGGTTGATTTCTCCAAAAGGTAAGGAAGTTGTTAAAAAGAAAAGGGTATAATATTTATTTTAAATATTATATGCCTAAACAGGTTAAAAAGGTTGTAGACCCAAGAAAAGAGAAGCAGGCTTAAAAAGAAATAATAATATTATAATAATTAATATTATAATATTTGGGCAAAAGGAAGAGATGAAAAATAACAAGGTCCAAGAAATCATTAAAAAAAGGATATCCCTGACAAGGCCCATTGAGCAAGTTATAAAGGTTGGAAAAGATTTTAATTTATTTAAATTAAAATATTTTAACCTAAGGTTACAATTTTAATTTAAATAATTAATGGTGCCAAAGGTTCAAAGTTTAATTCAAATTCAAAGGAGGGATGACATGTTTTAATCCAAAGGTAAAGGTATTTAAAGGAAATGATTTTCATTTCCAAATTCTAAGCAATTTGAATGCCCATGTGATCATAAAATCTGTGCACTCCATTTTCAAAGGAAGAAGATAAAGGTTTACACTGAGTTTGAGGTAAAAGTTGTGGTATAAGAGAAGACGATGACATACTTGGTTTTTTCCATATTGGCTAGCATAGATGGTAGTTGGAAAGTGGCTAAGGCACTCACGAAGGGAAGGTCATGGTTTCGAATCCCATGCAATCATTTTTGGTGAAGGAGGAAAGAGTTTTTTTGCCAAAATTCGTAAGAGATAGACCTTAATCCAAAAATGTGGATATTTGGTTCATGTGCAGGCATGTAGCCCAAATGGTAGCCTAGCCTTGGGCTAGGGCATTATGGTGGCATAGGTCATAGGTTCGAGTTTGGGGGCTGATCGTTGAAGACGTGCACAATATTTTTGTGGGTAAATTATTAAGGTATGCATTTTGAATTAATTTTGCCAAAGGTTTTTGGAAAGCGCAAGTTGTTTTAAGACCATGTGATATGAAAAATGGCATGTGTAAAATTGTTTAGGGAGTCATAAGGGTTGTTGATTAAATATTTTATTTTGGGTGCTTAGAAAATAAATAAAGTATTTGAGATTAAAAGGTGTACACAAGGTACTTTATTATGTGTGTTGAATATTATTTTGAAAGTATTGGAGATTATAAGGTGTTAAACAAGGAACTTTATTTTTGTTATATGTTGAATGTTATTTTGAAAGTGAAGGAATGATAAGGTGTATTTGTGAGTTGACATTTTATTGTATTTCTTGTATGGTGAAATATTTGTTGAGATAAATATTCTTGTGGATATTTTGAGATAGATTGTTGCTATCTAACCTAGAATTTGCAAAAGGATTTGGTTCTGAGTAAAATAGGTTTTGAATACATATCTCCATCAAAGCAAAGAGGTATGGGTACATCATATATTTTTTAGAATGATTAAAATGAATGTATGAAATAGAAGGTAGAGTGAAAAGGATTGATGAGTATTTTTGGAAATGTATGAGCAAGTTTAAGTGCATTTTGTTGATGGATGATTTGATTTGAGATAGAGATTGAGAAATATTTGAGTTAGAGTTTAAGACCCACATTGTACTATTTGTTGAATAAATTTAAAAATATTTATTTATGGTTAGTGAGCAAGTTGTGTTTCATTGATAAAATGAATGAGTGAAATTATTGAGCATTGGATTTGAGTGATATTGAAAGTGAATGTGCAAACATTAGAAACCAGATTTGTGAAAGCGATAGAATTAATGATTAAGTAGAACATATTGAGTTTTTGATAGAGTACATCACTCTCTATATGTTTTAGAGGTTAAATGAATTCTAAATATAATATGTCTAAACTGCTTCAAGTTAAAGGAATTACCTTGAATATTAGACAAAGAATTTGATAGCATTGTGTGCAAGATTTGAGATTGATTGAGCATGTTTTGTGAGTTGTTTTGAGTTTGTATTAAGATAAATTTGAGGTAAGTCTTGGTGAAGAATTAAGAGTATATTGATCAATTTCTTGAGAGTACTTGAAGGTAGATTTGAGATAAGTATTAGTGAAGCCTTGAGAGTACATTGAGCAAGTTCTTGAGAAGACTTGAAGGTATATTTGAGACAAGTCTTGGTGAAGACTTGAGAGCAAATTGAGAAAGTTCTCGAGAAGACTTGAAAGACATATTTGAGGTATGTTTTTGTGAAGAATTAAGAGCATATTTGATTGATTGCTTTGTTCAAGAATTGTATTAAGGATTGGAATAAATCTAAGTAGATTTTATTTGTTATTGGATCAAGCTTTGTGTTAAGGCTTGAGGACAAATATGAGGATAGAGTTTAATAAAAATTTATGAGCAAATTTATGCTAGGCTTGAGATAGAGTTAGAGTATATTTATACCACACTTGGGATAGAGTTGGTACAGATCTAAGATAGAGTTGAGATCAAGCTTTGGAGGTTATAGATTAGAGGACATGAGTTTCAATTGGATAGAGATCCATTAGCCATGGTAGTGAGGATAAAGGTCTTCTATAGAGAGAGATCCATAAGCCAGAGTAGTGGGAGCAATAGTCTTCTAGAATATCATAACCTAGAGCAAATAGGAAAGAGTTCTCTTGTGGATAGAGATCCATGAACCAGAGAATAAGGGAAAAATTTCTCCTATGGATAGATATCCACGAAGCAGAGCAAGGGGAAAGAGTTCTCTTATGGATAGAGATCCATGAACCAGAGCAAGGGGAAAGAGTTCTCCTATGGATAGAGATTCATGAACCAAAGCTAGGGAAAAGAGTTATTCTATGGAGTGTAATCCATTAACCAGCTGAGAATATAGAGTTCTTATATGGAGAGAGATCCATGAACCATTTCAGGAGATAAAGGTCTCCTAGATCAAGTTACATGAACCAGAGAAAAGGGGAAAAAGTTATCCTATGAAGATATATCCATAAATCAGAGCACAGGAGATTGGTATCTCGTTTGGATAGAGGTCCATAAATATTGTAATAGGGAAATGATTCCCAAGAAGATTTGTTGAGAAAATTTAGTAGAAATATTTTCTCCATTGAGTAGCCCACATTGGGTGAACCACATTAAATTGGTGTCTCTATTATGTGTGATGATTTATGCATTAGTTTAATTACTACTATTGATATTGCCATTGATAACATTGGATAATATTATTTGGGAATAAAAGTAAAAGTTGGTCTTATACTGTTCACCCCTTCTCAGTATAAGCTTGTGTTATTCAATTGGTATAAGAGTGGGTTCCTTCGAAAGAGTTTAACATCTTGAAGGAAAAGTATACAGGAACACAGATGGCATCTTAGAGTGGAATGTCAACAAATAAGGCACCATTTTTTACTGGGAAAAATTATGCTTTCCAAAATATAATAATGAATACTTACTTAATGGCACAAGGATATGAGACATGGAAGTTTGAGGATGGATACACACCCCTAACAAGTCCTCCTACATATAAATATGGTAAGATCCTACATATATATAATGTAAATGCAATGAATGCAATATTAAGTGGTTTATGTGAAGCAAAGTTTGTAAAAGTCATGCATTGCACGTCAACAAAAGAGATTTGGGAAAAATTGAAGAAAACATATGAGGGAGAAAAAAAAGGTCAAGATGGCAAAATTGCAAAATCACAAGAAAAAACATTGGAAGATTGGAAGATGAAGGATGAGGAAGACATTGCTACATACTTACATCGTGTGGATGATATTATTAACTCCATGCAATAAATTGAGTTTAAAGTTGAATAATCATGTCTGTAAAAATATTTTAAGGTCACTCCCTATGAGGTATAGTGAAAAGGTTTCAGCCATAGAAGAAACAAGAGATATTGAAAATTTTATTATGGATGAGTTGCATAGAACTTTCACAACTTTTGAGATGAGAATAGGAAATGATATTATCCCCAAGAAATAGTCAACCTTCAAAGTAGCAAAGAAGACAAAAGATAAGAAGTTAGATTCAAGTGATGAGTCATCCAGTGATGAAGAAGTAAACTATGGTAGAAAGAACAAGGACTTAAGAAAGCACAAAGGTATAAAAATATTTAAGTGTTTCAATTGTGGTAAGTATGGTCACTATGCATCTAACTGTCTAGAAGCTGGAAGTAGTAGTAGTGAAGAGAAATAGGATCATAAGAACAAGAAAGCAGAAAAAATCAAGTATCAAAAGAAAAATAGGTATGGATAAAACAATCATGAAAAGAAATTTTTCCAAAGGCATAATATGAGCTTCTATGTAGATAAAATAGGCAAGAGTTCAAGTGATAGTGATGGAAGATCCTCAAGTAGTGAAGAAGAATAAATTCTCTTCATGTCTATAGAAGAAGAAAATGATTCGATAATTAAAATACAAGAAAGTGGAAGGAAGAATAAGGAACCAAGAATACTCAAATGTTTTATTTGTGGTAACTTTGAACATCTTGAATATCACTGTATAAATAATGGATTTAATAGCAGTGAAGAAGAATATGAAGATGCTATTGAGGTTCTATAGAAAGAATCATATAATGAAGGTAAAGTTGATATAGAAACAAAACTTGTTTCCACTCTTAGGAATTAATAAAGGTAAGAAATCATAACTCAAAACTCAAGACTCAATTTCAAGAATGTGATGAAGAGAAAGGAAATTTATACAAGATCTGACAAACTCAATATCTAATACAAGGAAATTTAAAGAAAAATTAGAAGCAAAAGTCTTAGAACATGAAATATTAGAGCATGAGGTAGCTTCACTAAGGAAGGAAGTGAAAGAATATAAATATAAGCTACACATGTTTGGAAAAATTTCAAAGACTTTGGATACGATTATCAATGTACAAAGATCTTCATCAAACAAGATAGGACTTGGTTTTGAAGGACAAAGAGAATAAGGATAGGAGTCAAGCTCAAACTCCAAAGAAGAAGAAGATTCAAAAGATGAGAGTAAAGGAGAAAGTGAGACTTATGAGGATAAGTTGAAAAATAGAAGGTTCACAAAGGAAGGAAAAAATGCACAAATAAGGAACATAGAACATAAAAAGGAATAAAGTACTAAGATACCAATGGGTCAAAGAAAATATTTCTTCAAAGGACGTTGCTTCTCATGTCACAGGTTTGATCACAAGGTTATATAGTGCAAGAGACATGAAAAGAAGGAATAGGGTTTTGGTAAGAGAAATTTTAGAGATGGGAATTTATTTCAAGGGTATTGTTACTCTTGTAATCATTTTGGTCATAAAGCAATTTATAGTAGGGTTTATGACAGGAATGGGTATGGCTTCACCAGGTGGAACTTCAAGATATTTGCACCTTTAAGGAACCACAACATTACGTGTTATAAGTACAATAATGTCGGGCATATGGCTAAATGGTGTAGAATTAAATTTCCAAGAACAAGCAAGAACACAAAAATTCAAAAGAGTCAATTGAGAAAGAAAGTGGACAAATAAAAAGAATAGTGTATGTTGGAATTATAGATACTCCTACCCCAAAATTAATCACCTCAAGGAGAGGATGTGGGGAGGGCATTGAGCTAAGATTTTTATCTTTAGCCCCGAAAGTGTCTCTCTGTCATTGATGTTAAAGGGAGAGAGATTTGAGTTAGGGAGAGAGCATTCAGTCAGGAGGAGCAATTTCTCAATGGGAGCAGGATTGAAAAAGGTAAAATATATGCTTAAAGAAAAAGAGGGTTGCCATTAATGAAAAAGGGGGAGATTGTTGCAAATTTTAGGAAGTTTTGTTGTCATTAATGTCAAGAGGTTTAATGTCCAGTTTTGCTGTCATTAAGGTCAAAAAGCTTGATTTCTCCAAAAGTCAAGGAAGTTGTTAAAAAGAAAAGGGTATAATATTTATTTTAAATATTATATGCCTAAAGAGGTTAAAAATGTTGAAAACCCAAGAAAAGAGAAGCAGGTTTAAAAAGAAATAATAATATTATAATATTTGGGCAAAAGAAAGAGGTGAAAAATAACAAGGTCCAAGAAATCATTAAAATAAAATGATATCCTTGACAAGGCCCATTAAGCAAGTTATAAAGGTTGGCAAAGATTTTAATTTATTTAAATTAAAATATTTTAACCTAAGGTTAAAATTTTAATTTAAATAATTAATGGCACCAAAGGTTCAAAGTTTAATTCAAATTTAAATTCAAATTCGAAGGAGGGCCGACATGTTTAAATCTGAAGGCAAATATATTTAAAGGAAATGATTTTCATTTCCAAAGTCTAAGAAATTCGAATGTCCATGTGATAATAAAATTCATACACTCCGTTTGGAAAGGAAGAAGACAAAGGTTTACGCTGAGTTTGAGGCAGAAACTGTGATATAAGAGAAGATGATGACAAAATTTGTTTCTTCTACGCTGTCTAGCATAGATTGCAGTTGGAAAGTGGATAAGGTGCTCACGAAGGGAAGGCCATGGTTTTGAATCCCACGTAGTCATTTTTGGTGAAGGAGAAAAGAGTTTTGTTTTTTACTGAAATTCGTAAAAGACAGAACTTAATCCAAAAACATGGAAATTTGGTTCATGTATGGGAGTGTAGCCCAAGTAGAAACCTAGCCTTGGGCTAGGGAATTGTGGTGGCATAGGTCACAAGTTCGAGTTTGGGTGTTGGTCGTTGAAAACGAGCGTAATATTTTTTTGGGAAAATTATTAAGGTATGCATTTTGAATTAATTTTGCCAAAGGTGTTTGGAAAGTGCAATTTGTTTTAAGGCCACATGATATTAAAAAGGGCATGTGTGAAATTTTTTAGGGAGTCATAAGGGTTGTTGATTAAATATTTTATTTTGGGTGCTTAGAAAATAAATAAAGTATTGGATATTATAAGGTGTAATCAAGGAACTTTATTTTGATGTGTGTTGAATATTATTTTAAGAGTATTGGAGATTATAAGGTGTAAAACAAGGAATTTTATTTTTGATATATGTTGCATATAATTTTGAAAGTGAAGGAGTGATTAGGTGTATTTGTGACTTGACATTTTATTGTATGGTGAAATATTTATTGAGATAAATATTCTTGTGGAGATTTTGACATAGACTATTTATATCTAACCTAGAATTGGCAAAAGGATTTGGTTGTGAGTAAAATAGGTTTTGAAGAAATATTTGAGTTAGGGTTTGAGACCCACATTTTGCTCTTTTATGAAGAAGTTTGAAAACACTTGTATAGAGTTAGTGAGAAAGTTGTATTTCATTGATTGAATGAATGAGTGAAATTATTGAGAATTGGATTTGATTGATATTGAAAGTGAATGTGCAAACATTAGAAACCATATTTGTGAAAGTGTCAGACTTAATAATTGAGTAGAACATATTGAGTTTTTGATAGAGTACATCATTCTCTATATGTTCTAGAGGTTAAACGAATTCTAAATAGAATATGTCTAAACTGATTCAAGTTAAAGGAATTACCTCGAAAATTAGACAAAGCATTGTGTGCAATATTTGAGATTGATTGAGCATGTTTTGTGAGTTGTTTTGAGTTTGTATTAAGATAGATTTGAGGTAAGTCTTGGTGAAGACTTGATAGAAGATTGAGAAAATTCTTGAGAGGAATTGAAGGCATATTTGAGACAAGTCTTGGTGAAGACTTGAGAGTAGATTGAGAAAGTTCTTTAGAGGACTTGAAGGTAGATTTAAGACAAGTCTTGGTGAAGACTTGAGTGCAGATTGAGCAAGTTATTAAGAGGACTTGAAAGATAGATTTGAGGTAAGTCTTTGTGAAGAATTTAGAGCAAATTTGATGGATTTATTTGTTCAAGATTTGTGTTAAGTCTTGGGGTAAATATAAGTAAAGTTGATTTATGATTGGATCAAGATTTGTGTTAAGTATTGAGGATAAATTTGAGGATAAATTTTGGTATAGATTTATGAGTAGATTTTAACTAAACCTGAGACAGAGTTAGAGTAGATTTGTATTACACTTGGGATAGAGTTAGTGCAGATATAAGATAGAGTTGAGAGTAAGATTTGTAGGTGGTAGAGTAGAGGACAAGAGTCTCTAGTGTATATAGATCCATTAGCCATGGTAGTGAGGATATAGGTATTCTATGGGGATATATCCACAAGCTAGAGTAGTGGGAGAAGTAGTCTTCTAGAATATCATCAGCCAGAGCAAAGGGGAAAGAGTTCTCCTATGGATAGAGATTTAAAAACCATAACAGAGGGGAAAGAGTTATCTTGTGGATAGAGATCCATGAACCATAGCAAGGGGAAATATGTGGATAGATATCCATAAAATAGAGCAAGGGGAAAATTTTCTCTTGTGGATAGATATCCATGAACCAGATCTAGACGAAAGATTTCTCCTATGGAGTGTGAGCTACAAAACAACTGGGCAGATAGAGTTCTTCTATGGAGAGAGATCCATAAACCAATTGAGGAGATAGAGGTATTATGGATAAAATTCCATGAGACATATAAAAGGAGAAAGAGTCCTCCTATAGAGAGAGATCCACAAATCATAGCATACGTGTAGACACCAAAACAACACCAATTCGATTGTGACGACAAGCACTGATCGCATTGACCCAAATAGCCCCTAGGGCAGCCCCCAGAGGTCAAAAAGTGGTCCTAACCACTTCTAAAAGCAGTTTTGAAGGTCAGAGGTCAATTTGGCACCTTTTTGGCACCTTGCTCTCTACTTGTTCCACCCAGGGATGAATTCAAATTGGAATTCATCCCACCCCAGGATGAATATAGAATTCACCCCAGGGTGAGGCGAATAGCAAGTTTGACTGGAAAAAAGTCAAACTTTGGCAACTCCGCCAGTTAACTGAGGCTTCAGGCCATGCAATTATGAGGGATAGATTTTATTCAAGAAGAGAGACTTAAGTTATGAGTGTATTTATTATAGAAACCTCATGCAAGAAGCTTTTTAATTAGGGAGTTAGCTTTTATCTGAAAATAGGACAGTTAACTCAAGTGGCACCTTTGCGTGCACAATTCAAACAAGGAGATCTTAAGGTCTATAAATTGGGAAGTTTTCCCACCCAAAAGATAGACAGATAAGGAGCATTTGAGCGACGAAGTTCTGCAAATTTACATACCTACTTGCGATTTGTGCCTTCACATCCTTAATCTCTCATTCGAAGGGGAGGTTATTGGGTGACTATTGGAAGCACGAATTCGGACCCAAAACTTGATTTTTGGCTAAAAATATCCACAAAATTTGTTGAAAACACCCCATAATCATTTTTGGACCCATCCCAAGTGGATTTTTGCCAAAATAGTGCCTCAAACGGTGGGCGTCCTGCCCCCGGGCGCTCCCCAATCTGTCACAGGCAAATTCGCCCCACCCTGGGAAGAATAGAAATATGTGATATATTTCTCTAGTTTTTCTTTTGCATTGTGTTCTAGATAGGTTAAATAGGTTACAGTTCAAATTTCATTTCATTCCGAGTAGTTTTGATCAGGTTATTGTTATTTCTCGCCTTTACTAACTTGCAGATGGCACCAGAAAAATTTGGGTGATAGGTGCAAAATTGGAAAAATCTGGCCATCTGGGTCTTCCCAAAACACCCCCAATTAGATAACTCCAAGTTTTTAGGTTATTTGGAGCTTCCTAGATAGGACATTGAAGAGGGTGCTTTTTGACAAGTTATTGTAGGTCTATTCGTCCCACCCTGGAGCGAATATAAAATTGTGAGGAATTTTTAGACTGTTCTTTTTGTAGTGTTCTTCTGATAACATATTTATGCTTCTATCAAAATTTCAGGTCAATCCGAGGTCATTTGATAGTCGTTTTAATATTTTCATGCATGCACTGATAGTAGGCTTTGGGAAATATATGCTTTATTCTATCCGCAGGTGCTATTAATATTTTCTGTTTCTTTGAACGCAGGTTTCCAACATCAGAGGAGCAGGAAGGAGTGAAAAATCATACACACAAGCAGCGATGACATTTTGGTCTGCCCATATTATATGTGGGCATGCGGAAGAAGTATATGAATCCATGGACGTTGTGATAAGGAACATATTTGACGCTCCTATCCCCTAAAAAGGAAGGAGACGTATTGTAACATAGCTTAAAAAGTGTATCAATAAAGATATTACTATATTTAATATTGCTTTATCTTGTGTCAATTCGTATATGTTCTTTCTTGCTCTTTTCTTGTGGCATATTCCTTTTTGTTTCCGTATCCTCGTGCTTTCAATGGCGATCACGGTGGGACCTGTGTCCTTTGATTGTTAAGATCAAATTTTTGATTAAAGTTGCTTGTTTTGTTGCTTATAGGTACCAAGATTTCAAGTGCTAGACTGTTTCAGGTAGAAATTCAGAGACATTTGATTTAGGTAGATAAGAGGTAGGGGTTTTAAACACCTTTTATCAATTTTATGTTTTCTATTTTCTATTCTCTAATTTTTGCTTGCATAGGAGAGTGTAAATGCTTGCTTGTTTCAATTTTGCAACTTAAAAATAACCCCACACACCACATGGTATTTTAAAACACAAGGAGTTGGTCGTAAAACCCCAACCCTTGAACAAGACCAAAGGTGGATTCCATTATCACTTTGGCTTGAGATATTGCATACATTACCCCGATCGCGACTGTTGCTAGACGTAAATCCTGACGAAAGCTGACTAAATGTAGCTTGGGGTGATTCCCAGTGCATGAGGATAAGTCTTCTATGGTAGGTGTCATAAACAAAGCAATTCCCTTTCCGTACCGCCTATGTTCCACGTATCATCTGCTCTCATGTACCTATAGTCTCCCTCACGTAAGGGCGGGTATATAGAGAGGTTGGTATATCGGTTCGGCAATGGTATATTGAAGGGGTGACCATTTTGGGAGTCATAAGAGACTTCATAATTGCATTTAAATGGTTTTCACAAAAATATTTCAAAAACAATATCAAAACACACTAAACCAGATTCTAGGGCGCACTTTTAAAATCTTTAAACGAGATAACCACTACATTGATTGTGTGTTTCCTTTCTATTTAAGTGTAGTGTAGAAAATCATAAAAAAAGATAAAAACCTACTCATCTTTAGAAGCACATCACTATGGTGTTCACTCGTAGTCGGGCCCAATCATGGGCAAGCGCTGCAGAAAGTGCGCCAAGGGGGGCAAGTCACCTCCAATATAGTCCTGAGGACTTGGTCATCCTGCCTTGGCGAGGTGACACACAAGATAGTCCACATCATGCTATAACAGAACAGGACTATAGAGGCACCTATTTGAGGGGCACCCCCACTCAGCACAGGTCCTTCCAAGAAGAGAACTTACACATAGAACTCAACACAGATAGGAGACCTCCTTTAGATGTTCGTTATGAGTGGCCTAGCGATGAAGTGTTAGAACAACAATGGGTCCAGAAGGAGGGGCCACATGATTTCTTCCTCCCTCATCTACCCCAGATTGTTGTTAGAAACACTAGACCAACTCTAGAGTATCAAGCTTTTTAGCCAGGGCAAGACAATTCGGCCTGCACTTTGCATGCATATGAAAGAGAGGACGAGGAAGATTACCACATTCCTCAAGAGCAGTACACAACATGGGAGCGATGTACCTCCGCACCTGCCTTGTATCAAGATCACCCATGGGGGCTACAACCTCGGGTTAATGCAGCTAACCTCAATAGAGGGAAGCAACCCATAGGAGTCTCGGATCACCATAACTGAGATAGACATGTAGGAGAGGCATATAGGCCTCCTAAACAAAAGACGGTGGAACAAAGTGACTTGGCATTTGCCAGACATACCGCCCGCCAAGCGCAAATCACACAACTTAGGCAAGATCAAGAACAGTTAGAGCATCTTTGTCAGCTTAACAAAGAGCACATTCAATGTCAGACAGCTGAATTGCTTCATAACAATGCGCATGCGAAGGTTCCAAACCATCGCATGCATAAAGTAGAAGTATATGAGAGGCATAACCCCATTGTACGAGACAGGTCCACGTGACCTTATCAAGTATTACCTCCGAGACCTCCTAGACCTGAACGGGAGGCCACTCCCCAAAAAAATGATGGGCACCCTCCATGAGCACCCACCCATGTGTATAGGTCTCAGCCAGGCGTTCCTCAAGAAGTGTATGAGGAGTATGAACAAGAAGAAGAAGAGCAGTCTGAAATGCTCTATCAAGGTAGAGGGGGTGCTATCCAGCTACCTCTCAATAGGCCTCAAGTTCCCCACAAACCACAGCGGGAGCAAACCAAGGAGGATATCAAGTCCTTCGATGCATACAAAGCATTGTTAGAGCGCTTAGAGACTATGGAGCTCAAGACTTATGGGCCCCAAAAGCCTACTTTATGCCAACTCCGTAGTCATCCTGTGCATCCGTTAGTGCGGGCACCTCCATACCCCGAACACTTTAAATTGCCTCAGTTGGCACTCTTTAGATGGGAGGAATATGCCCAAGAGCATGTGACTCGATTCCTGAGCCAATACTTTGGCATTCAGGATAACGATGCTTTGTTATTAAAAACATTTATAACCACATTTGTAGGCCCTGCCTCGGATTGGTTTACTCAATTACCAAAGCATAGCTTCTACAACTTTGATCAGCTAGTGGACACATTCCTAGAATGTTTCGCCTTCAACACAAAGAAAAAGGCATCACGAAGCGATCTAGCTAGCCTCAAATAGTATGAGGAGGAATCTATGGCGACATATGGGAACCGATGGAGGACGTTGCTTTCAAAGCTACCCTATCTCCCTCCTATGTCTGACCTAAATCAAATGTTCGCAAAGAGTTGTTTGTGATCGATATCTGTGCTATTGCAGCTGTAGCAATATGCCACTTTAGAAGAAGCTCTGGCACAAGACAGAATCATCAAAGAGATTAAGATACAGGATGGTGAAATTGCCAAAACTAAGAAGAAAGAATGGACAAAGAAAAATAAACCAGGGACCACGCAACCAAAACCTGCTATGGTTAATCAGGTTGCCATCAATGTCCCTAAGCCTACACAAGCAACACAGCCTCCAAAGGCTAACTATCACGTAGTGCCTCCTAACAACTATGAGAGAGAAAATAAAAGGCAGGAGCAAAATCAGCAGCGTCACCCTAGGCAACAATTTACACCATACACAGAGTCTAAGGACTCCTTATTTGACTGCTTGTCAATGACGAATTTGATCAACCTTCCAGAGATTCAAACTATAGATCCCAATGCACTGAAGCCTAAGGGGTACTGAGAGGACTTGTACTGTAGGTTTCACCAGCATAAGGGACATGATATTAACGCATGTTGGAAGTTCAAAGGTTTGGTACAAGATCTCATTGACAACAAGACATTGGCCGTGGAAAACCCTGTAGCACCAAATAACCAACATATGGGAGTGTTCAGAGATCCCTTGCCTGCCCACAAGGCACAAGCAAAACCCCTTCATGTCAATGAGGTGCAACAAAATTGTCCCATGGAAGGATATGTAGGGATGATAAGCATCATGACTAGGAATAAGAGATATCCTGGAGCTGCCCCCATGGTAGCCACAAGAGAAGTTCCAATGATGTCACAACCTCAACAAAACCCTACGCAGATTCCCCCGCCTAGACCAGTGGCCATGATTCGAACTAGACTTACTCAAAGTCTAAGGACCACATCGGCTAGGCTCTCCATATATGAGCTTATTCAAAAATCGGTGCCCCATCGAGAAGCTCTCATGGAGATATTAAAGGCAATTGAGCTGCATCCCCATGAAGCAAATTCATTCAACAACTTCATGGGTCATGTGAAACAATGTACGAAACTAGTTATCACTTTTAGAGAAGATGAATTAAAATCGATGGTTGGTGATGTGGTGAATCCACCCCTACACGTTATTGCACGGGTCAATGGGATTCCGTATAAGCGGGTGTTGGTAGACACTGGTTCATCCAGTAACATTATTACAACTGCAGCACTGAAACATTTGAAGCTGCTAGCCTCTCACATCGTACCTTCCACTTATACTCTTCAAGCATTTAATGATGCAATATGCTCGATAGTTGGCACAATTGTCCTACCTATACAAGTGGGATAAAATACCATTCATACATTGTGCCACATTTTAGAAGGTGAGATGGCTTACAATATCTTGCTTGGGCAGCCTTGGATCCGGGATATGAAGTGTGTCCCTTCAATTGCTCATCAATGCTTGAAGTATACATTTGAAGTACAGGTGCATGTGGTTCCTGCAAATTTAGAGCCTTTCAAATACTATAATTCAATGCAACTAATGCCACAGTCAACCCTTCCATCAACACATTTGGATTTTTAGTTAAATCCATTTAAACAGGGTCCGACTACGCAAACATCCCCATTACCAAGGTAATCAAATTCCCAGGCGGGTCCATCTTCTTCATCTGGTCCTCCCATAATGATGCCACCTACGGTGGCCACACAAAAGGACAAGGGAAAGAAGCCCCTAGAAGAAGAACCACCCTTAGTCTCCAACATCTCGACAGAAGAGATGCCTAATAGAATGGAAGTCGAGACGCCTAGTTCACCCCACCTGGATTGGACTCAGGGAGAGCTTCCATTCACTCCCCCTCAAATGCCAACAATCATAGTTGAGATGGCCAACACAGGATTGGGGGAGTATCTAGTGCAAAACATTATAGCAACGCCCACAATTGAGTCCATGCAAGACATGGGGAAACCTCGACTCCCCATAGTCTCTATGGTTCCTTTAGGCTACCCACCTAATCAGAAAAACTTTATTTATGGGGGCCTGGATAATGGCGTTGAACCTTCATTACAAGAAGAGGAAGATGAAGAGCCATTTGATGAAGATGTCAATTATTTGTCTAACCCAGACTTCGCATTAAGATATCTTACCCAATGCAATTGGCATGGATATGGGTTGGGCAGGTATGAACAAGGAGTGTGGGTTTTGTGCCAGCAAAGATACCAAATGCCTTATGACAAGTCAGGAGTAGGGTTTAATCACCCCTTACCCCTAGACATATTGATCAAAAACATGCAAGGCCTAGGGATAGGAAACAAGGATGGGTTGGCATCAGATCCATATGCCAATCCAAACACAAGTTATACATTGGAGGATTATTTCCCATTACAAACAAACAACCTTATTGACCTCAACAACCCTTTCCCTTCGGTCGCAACAGGAGAAAATTCAAAGACTCACCCACAGGAGGGATATGGACAAGACCAAGACGGGTCTTCAGACGATGAGTCGAAATATGAGGTAACACCTTGGGATCCTTTTGAGTCTGATAGTAATCATTCACAGGTATATCCCATGAATGATGATCAGGAAAGCTTCCTTACAATGTTCCCATTAGATGCTCCATTTGAGCATATGCCACCTCAGGAGAATCAGGTCCCCCTGTAGAGAGTGGAACAACCTCATTGGGACCACATTAATTTGCTCGAACAAGATGAGCCCCATATGTCACAAACACCTGTTGGCACCAATGAAGGCCTGTGGATCTTTGACAACAATTACGAAGATGAAACTGAGATGGCCTATTTCAACCACACACGACAAATGCAGTAACAGTATCCATTAGGCATATATGACATGTTTGAACACTTGCACCTAGGGCCAAGACATAGATGGCACCTCAACCCGATGCAGTTATAGCAATTACTACACCCGCCACTCCAGGCACATAGAGAGCATCTTTCGCTTGGAGACCCTATCAAACCATCAGTGCCTAGGGTATACCCTATTTGCATGTCCATGCATAGGGCTGATCCATTTGTGCCAGTGCCCACAGAGCCAGATCCAGAGCACCAAGAACATCCGAAATGTCAGAGTCATCACACCTGCGATAATGGAGACCACAATCATTTCATCAACATGATCTCCATTGACTTAACCGCCCTCATCCATGATCTAGCTAACCCAACATGGTCATTGCATCTAGAAATAAAGGCTATAGATTGGGATCACGCTAACACACCACCATCCCCATCAGAGTACTGGCCTTGTGGTGAAATGTTTCATTTCACTCTAGGACAGACTCAGGATGTCTTCCATGCAGAAGAGGAACCTGACGTTCCTAACGATGATCTTAATTGAGCAAATGATATCCACCTGATCCCAACTCCACACCAGTTGGAGGATGAATCCCACATGTCGATCGAGGAGACGACTGACGTAGACATCAACTCAAATCCAATGAATCCACGGATTCTCAAGCTAGGGGTACTTCTATCCCCCGAAGAGCAAGCCAACTACATTAACCAAAAAATCTCCAAGGATTCATGCCATCGCTTGGTCAACCCCAAAATGCCCCAAAGGGGTCCATAAACACCCTGGTCAACCTAAAAAGCTCCAAGGATTTCCGTAATCTCTTGGTCAACCTAAAAAGCTCCAAGGATTTCTATAATCTCTTGGTCAACCCAAAATATCTAGGGATTCCCAGAATCGCTTGGTCACCCCCAAAATGCCCCAAAGGTATCCATAAACCCTTTGGTCAAACCAAAAGCTCCAAGGATTTCTGTAATCTCTTGGTCAAACCAAAAGCTCCAAGGATTTTCGTAATCTCTTGGTCAACCTAAAAAGCTCCAAGGATTTCTATAATCTCTTGGTCAACCAAAATCTCCAAGGATTTCTGTAATCTCTTGGTCAACCTTAAAAGCTCCAAGGATTTTCATAATATCTTGGTCAACCTTAAAAGCTCCAAGTATTTTTGTAATCTCTTGGTCACCCTAAAAAGCTCCAAGGATTTTTGTAATCTCTTGGTCAACTTAAAAAGCTCCAAGGATTCTCACAATCGTTTGGTCAAACCAAAATGCCCCAAAGGTATCTATAAACCTTTGGTCAACCCAAAAGCTCCAAGGATTCTCGTAATCACTTGGTCAACCCCAAAAATGGTCCAAAGGTACCCATAAACCCTTTGGTCAAACTAAAAGCTCCAACGGTTACCCTAACTGCTTAGTCAAAATAAATATTCAAAAACACACAAAAACAATAAAATCATCAAAAAAAAAAAAAAAAAAATTGCATTTCCATTCCATGCATACTCATAAAATATCAAAATACAAAAATATAGGTTGCATTAGGCATCAAATCCATACATTGCATATTTGCTGGTTATACAAGTCAAAAACACCTTAGACTATCATTACTTGGCAATTCCATCACTTTCCACATCAAATCCATTTTATAAACGCATACATCCAGAATAACACCATCGCCATTTTTAGCAAAGTCAGTTGTCTCCTAATGTATATAGAGTTTTTGCCATTCAGCTGTCTTTAAATTGCTAGCCAAAAACTATACACAGTTAAACAGATTTTACACGGGAAAGATTTACTTGGGTCACGCCTCGTTATGTAACATCCCTACACAAGTTAAAACACATAAAATAATTCTTAAGTTGTGTGAACGCAAGAGAAACCTACAAAACAGTCTAGGGTACCATAGGTGAAAGATTAGCCTATTCATCCCCTTGTGTGAATGGTTCAAGAGTGCTGAGAATTGACAAAAAGACAAGCTCTTCCCCATAAATTCTCCCTAAATAAACAATGGTTTTCACCACTACCAAAAAAATCCACTCACCCTTTGGTCTCTAAGGTTGTAAGGATTCGTACTACACGTCCCTGCCATGAATGGGTAGTCATCCCCAAGACCTAAAAGGATCAATGCCATTCAAAATAAAACTACCAAAAAGCCATCATCATAATCACCTTTGATCTCAGAGTTGTAATGATTCATACTACACGTCCCTGAACAAGATGGGTAGTCATCCCCAAGGCTTAAACAATCAATGCCCTTACTTCATACTCTCCATCATCCCCTTTGGTTCCCAAAGTCGTAAGGATTTGTACTACATGTCCCTGAACAGGATGGGTAGTAATCCCCAAGGCCAAAAGGATCAAGGCCATTCATACGCCAAAAGCATATAAGCTTAACCTTACAAAGCTCAAAATACAAAATCAAATAACAGTGGTTATCACCACTAGTCAAAATCCTTGCTCAAAAAGAAAAACAAAGAGAAAAATAAACAGTGATTTTCATTACTATGTATATGAGCAAGTATCCTCCATTGAGCAAACAAAAAGCCTGAGCTTGAATCCCTGGAAATTCTCAGCATTCAAAAACCATCTAGGTGATCCTCATTACAGGTTTGGTGAACAACCTACTTGGCAATGGCGGTATCCTAACCGCATGACGATATGTCTGTCACATTAGCTTTGCGTGTGAGCAGACCAATGTTTGCATGTGGATGAGCTAGCTTATGGTACCTTAGATTGTCCCATGGATTAATCTTACTGAATACAACAACAAATTTAGTGGAGCTAATTAGGTGATCCTCAATACAAGTTTGGTTGATAGCCTATCTGGAACTGGCGGTATCCTAACAAATACCACATAAACGAACTCAATTGCACACACAGGGATGTGAAATAACTTGGTTAAAATCAAGTCTGATTTATAGCTTGTTAAAAGTCTTGTGAGATAAATGTATAGTTTTGGCTAGTTAGTTAAAATGTCTGAATCATAGAAAAGCTTAACTACATTTTCAAACAACTGGTACATTTCATTTTGTACATCACCATCAAAAAATATGCAAAATACAAAAACAAAGTTTCACATGCAAAGTCACACACAAAGTCATCACATTCGCATAGAAAGCCCGTAAATATTGTATAGTCTATGGTGCCATCGACAAGTTATCAACAAATCATTTCATTCATTCCATATGCATACATCATATAATTAGACACATCGCATTCATAATACCACATGCATACATCATCATAAAAAATTGCACAAAAAGCACCAAAACTAGCCCTAAAAGTGTCCAATCAGAATGCTTTTGCACCTGGAATTTCGGGCACCCAAAACTGATGTCAGGGTCACAAATCATCACTATCCTACTCCCTAAGAAGGCTACAATATCCGGACCACTCCACGGGAAGACGGATTTTCGATAATTTCATCCCCAAAAGGCATCACCAAAAGGGTCAAAACCCAACCAAAAATCACAATAACATTGCCGAACGAAGGCACCTTTGCACCTGACATTCTTGGCATCCAAAATAGACGTTGGGGTCACAAATTTTCACTATCCTACTACCTAAGAAGGCTATAATAGCCAGACCGCTCCACGGGAAGACAAATTTTTGCCAATTTCAGCTCCAAAATGCGTCACAAAAAGGGTTAAAATCCACCCAAAATAGGTCAGAATGTTCTGAAACTGCTTTCGTATTTCATGGTAAACAACTGAAGGCACCCTTACCTAACTCATCTTAGGTCAAGTGACTCGTCGCTTTTCTCATGACGGTCATTCCATCATCGATTCGTCGCTTGAGGGGGTAGTCACACTTAGTCGCCAATCAACAACAATATACCCAATCATGGAAATGACACGCATTCAAAGGATCATTGACAAAGACAATCATGCCCCTGCTTGGGGCAGCAAACAAGCAATAATCACAAGTTGATAAAACACTTGGCATTCATGAATCATGAACTCAAGGTTCCCATATACAAAAAGGTTGCGCCCTTTGCCTATTCATGACTGATCAATGTCCAAGTTCAAGTAACACCTCACTGAACAAGGTTAACACTTGACTTTAGTTCCTTAGCTCGTCAAAAGCAAGGATTCAAGAATGCATGCCTTTTCTATACTTGGGGCATCAAGAGTTGGTTAGGTTACTAAGAAACCCTAATCATTAGTGCTTTGGTTATCTATTTTTGCTTGGCGTTGCGCCTTGCACAGCGCTTCCCAAAAAGGGGCATTTGTAGACACCAAAACAACACCAATCCGATTATGTGACGACAAGCGCTGATTGCATTGACACAAATAGCCCCTAGGGTAGCCCCTAGAGGTCAAACAGTGGTCCTAACCACTTCCAAAAGTATTTTTGAAGGTCAGAGGTCAATTTGGCACCTTTTTGGCACCTTGCTCTCTACTCGTTCCACCCAGGGACAAATTCAAACTGGAATTCGTCCCACCCCAGGACGAATACAAAATTTGCCCTAGGGTGAGGCGAATAGCAAGTTTGACTGGCAAAAAGTTAAACTTCGGCAAATCTACCAGTTAACTGAGGCTTCAGGCCATGCAATTGCGAGGGATAGCTTTTATTCAAGAAGAGTGATGAGTGTCTTTATTATAGAAACCTCATGCAAGAAGCTTTTTAATCAGGGAGTTAGCTTTTCTTTGAAAATAGGACAGTTAACTCAAGTGGCGCCTTTGCATGCACAATTCAAATAAGGAGACCTTAAGGTCTATAAATTGGGGAGTTTTCCCACCCAAAAGATAGACAGAGAAGGAGCATTTGAGCAACGAAGTGCTGCCAATTTACATACCTACTTGCGATTTGTGCCTTCACATCCTTAATCTCTCATTCGAAAGGGAGGTTATTGGGTGACTATTGGAAGCACAAATCTGGACCCAAAACCTGATTTTTGGCCACAACTATCCACCAAATTTGTCGACAACACCCCATAATCAGTTTTGGACCCATCCCAAGTGGATTTGTGTCGAAACAGTGCCTCAAACGGTGGGCGTCCTACCCCTGGGCGCTCCCCAATCTGTCACAGGAAAATTTGCCCCACCCCGGGATGAATAGAAATATGTGATAGATTTCTCTAGTTTTTCTTTTGCATTGTTTTCTAGATAGGTTAAATAGGTTACAGTTCAAATTTCATTTCTAAGTAGTTTTGATCAGGTTATTGTTATTTCCCACCTTTACTAACTTTCAGATGGCACCAGCAAAATCTGGGTGATAAGAGAAAAATTGGAAAAATCTGGCCATCTGGGTCTTCCCAAAACACCCCCAATTAGCTAACCCCAAGTTTGTAGGTCATTTGGAGCTTTCGAGATAGGACATTGAAGAGGGTGCTTTTTGACAAGTTATTGTAGGTCTATTCGTCCCACCCTGGAGCGAATATAAAACCGTGAGGAATTTTCAGACTGTTCTTTTTGCAGTGTTATTTTGATAAAATATTTATGCTTCTGTAAAATTTTCAGGTCAATCCGTGGTCATTTGATAGTCGTTTTAATATTTTCATGCATGCACTGATAGTAGGCTTTGGGAAATATATGCATTATTCTATCCGCAGGTGCTATTAATCTTTTTTGTTTCTTTGAACATAGGTTTCCAACATCAAAGGAGCAGGAAGGAGTGAAAAATCATACACACAAGTGGTGGCAACGTTTTGGTCCACCCATATTATATGCGGGCATGCGGAAGAAGGATATGAATCCATGGACGTTGTGATAAGGAACATATTTGGTGCTCCTATCCCCTAAAAAGGAAGGAGACATATTGTAACACAGCTTAAAAAGAGTATCAATAAAGAGATTACAATATTTCATATTGCTTTATCTTGTGTCAATTCGTATATATTCTTTCTTGCTCTTTTCTTGTGGCATATTCCTTTTTGTTTTCGTATCCTCGTGCTTTCAATACGATATTGGTGTCTCCTTTGGACATAGGTCCATAAACATTGTAATAGGGAATTGATTTCCAAGAATATTTGTTGAGAATATTTAGTAGAAATATTTTCTCCGTGGAGTAGCCCACATTGGGTGAACCATATTAAATTGGTGTCTTTAGCTTTATTTGAAGTGTACCCTCTACCCAAAATCCTGCACTCATTTTTGGTGTTTGGTACAGGCTTTGTTTTTCAGACCGATGTTGGACCTTCTTATGCATGTCTTTTCTCCTGCTCATTGGTTTTTGGTGGCTTCTCCTTTGGTTTTGCTATCAGGAGGGTTCCAAGGATGGTGATTACTCCTATTTTTGGGATTGGTTTTTATCATTCTCTTATGGATTTTGTTCCTTGGAATGTTAACCCATTTTTAGTCCTTGGTCATGTAGTTGTCTTTTGTGATATGCCCCTTTGTTTCTTATCCACTTACCTATATTATTTCTTATTTTTGGCCAGTTGGAAGTGGGGATTGAATTTGTATGTTAGGGTGTGTGTTTGGTGGTATCCCTCATAGGTCTATAAGGATGCCCATGTCATTATTTTGGTTTTTAGAGCTCCTTTGCATTTTTGCACTTATTCATTTTTTTAGGCTTGTTCTCCTCTTTTTTGTGTTCGATTGGAGATGTTTTGGCTTAGTGGATATTCCCAGTGCTCATGAGACTCTGGTGGGGAGGACCTTCATTTTTGAATTTGGATTTTTTTTTTGGCTTGTGATGGGAGTGAATTTTTATTTATTCTCGATCCGATTATGGGGCCTTTTGTGTTTTGTTGTGTATGTGGACTTCTTCCTCTCTGGTTTCTTTGTGTGGTTAGTAGAGATTTTTTGTGTTTGGTATCTTATGTCCTTCGTGAATATGAGGAAGGTGAAAGTCCTTGGACATAAGAAGAAGCAAACTAAGTTGAGGGTGGAGCCTGATGCTTTAATTGTTGATGAGGATGTTCTATCTATTCTGAAGGATGGGGGTTTATTGGATTGTGTCCAAAAATTCCATGGACACAACCCATATTTTTCTAAGTGGATGGATGCTACGTGGAAGGAGGGTTGGGTAAGAGTAGGGACATGGTTCTTTGAGATCTCGACAGAGCTGGTTAACCACACTATGGGGTTAGAACTAGATGGTGTGTATCACAACTGGGACATACACTCTTTATTGAAGGAGATGAACTTCTTCTTGAAAGGAGATGAATTGTTACCGAGAATTCAGAATGGGTTTAGTGATAAGGATTTGCCTTCACCATGGAATAAGGTGATTAAGGTGATTATGGATTTTTTCACATTGGACTCCTCATATGACATCATTCATAGTTTTCATGCTATGTTCCTAAATCACTTACGAAGGCAAATGTGGATGAACATCCCTCTGTTCTTATTCAATTCTACACGAAAATCAATGTTGGTTGTTCAAGGTGGATGAGGCCAGTTTCCACTGCACCAGGGATTGGCTCTGTTGGTTTTTGAACATGCTATAATGGAGAAAGCATTGTGGCGAAGGACATTTTAATTTATTTGAATTCTCTTCCTATCACAGTGCCTGGTGATTCTTTGAGGGTTTCAAAGAGCTCAAGTGTGGATTCAAGGGATGCGTATTCCTTTTCCATGGGTTCTGGTCTGAAAAATATTTATCGTAAGGCTATTATTTTTGCTAAATGGGTTTGGTTTTCTATAGTAAAGAACCATTCTTCAGAGGTTGTCAAGAATTCTATGGTTTCTCCTGTTGCTTCTCCAATGGTGGAGTGTCTTTTTGCTGGTTGTAAGGTCGATGACAGTGGTACCCGTAAGTCATTGTGACTCAGTGGTAAAAATAGGGACATGATGGAGTCCTCTCCCCCATCCAAAGTAGAAGAAGTGGATGTTATTCCTATGCATATCATCAAGGATAAGTTGGGTGCTGATGTTTATTCCCCAAGGCAAGCTGCAGTGAAGAAAAGTGCTATTTTGCATAGCCTACGTCTGATTGAAATTAAGAAACATGCAGTTTGGAGCTATGTTAAGATGAATTTAGATTATGCCGAGGAAGCCACCAAAATGTCCAGTAATGTTGTCAATGAATTTGACTCAATGATGTAGAACTATCTCGGTTCTCTCATTGGTTGATTCATCTTGTCTCCCTTGTTGTTTTGGGGGTCTCCTTTTTTGTGTTTTGTTGTGTTTTCTTCTTGCTGCCTCTATGGCAGGTTGCTTTGTAAAAGGTTGTGGGGTCCCTTTCAAAATCCTATTTCCTCTTAATAGTACCAAAAAAAATCTTTAAGATCTCAATTAAAAAATGCAAACCTTATAGAATGTTTATATATATTAATTATTTTTCTCATATATATTTATCTAAAATGTTATTGGCCTATATAATCATTAAGCTCACAATTAAAATTCAAACCTTATAAAATGTTTATGTATATTAATTATTTCTCTCATATACATATTTATATAACCATACAAATAGATACATGAATTATTGGAAGATTGGTTTTAGAAGACAATCGACAAGAAAATTCAAATGATTCCCGAGTGTTGTTCACTATGGCAAACAACTGCACACAAACGATGCGGCCAGGAATACTTCCTGACGGTGATGAAATGGTGGACATCGTATTTTGATGAAGGTCAAGGAATCAAAGACACAGATTATGGATTTATAATTCTTCTTATAGCTGAACGATTTGAGGGTGAAAGTGGTTGCATTAGGATTTATAGTGAAAATTTAGGGTTTCCTACAATTTCATATTTTGGATATTGGGATGGAGGGTTTCAACAAAGATGCATGCATTAAGTCAAAAATGAATTTTAGAGAAGCAATCTGTGGAAGACCACCTCAAATAAGAGGGTAACACAATCAACGTTTGCCAAGGAAACCATTGAGGATTCCAAAGGTCGATCCAAGGAAGACATGGATTACATGAAAGAAACTAATGGATCCCTAGTAGTGAATTTGGAAATAATGGATGTTTAGAAAGGAATAGATGCGATTGAGAGTAAAAGCCTAATTTATCGATTCATGGGATTTCAACCGATTGTTGCTACCTTCAAGCAATGGGTTACCAATAACTGGAGCACTAAAAGTAAGTTCTAAATTTTTACATACCCTAATGGCTACTTTCTTATTTTTTTTTTAAATGAAGAAGATAGGGAGAACATTTTTCAAGGGGAGCCATGGTTTTTTGGTAGGGTAGGGATCTTCATGAAGCCCTGACATACCAATTTCAAAGCTGAGAAAGAGATGCCATCAACTACCCTTGTTTGGGTCAGTTTATTTGGTCTTCTGATAGAAAATTGGCATCCAAAGATATTCAAGACAATTGGAAATTCTTTAGGAGTTTACATTATGACTTCTGATTGTATCCAATAATTAGAGCATATGATTTATGCAAGGATTTGTGTTTTGATTGATTTTTACAAACCGCTTCCAGAGAAGATTACTTTATAATATGGGAAAGAAATATGGGACCAAGTAGTAGATTATGAAAATATTCTATTTATATGTAGAATTTGTCATGAATATGGTCATCTAGCCAAGGATTGTCCACATAAGGTCCCTAACAAAGAGAAAGAGGATGGGGACTTGGCAGGATTTCAAATTCCTAAAAAAAAAAAAAAACACAAATAAAATAGCAACAAAAGAGAAAATGGTTATTTCTCCTAGCACCTTTGAAATTCTCTCTATGGATGAGCAAGCAGATGATGAGGATGGTCAAATAGAAACACAGTTTGATGAAGAAAGGGAACATGAAGGATTTCATGATGAGAAATCATTAAAAGAGCTTGCCTTGATGGTGAGAAATAACAATAAAGGAAAAAATGTTACAACGTAGAAAACCAATCCAAGTGCAAAACAAAAGGATAAGTTCAAACTACAAATACAACAAATCCTCAAAAAGACCATACAAATTCCAATAGTAGTGTCGTGGCACCAAGTAACCAGCCTATAGTCCCAATAGGAATGAAGCAAGATACGAATAAATGGATAAGGATGCCATAATCCTAAGGGTTATAGTCAGTCTCTTTATGACAACATTGGAAGCTTTGGCTATTTTGCTAAGCAATTTTTGATATTTTTGATAATTTGCTAAGCTTTGTTTTTTTTTTTCTTAGTGTTATCGTATTTTGTTTGATTTGTCAATTGCTCCTTTGGCTTAGTTTTTGTTGTATTTTTTTTTCCTGATTTCGTTTGTGGTGTTTTTTGTTTTTTTTGTTGTTTTTGTTTTTGTTTTGTTTTGTTTTGTTATGTTGTTTTTGGGGTTTTTCAATGTGTTTTGTGTTCTGTGTTTTTTTTGCTTCTTTTTGTTATTTTTGTTATGGTAGTTTTTGTTATGCTGCATTGGTTGTTTTTTCTGTATATTTTGTGTTTTGGTGTTGTTTATTTTTGTCATTTTTTAATTTTATTTATTTATTTATTTTTGATTGTGTTTTCCTTTATTGTTTGTGTGTTTGTTTTGTGTGGTTCGTGTTTTTTTTGCTTGTACCTTTTCTTGCTGACACACTCAAGGTGTATGCTTTATTTGTTTTATCTTTTTGTGTTTGTGTTTGTTTGTTCTTGTTGTGCTCCTTGTGTGTGTTAGTGGTGGTAGGCCAGGTGTGATCCCTAGGCATTTTTGGCAAAATAGATACCCCTACCACCTTGGGTTTTACCCAAAAGTGGCATCCCTTCTAGGATGTTTTCCACAAACAAAAAAAATATAACCATGCAAACAAAATTGATATATAACTCTAGTACATTATCCAGATTTGATATATAACTCTACAACATTATCTAAAAATTACAGTTAGTCTGATATTCCTTCTATTCTTAAGATGCAAGAGTTCATATCTGATGTCATTCTTCATAAGCTCGGCCTTTAACCCCCAAGTTCTTGGTGGAGGGATTGGTGTTGGAATGTGGATACTCCTTTCAAGAACTGCTCTTCTTCCTTGATTTATCAGCTACTTAGTCATGTTTCCTTGGTGTTGATAAAATTAATGAGAGATGGCAGACTCTTTCTACCTCATATACTTGGATTACTCATCAGAACCATATTTGGAAATCTAAACTTGAACCCAAGATTACCTTTTTTCTCGGGTATCTTATTTATCAAGGGCTTCCTATTGGAGAGAGACTTGTTGAGCAAGGTGCAACAAAAGCATTGCAAAAGTATTGTCATTGTTTTCAACACAGACAGATTGATGCAGTTGATGCAGTTCAGAGGTCAGTCAGATCAAGTGCAGTGAATTTCAAGGAAAACAGAGGTGACCTAGATTCAGAAATTGGTAGAAAAAGACAAGGAAGAAAACTGTCGTGATATCGCGACATATTTTCTGTCGCGATTTCGCGACAAAATGGAGGAGAGAGAAAATGCAAGAAAAATTGTCACGATTTTGCGACATTGCCGAGGAGAGAGAAAATGCAAGAAAAATTGTTGCGATTTCGCGACATTGCCGAGGAGAGAGAAAATGCAAGAAAAATTGTCGCGATTTCGCGACATGGCCGGAGAGAGAGAAGGCGCAAAGCAAACTGTCGCGATTTCGCGACATGTTGGCAGAGAAGGAAGCAAGGTGAAAAGATGTCATGATTTTGCGACATAAATGGAGGAAAGGAGCTTGCAACGAAATGTGTCGCGATATCGCGACACATCGGGTTTTCGCGACCCGAAGAGGAGAGAGAATGCTCAGCAACAAAGGTGTAGCGATTTTGCTGCATGTTAAAATGCTCAGCAACAAAGGTGTAACGATTTTGCTGCATGTTAAAATGAATGGCAACAAAGGTGTAGCGATTTCGCTGCATGTCAAAATGCATGGAAATGAAGGTGTAGCGATTTCGCTGCATGTCAAAATGCATGGAAACAAAGGTGTAGCGATTTCGCTGCATGACAAAATGCATGGAAATAAATGTGTAGCGATTTCGCTACCATTCAAAGTTGCAAAACTTAACGATGTAGCAAGTCGAAAGCACAAGGCACAAAGTTGTAGCGATTTCGCTACTGCATGAAAGAAGAGTGTACGAAAGCAGAAAACGTCGCGATTTTGCGACATGTTCCATTTTCGCGGTTGCTGGCAAAGAAGAGTGTATGGAAGCAGAAAGCGTCGTGATTTCGTGACATGTTCCATTTTCGCGGTTGCTGGCAAAGAAGAGTGTACGAAAGTAGAAAGCGTCGTGATTTCACGACATGTTCCATTTTCACGATTGCTGGCAAAGAAGAGTGTACGGAAGCAGAAAGCGTCGTGATTTTGCGACATGTTCCATTTTCGTGGTTGCTGGCAAAGAAGAGTGTACGGAAGCGAAAAGCGTCGTGATTTCGCGACAAAGCTGAGGATGACGTCAGCAAAATTGAAAATGTCGCGATTTCGCGACAGGGTGCGAGGAAAGCTGCTGGAAGCCGGAAGCGTCGCAATTTCGTGACAAGAATGATGATGACATTAGCAAAAGTTTGAAGTGTCGCGATTTCACGACATGAACAGAGGGAAAGCTTTCAAAAGCCAAAATGGTCGCGATTTTGCGACAGCAAGGGCATGAAGGCGTACGGCTACAAAAAGTGTCGCGATATCGTGACAAGTTAGTATTTCGTAGCAACAGTAACAGAAATGTCACGATATCACGACATGTGATAGTTTGGCAGGTATAAGCCGAAGGAGCATGCAAGGTGACACGTGTCGGAAAAAGCTTACAGAAAATCATGCAGCCAATTACGTAAAAAGTAACTGAAGTTAGATCGGCAGTTTCACATTGACAGGTGTTGAAAATGCACTAAAACAGCTGTTTATGCACGATTGAAAAAGCATTCGAAGAATCACTTATGAAGTATCGTAAAAGCATTCGAAAGGCTGTATTTGCAAAATTCGAACAGCCAAATACGAAGGATCAAAAAGCTTTTAAAAAGATGTATTTGCAGCATTCAAAGAGTCGCATATGCAGAATAGAAAAAGTATTCAAATGGCCGTATTTGAAGTATTCGAACAATCGAATATACAGGTTCAAAAAGCATTCAAATAGCCGTATTTGCAAGGATTCGAACAGTCGTATTTATGAGGTTTCGAACAGATGCTTATTGTGTGAAGAAAAGAATTCGAACAGTTGGTGTATGTGATTCGACTGCATACAGGATTGAAGAGAGATAGAAGATGAAGAATCTCCATGAGAAAAATGGGCTATAAAAGGACAATAGTGCAGAGAATTTTAGTAGCTGCTGTAAGAGGGAAACTGCTATAAAAAGAGGGTTAGAAAAGAGTCAAGAGAGAAATTAGTAGAGCCGTAAGAGTGTGCAGAGTTGGGTTAATTACAGACCAGTCAGGGTCGTGTATGAAGTGAAGACATTTTTATGTCATTTTAAATTGATCAGAATTGCAGTCCAAGTTGGTGCTTGGTACTAGGGGTTGGTGCTCCTATCTTTTGCAGCAGAAAATTAAGGGGTTGGTGCTCCTTCCAGTAGATGCTGGTAAAGTGTTTGTAAAATTGACATTTTGCAAAGACTGGATTTGGATTGGAGTCCAAGCAGTCATTTTTGAGGAGTAGCCAAATTGGTGAACCTCGTTATATTGAGTGTTGTGGTGTGCTTTATTGTTCAATTTGCTTTTCTGGTTTTCAAGTTCTATTTGCTTCATTTTTAAATGCTGTAGAATTGAATAGTAATAGTTACACTGATTCACCCCCCCTCTTAGTGTCATTGTGTGAATATCAAGACTTAGTAGGGTCGGTCTTCCTAATCCTAATTTTCCAGCTTGTGGTCATTTTGAGACTTTCAAACATCTATTTCGGTTCTGCCCTCGTGCTCAGTCTGCTTGGTCCTGGATTCATTCATTGTTCAAACCCTTTGATCCTGATTTTTTTAAATGGTAGATGATCTTTTTCGAAGATAACAGTTGTTGGTCTGCCTATATTACCACTATGTAGAATTTATTTTGTGCTATTATTTTGTTTCAACTTTGGAAAGCTAGAAATGTTGTTGTCTATTATGGAGATTAAATTTCTATTTAGTTTTCCTTACATGAAAAGATTACATTATTTTCTACTATTACTGTTCAACTCCATTCACAGGCTTCCAAGTTGACTCATGAGTTGGTGCATTTGATAAATATTGTCAGGTTCTGGCACGAGGCTCCATGCACTATCAACATGGCTTCACCTACCCTCCTTACGCATTAAGGTCCTTCTATTTCTTTGAGGTCTCGACGTAGCAGGTTGAGGGGGTAACATTTTCTAGCATCAGGTTGTTCTGTCAATGCCACAGTAACACTCGGTATCCTCTTAGAGTGGCTCCCTTTATTTAGTTGTTTTGTTTATTCACCCTTTTAGAGGCTGGTTTTGTTTTTGGCCTCAGGTCTCTATGGTGTTGATTTTTTGAGTGGGCTTGCACCCCGAACTATAATTTTTTAACTTCTTTTTATTATAACCTCTCTTATTTTTTTTATTGAATATAATTGTTGGTTCCAATAAAAATTAAAGTTAATAACTTTTAATTATTGCTAAATCGTCTTATTCAACTACTGTATTTTATTTTGAAAAAGTCTCAGGTCAAAGAAACGTGACAATGATAACGAATATGTATATACGCTTGTGATGAAAGTTCATGGTCGGGAAGCAGAGGCCATTTCAAGGCAATGGAAAAACTTCGAAACATTCTACTAACTCCGTGATATTCAACTTCAACGTGCGTCGGTCTTACTCGAAAAGTTGGGTCAATATAACGTGCGTAACCAAGGTGAGCAAAAATAATTTTATAAAAGTGTTGAATAATTTTAGTTCGAAGTGGTCAAAGAAATGTAACAATGATACCGAATATGTATATACAATTCTGTTGACAAATTCATAGTCGGTAAGCAGAAACCACTCCAAGAAAGTGCATGAAATTTTAAATTTCTTAAAATGTGTGATATTCAACTTCAAGGTGCATCAGTTTTACACGAAAAGTTGGGTTGATACAACCGTGACGAATGCGAATGCGTAACCAAGGTGAGCAGAAATCTATTTTATTGAGGTATATAGGTATTTATAAGCTGTTTGATGCCATGTTGCTTTAGAAAAGTAGAAAATCGATGACTAGTGTACTCCTTGATCTGAATAGAGTGTATGAATGGGATGGCCAATAATCTTTTCCATATGAACTTTGAACTTTTGGAAATGGAAAAAGTTTCATACCTTATATTTAATAAATACACCTATATCCATTAGATATAGTTATCAACAAACAATTAAAAATATTTATAACCACAAAAACTTGAATTTATAGATGCACACAAATCGATATACACTAGGTTAAGTAGACGATATACACTAGGTTAAGTAGACCAACTACTCGGTGACTTGTTTGAGATAGATGGGGTTCCATGTTGTCTTCTAGTTAAATAATACATACAAAGTTCATGAGGCTTTACTAAATATGGATGTCCATGGTGTAGGAATGACTTCAAATGACCAAAGTTTAGATGTCCAAATCACTTGTGTCATAGTAAAGCAGTTTCATTTGCTTTTGCTACTAATACTTGGTTGTTTCAAATTACAACTGGAAGTTAAAACATCTTGCTCATACCAATAATACAAGCAATATTTGTTGAACCTTTGATATTTTGAACAAGATAAAGTTTCTTTGCACTTATTTCAAAAATTCAACATGCAAATTAAGATCAAGCAATTGATTCTTAGAAATCAAGTTCTTTGTAAGGCAAAGCATATAAAGAACTTGAGTCAAGTGGTAGTTATGCTCTCCAATATGCAATTGAAGATCACAAATTTTAGGAACAATATATGTTGAATTATTGTCAAGTGTTACTTACCTATGGTAAAGATCAATGACCAAGGTTCATGAACCATTTCTTTTGGCCTATTATATGTCTGATAACTCCTAAATCAACACTCCAAACTAGGATTATTTTTGAAACAACGTCAATTGATTGAACTTAATAGGCATAGTCTTATACTTTTCCATTAGAATTAATAGCCTTAGCTATATTGTCATGTTGGCATTGAGGTGCACCCTCCTATTCTTTTGCTTACCTTCTGATGAATTTTAAACAAATTCTAGATGATCCTTGTGAGAGTATGTTGTATAAGCACTCCTAAAGGATGGGTCTTGGTTTCCCATAGATCATACATGTGGTATTTCTTGATCCTTAATTTTGTTGCTATTTTTTCTCTCTAAATTTTTGCTAGTTATGTTTCTTGTTAGGGGGTCCACTACCTTTTTTCGATTGCATTGAATTCTTGTATTTTTAATTCTTGAATAAAGTATGTCATCTTTAATTTTCTTCTCTCAAATTGTTTCCTCCTATTATAGCAAATTCATAGGAATCTCAAAAGTGGGACTTTAATTTTTCATATTCATATTTGTAACTAAAATATTGAATGCTAGTGGCAGTGCACATAGCACTATTGAAATAAACACATTATAACTCATGGTTTCATCAAATACTTGTAGTGAGGCCCACAACTCAACAATGTATCTCTAGTACTTACATATGAACCCTTTACTTGTAAGAACCTTTATATCATGCTCGTTTATATCATCCTCAATAATCACTTCTCGTGTAGCATATATTTCTTAAATTTGACTTGTCATATATTTGATCTTCCTCTTGTCTCCAACTTGGACAAACACACTTCTAGATAGGAAATCCTTACTTTTAACTGAGGGTATCAGATATTGTTTTCCTTTCATGTTGCATAGTTTTTTCTCATGTAAATATCAAATATTTGAAGTAAGAAATGATGAGACTCTCTCCTTACTTGCTTCCTATTCACTCTCTTCATGCTCCTTCCCAAACATATAAAACAAAAAAGTTAATTTTAGAAACAAATACTTTATAATTTTGAAAAATTATAAATAATATATATATCTGATTTTGTTAATGTCAAAAAACCCCTACTACTAATGCTTAGGGCTGACCATTATCATTCCAGTCATGACCTTTTGTAGGACCAAGAGTTAAACTTATCAATAGAGGATTAACACACAATCACACACAAACTCTGGTTTGAACCTTAAACCTTTCGAAGAAGAGTTAAATCCTACATTTAAACTCTCCCCTTGAAACAATAATATATAATATGATTAGACCAAAACTAATAATAACCTTATTATTATTATAATATAAAATAAATAATTTGTTGAAACTAAAACTAACAATAAATACAAATTTGAAACTTTTTATTCCAAACAATCAATCAAAGTATACCCAGATTTCTTATTATCAATAAAAAAAATCAATGATATTTTCAAAAGTTATATTAAATCCCTACTATTCAAAATATTTACATATAAATAGATTAATTTATCAAAAACACACAATTTTTATCTTATAAAGAATCATCATAAAAAATGTTATTTGCCCTTTCAATTAAGAAATTTAAATTATTATAGATTTTGGCTTTTGTGTGTGTTTTTCTTTTCTCCCGTTCCTGTGCGTTCTGTTCTTCCCTTTATTTTTGTTGGTTGTCGATAGTCTTTCCTTTGATTTGTTTTGTTTTTTAGGCAGGTTGAGGATTACCTCAAATTTTGTATTTATAGTGTTTCAGTGTCTTCGATTAGTGTTCTTGCAGACTAATAATGGGTCTTTGTTAAAACCTTTTTAATATATATTTAACATATTTAACTGATAAAAAAAACTTAAATTATTATATATTTTTTATATATTAATTACTTTTTTCATATATATTTATTTAATTAAAAAAATATATGATATATAATTTTACAACATTATCCAAAAATTAAATTCAATAACCTTTTAATTATTTTTTTGATTTCATCCAACAAACCTATTCATCTCAAACCTATTCATCTCATTGACCTGATGTGATATGAGGACCACAGGTCGCTCAGGGTTCACACACAACAAACTTATTCATCTCGTTCTTGACTCTGCGTGAGATGGGGACCATGGGTCGCTCAGGGTTTGGGCACGCTCAAATGATTCAGAGGATTATTGTTATACAGTGTGAGATGGGAACCACCGATCGCTCGCGGTTCGTGCACAACAAACATATTCATCTTGTTCTTGTTGACCTAGTGTGAGATGGGGACCATGAATCGCTCGGGGCTCACCCACACTCAAAGGATTTTAGAGGAACAGACAACTACCTTGCGTGAGATGGAGACCACCGATCATCTTGTTCTTTTGACCCGACATGAGATGGGTACCACATGCACAGTCAAAGGATTCAGAGGATTAGGAACAGACTACTACTTGGCGTGAGATGAGGACCACCGGTCACTCGGGGTTCATGCACACTCAAAGGATTCACAGGATTAGGAACAGACTACTACCTAGCGTGAGATGGGGACCACTGGTCGTCGGTCACTCGGGGTTCGTGCACACTCAGAGGATTCATAGGATTAAGAACATAGTACTACCTCGCATGAAATGGAGACCACTCGTTGCTCGAGGTCAACTAGTCGTTGGTCACTCGGGGTTCGCGCACACTTAGAGGATTCATAGGATTAAGAATAGAGTACTACCTCACATGAAATGGAGACCACTCGTTGCTCGAGGTCAACTGGTCATCGGTCACTCGAGGTTCGCGCACACTTAGAAGATTCATAGGATTAAGAACAGAGTACTACCTCGCATGAAATGGAGACCCCTCGTCGCTCGAGGTTCGTGCACACTTAGAGGATTAAGAATAGACTACTACCTTTGCAAAGGGTTGGCTTCCCCCAAAATTTGAACCTAGATCTCTTCTTGATAAGTGCCCAACTATACCTACACTTACCAATCCACCTAAACTTTGAGATATAACCTCTTAATTATTGCTAAATCTTCTTATTCAACTACTCTAAGTTTTTAATATTATTGTTTTATTTTAAAAAAGTTTTAGTTAAAAATGATCAAATATTAAATATTCTTATTCAACTATTCTAAGTGTTGAATATTATTGTTTTATTTTGAAAAAATTTTAGTTAAAAGTGGTCAAAGAAATGTATATAGGCTTGTGATCACAAGTTCACGGTCGGGAAGCAGAGGTCATTTCAAGGCAATGGACAAACTTCGAAACATTCTCCTGACTACGTGATATTCAACTTCAACGTGCATCGGTCTTAGTCGAAAAGTTGGGTCAAAGAAATAATTTTATAAAAGTGTTGAAATAATGTTAGTTCGAAGTGGTCAAAGAAATGTAACAATGATAACGAATATGTATATATAACTCTGTTGACAAATTCATAGTCGGGAAGCAGAAGCCACTCAAAGAAAATGCACGAAATTTTAATATAATTCTGTTGACAAATTCATAGTCGGGAAGCAGAAGCCACTCCAAGAAAATGCACGAAATTTTAATATATTTCTGTTGACAAATTCATAGTCGGGAAGCAGAAGCCACTGCAAGAAAATGCACGAAATTTTAATATATTTCTGTTGACAAATTCATAGTCGGGAAGAAGAAGCCACTGCAAGAAAATGCACGAAATTTTAATATATTTCTGTTGACAAATTCATAGTCGGGAAGAAGAAGCCACTGCAAGAAAATGCACGAAATTTTAATATATTTCTGTTGACAAATTCATAGTCGGGAAGCAGAAGCCACTCCAAGAAAATGCACGAAATTTTAAATTTGTTAAACTGTGTGATATTCAACTTCATGGTGCACCAGTTTTAAACGAAAAGTTGGGTTGATACAACCGTGACGAATGCGAGTGCGTAACCAAGGTGAGCGGAAATGTCGTATGCTCTTTGATCGATCGCCTATAAATCAAGATAAAACTTGCATTTGATATCGTTCAGCTACATTACAAGTAACCATGTCGAATGTGGGTAGGAAAAAGTTGGGACACCAGGGACTTGAAGTTTCTGCACAAGGTCTCGGATGTATGAGCATGACTGACTCGTATGGTCCTCCCAAAACCGGAGCAGGAGATGATTGATCTCATTCGCTATGCAGTTAACAGAGATGTCACTTTTCTTGATACTTCTGATATGTACGGACCAGAGGCTAACGAAATTCTTATAGGAAAGGTATGCCATGCAGGCTCAACGTCACTTATTTCTCCAATATTATTCAATTCGGAGTGTTTTGTATATTTGCCTATATGAGATTTATCTTTGATTGGCCTTGTCTTTGGCTGAAAGACATCGATTATCTTTGATTCCTGTAAGTTGTAACACAGGCTTTGAAAGGAATCAGAGATAAGGTCCAGATTGCTACTAAATTTGGCTGCACTGGGACTCTTGATGGAGGATTCCGTGCCAGAGGTGATCCCGCATATGTGCGTGCCGCATGTGAAGGAAGCCTTAAAAGACTTGATATCGAATGCATTGATCTTTACTATCAGCATAGAATTGATACCACTGTCCCCATAGAAGCTACCGTGAGTCTTCAACTTTAAATCCAACGAATTTGGTGTGTAAATGTTATATTGTAAATTTCTGGTCTGTCTTTTCACCTGACCTCAATTAGACAGGGTGAATCTTCTCAGGCGAGACTAATCAATCTTGTGGTTCTTTAACTCTTGATCCGTAAACCTTACTGTCTCAAAATTAAAATATAACCGTGGTGAGAATCAATTGTCTTCCTTTTGCACAGATGGGAGAAATGAAAAAACTTGTCCAAGAGGGGAAGATAAAATATGTAGGTCTGTCGGAAGCCTCAGCTTCGACAATACGCAGAGCCCATGCTGTGCATCCCATCTCTGCTGTGCAACTTGAATGGTCCCTGTGGAGTAGGGATGCCGAAGCTGAGATCATTCCAACCTGCAGGTTCACACAATACGCAAAGTTACAGCAAATACTTTTCCCTTCAATCATGATAATTATAAATTGTTTATGCTTAGATTTTTCTTTGCAGGGAGTTAGGTATTGGAATAGTGGCTTACAGCCCTTTGGGTAGGCGATTTCTTTCCTCCGGAGCAAAAATTGTGGAGAGTATTACGGATAATGACTTCCGTAAGGTAATAACTGGTACCAAAACTCTGCTTATATGGTCATTATGTAATTTTGTTTTACCCTCCAATTATTGTGGATTGGTTGAGATGATATCGTTTGTATGTTTTAACAGACGATTCCGAGGTTCCAAGGTGAGAATCTTGAGCGCAACGACGTACTATTTCAAAATCTGAGGGAGATAAGTGCGAGAAAAGGATGCACTCCAAGCCAGCTTGCTCTTGCGTGGGTCCAACACCAGGGTAATGACGTTGTGGCCATACCTGGAACCACAAAGGTTAAAAATCTGGATGCAAACATCCTCTCCCTCACCGTGTATTTAAGCGGTGAGGACATGAAGGAGATAGAAGCCGCTTTTCCCGTGGAGGCTGTAGCAGGAGCTCGATATGAAGAAGATCATATGCAATTCTGCTGGATGAATTCTGAGACGCCCCCTTTAATGCTTTTGATTGGAAGTAGCTAGACAAACGACCTGGAACCTTTGATTTCTCTCATGAAATTAAGGCCTCATATTTTCCTAAAATTTCTCGGCGTCTATAAACTCGCCAATTCGAGGTGAGAAATTTGTCAAAAACTCGTCAATTTCTCCCAAGAAAATTGGCTGGAGTCACAAAAATAAAATAAAAGCGCAGAAATTTATTTTATAGTATGAGACATCCATGATTTCTTTTCTTTTACTTCTTTAAGAACTATTAGAATCTGATTTTTCAATACTCCCTATCCTTGAATCGTCTAAATCCTCCCGGTGTTTTGCATTGTATTCGTTTGCAGAAGAAAACTTGTGCCTGTACTTGTTGGAAGAATTCCAGACTTGCAATTTTGATACTGTTATTCTGTCTTTCCTTCTCTTCTCTTAGTGTTGCAAAGATAAGTAGCGTTGCGTATGTTGCAAAGATAAGTAGCGTTGCCTATGCCTCCATCACGAGTACCTTCTAATACCCTCACAAAATTAAAAAACACATCATAATCAGAAATTAAACCAGATTTCACGCCTGTGACAGATCTTATTTCCAAAATCCGATCGCAGTATTTTATAGTGTGCGCAATTAGTGTTTGATATTTGTGTTGCAAAGGATAAGCAGCGCTGCTTCCATCACCAGTAGCTCCTAATACCCATTAAAACAAAAAAAAACAAAAAACACATCATAAGCTAATGGTTATGGTAAACGTTTCCAACAACTCTATAAATAGTTTTTTTCTTTTAAATTTAAATTAACATGCGAACCTATGGACATAGATCCTGGTGCCTTTTGAGTAGGGACTTTTTATCTATACTTCCTATTATTATATTTTTATTATTGTTTCATTACGTTAAAGTTATTAATATAATAATAATATAAAAATAAAATAAAATATATTTAATAATATAAAATTGTTTAAATTTTTATGTAAACTGTTCTTTTAATTGATTTCTATTTTTTAATAAACATTCAAAATTAAATTACAAATTTATTGCCAATTACACTAACCTTAATTTCAGGTAATCTTTGTTAGTTATACTATTATGTTATTCTTATATACTTGAAGCTAGATCTACCTAAAATTTATGAAAATTCTTCATATGGTATTGGGAAGGATGAGTCTTATATAAAGGAATCTATGATAAGTGTTTATTTGTTTTTTAAAATTTATTTATATATATATTGTTTTAGTTTGAATTTGAGTTTTATATATAGTTTTTAATTTAATTTTTTTTTTTTAACGACAGTTTAAAAACATATTATTATGATATCTTATAAAAATTATAAGTGTTTGAATTATTTACTTATTTTTTTATTATAATTTTTTTAATTTTTACATACATCAAATTTTTTTTTGGACAGGTGTATTGATGTAGTTAACTCAAAAGTAAAAGAATCAAATGTTTATCTAGTTTTTTTTATATAAAGAGGATATGATGCTTACTTTTATAAAACATTAAAATTAAATTAACATCAGCTGCAACTCAAGTATAGTGCTTTTCTTTTTATTGTTAAACAAGGATTTTGTATTACTTATAAGAAAATAAGAAAGTTACATCCTTTGCCTTGTCATGCAAATAGGGTTTTTATCCAAAATTGTATAAAATAGCAACACTTATGTCTTAAGTATATTCTACTAATAGAAGGACAGAGAAATATATGTCTTTCTTCTGAGTCATGATGTATAGAAACCAAAGTTATTAATATTGATATGTATTATATGGTATAGATATTTCCTAGTTTTTTACATCCACCATCGTGGAGGATCTCCACGACAAGTTAGACCCTTGTAGTCTAAATCCCAATTCACCATAGCATCTACAATCTTATTTTATTCTCGAGGAGCATAAATAAAATCTATTATTATGAATCTAGATTGAAGTGCATGTATCTTGTCAATCACCCTTTAGAATTTATAATCTTGAGAGGAGGTCCTAATGGACATATTAAGTTAATTAATGGTAACTTGTGAGTATGTATATTAAGTTAATTTTAATTGAGGCTATCAGATATTATTTTTTTCATGTTACATAGTTTTTTCTCATATAAATCTCAAATATTTGGAGTAATAAATGATGAGACTCTTTCCTTACTTGCCTCCTATTCACTCTCTTCTTCCTCCTTCCCAAACATCTAAAAAAAAAAAGTTGAGGCTTGCTTGTAGCTTACACTTGTTTTTTGAACTTTCTAAACATCTAAAATAAAAATGTGAGACTTGCTCTTTTCCAAATATCTAAAACATTTAAATGTTATAATTATTAACTTTTTATTTTAGAAAAAATACTTTATAATTTTAAAAATTATAAATAAAACTATATATATATATATATATATATATATATATATATATATATATATATATATATATATGATTTTGTTAGTGTTAGAAAATCGATTGTTGCTTAGGACTGAGCATTCCCATTCCAGCCATGACCTTTTGTAAGACCAAGAGCTAAACTTATCAATAGAGGATTAACACACAATCACACACAAAATTTGGTTTGAACCTTAGACCTTGCGAAGAAGAGTTAAATTCTAAATTGTTGAGCTCTCCCGTTAGAACAATAATATATAATATGATTAGCATAAAAATAAAAATAACCTTATTATTACAATGTAAAATAAATAATTTGCTGAAACTAAAACTAACAATAAATACAAATTTGAAACTTTTTATTTCAAACAATCAATCAAAGTACACCTAGATTTCTAATTATTAATAAGAGAAAATCAATGATATTTTCAAAAGTTTCTTAAATCCCTAGTATTCAAAAGATTCACATATAAATAGATTAATTTGGTAAAAAGATATCCACTAAAAGTAAATGTGAAGTAATTTTTATCTTAATGAGACTATAAGTTATATTAAAGAATCCTTATAAAAAAATGATATTTTCCTATCTAATATTTAAGCTCTCAAGTCAATATTTTCAAAGATGTTATAGACTGCAAGGATGTGGTATTCTGGTGCATCTGTGTGTGAGGAGGTGGAGTTGGAGGCTTTAGAAATTAACCTAAGTGATTTGTTTTGGTCTGGTAAGCATGGTAAGGTGGGTCCTTCTCTGTCTTGGGACCCTAGAAAGGTTTGTTCAAGGATGGTGGGTAAGGGTGTCAGTTCTAAGGTGGTGGGTAAGGGTGTTTCTTCTTCTCTACCATACTTTGCATAGATGGTGGCTGATTTATCCTTTGGTGAATCATTTTCTCCTTATGAAGTTAATGCAGAATATTGCCAAATCCGTGTCCTAAATAACATGGTTGACTTCCTACCGAGGAAAGGCTCCTGGGATTTAGTGGATAAATTTTTAGGTGATAGACCACCATTAGACGTGCTTAAGCACTGGACCTTATCTCGATGGAAGCCTTGTGGCTAGTTGGACCTTGCTACACTTCCCTAATTTCTTTTTATCAAGATCTCTTGCGAGGAGGACTCTTGCAATATTTTGGAGGGTGATCCTTGGTTTTATGGGAACCGTGGTCTCTTTCTTAGGAAGTGGGGCCATGATTTTAGCTTGAATCTTCAAAGGGTTAATTTGGTCCTGGTTTGAATTTTCCTACCTGAGTTTCCTATGTACTTATGGCATGAGAGTGTCTTCAGGATGGTGGTGAGTTCTATCCTGGACTTTATTTCTTTTAATAATATTTTTTTTGTTTGTACCGTGAAGGAAATATGTCAAAATGTGTATCATGGTAAACATAGAGAAGAATATTCCAATATCTATGGAGCTTGTTTCCCACTTGGGTACTTGGGTTCAGTCTGTGGTTAATGAGAATAAGCCATAGGCTTGTTAGACTTATGGTTTAGGGGGCCACCTTCAAAATTTTTGTCCACAAAAAAAGTCGGTTAGCCAACCTATTCATAAGGACTTAAAGTGGGGGGCCAATGTGGATCCTTTCCCCATGTGGATCCCATTCAAGAAGCAGAAGGTTTGGCATAAGAAATATCAGGGAACTTCAAAAGGCAAGGAGATTATTTCTTCTCCTTCTCAGTTGAAGAATGCCAGTGGGGCACTTAATTTAAGTCATAAGGAGTCGATCCAAACTAGGAAGGGTTCTTCGAACACTATTCCTTGTAATTTGTAGGTTGTCCTTCTAGTGGATCCTTTGAGTCAAGATGTTGATTTACCCCTTTCAAATTCCTTTGAATATTTGGAATTGGTGAGGGAAGAGGATGCTCAAGTGAATCAGGTTGTGGAGTCTCTATCTCCTTCGATGATGTTTTTGGATTCTCTAGTAAAAGAGATTTCTACTTATAGGAATATTAAAAAGTATATTTTCCCTAAGGAGGTTGGAGTTTTTGATATGGTTGGGGGTCAAAGTCTGACTACTTCTATATTGCATTTTATGGAGAAAGGGTCACTTGGTCCCAAGACTAGAAGCCATCGCAAGAAGGTGTAGATACTAGGATGGTCAAGAAACCTGGTAGACCCCCTAGTAAATAAGGAAGGAAGAGATCAATGGATGATGTTGTGGCTAATGGTGGTCAGGCTATTCTAGTGGTAAAGGAGGGGGATGGTGAAAAGCTTTTGAAACTTGATGGTTTCAAATATTCTTCTCCTGGGGCGGCAAGAAATAAACTCTCCTTTTAATTTCCATTAAAAATTTACTCTTGGAATGTTTGAGGGATTAACAAATACTCTAAGAAATGGTTTATAGCCTCATTCTAGAGGGATAGATCTTAGGATATCTTGTGTATTCAAGAGTCTAAATTAGATGCCTCCTCTTGGGAGTCTGTTCACAAGTTGATTTGGAAGGATTCTGGTTTCATGGCTAGTGAAGCAGCTGGTTCTTCTGGTGGTCTTCTCTCTTTTTAGAACCCTGTGAGATTGGATGGTCATGTTATTTCCTCTTCTAGCCATGTAATTAATATTTTTTTCTAGTGTAAAATCACTAATAGGAGATGGGTATTATCTAATATTTATGCTCCTAATTTGTATATTGATAGACGCAAGTTTTAGCTCCTACTGCTTGATATGAGAAATACTTTTCTGAATGAGGATTGGGTTATCATAGGAGATTTTAATTATCCTCTTTGTCCATATGAGAAGAGGGGAGGCAATCCAGTGGATGTTAGAAGTTTGTAGGATTTCTCTAATTTTGTTAACATGATTGAGCTCCGATATTTGGATCTAATGGGGGTGAAGTTCACTTGGAGTAATAGGTGTTCTAGTGAGAGCCTAATTATGAGAAGATTAGATAGGATTTTTATTTCTTCTTTTAGGTTAAATCTATTTGGAGATGCTTCGTTGTATTCATTTTCTAGGATTGGTTTTGACCATAATCCCATATGGTTGGAATTCCTTGATGGTACCCCTTTTCTTCCTCACCCTTTTAGGTTTTAAGTCACGTGGTGTTCTCACCCTAACTTTGAATACTATGTTAGAGAATGGTCGAAATAAGATATTGCTGGTAAAGGGATGCTTAGTCTTACCAATAAGCTTAGACGACTCAAAAATTATCTTAATATATAGAATAAATTCTCTTTAAGAAATTTGTTTAGAGAAAAGAAAAGATTGAAATATTAGGTGAAGGAGATTGAAGCATTTATGAAAGTTTAATATTGATCTGATGCTCTTATATAGGAAGAAATATCCCTTTTGGTGTACTATCATAATAGGCTAACAAAAGAAGAGCTATTATGGAAACAAAAATCTAGAGAGTTGTGGTTAAAAGAAGGTGATTGTAACTCCCATTTATTTCATGCTTCCACTCTTCGAATAAGAGGTCACAACAGAATTAGAGAAATTGAGAGGGTTAGTGGAGGGGTGTCTTATGATGTCATGGAAGTTCAGGAGGAAGCTTTTGATATTTTTAGTGCTTTGCTTTGTTCGATTCCTGATCATGAAGTCATTCTAGAAGTCATTCATTCGATTGTTTCTACTGATTGGAATAGAATACTGATGGATCCTTTCTTGGATGAGGAAATTTTTGAAGCTATCAAAGTGATAGGTCCTATTAAGGCCCTAGAACTGAATGGTTTCCCTTCTATGTTCTTTAATAAATATTGGTCTATCTGTGGGGAAGATGTTTGTGTGGCTTTAAGAGATGTTAAACGTTCTTTGTTTATTTTGAAAGTTGTTAATTCAACTTATATTACCCTTATACCTAAGAAAGAATCTGCTTTATATTTAAGTTTTTTTAGACCCATTACTTTATACAATAGTATATATAATATTTTATCTAAGTCCATTGAAAATAGGCTTAAATCGCTTCTGCCACTACTGATTGATTTGACGTAGAGTGGCTTCGTTTTGAGAAGGCAAATTCTATACGGAGGTATAGTTATTCATGAATTGATGCATTCTGTATTAAAAAGTGGTAGAGTGGGGTTTTTCCTCAAATTAGATGTTAATAAAGCTTATGATCGGGTTTCTTGGGCCTTTCTTTTCAACATTTTATGGAAATTTGGATTTTTTGAAGACTATATTAAGCTTGTTAAGGTTTGTATTTCATCGGCGTGGTTTTCTATTCTTGTCAACAGTTCTCTAATAGGATTTTTCATTCCCACTGTGGTCTTAGATAGGGGGATTCATTGTCTCATTTTATTTTTATTCTTATGGAAGAGGCTTTGGGGAGGACAATTTCTAGGCATTGTAATTATTTGGGGATGTGCCCGGTGATTCCCTGTAACTCGGTCTCCCATAAACAATTTGTAGATGATATATTATTATCATGTGTGGCTTCGGTGGTTATTTCTAGGGAAGTCAAAGCTATTTTATATTGTTATGAGAAGGCAGTAGGTCAGCATATTAGCTTCTTTAAGAGTTATTTATTTTTTATCAACACTTTGGAAGTGTGACAAAGGAGGATTGCTAATATTTTGAATTTTTGGATTGCTTCTCTTCCTTCTTCTTATCTTGGTATTCCTATTTTTTTTGGGAGGGTCAAAGATACCATGTGATTCCTAGTGATTGAGATAATTAAACAAAAATTAACGACGTGAAAGGGGCTCTTCTGAGCCAAGTGCGTAAGGCTTTGATGATCCAAAGTACATTGTAGAGTATCCCTATATATTTTATGTCCTTATTTCACCTTCGGGGTAAAGTTGCTGCTAAGGTGGATAGCATTTGAAAGGTATTTTTATGGGCAGGCCTAGAGCTTAAAGGTAAATTTCATCTGGTCTCTTGGAAGTAGCTCTACAGAAGAAAGAAAGTTGGGGGTTTAAATATTAATAGTGATTCCAGGATGAATAAAGCGCTAGTGGCAAAACTTGGTTAGAAGGTCACCTCTAATGCTAACCATTTGTGGTGTCAAATTTTGAAGGCTAAGTATAATTTTGACTATTTCTTTTTTTATTTTCTCCCTTCTGGCGAGTTGGTGTTCTAGAATAGTCTGGTGAAATCTAGGGATTTTATTAATCTTAATTGTAGATGGATTGTTGGCAATGGTAGGAATGTGAATTTTTGGGATGATGTTTGGTTGAGAGATCATCCTTTGAATGAAGACATTCACTTTAGAGACCTAATTTATGGGTCTAGGATTGTTGGATTGGTGAAAGTTGTGGATTTTATGGAGGTTCATAGAAATAGAATAGTCTAGTCCAATCCTCCTATGGTGGTTAGGAATAAAATGAATCTCCAAATTGCATCCTTGCTTATGGAGGAGCTTCGTATTTATGTGGTTTGGTAGATAAACGTGGAGGGCTACTTGATTTGGAAAGCTGACAGTGCGGGTGTTTATTTTATGAATTCTGCTTATGAGCTTCTCAGTTAGGATGGGGATGGTTTTTTTTCTCATGGTTCTATTTGGCTAAAGCACTTAACCCCTAGGGTTAATTTATTTTTATGGTTGGCTATAAAAAATCTCCAAAAAAGAGGATGGCATCTAGTTAATAGGTGCTATATGTGTAAAGAAGCTTGGAAATTGACTTCACACTTACTTCTTAATTATGAAGTATTCAAGGAAATTTTGATGTCCATCCTCTGTAGGTTGGGTGTTAGCTGGGTTTTCCTTAATTTAGTGATGGATTGTGTTATACAGTGGGTTCCCCCCTTTTTGTTGCTCAAACTTAAGAGTTTTTGAAGATTTATTTTCCCCATATTTTATGGGGGGTGTGGAAGGCGAGGAATGCTTGAGTTTTTAAAGATAAGGTTTCTTCGGCTTCTCAATTGAGCACTTGTATTTTATGGAATATTGTGGAGAATGTTTTATGTGTCTGCAAGGAGTCTAAATTTGTGAAGGTTTTCATTCCATACAAATTTTTGATTGAACAAAGTCTTTATTTTGGGAACGTTGATCGCCCTCTGCGAGCTCTTGATCCTAGGAGTTTGATCCGTTGGACCCCCCATCGGTGGGTTGGTACAAATTGAATTTTTATGGGGCCTCTAAAGGCAACCCAGGGGTTGCTGGTGGTGGGGGGTCATTCATGATAATAGTGGAAATTTGGTCCTTGCCTATGCAGAAAACATTGGTGTTAATTCATCTCTGTTTGATGAAGTGAGGGTTGCATTCTTAGGCTTGTCTTTGATTAGAAATTTTGATATTCATAAAGTTATTGTGGAGGGTGATTATTTAAATATAATTAAGATGTTTAATGGTTCTTTCCACGTCAGTTGGAGGGTGGCTAATTTTATTGATGAAGCTATTGTTATTTCTCAATCCTTGGATGATGTTTTGATGATGCACATTTTTAGAGAGGGCAATTCTGCTACGGACTTAATGGTGAATATCAAGAAATATCTTCAAGGATTTTCTATTTGAAAGAGGTATTTCCCTCATGAGATCATCTGTTGTATTCATAAAGATATTCATTAATTGTTGGAGAGTGGTTTGCTTATTCTTGCTTGGGTGGATGGGGTTTTGGAGTTGCAACCATTGTTGGTCAAAGTTTAGGTGGGCGGATGGTATTTATTCCCTTGGCATCGTGGAGATGCTCACATTTCAAATTTTAAATTTTAAATTTCATCTCCCTCCTTATTTTCGATGTTAGGGCATGTCCTGAAGATTCTCTAGCTTTATTTGGAGTGTGCCCTCTTCTCAAAGTCTTGCACTCATTTTTGATGTTGGGTACGGGCTTTGTTTTGTGAACCAATACTAGACCTTCTTATGCATGACTTTTCTCATGATTACTAGTTTTTGGTGGCTTCTCCTTTGGTTTTGTTGTCAAGAGGTTTCCAAGGATGGTGATTAATCCCATTTTTAGGATTGGTTTTCGATCATCCTCTTTTGTAATTTGTGCATTGGAATGTTAACTCCTTTTTAGTAATTGGTCTTGGAGTTGTCTTTCATGACTTACCCCTTTGTTTATTCTCCACTTACCCATATTCTCTCTTATTTTTGGCCAGCTAGAAGTGGGGATTAAAAAAATTTCTGTCAGGGTTTGTATTTGGTGGTAGTTTCTCTATCCCTCATAGGTCTACAAGGATGCTCATGTCCTTGTTTTGGTTTTAGAGCTCCTTATTTTTGTGCTTATGCATTTTTTTTGGATTGTTCTCCTCTTTTATGTGTTATATTGGAGACGTTTAGCTTAATGGCTATTCCCAGTGCTCATGAGACTCTGGTGGGGAGGACCTTCATTTTTGACTTTGGAGTTTTTGTTTGGTCTATTATGGGAGTGAATTTTTAGTTATGCTCGGGCTAATTATGGGGCCTCTTGTGTTTTGTTGTGTGTGTAGACGTCTTCCTCTCTGGTTTCTCTATGTGGTCAATAGAGTTTTTTTGTGTTTGATCTCTTGTGTCCTTCGTGAAGATGAGGAAGGCTAAAGTTCTTGGATGTAAGAAGAAACATACTATGTCGAGGGTGGAGCCTAGTGCTTTAATTTTTGATGAGGATATTCTATCTATTTTAAAGGATGATTTTTATTGGATTGTGTCCAAAAATTCTATGAATACAACTTAGTTCTTTCTAAGTGGATGACTACTATGTGGAAGGAGGGTTGGGTAAGAGTAGGGACGTGATCATTTGAGGTCTTGATGGAGCTATTTAACCACACTATGGGGTTATAAATAGATATTGTGTATCACAACTGAGATAGACACTCTTTATTGAAGGAGATCAACTTCTTCTTCGAAGGAGATGAATTCTTACCAAGAATTCAGAATAGGTTTAGTGCTAAGGCTTTAACTTCATCGTGGAATAAGGTGATTAAGTTGATTATGGATTTTTCACATTGGACTCCTCATATGATATCATTCGTAGTTTTTATCCTATCTTATTGAATCACTTGTGGAGGCAAATATGGATGAACATCCCTCTGTTCTTGTTCAATTCTATGCAAGAATAGATGTTGGGTGTTCAAGGTGGGCGGTGCTAGCTTCCACTACACCAAGGATTGGCTCTATTTGTTTTTGAACATGCTAAAATGGATAAATGGGTTGTGGTAGAGGATATTTTAATGTATTTGAATTCTCTTCCTATCATATTGCCTGGTTATGCTTTACGGTTTTTGAAGAGCTCGAGTGTGGATTCAGAGGATGTGTATTCCTTTTCCATGGGTTATGGTTTGAAAAAGATTTCCCATAAGGTTCTTGTTTTTGCTAAAGGGGTTTAAGATTCTATGGTAAAGAATCCTTTATCAGAGGTTGTTAATAATTCTATGGTTTCTCCCATTGCTTCTTCGGTTGTGGAGGGCCTTTCGGCTGGTTGTAAGGTGGATGGAAGTGGTACCTGTAATTTGTTGTGGTTCAGTGCTAAAAATAGGGTCATGGCAGAGTCCTCTCCTCTATCCAAAGTGGAAGAATCAGAGGTTATTCCTAGGTATATCATCAAGGACAAGTTAGTAGCTGATGTTTATTCCCCAGGGCAAGCTACAGTGAAGAAAAGTGCTATTTTGTATAGCCTACATCTGATGGAAATCAAGCAACGTGTGGTTTGGAGCTCTGTTAATATGGCTTTATATTATGCTGAGGAAGCTACCCAAATGTTCGGTAACGTTGTCAACAAATTTGACTCAATGATGTAGAACTATCTAGGTTCTCTCATTGGTTGATTATACTATCTCGATTCTTCCTTGTTGTTTTGGGGGTATCCTTTTCTGTATTTTGTCATGTTTTCTTCTTGCTACCTCTATGGCAGGTTACTTTGTAAAAGGTTGTGGGGTTCCTTTCAAAACCCTCTTTTCTCTTAATAGTACCAAAAAAAAATCTTTAAGCTCTCAATTAATAAATGCAATCCTTATAGAATGTTTATATATATTAATTATTTTTCTCATATATATTTATCTAAAATGTTATTGGCCTATCTAATATTTAAGCTCTCAATTAAAAAATTCAAACCTTATAGAATGTTTATGTATATTAATTATTTATCTCATATACATATTTATATAACCATACAAACGGATACATGAATTATTGGAAGATATTTTTTAGAAGACGGTCGAAAAGGAAATTTGAACGACTCCCAAGCATTGTTCACTATGGCAAACAACTGCACACAAATGGTGCGATCGATAATACTTCCTGACCATGACAAAATGGTGGACATCATATTTTGCTAAAGGTGAAGGAATCAAAGATAGATTATGGATTTATAATTATTCTTATAGCATAATGATTTGAGGGGGAAAGTGGCTACATTAGGGTTTATAGTAAAAATTTAGGATTTCATGCAATTTTATCTTTTGGATATTGGGATGAAGGGTTTCAACGAGAGATGCATGCATTAAGTCAAAAATAAATTTTAGAGAAGCAATCTGTGGAGGACCACCACAAACAAGAGGGGAACACAATCAACGATTGCCAAGGAAACCATTGAGGATTTTGAGGGTCGATCCAAGGAAAATAAATATGGGTTGCATGAAAGCAACTAATGGATCCCAAGTAGTGAAGTTGGAAATAATGGATGTTTATAAAGGAATATATGTGATTGAGAGTAAAAGCCTAATTTTTTGACTCATGGGATTTCGATCGACTATTGCTACCTTCAAGAAATGGACTGTCAATAACTGGAGCACTAAAGGTAAGTTCCAATTTTTTACATACCCTAATGTTTACTTTATTATTTTTTTTGAAAATGAAGAAGATAGGAAGAACATTTTTCAAGGGGAGCCATGGTTTTTTGGTAGGGTAGGGATATTCATGAAGTCCTGACATACCAATTTCAAAGTTGAGAAAGAGATGCCATCAACTACTCTTGTTTGGGTCAGTTTATTTGGTCTTCTGATAGAATATTGACATTCAAAGATATTCAAAACAATTGGAAATTCTTTATAATTTTACATGATGACTTATGATTGTATCCAATAATTAGAGCATATGATTTATGCAAGGATTTGTGTTTTGATTGATTTTTACCAACCACTTCTAGAGAAGATTACTTTATAATATGGGAAAGAAAATTGGGACCAAGTAGTAGATTATGAAAATATTCTATTTAGATGTAGAATTTGTCATGAATATGGTCATCTATCCAAGGATTGTCCACATAAGGTCCCTAGCATAGAGAAATAGTATGGGGACTTGGCAGGATTTCAAATTCCTAAATAAAAAAAACACAAAAAAAAATAGCAACAAAAGAGGAAACAATTATTTCTCCTAACACCTTTGAAATTATCTCCACGGATGGACAAGTAGATGATGAGAATGGTCAAAGAGAAACAATTATTATGGATACAAAATTTGATGAAGAGAGGGAACAAGAAGGATTACATGATGAGAAATAATTAAAAGAGCTTGCCTTGATGCTAAGAAATAACAATATAGGAAAAAAAAGTACAATGTAGAAAACCAACCCAAGTGCAAAACAAAAGTATAGGTTCAAAACTATAAACAAAATGAATCCTCAAAAAGACCATACCAATTCTAATAGTAGTGTTGTGGCACCAAGTAACTGTTGGTCACGAATCTGCCACAGGAAAGGATTTTACAAGTGCGCCCTAGACCCGGCCAACATTGAAAGGCTGGAAGCAAGAAATGGCTCCCAGACCAATCTCCAGAGTGGGTTGGTTCCCTCTACTATTCTAAAATTGGTTTAAGATAAGGGTTGCTGGAAAGAGATTTAAAAGTTGCAAAAAGGGATGGGAAATATGGCCGCAGGCCGAAGTTATGGGATCAAAAAATAACAGCGGGAAATTTAAAGTGCAGCAACAACAAGCAATAAAAGTTATCAACCTAACTTTCGCACGATGTATGCAGAGAAACCCTCCAAAATCACATTCCAGGAATCATACTCTCACGGCAGTACATAAATCCAATATGCAGAATTTAAATGCAACAGCCATGAAGAAATACAAATACTATTAGAAATGCAACAGGAACAGAAAGGAAATCACCAATGCAACCGCTTGAAAAATTAGAAGCCAATCCTTTATTCCTGCAAATGCACTTCAGTTTCTAGTAGAGAACTTTTCCAACCCTTGTAAATGAGAATTACATTGGTTTTTATAGAGGTCCATCCTCTTTGCAGCATTTAATGTTTGAAACTGACCATATCGTGATCTACAATTGTGCCTTGGAAACCAAGAACACGACCCCTTGATTACAGCCTCGAAGAAACAAAAATTAAATGCAATGAAACGTTCGCGGTCCTTCATTAAATTTGATTCTTCAAACATGTGCATGAAACCGTTAAAATAGACCACGACCAGCCACTTCGAACAAATAAATCTTTAATTTTGGAAGCCTGGGCGGTTCTTCGACCTTGAATGCCTTGGAAATCCATGAATCATTTAATTCGGGGCAGTATCTAATCATCGAAAACCCAAAAACCCTTCTCGGTCGTTCATATTGCGTTTTGGCGGGAAACAGTCGTAGGTCGCGAAAATGCGACGGGTCGCGAAATCGTGACATATTCTAACTCCATACACTTTGACCGGTCAAACCCGCAAAAATCCTCCCTGTCGCTCTTTCGCTATGTTTCCAACGTCATTTCTTCCATCGCTAGCTCATACCCACGAAAACGGCACATGTAGCGATTTCGCTACGTCTTTTGGTCGTTGGCTCCTTTCTTTGCTTTGCTCCACGAAAAATGGAACATGTAGCGATATCGCTACATGTTTCGGGCACTTTGTACGGCTTCATGGACGGGTCGCGAAAATGAAACAGGTCACGAAATCGCGACGTCTTTTTATGTCGTACACCTTTGGCTGTTGGAAACCGCGAAAATAAGACATGTAGCGATTTCGCTACGCATTTCGTCCTTTAGTTCTTTCCTCCTTGCTACCCCGCGATTTGGGAACATGTAGCGATTTCGCTACACATTCGTCTTGCTCAACCTTATCGCCAAAAGTGTAGCGATTTCGCTACAACTTTTCCCTTCCGTACCATTTGCCATTTTTCGTCGCGATGCGCTGCATCTTTGCCTTGCAGGAACCCTTCCTAAAAAAGTGTAGTGATGCGCTGCAACTTTTCACCTTTGACTCTTCTCTGCTCGAACCTGCAGCGAATCGCTGCAAGTTTTGGCACTTGCCCCTTCGAAACCGCCATCGTCACGATTTGAGAACATGTCAGCGACGTGCCGCAACTTTTCAACTTGAGTCTTTGAAGCCGACCGACCCGCGATTTTGAGACATTGGTGGATCGCTGCAAGTTTTTAATTTTTTGCCTTTAGCTGAACCTTTTGTCGTGATTTCGTGACAATTTGTCGCTTTTCCCCCTTCACTTGTCTTCGGTCGCGAAAATAGAACACCTCTCGATATCGCGACGGTTCCACCCCAACTGCATGCGTTGACCGCGTTGACCGCGATTTCGCGACATGTCAGCGAATCGCTACAGTTTTTAGACTTAGCCATTTTCTACTCAATTTCTCTCCTTTTTTGCTTCAAAGCCGCATCAAATCCTGTATAAATGTTAGATTTGTAATAATGTATACATTAATACTTCAATGAAAATCAATGTGGCAAAAATGCCAACATTCTTGGTGGCTCGCGGGGTATACAGCTCACTGTATGCAAGAATCCAGGCCTTAGTCCATTGGGCACGAGAGTCATATCCGAACAGAAGGCGGGCTGCTGCAATACATGTTCTGGCTAAAAAATTGAAAGCTGGAAAAACACGCATATAAGTGATTATGAAACGACTAATGGAACGCGATGATGGAGTGAGCTCTTGCGATTGCGCAAGCGGTGATTGCAATGGAATGATGAAATGAAAATGAACGAAGTTATGGAGTGGGAATGGAACTAGGAAAGCTATGAAATGAAATGAACTAGACTATGAAATAAATGCATAAAAGACTGAACTTAGAGGAAAGGGATAAGAAGGGACGGGGAAAAATAGAAAAAGGGAAAAGAAACAACAGCCGTGGCTTATTTTTGTTTGAATGCAGAAGAAAAAAAGAAGGAAGAAGATGAAGAAAGGAAAGAGAGGAAACGGGGAAGGGAAAAGAAGAATTTTTTGAAAGCCATCCAACTGTCGGGAAAGGAAGAGACAAAAGGAAAAAAGAAGCACCTACAGCTCGTAGGCAACAAAAGAGCTGAGATGAACAAGTAATAAAAACAATACCGCTTTTTTTTTTTTCTATTTTTTTTTGTTTTTTTCAAAATACTATATACAATAGTTCACGACATGATTGGCATGTCGCCACCAGACACCTAGTCTCAGGAGTTATCCGGTAAATCTGCAATGTCCCGACCAGATCCGATCATACTTGAGTCGGTTCTTGAAATTGGGCTGGCTCCTTCCTGAAGTTCTCCATGGTGCGAATAGGATGCAATGCGGCAGATTATCCTTCTTACTAGTACCCACATGGAGGACTTCTTCAGGTACTGGATGTAGTGGCTGGAACCAACACCACCACTTTGCAGACTTTACTGGCTGTGGGCTGAGTACAAGCTCCTCTAACTCCTTGATGTGATCACAGGGCTCTTCAAGTGAGAAATCTGATTCCGGGATCTCCTCGGGTTCCGGAATTTGAACTTGTTCTTCTACTTGGCCCATCTCTTGATGAAAACTGCAAGCAACCATATTGTTCATTGCTGGAAAAGTGCTTGCATGTTCCAATCCTTGACTTTGGACGAGATCTGTCCCTTGAACTCCACATGACTGCATCTCAGGTTTCTGCTCAGTATAAGGGATCTGGCATGAAAAGTACTGTGCAGGGTAGACAGGAGCAGCAACCACCAGAGAAGGTAATGGAGTTTCTCCCCATGGTAACTTTCTCGATAAGAGCAAAAGCTGTTCCGCTCGCACTGCTTCCTCAAAGATTTGTGGGAACCGTTGTTCACCTGACTGCAGCAAAAAGAGACCTATGTCAGAATTAAAAGCTCGAACATAAAAGAGGTGGGCTTGGGTGGGTGATGGACGAATCTTCTCTAGAATTCTCTTCCAACTTATCAAGAATCGGACATTGAAGTCCGTGATGCTTTCTTGAGGTGCTCTCTTGATGTACATGAAAAATTGGTAGAGATCCAAAGAACTGTAGAAAGGATCTTCGTCAAATCTTTTGATCAGTGCCCCCGCTAGATCGTCCCATGAGCTGATGCTTTGACGTTTGAGCAATCTATACCACTGCAATGCCCTTCCTTCCAAAGACTGAACCAAAATTTGGATCATGACATCTTCGTGTTCTATGACATGGATCATGGACAGAGTAGCAATGTCTTCAACATGTGCCAGAGCCATGCCTTCGGTACCATCATATTTTGCCAGGTTCTTCAGGGCACCTTCGGGAATTTCATGCCGAACTTGGAGATTCAGAGGGCCAGGATCATCCCATCTAGGAAAAACCCTCACCTTTGTGGCAGTGGTCTACGGAATCACGGCCATCGCCATTAAGTCAGAGTCGCCAGATGAACATTCTTTGAACTTAAAAAAAAAAATAGGCATCCACGAACAGATCTTCAACTCAGCAAAGTCGCCAGATGAACTTACAAATCTCCGCTGTGAGGCCAAGACAACTCATCAAATCTTGAGACCTCCGGGTGTTAAAACAAATGTGGATTTTTGTGAGACAGAAGAAGTCTGTCCCACCGGGAGTGCCAAAAACTGATGGCACCGGTGGGTTTATCACTTTGGAAAATTATGCTTATCCCACCGATTATGAATTCTTGGAGACAAAACTTGTCTGTCCCACCGGGCGTGCCAAAAATTGTTGGTCACGAATCTACCACAGGAAAGGATTTTACAAGTGCGCCCTAGACCCGGCCAACATTGAAAGGCTGGAAGCAAGAAATGGCTCCCAGACCAATCTCCAGAGTGGGCTGGTTCCCTCTACTATTCTAAAATTGGTTTAAGATAAGGGTTGCTGGAAAGAGATTTAAAAGTTGCAGAAAGGAATGGGAAATATGGCCGCAGGCCGAAGTTATGGGATCGAAAAATAATAGCAGGAAATTTAAAGTGCAGCAACAACAAGCAATAAAAGTTATCAACCTAACTTTCGCACGATGTACGCAGAGAAACCCTCCAAAATCACATTCCAGGAATCATACTCTCACGACAATATTTAAATCCAATATGCAGAATTTAAATGTAACAGCCATGAAGACATACAAATGCTATTAGAAATGCAACAGGAACAGAAAGGAAATCACCAATGCAACCGCTTGAAAAATTAGAAGCCAATCCTTTTATTCCTGCAAATGCACTTCCAGTCTCTAGCAGAGAACTTTTCCAACCCTTGTAAATGAGAATTACATTGGTTTTTATAGAGGTCCGTCCTCTTTGCAGCATTAAAAATGTGCCACCACCCCTCTCGTGATCTACAATTGTGCATTGGAAATTACATACACGACCCCTTGATTACAGCCTCGAAGAAACAAAAATTAAATGCAATGAAACGTTCGCGGTCTTCTTCATTAAATTTGATCTTTCGAACATGTGCATGAAACCGTTAAAATAATCCACGACCGACCACCTCGAATGCATTAAATCTTCAATCTTGGTGGCCTGGGCGCTTCTTCGACCTTGAATGCCTTGGAAATCCACGAATCATTTAATTCGGGGCAGCATTTAATCATCGGAAACCCAAAAACCCTTCTCGGCCGTTCATATTGCGTTTTGGCGAGAAACAGTCGCAGGTCGCGAAAATGCGACGGGTCGCGAAATCGCGACATATTTTAACTCCGTACACTTTGACCACCTTTAACCCCACGAAAATCCTCCCTGTCGCTCTTTCGCTATGTTTCCAACGTCATTTCTTCCATCGCTAGCTCATACCCGCGAAAACGGCACATGTAGCGATTTCGCTACGTCTTTTGGTCGTTGGCTCCTTTCTTCGCTTTGCTCCACGAAAATGGAACATGTAGCGATATCGCTACATGTTTCGGGCACTTTGTACGGCTTCATGGACGGGTCGTGAAAATGAAACACTTTTTCCCTTGAATCTTGACGTCTTTTTATGTCGTACACCTTTGGTTGTTGGAAATCGTGAAAATAAGACATGTAGCGATTTCGCTATGCATTTCGTCCTTTAGTTCTTTCCTCCTTGCTACCCTGCGATTTGGGAACATGTAGCAATTTCGCTACACATTCGTCTTGCTCAACCTTATCGCCAAAAGTGTAGCGATTTCGCTACAACTTTTCCCTTCCGTACCATTTGCCATTTTCCGTCGTGATGCGCTGCATCTTTTCCTTGCAAGAACCCTTCCTAAAAAAGTGCAGCGATGCGCTGCAACTTTTCCCTTTGACTCTTCTCTGCTCGAACATGCAGCGAATCGTTGCAAGTTTTGGCACTTGCCCCTTCGAAGCCACCAGCGTCGCGATTTGAGAACATGTCAGTGACGTGCCGCAACTTTTCAACTTGAGTCTTTGAAGCCGACCGACCCGCGATTTTGAGACGTTGGCGGATCGCTGCAAGTTTTTAATTTTGTGCCTTTGTTGAACTTTTTTGTCGCGATTTCGTGACAATTTGTCGCTTTTCCCCCTTCACTTGTATTCGACCGCGAAAATAGAACACGTCGCGATATCGCGACGGTTCCACCCCAACTGCATGCGTTGACCGCGTTGACCGCGATTCTGCGACATGTCAGCGAATCGCTGCAGTTTTTAGACTTAGCCATTTTCTACTCAATTTCGCTCCTTTTTTGCTTCAAAGCCGCATCAAAGCTCGTATAAAAGTTAGATTTTCAATAATGTAAACATTAATACTTCAATGAAAATCAATGTGGCAAAAATGCCAACATTCTTGGCGGCTCGCGGGGTATACAACTCGCTGTATGCAAGAATCCAGGCCTTAGTCCATTGGGCACAGAGTCATATCCGAACAGAAGGCGGGCTGCTGCAATACATGTTCTGCTGAAAAATTGAAACTGGAAAAACTTGCATATAACTGATTATGAAACGACTAATGGAACGCGATGATGGAGTGAGCTCTTGCGATTGCGCAAGCGGTAGTCGCAATGGAATGATGAAATGAAAATGAATGAAGTTATGGAGTGGGAATGGAACTAGGAAAGCTGTGAAATGAAATGAACTAGACTATGAAATAAATGCATAAAAGACTGAACTTAGAGGAAAGGGATAAGAAGGGATGGGGAAAAATAGAAAAAGGGAAAAGAAACAACAGTCGTGGCTTATTTTTGTTTGAATGCAGAAGAAAAAAAAGAAGAAGGAAGAAGATGAAGAAAGGAAAGAGAGGAAACGGGGAAGGGAAAAGAAGAATTTTTTGAAAGCCATCCACTGTCGGGAAAGGAAGAGACAAAAGGAAAAAAGAAGCACCTACAGCTCGCAGGCAACAAAAGAGCTGAGATGAACAGTAATAAAAACAATACCTCTTTTTTTTTTTTTCTATTTTTTTTTTTTTTTTCAAAATACTATATACAATAGTTCACGACATGATTGGCATGTCGCCACCAGACACCTAGTCTCAGAGGATTATCCGGTAAATTTGCAATGTCTCGACCAGATCCGATCATACTTGAGTCGGTTCTTGAAATTGGGCTGGCTCCTTCCTGAAGTTCTCCATGGTGCGAATAGGATGCAATGCGGCAGATTATCCTTCTTACTAGTACCCACATGGAGGACTTCTTCAAGTACTGGATGTAGTGGCTGGAACCAACACCACCACTTTGTAGACTTTACTGGCTGTGGGCTGAGTACAGGCTCCTCTAACTCCTTGATGTGATCACAGGGCTCTTCAAGTGAGAAATCTGATTCTGGGATCTCCTCAGGTTCTAGAATTTGAACTTGTTCTTCTACTTGGCCCATCTCTTGATGAAAACTGCAAGCAACCATATTGTTCATTGTTGGAAAAGTTCTTGCATGTTCCAATCCTTGACTTTGGACGAGATCTATCCCTTGAACTCCACATGACTGCATCTCAGGTTTCTGCTCAGTATAAGGGATCTGGCATGAAAAGTACTATGCAGGGTAGACAGGAGCAGCAACCACCGGAGAAGGTAATGGAGTTTCTCCCCATGGTAACTTTCTTGATAAGAGCAAAAGCTGTTCCGCTCGAACTGCTTCCTCAAAGATTTGTGGGAACCGTTGTTCACCTGACTGCAACAAAAAGAGACCTATGTCAAAATTAAAATCTCGAACATAAAAGAGGTGGGCTTGGGTGGGTGATGGACGAATCTTCTCAGAAATTCTCTTCCAACTTATCAAGAATCGGACATTGAAGTCCGTGATGCTTTCTTGAGGTGCTCTCTTGATGTACATGAAAAATTGGTAGAGATCCAAAGAACTGTAGAAAGGATCTTCGTCAAATCTTTTGATCAGTGCTCCCGCTAGATCGTCCCATGAGCTGATGCTTTGACGTTTGAGCAATCTGTACCACTGCAATGCTCTTCCTTCCAAAGACTGAACCAGAAGTCGGATCATGACATCTTCGTGTTCTATGACATGGATCATGGACAGAGTAGCAATGTCTTCAACATGTGCCAGAGCCATGCCTTCGGTACCATCATATTTTGCCAGGTTCTTCAGGGCACCTTCGGGAATTTCATGCCGAACTTGGAGATTCAGAGGGCCAGGATCATCCCATCTAGGAAAAACCCTCGCCTTTGTGGCAGTGGTCTGCGGAATCACGGCCATCGCCATTAAGTCAGAGTCGCCAGATGAACATTCTTTGAACTTTAAAAAAAAATAGGCGTCCACGAACAGATCTTCAACTCAGCAAAGTCGCCAGATGAACTTACAAATCTCCGCTGTGAGGCCAAGACAGCTCATCAAATCTTGAGACCTCCGGGTGTTAAAACAAATGTGGATTTTTGTGAGACATAAGAAGTCTGTCCCACCGGGCGTGCCAAAAATGTTGGCACCGGTGGGTTTATCACTTTGGAAAATTATGCTTATCCCACCGATTATGAATTCTTGGAGACAAAACTTGTCTGTCCCACCGGGCGTGCCAAAAATTGTTGGTCACGAATCTGCCACAGGAAAGGATTTTACAAGTGCGCCCTAGACCCGGCCAACATTGAAAGGCTGGAAGCAAGAAATGGCTCCCAGACCAATCTCCAGAGTGGGCTGGTTCCCTCTACTATTCTAAAATTGGTTTGAGATAAGGGTTGCTGGAAAGAGATTTAAAAGTTGCAGAAAGAAATGGGAAATATGGCCACAGGCCGAAGTGATGGGATCAGAAAATAACAGCAGGAAACTTAAAGTGCAGCAACAACAAGCAATAAAAGTTATCAATCTAACTTTCGCACGATGTATGCAGAGAAACCCTCCAAAATCACATTCCAGGAATCATACTCTCACGGCAGTACATAAATCCAATATGCAGAATTTAAATGTAACAGCCATGAAGACATACAAATGCTATTAGAAATGCAACATGAACAGAAAGGAAATCACCAATGCAACCGCTTGAAAAATTAGAAGCCAATCCTTTATTCCTGCAAATGCACTTCAGTTTCTAGCAAAGAACTTTTCCAACCCTTGTAAATGAGAATTACATTGGTTTTTATAGAGGTCCGTCATCTTTGCAGCATTTAATGTTTGAAACTGACCATCTCGTGATCTACAATTGTGCATTGGAAATCAAGAACATGATCCCCTTGATTACAGCCTCGAAGAAACAAAAATTAAATGCAATGAAACGTTCGCGGTCCTTCATTAAATTTGATTCTTCGAACATGTGCATGAAACCGTTAAGACAGACCACGAACGACCACTTCGAAGCAAATAAATCTTCAATTTTGGAGGCCTGGGCGGTTCTTCGACCTTGAATGCCTTGGAAATCCACGAATCATTTAATTCGGGTCAGCATTTAATCATCGAAAACCCAAAAACCCTTCTCGGCCGTTCATACTGCGTTTTGGCGGGAAACAGTCGCAGGTCGCGAAAACGCGACGGGTCACGAAATCGTGACATATTTTAACTCCGTACACTTTGACCACCTTTGACCCGCGAAAATGCTCCCTGTCGCGCTTTCGCTACGTCTCCAACTTCCTTTCTTCCATCGCTAGCTCATACCCATGAAAATGGCACATGTAGCGATTTCGCTACGTCTTTTGGTCGTTGGCTCCTTTCTTCGCTTTGCTCCACAAAAAATGGAACATGTAGCGATATCGCTACATGTTTCGGGCACTTTGTATGGCTTAATGGACGGGTCGCGAAAATGAAACAGGTCACGAAATCGTGACATCTTTTTATGTCGTACACCTTTGGCTGTTGGAAACCGCGAAAATAAGACATGTAGCGATTTTGCTATGCATTTCGTCCTTTAGTTCTTTCCCCCTTGCTACCCTGCGATTTGGGAACATGTAGCGATTTCGCTACACATTTGTCTTGCTCAACCTTATCGCCAAAAGTGTAGCGATTTCGCTACAACTTTTCCCTTCCGTACCATTTGCCATTTTCTGTTGCGATGCGCTGCATCTTTGCCTTGCAGGAACCCTTCCTAAAAAAGTACAGCGATGCGCTGCAAATTTTCACCTTTGACTCTTCTCTGCTCGAACCTGCAGCGAATCGCTGCAAGTTTTGGCACTTGCCCCTTCGAAGCCGCTAGCGTCGCGATTTGAGAACATGTCAGCGACGCGCCGCAACTTTTCAACTTGAGTCTTTGAAGCCGACCGACCCGCGATTTTGAGATGTTGGCGGATCGCTGCAAGTTTTTAATTTTGTGCCTTTAGCTGAACCTTTTGTCGCGATTTCATGACAATTTGTCGCTTTTCCCCCTTCACTTGTCTTCGGCCGCAAAAATAGAACACGTCGCGATATCGCGACGGTTCCACCCCAACTGCATGCGTTGACCGCGTTGACCGCGATTCTGCGACATGTCAGCGAATCGCTGCAGTTTTTAGACTTAGCCATTTTCTACTCAATTTCGCTCCTTTTTTGCTTCAAAGCCGCATCAAAGCCTGTATAAACGTTAGATTTGCAATAATGTATACATTAATACTTCAATGAAAATCAATGTGGCAAAAATGCCAACATTCTTGGCGGCTCGCGGGGTATACAGCTCGTTGTATGCAAGAATCCAGGCCTTAGTCCATTGGGCACGAGTCATATCCGAACAGAAGGCGGGCTGCTGCAATACATGTTCTGCTGAAAAATTGAAACTGGAAAAACACTGCATATAGCCGATTATGAAACGACTAATGGAACGCGATGATGGAGTGAGCTCTTGCGATTGCGCAAGTGGTGACTGCAATGGAATGATGAAATGAAAATGAACGAAGTTATGGAGTGGGAATGGAACTAGGAAAGTTGTGAAATGAAATGAACTAGACTATGAAATAAATGCATAAAAGACTGAACTTAGAGGAAAGGGATAAGAAGGGACGGGGAAAAATAGAAAAAGGGAAAAGAAACAACAGTCGTGGCTTATTTTTGTTTGAATGCAGAAGAAAAAAAAGAAGAAGGAAGAAGATGAAGAAAGGAAAGAGAGAGAAAAGGGGAAGGGAAAAGAAGAATTTTTTGAAAGCCACCAACTGTCGGGAAAGGAAGAGACAAAAGGAAAAAAGAAGCACCTACAGCTCGCAGGCAACAAAAGAGCTGAGATGAACAGTAATAAAAACAATACCGCTTTTTTTTTTCTATTTTTTTTTTGTTTTTTCAAAATACTATATACAATAGTTCACGACATGATTGGCATGTCGCCACCAGACATCCAGTCTCAAAAGGTTATCCGGTAAATCTGCAATGTCCCGACCAGATCCGATCATACTTGAGTCGGTTCTTGAAATTGGGCTGGCTCCTTCCTGAAGTTCTCCATGGTGCGAATAGGATGCAATGCGGCAGATTATCCTTCTTACTAGTACCCACATGGAGGACTTCTTCAGGTACTGGATGTAGTGGCTGGAACCAACACCACCACTTTGCAGACTTTACTGGCTGTGGGCTGAGTACAGGCTCCTCTAACTCCTTGATGTGATCATAGGGCTCTTCAAGTGAGAAATCTGATTCTGGGATCTCCTCAGGTTCTGGAATTTGAACTTGTTCTTCTACTTGGCCCATCTCTTGATGAAAACTGCAAGCAACCATATTGTTCATTTTTGGAAAAGTGCTTGCATGTTCCAATCCTTGACTTTGGACGAGATCTGTCCCTTGAACTCCACATGACTGCATCTCAGGTTTCTGCTCAGTATAAGGGATCTGGCATGAAAAGTACTGTGCAGGGTAGACAGGAGCAGCAACCACCGGAGAAGGTAATGGAGTTTCTCCCCACGGTAACTTTATCGATAAGAGCAAAAGCTGTTCCGCTCGCACTGCTTCCTCAAAGATTTGTGGGAACCGTTGTTCACCTGACTGCAGCAAAAAGAGACCTATGTCAGAATTAAAAGCTCGAACATAAAAGAGGTGGGCTTGGGTGGGTGATGGACGAATCTTCTCCGGAATTCTCTTCCAACTTATCAAGAATCGAACATTGAAGTCTGTGATGCTTTCTTGAGGTGCTCTCTTGATGTACATGAAAAATTGGTAGAGATCCAAAGAACCGTAGAAAGGATCTTCGTCAAATCTTTTGATCGGTGCCCCCGCTAGATCGTCCCATGAGTCGATGCTTTGACGTTTGAGCAATCTGTACCACTGCAATGCTCTTCCTTCCAAAGACTGAACCAGAAGTCGGATCATGACATCTTCGTGTTCTATGACATGGATCATGGACAGAGTAGCAATGTCTTCAACATGTGCCAGAGCCATGCCTTCGGTACCATCATATTTTGCCAGGTTCTTCAGGGCACCTTTGGGAATTTCATGCCGAACTTGGAGATTCAGAGGGCCAGGATCATCCCATCTAGGAAAAACCCTCGCCTTTGTGGCAGTGGTCTACGGAATCACGACCATCGCCATTAAGTCAGAGTCGCCAGATGAACATTCTTTGAATTTAAAAAAAAAATAGGCGTCCACGAACAGATCTTCAACTCAACAAAGTCGCCAGATGAACTTACAAATCTCCGTTGTGAGGCCAAGACAGCTCATCAAATCTTGAGACCTCCGGGTGTTAAAACAAATGTGGATTTTTGTGAGACAGAAGAAGTCTGTCCCATCGGGCGTGCCAAAAACTGTTGGCACCGGTGGGTTTATCACTTTGGAAAATTATGCTTATCCCACCGATTATGAATTCTTGGAGACAAAACTTGTCTGTCCCACCGGGCGTGCCAAAAATTGTTGGTCACGAATCTGCCACAGGAAAGGATTTTACAAGTGCGCCCTAGACCCGGCCAACATTGAAAGGCTGGAAGCAAGAAATGGCTCCCAGGACCAATCTCCGAGTGGGTTGGTTCCCTCCACTATTCTAAAATTGGTTTAAGATAAGGGTTGCTTGGAAAGAGATTTAAAAAGTTGCGAAAAGGAATGGGAAATATGGCCGCAGGCCGAAGTGATGGGATCAGAAAATAACAGCAGGAAACTTAAAGTGCAGCAACAGCAAGCAATAAAAGTTATCAACCTAACTTTCGCACGATGTACGCAGAGAAACCCTCCAAAATCACATTCCAGGAATCATACTCTCACGGCAGTACATAAATCCAATATGCAGAATTTAAATGCAACAGCCATGAAGAAATACAAATACTATTAGAAATGCAACAGGAACAGAAAGGAAATCACCAATGCAACCGCTTGAAAAATTAGAAGCCAATCCTTTATTCCTGCAAATGAACTTCAGTTTCTAGCAGAGAACTTTTCCAACCCTTGTAAATGAGAATTACATTGGTTTTTATAGAGGTCCGTCCTCTTTGCAACATTTAATGTTTGAAACTGACCATATCGTGATCTACAATTGTGCCTTGGAAACCAAGAACATGACCCCTTGATTACAGCCTCGAAGAAACAAAAATTAAATGCAATGAAACGTTCGCGGTCCTTCATTAAATTTGATTCTTCGAACATGTGCATGAAACCGTTAAAATAGACCACGACCAGCCACTTCGAACAAATAAATCTTTAATTTTGGAAGCCTGGGCGGTTCTTCGACCTTGAATGCCTTGGAAATCCATGAATCATTTAATTCGGGGCAGCATCTAATCATCAAAAATCCAAAAACCCTTCTCGGCCGTTCATATTGCGTTTTGGCGAGAAACAGTCACAGGTCGCGAAAACGCGACGGGTTGCGAAATCGTGACATATTCTAACTCCGTACACTTTGACCGGTTAAACCCCGCAAAAATCATCCCTGTCGCTCTTTCGCTATGTTTCCAATGTCATTTCTTCCATCGCTAGCTCATACCCGCGAAAACGGCACATGTAGCGATTTCGCTACGTCTTTTGGTCGTTGGCTCCTTTCTTCGCTTTGCTCCACGAAAAATGGAACATGTAGCGATATCGCTACATGTTTCGGGCACTTTGTACGGCTTCATGGACGGGTCGCGAAAATGAAACAGGTCGCGAAATCGCGACGTCTTTTTATGTCGTACACCTTTGGCTGTTGGAAACCGTGAAAATAAGACATGTAGCGATTTCGCTACGCATTTCGTCCTTTAGTTATTTCCTCCTTGCTACCCCACGATTTGGGAACATGTAGCGATTTTGCTACACATTCGTCTTGCTCAACCTTATCGCCAAAAGTGTAGCGATTTCGCTACAACTTTTCCCTTCCGTACCATTTGCCATTTTTCGTCGCGATGCGCTGCATCTTTGCCTTGCAGGAACCCTTCCTAAAAAAGTGCAGCGATGCGCTGCAACTTTTCACCTTTGACTCTTCTCTGCTCGAACCTGCAGCGAATCGCTGCAAGTTTTGGCACTTGCCCCTTCAAAGCTGCCAGCGTCGCGATTTGAGAACATGTCAGCGACGCGTCGCAACTTTTCAACTTGAGTCTTTGAAGCCGACCGACCCACAATTTTGAGATGTTGGCGGATCGCTGCAAGTTTTTAATTTTGTGCCTTTAGCTGAACCTTTTGTCGCGATTTCGCGACAATTTGTCGCTTTTCCCCCTTCACTTGTCTTTGGTCACGAAAATAGAACACGTCGCGATATCGCGACGATTCCACCCCAACTGCATGCGTTGACCACGTTGACCGCGATTCTGCGACATGTCAGCGAATCACTGCAGTTTTTAGACTTAGCTATTTTCTACTCAATTTCGCTCCTTTTTTGCTTCAAAGCCGCATCAAAGCCTGTATAAACGTTAGATTTGCAATAATGTATACATTAATACTTCAATGAAAATCAATGTGGCAAAAATGCCAACAGTAACCAACCTATAGTCCCAACTCGAATGAAGGAAGATACGAATAAAAGGATAAGGATGGCATAATCCTAATGTTTATAGTCAGAATATTTATGACAATGTTGGAAGCTCTGGCTATTTCGCTAAGCAATTTCTGATATTTTGGAAATTTTTTAAGCTTTGGTTTTTTTCTTAGTGTTACTCAGTGACTGCTTGAGATATATGGGGCTCCATGTTGCCTTCTAGTTAATAAATGCATAAAAATATCAGAAGGCTTCATCAAATATATGTTAGAAATTTGAGCAAGTTTTATTGTCATTGATGTCAAGAGGTTTAATGTCCAGTTTTGTTGTCATTACGGTCAAAAGGTTGATTTCTCCAAAAGGAAAGGAAGTTGTTAAAAAAAAGGGTATAATATTTATTTTAAACATTATATGCCTAAAGGAGTTTAAAAGGTTGAAGACCCAAGAAAAGAGAAGCAAGCTTAAAAATAAATAATAATATTATAATATTTAATATTATAATATTTGGGCAAAAGGAAGAGATGAAAAATAACAGGGTCTAAGAAATTATTAAAAAAGGATATCCCTAACAAGGCCCATTGCGAAAGTTATAAAGGTTGGCAAAGATTTTAATTTATTTAAATCAAAATATTTTAACCTAAGGTTACAATTTTAATTTAAATAATTAATGGTGCCAAAGGTTTAAAGTTTAATTCCAATTTAAATTCAAATTCGAAGGAGGGCCGACATGTTTTAATCCAAAGGCAAAGGTATTTAAAGGAAATGATTTTCATTTCCAAATTCTAAGCAATTTGAATGCCCATGTGATAATAAAATTTTTGCACTCCATTTTCAAAGGAAGAAGATAAAGGTTTACACTGAGTTTGAGGTAAAAGTTGTGGTATAAGAGAAGATGATGACATACTTGGTTTTTTCCACATTGGCCAGTACATATGGTAGTTGGAAAGTGGCTAAGGCACTCACGAAGGTAAGGTCATGGTTTCGAATCCCATGCAATCATTTTTGGTGAATGAGGAAAGAGTTTTTTTTTGCCAAAATTCGTAAGAGATAGACCTTAATCAAAAAATGTGGACCTTTGGTTCATTTGCAGGCATGTAGCCCAAATGGTAGCCTAGCCTTGGGCTAGTATATTGTGGTGGCATAGGTCATAGGTTCGAGTTTGGGTGCTGGTCGTTGAAGACGTGTGCAATATTTTGTCGTGTTTTCTTCTTGCTACCTCTATGGCAGGTTACTTTGTAAAAGGTTGTGGGGTTCCTTTCAAAACCCTCTTTCCTCTTAATAGTACCAAAAAAAAAATCTTTAAGCTCTCAATTAATAAATGCAATCCTTATAGAATGTTTATATATATTAATTATTTTTCTCATATATATTTATCTAAAATGTTATTGGCCTATCTAATATTTAAGCTCTTAATTAAAAAATTCAAACCTTATAGAATGTTTATGTATATTAATTATTTATCTCATATACATATTTATATAACCATACAAACGGATACATGAATTATTGGAAGATATTTTTTAGAAGACGGTCGAAAAGGAAATTTGAATGACTCCCAAGAATTGTTCACTATGGCAAACAACTGCACACAAATGGTGCGATCGATAATACTTCGTGACCATGACAAAATGGTGGACATCATATTTTGTTAAAGGTGAAGGAATCAAAGACAGATTATGGATTTATAATTATTCTTATAGCTGAATGGTTTGAAGGTGAAAGTGGCTACATTACGGTTTATAGTAAAAATTTAGGGTTTCCTACAATTCTCTCTTTTGGATATTGGGATGGAGGGTTTCAACATAGATGCATGCATTAAGTCAAAAATAAATTTTAGAGAAGCAATCTGTGGAGGACCACCACAAACAAGAGGGTAACACAATCAACGATTGCCAAGGAAACCATTGAGGATTTTGAAGGTTGATCCAAGGAAAATAAATATGGGTTGCATGAAAGCAACTAATGGATCCCAAGTAGTGAAGTTGGAAATAATGGATTTTTATAAAGGAATATATGTGATTGAGAGTAAAAGCCTAATTTTTTGACTCATGGGATTCCGATCGACTATTGCTACCTTCAAGAAATGGACTGTCAATAACTGGAGCACTAAAGGTAAGTTCCAATTTTTTACATAACCTAATGTTTACTTTATTATTTGTTTTGAAAATGAAGAAGATAGGAAGAACATTTTTCAAGGGGAGCCATGGTTTTTTGGTAGGGTAGGGATATTCATGAATTCCTGACATACCAATTTCAAAGTTGAGAAAGAGATGCCATCAACTACCCTTGTTTGGGTCAGTTTATTTGGTCTTCTGATAGAATATTGACATCCAAAGATATTCAAAACAATTGGAAATTCTTTATAACTTTACATGATGACTTATGATTGTATCCAATAATTAGAGCATATGATTTATGCAAGGATTTGTGTTTTGATTGATTTTTACCAACGACTTCTAGAGAAGATTACTTTATAATATGGGAAAGAAAATTGGGACCAAGTAGTAGATTATGAAAATATTCTATTTAGATGTAGAATTTGTCATGAATATGGTCATCTATCCAAGGATTGTCCACATAAGGTCCCTAGAATAGAGAAATAGGATGGGGACTTGGCAGGATTTCAAATTCCTAAACAAAAAAACACAAAAAAAAATAGCAACAAAAGAGGAAACAATTATTTCTCCTAACACCTTTGAAATTCTCTCCACGGATGGACAAGTAGATGATGAGAATGGTCAAAGAGAAACAATTATTATGGATACAAAATTTGATGAATAGAGGGAACAAAAAGGATTACATGATGAGAAATAATTAAAAGAGCTTGCCTTGATGCTAAGAAATAACAATGTAGGAAAAAAAAGTACAATGTAGAAAACCAACCCAAGTGCAAAACAAAAGTATAGGTTCAAAACTATAAACAAAATGAATCCTCAAAAAGACCATACCAATTCTAATAGTAGTGTTGTGGCACCAAGTAACCAGCCTATAGTCCCAAATCGAATGGAGCAAGATACAAATAAAAGGATAAGGATGGCATAATCCTATGGTTTATAGTCAGAATATTTATGACAATGTTGGAAGCTCTGGCTATTTCGCTAAGCAATTTCTGATATTTTGGAAATTTTTTAAGATTTGGTTTTTTTCTTAGTGTTACTCAGTGACTGCTTGAGATATATGGGGCTCCATGTTGCCTTCTAGTTAATAAATGCATAAAAATATCAGAAGGCTTCATCAAATATATGTTAGAAATTTGAGCAAGTTTTATTGTCATTGATGTCAAGAGGTTTAATGTCCAGTTTTGTTGTCATTACGGTCAAAAGGTTGATTTCTCCAAAAGGAAAGGAAGTTGTTAAAAAAAAAGGGTATAATATTTATTTTAAATATTATATTCCTAAAAAGGTTTAAAAGGTTGGAGACCCAAGAAAAGAGAAGCAGGCTTAAAAATAAATAATAATATTATAATATTTGGGCAAAAGGAAGAGATGAAAAATAACAGGGTCTAAGAAATTATTAAAAAAGGATATCTCTAAAAAGGCCCATTGAGAAAGTTATAAAGGTTGGCAAAGATTTTAATTTATTTAAATCAAAATATTTTAACCTAAGGTTACAATTTTAATTTAAATAATTAATGGTGCCAAAGGTTTACAGTTTAATTCGAATTTAAATTCAAATTCGAAGGAGAGATGACATGTTTTAATCCAAAGGCAAAGGTATTTAAATGAAATTATTTTCATTTCCAAATTCTAAGCAATTTGAATGCCCATGTGATAATAAAATTTGTGCACTCCATTTTCAAAGGAAGAAGATAAAGGTTTACACTGAGTTTGAGGTAAAAGTTGTGGTATAAGAGAAGATGATGACATACTTGGTTTTTTCCACATTGGCTAGTACATATGGTAGTTGGAAAGTGGCTAAGGCACTCACGAAGGTAAGGTCATGGTTTCGAATCCCATGCAATCATTTTTGGTGAAGGAGGAAAGAGTTTTTTTTTGCCAAAATTCGTAAGAGATAGACCTTAATCCAAAAATGTGGACCTTTGGTTCATTTGCAGGCATGTAGCCCAAATGGTAGCCTAGCCTTGGGCTAGTGTATTGTGGTGGCATAGGTCATAGGTTCGAGTTTGGGTGCTGGTCGTTGAAGACATGTGCAATATTTTGTCGTGTTTTCTTCTTGCTACCTCTATGGCAGGTTACTTTGTAAAAGGTTGTGGGGTTCCTTTCAAAACCCTCTTTCCTCTTAATAGTGCCAAAAAAAAAATCTTTAAGCTCTCAATTAATAAATGCAATCCTTATAGAATGTTTATATATATTAATTATTTTTCTCATATATATTTATCTAAAATGTTATTGGCCTATCTAATATTTAAGCTCTCAATTAAAAAATTCAAACCTTATAGAATGTTTATGTATATTAATTATTTATCTCATATACATATTTATATAACCATACAAAAAGATACATGAATTATTGGAAGATATTTTTTAGAAGACGGTCGAAAAGGAAATTTGAACGACTCCCAAGCATTGTTCACTATGGCAAACAACTGCACACAAATGGTGCGATCGATAATACTTCCTGACCATGAAAAAATGGTGGACATCATATTTTGCTAAAGGTGAAGGAATCAAAGATAGATTATGGATTTATAATTATTCTTATAGTTGAATGGTTTGAGGGTGAAAGTGGCTACATTAGGGTTTATAGTAAAAATTTAGGATTTCCTGCAATTTTATCTTTTGGATATTGGGATGAAGGGTTTCAATAGAGATGCATGCATTAAGTTAAAAATAAATTTTAGAGAAGCAATCTGTGGAGGACCACCTCAAACAAGAGGGGAACACAATCAACGATTGCCAAGGAAACCATTGAGGATTTTGAGGGCCGATCCAAGGAAAATAAATATGGGTTGCATGAAAGTAACTAATGGATCCCAAGTAGTGAAGTTGGAAATAATGGATGTTTATAAAGGAATATATGTGATTGAGAGTAAAAGCCTAATTTTTTGACTCATGGGATTCCGATCGACTATTGCTACCTTCAAGAAATGGACTGTCAATAACTGGAGCACTAAAGGTAAGTTCCAATTTTTTACATACCCTAATGTTTACTTTATTATTTGTTTTGAAAATGAAGAAGATAGGAAGAACATTTTTCAATGGGAGCCATGGTTTTTTGGTAGGGTAGGGATATTCATGAAGTCCTGACATACCAATTTCAAAGTTGAGAAAGAGATGCCATCAACTACCCTTGTTTGGGTCAGTTTATTTGGTCTTCTGATAGAATATTGACATCCAAAGATATTCAAAATAATTGGAAATTCTTTATAAGTTTAAATGATGACTTATGATTGTATCCAATAATTAGAGCATATGATTTATGCAAGGATTTTTGTTTTGATTGATTTTTACCAACCACTTCCAGAGAAGATTACTTTATAATATGGGAAAGAAAATTGGGACCAAGTAGTAGATTATGAAAATATTCTATTTAGATGTAGAATTTGTCATGAATATGGTCATCTATCCAAGGATTGTCCACATAAGGTCCCTAGCATAGAGAAATATTATGGGGACTTGGCAGGATTTCAAATTCCTAAACAAAAAAAAAAAAAAAAATAGCAACAAAAGAGGAAACAATTATTTCTCCTAACACCTTTGAAATTCTCTCCACGGATGGGCAAGTAGATGATGAGAATGGTCAAAGAGAAATAATTATTATGGATACAAAATTTGATGAAGAGAGGGAACAAGAAGGATTACATGATGAGAAATCATTAAAAGAGCTTGCCTTGATGCTAAGAAATAACAATATAGGAAAAAAAAGTACAATGTAGAAAACCAACCCAAGTGCAAAACAAAAGTATAGGTTCAAAAATATAAACAAAATGAATCCTCAAAAAGACCATACCAATTCCAATAGTAGTGTTATGGCACCATGTAACCAGCCTATAGTCCCAACTCGAATGAAGCAAGATACGAATAAAAGGATAAGGATGGCATAATCTTAAGGTTTATTGTCAGACTCTTTCTGACAATTTTGGAAGCTCTGGCTATTTTGCTAAGCAATTTCTGATATTTTTGGTAATTTTTTAAGATTTGGTTTTTTTCTTAGTGTTACTCAGTGACTGCTTGAGATATATGGGGCTCCATGTTGCCTTCTAGTTAATAAATGCATAAAAATATCAGAAGGCTTCATCAAATATATGTTAGAAATTTGAGCAAGTTTTATTGTCATTGATGTCAAGAGGTTTAATGTCCAGCTTTTTTGTCATTAAGGTCAAAAGGTTGATTTCTCGAAAAGGAAAGGAAGTTGTTAAAAAAAAAGGGTATAATATTTATTTTAAATATTATAATCCTAAACAGGTTTAAAAGGTTGGAGACCCAAGAAAAGAGAAGCAGGCTTAAAAATAAATAATAATATTATAATATTTAATATTATAATATTTGGGCAAAAGGAAGAGGTGAAAAATAACAAGGTCCAAGAAATCATTAAAAAAAGGATATCCCTAACAAGGCCCATTGAGCAAGTTATAAAGGTTGGCAAAGATTTTAATTTATTTAAATTAAAATATTTAAACCTAAGGTTAAAATTTTAATTTAAATAATTAATGGTGCCAAAGGTTTAAAGTTTAATTCGAATTTAAATTCAAATTCGAAGGAGAGATGACATGTTTTAATCTAAAGGCAAAGGTATTTAAAGCAAATGATTTTCATTTCCAAATTCTAAGCAATTTGAATGCCCATGTGATAATAAAATTTGTGCACTCTATTTTCAAAGGAAGAAGATAAAGGTTTACACTGAGTTTGAGGTAAAAGTTGTGGTATAAGAGAAGATGATGACATACTTGGTTTTTTCCACATTGGCTAGCATAGATGGTAGTTGGAAAGTGGCTAAGGCACTCACGAAGGTAAGGTCATGGTTTTGAATCCCATGCAATCATTTTTGGTGAAGGAGGAAAGAGTTTTTTTTTGCCAAAATTCGTAAGAGATAGACCTTAATCCAAAAAAGTGGACCTTTGGTTCATTTGCAGGTATGTAGCCCAAATGGTAGCCTAGAATTGGGCTAGTGTATTATGGTGGCATAGGTCATAGGTTCAAGTTTGGGTGCTACGTGTGCAATATTTTGTCGTGTTTTCTTCTTGCTACGTCTATGGCAAGTTACTTTGTAAAATGTTGTGGGGTTCCTTTCAAAACCCTCTTTCCTCTTAATAGTACCAAAAAAAAATCTTTAAGCTCTCAATTAATAAATGCAATCCTTATAGAATGTTTATATATATTAGTTATTTTTCTCATATATATTTATCTAAAATGTTATTGGCCTATCTAATATTTAAGCTCTCAATTAAAAAATTCAAACCTTATAGAATGTTTATGTATATTAATTATTTATCTCATTTACATATTTATATAACCATACAAACGGATACATGAATTATTGGAAGATATTTTTTAGAAGACGGTCAAAAAAGAAATTTGAACGACTCCCAAGCATTGTTCACTATGGCAAACAAATGCACACAAATGGTGCAATCGATAATACTTCCTGACCATGACAAAATGGTGGACATCATATTTTGCTAAAGGTGAAGGAATCAAAGATAGATTATGGATTTATAATTATTCTTATAGCTGAATGGTTTGAAGGTGAAAGTGGCTACATTAGGGTTTATACTAAAAATTTAGGGTTTCCTGCAATTCTCTCTTTTGGATATTGGGATGGAGGGTTTCAACAAAGATGAATGCATTAAGTCAAAAATAAATTTTAGAGAAGCAATCTGTGGAGGACCACCTCAAACAAGAGGGGAACACAATCAACGATTGCCAAGGAAACCATTGAGGATTTTGAAGGTTGATCCAAGGAAAATAAATATGGGTTGCATGAAAGCAACTAATGGATCCCAAGTATTGAAGTTGGAAATAATGGATGTTTATAAAGGAATATATGTGATTGAGAGTAAAATCCTAATTTTTTGACTTATGGGATTCCGATCGACTATTGCTACCTTCAAGAAATGGACTGTCAATAACTGGAGCACTAAAGGTAAGTTCCATTTTTTTATATACCCTAATGTTTACTTTATTATTTGTTTTGAAAATGAAGAAGATAGGAAGAAATTTTTTCAAGGGGAGCCATGGTTTTTTGGTAGGGTAGGGATATTCATGAAGTCCTGACATACCAATTTCAAAGTTGAGAAAGGGATGCCATCAACTACCCTTGTTTGGGTTAGTTTATTTGGTATTCTGATAGAATATTGACATCCAAAGATATTCAAAACAATTGGAAATTCTTTATAACTTTACATGATGACTTATGATTGTATCCAATAATTAGAGCATATGATTTATGCAAGGATTTGTGTTTTGATTGATTTTTACCAACCACTTCCAGAGAAGATTACTTTATAATATGGGAAAGAAAATTGCGACCAAGTAGTAGATTATGAAAATATTCTATTTAGATATAGAATTTGTCATGAATATGGTCATCTATCCAAGGATTGTCCACATAAGGTCTCTAGCATAGAGAAATAGGATGGGGACTTGGCAGGATTTCAAATTCCTAAAAAAAAAAACAAAAAAAAATAGCAACAAAAGAGGAAACAATTATTTCTCCTAACACCTTTGAAATTCTCTCCACGAATGGGCAAGTAGATGATGAGAATGGTCAAAGAGAAACAATTATTATGGATACAAAATTTGATGAAGAGAGGGAACAGGAAGGATTACATGATGAGAAATAATTAAAAGAGCTTGCCTTGATGCTAAGAAATAACAATATAGGAAAAAAAAGTACAATGTAGAAAACCAACCCAAGTGCAAAACAAAAGTATAGGTTCAAAACTATAAACAAAATGAATCCTCAAAAAGACCATACCAATTCTAATAGTAGTGTTGTGGCACCAAGTAACCAGCCTATAGTCCCAACTCGAATGAAGCAAGATACAAATAAAAGGATAAGGATGACATAATACTAAGGTTTATAGTCAGACTCTTTGTGACAATGTTGGAAGCTCTGGCTATTTTGCTAAGCAATTTCTGATATTTTTGGTAATTTTTTAAGCTTTGGTTTTTTTCTTAGTGTTACTCAGTGACTGCTTGAGATATATGGGGCTCCATGTTGCCTTCTAGTTAATAAATGCATAAAAGGATCAGAAGGCTTAATCAAATATATGTTAGAAATTTGAGCAAGTTTTATTGTCATTGATGTCAAGAGGTTTAATGTCCAGTTTTGTTGTCATTAAGGTCAAAAGGTTGATTTCTCCAAAAGGAAAGGAAGTTGTTAAAAAAAAAGGGTATAATATTTATTTTAAATATTATATGCCTAAACAGGTTTAAAAGGTTGTAGACCCAAGAAAAGAGAAGCAGGCTTAAAAATAAATAATAATATTATAATATTTAATAATATAATATTTGGGCAAAAGGAAGAGATGAAAAATAATAGGGTCTAAGAAATCATTAAAAAAAGGATATCCCTAACAAGGCCCATTGAGCAAGTTATAAAGGTTGGCAAAGATTTTAATTTATTTAAATTAAAATATTTTAACCTAAGGTTACAATTTTAATTTAAATAATTATTGGTGCCAAAGGTTTAAAGTTTAATTCGAATTTAAATTCAAATTCGAAGGAGAGATGACATGTTTTAATCCAAAGGCAAAGGTATTTAAAGGAAATGATTTTCATTTCCAAATTCTAAGCAATTTGAATGCCCATGTGATAATAAAATTTGTGCACTCTATTTTCAAAGGAAGAAGATAAAGGCTGAGTTTGAGGTAAAAGTTGTGGTATAAGAGAAGATGATGACATACTTGTTTTTTTCCACATTGGATAGCACATATGGTAGTTGGAAAGTGGCTAAGGCACTCACGAAGGTAATGTCATGGTTTCGAATCCCATGCAATCATTTTTGGTGAAGGAGGAAAGAGTTTTTTTTTTGCCAAAATTCATAAGAGATAGACCTTAATCCAAAAATGTGGACCTTTGGTTCATTTGCAGGCATGTAGCCCAAATGGTAGCCTAGCGTTGGGCTAGTGTATTATGGTAGCATAGGTCATACGTTCGAGTTTGGGTGCTACGTGTGCAATATTTTGTCATGTTTTCTTCATGCTACCTCTATGGCAGGTTACTTTGTAAAAGGTTGTGGGGTTCCTTTCAAAACCATCTTTCCTCTTAATACTACCAAAAAAAAATCTTTAAGCTCTCAATTAATAAATGCAATCCTTATAGAATGTTTATATATATATTAATTATTTTTCTCATATATATTTATCTAAGATGTTATTGGCCTATCTGATATTTAAGCTCTCAATTAAAAAATTCAAACCTTATAGAATGTTTATGTATATTAATTATTTATCTCATATACATATTTATATAACCATACAAACAGATACATGAATTATTGGAAGATATTTTTTAGAAGACGGTCGAAAAGGAAATTTGAACGACTCCCAAGCATTGTTCACTATGGCAAACAACTGCACACAAATGGTGCGATCGATAATACTTCCAGACCATGACAAAATGGTGGACATCATATTTTTCTAAAGGTGAAGGAATAAGAGATAGATTATGGATTTATAATTATTCTTATAGCTGAATGGTTTGAAGGTGAAAGTGGCTACATTAGGGTTTATACTAAAAAATTAGGGTTTCCTCCAATTCTCTCTTTTGGATATTGGGATGGAGGGTTTCAACAGAGATGCATGCATTAAGTCAAAAATAAATTTTAGAGAAGCAATCTGTGGAGGACCACCACAAACAAGAGGGGAACACAATCAACGATTGCCAAGGAAACCATTGAGGATTTTGAAGGTTGATCCAAGGAAAATAAATATGGGTTGCATGAAAGCAACTAATGGATCCCAAGTAGTGAAGTTGGAAATAATGGATGTTTATAAAGGAATATATGTGATTGAGAGTAAAAGCCTAATTTTTTGACTCATGGGATTCCGATCGACTATTGCTACCTTCAAGAAATGGACTGTTAATAACTGGAGCACTAAAGGTAAGTTCCAATTTTTTACATACCCTAATGTTTACTTTATTATTTGTTTTGAAAATGAAGAAGATAGGAAGAACATTTTTCAAGGGGAGCCATGGTTTTTTGGTAGGGTAGGGATATTCATGAAGTCTTGATATACCAATTTCAAAGTTGAGAAAGAGATGCCATCAACTACCCTTGTTTGGGTCAGTTTATTTGGTCTTTTGATAGAATATTGACATCAAAATATATTCAAAACAATTGGAAATTATTTATAACTTTACATGATGACTTATGATTGTATCCAATAATTAGAGCATATGATTTATGCAAGGATTTATGTTTTGATTGATTTTTACCAACCACTTCCAGAGAATATTTCTTTATAATATGGGAAATAAATATGGGACCAAGTAGTAGATTATGAAAATATTCTATTTAGATGTAGAATTTGTCATGAATATGGTCATATATCCAAGGATTGTCCACATAAGGTCCCTAGCATAGAGAAATAGGATGGGGACTTTGCAGGATTTCAAATTCCTAAACAAAAAAACATAAAAAAAAATAGCAACAAAAGAGGAAACAATTATTTCTCCTAACACCTTTGAAATTCTCTCCACGGATGGGCAAGTAGATGATGAGAATGGTCAAAGAGAAACAATTATTATGGATACAAAATTTGATGAAGAGAGGGAACAGGAAGGATTACATGATGAGAAATCATTAAAAGAGCTTGCCTTGATTCTAAGAATTAACAATATAGGAAAAAAAAGTACAATGTAGAAAACCAACCCAAGTGCAAAACAAAAGTATAGGTTCAAAACTATAAACAAAATGAATCCTCAAAAAGACCATACCAATTCTAATAGTAGTGTTGTGGCACCAAGTAACCAGCCTATAGTCCCAACTCGAATGAAGCAAGATACGAATAAAAGGATAAGGATGGCATAATACTAAGGTTTATAGTCAGACTCTTTGTGACAATGTTGGAAGCTCTGGCTATTTTGCTAAGCAATTTTTGATATTTTTGGTAATTTTTTAAGCTTTGGTTTTTTTCTTAGTGTTACTCAGTGACTGCTTGAGATATATGGGGCTCCATGTTGCCTTATAGTTAATAAATGCATAAAAATATCATGAGGCTTCATCAAATATATGTTAGAAATTTGAGCAAGTTTTGTTGTCATTGATGTCAAGAGGTTTAATGTCCAGTTTTGTTGTCATTAAGGTCAAAAGGTTGATTTCTCCAAAAGGAAAGGAAGTTGTTAAAAAAAAAGGGTATAATATTTATTTTAAATATTATATGCCTAAACAGGTTTAAAAGGTTGTAGACCCAAGAAAAGAGAAGCAGGCTTAAAAATAAATAATAATATTATAATATTTAATATTATAATATTTGGGCAAAAGGAAGAGATGAAAAATAACAGGGTCTAAGAAATCATTAAAAAAAGGATATCCCTAACAAGGCCCATTGAGAAAGTTATAAAGGTTGGCAAAGATTTTAATTTATTTAAATTAAAATATTTTAACCTAAGGTTACAATTTTAATTTAAATAATTATTGGTGCCAAAGGTTTAAAGTTTAATTCGAATTTAAATTCAAATTCGAAGGAGAGATGACATTTTTTAATCCAAAGGCAAAGGTATTTAAAGGAAATGATTTTCATTTCCAAATTCTAAGTAATTTTAATGCCCATGTGATAATAAAATTTGTGCACTCCATTTTCAAAGGAAGAAGATAAAGGTTTACACTGAGTTTGAGGTAAAAGTTGTGGTATAAGAGAAGATGATGACATACTTGGTTTTTTCCACATTGGCTAGCATAGATGGTAGTTGGAAAGTGGCTAAGGCACTCACGAAGGTAAGGTCATGGTTTTGAATCCCATGCAATCATTTTTGGTGAAGGAGGAAAGAGTTTTTTTTTGCCAAAATTCGTAAGAGATAGACCTTAATCCAAAAATGTGGACCTTTGGTTCATTTGCAGGCATGTAGCCCAAATGGTAGCCTAGCCTTGGGCTAGTGTATTGTGGTGGCATAGGTCATAGGTTCGAGTTTGGGTGCTGGTCGTTGAAGACATGTGCAATATTTTTGTGGGAAAATTATTAAGGTATGCATTTTGAATTAATTTTGCCAAAGGTGTTTGGAAAGCGCAAGTTGTTTTAAGACCATGTGATATTAAAAATGGCATGTGTAAAATTGTTTAGGGAGTCATAAGGGTTGTTGATTTATTTTGGGTGCTTAGAAAATAAATAAAGTATTGGAGATTATAAGGTGTAAACAAGGTACTTTATTATGTGTGTTGAATATTATTTTGAGAGTATTGGAGATTATAAGGTGTAAAACAAGGAACTTTATTTTTGATATATGTTGAATATTATTTTGAAAGTGAAGGAGTGATAAGGTGTATTTGTGACTTGACATTTTATTTATTTCTTGTATGGTGAAATATTTGTTGAGATAAATATTCTTGTGGATATTTTGAGATAGATTGTTGCTATCTAACCTATAATTTGCAAAAGGATTTGGTTGGGAGTATAATAGGTTTTCAATACATATCTCCATCAAAGCAAAGAGGTATGGGTACATCATCTTTTTTTTAGAATTATTGAAATGAATGTATGAAATAGAAGGTGGAGTGAAAAGGATTGATGAGTATTTTTGGAAATGTATGAGCAAGTTTAAGTGCATTTTGTTGATGGATGATTTGATTTGAGATAGAGATTGAGAAATATTTGAGTTAGGGTTTGAGACCCACATTGTACTCTTTGTTGAAGAAATTTAAAAATTTATTTAGGGTTAGTGAGCAAGTTGTGTTTCATTGATAAATTGAATGAGTGAAATTATTGAGCATTGGATTTGAGTGATATTGAAAGTGAATGTGCAAACATTAGAAACCAGATTTGTGAAAGCGATAGACTTAATGATTAAGTAGAACATATTGAGTTTTTGATAGAGTACATCATTCTCTATATGTTCTAGAGGTTAAATGAATTATGAATAGAATATGTCTAAACTGATTCAAGTTAAAGGAATTACCTTGAATATTAGACAAAGCATTTGATAGAATTGTGTGCAATATTTGAGATTGATTGAGCATGTTTTGTGAGTTGTTTTTAGTTTATATTAAGAAAAAATTGAGGTAAGTCTTGGTGAAGAATTGAGAGAAAATTGATCAAGTTCTTGAGAGTACTTGAAGGTAGATTTGAGACAAGTATTAGTGAAGACTTGAGAGTACATTGAGCAAGTTCTTGAGAGGACTTGAAGGTATATTTGAAACAAGTCTTGGTGAAGACTTGAGAGCAAATTGAGCAAGTTATTGAGGGGACTTGAAAGACATATTTGAGGTAAGTTTTTGTGAAGACTTAAGAGTAGAGTTGATTGATCGTTTTGTTCAAGATTTGTATTAAGGATTGGGGAAAATCTAAGTAGATTTGATTTGTGATTGGATCAAGCTTTGTGTTAAGGCTTGATGACAAATATGAGGGTAGAGTTTAGTAAAAATTTATGAGCAAATTTGTGCTAGACTTGAGATAGAGTTAGAGTAGATTTATACTACACTTGGGATAGAGTTGGTGCAGATCTAAGATAGAGTTTAGATCAAGCTTTGGAGGTTATAGAGCAGAGGACATGAGTCTCAATTGGATAAAGATCCATTAGCCATGGTAGTGAGGACAAAGGTCTTATGTAGAGAGAGATCCATAAGCCTAAGCAGTGGGAGCAATAGTCTTCTAGAATATCATCACCTAGAGCAAAGGGGAAAGAGTTCTCTTGTGGGTAGAGCTCCATGAACTAGAGCAGAAGGGAAGGAGTTATCCTATGGATAGATATCCATGAAGCAGAGCAAGGGGAAAGAGTTCTCCTGTGGATAAAGATCCATGAACCAGAGCAAGGGGAAAGAGTTCTCCTATGGATAGAGATTCATGAACCAGAGCTAGGGAAAAGAGTTCTTCTATGGAGTGTGATCCATGAACCAGCTGAGAAGATAGAGTTATTATGTGGAGAGAGATCCATGAACCAATTGAGGAGATAAAGGTCTCCTAGATAAAGTTCCATGAATAAGAGAAAAGGGGGAAAAGTTCTCCTATGAAGAGATATCCATAAATCAGAGCATAGGAGATTGGTATCTCGTTTGGATAGAGGTCCATAAAAATTGTAATAGGGAAATGATTTCCAAGAATATTTTTTGAGAAAATTTAGTAGAAATATTTTCTCCACGGAGTAGCCCACATTGGGTGAACCACGTTAAATTGGTGTCTCTATTACGTGTGATGATTTATGCATTAGTTTGATTACTACTATTGATATTTTCATTGATAACATTGGATAATATTGTTTGGGAAATAAAAGTAAAAGTTGATCTTATACTGTTCACCCCCATATCGGTATAAGCTTGTGTTATTCATTTGGTATCAGAGTGGGTTACTTTGGAAGAGTTTAACATCTTTAAGTAAAAGTATACAGGAACACATATGTCATCTTAGAGTGGATCTTCAATAAATAAGACACCATTGTTTGTTGGGAACAATTATGCTTTCCAAAACATAAGAAAGAAGAATTACTTAATGGCACAAGGATATGAGACATGGAAGGAATTTGAGGATGGATACACACCCCTAACAAGTCATTCTACATATAAATATGGTAAGATCCTACATCTATATAATGCAAATGCAATGAATGCAATATTAAGTGGTTTATATGAAGAAGTAAAAGTCTTGCATTGCACATAACAAAAATAAATTTGGGAAAAGTTGAAGAAAACATATGAGGGATACAAAAAGGTCAAGATGGCAAAATTACAAAATCACAAAAAAAGTATTTGAAGATTAGAATATGAAGGATGAGGAAGACATTGCTACATACTTACTTCATATGGATGAGGTTATTAACTCCATGCGAGAACTTGGGTTTAAAGTTGAAGAATCATGTCTGTCAAAAGGTTTTAAGGTCACTCCCTATGAGGTATATTGAAAAGGTTTCAACCATAGAAGAAATAAGAGATATTGAAAATTTTATTATGGATGAGTTGCATAGACATTTCACAACTTTTGAGATGAGAATAGGAAAGCATGTTATCCCCAAGAAAGAGGCAACCTTCAAAGTAGCAAAGAAGACAAAAGATAAGAACTTAGATTCAAGTGATGAGTCATCTAGTGATGAAGAAGTAAACTATGGTAGAAAGAACAAGGACTTAAGAAAGCACAAAGGTACAAAAATAGTTAAGTGTTTCAATTGTGGTAATTATGGTCACTATGCATCTAACTACCCAGAAGCTGGAAGTAGTAGTAGTGAAGAGAAATAGGATCATAAGAACAAGAAAGCAGAAAAATCCAAGTATCAAAAGAAAAATAGGTATGGATAAAACAAGCATGAAAATAAATTTTTCCAAAGGCATAAGAAGAGCTTCTATGCAGATAAAACAGGCAAGATTTCAAGTGATAGTGATGGAAGATCCTCAAGTAGTGAAGAAGAAGAAATTCTCTTCATGGCTATAGAAGAAGAAGATGCTTCGATAATTAAAATCCAAGAAAGTGGAAGGAAGAAGAAGGAACCAAGAATACTCAAATGTTTTATTTGTGGTAACTTTGGACATCTTGAATATCACTGTACAAAGAATGGGTTTAATAGCAGTGAAGAAGAATATGAAGATGCTCTTGAGGTTCTAGAGGAAGAATCATATAATGAAGGTAAAGTTGATATAGAAACAGAACTTGTTTCCACTATTAGGAATTAAGAAAGGTAAGAAAGCATAAATCAAAACTCAAGACTCAATTTCAAGAATGTGATGAAGAGAAAGGAAAGTTATACAAGATATGACAAACTCAATATCTAATACAAGGAAATTTAAACAAAAATTGGAAGAAAAATTCTTAGAACGTGAAAGATTAGAGCATGAGGTAGCTTCACTAAGGAAGGAAGTGAAAGAATCTAAAGATAAGCTACACATGTTTGGGAAAAGTTCAAAGACTTTGGATAAGATTATGAATGTACAAAGATCTTCATAAAACAAGACATGAATTGGTTTTGAAGGACAAAGAGAATAAGGATAGGAGTCAAGCTCAAGCTCCAAAGAAAAAGAAGCTTCAGAAGATGAGAGTAAAGGAGAAAGTGGGACTTATGAGGATAAGTTGAAAAATAGAAGGTTCACCAAGGAAGGAAACAATGCGCAAACAAGGAATATAGAACATCACAAGGAACAAAGTACTAAGAGACCAATGGGTCAAAGAAAATATATCTTCAAAGGATGTTGCTTCTCATGTCACAGGTTTGGTCACAAGGTTATACAGTGCAAGAGACATGAAAAGAAGGAATAGGGTTTCACTAAGAGAAATTTTAGAGATGGGAATTTCTTTCAAGGGTATTGTTACTCTTGTAATCATTTTGGTCATAAAGCAATTGATAGTAGGGTTCATGATAGTGATGTTCACACAATGACACTGAGAGGGGGGGGGTGAATCAGTGTAGTTATTTTAACTTCAATACAACAGCATTCAAAGACTGAAGTACAAAAAACTTATAAAACCAGAAGAACAAAATGAGAGCACACCACAACACACAATATAACGAGGTTCACCAATTTGGCTACTCCTCAAAAATTAACTGCTTGGACTTCAATCCAAATCCAGTCTTTGCAAAATTTCAATTTTACAACTTCTTTACCAGCATCCACTGGAAGGAGCACCAACCCCTGTAATTTTTTGCTACAACAGATGGAGCACCAACCCCTAGTACCAAGCACCAACTTGGACTGCAATTCTAATCAAATCAAAATGACATAAAAATGTCTTCACTACTCACTCGACCCTGACTGGTCTATAATTTTAACAACCTCTGCACAATCTCATGTCTCTGCTTATTTCTCTATACAGACCCTCTTTTCATAGCAATTCCCTTCTTACTGCAACAACTTCTTTCTTTCTTCATCAATATATCTTTCATAGCAGCTATTCATTTATATACATCCAATCCGACACGCAGTCGAATCATATACCCAACTGTTCGAATTCTTTTCTCCTGCAAATAAGTGGCTGTTCGAAAATGACTGTTCGAAACCCTGCAATACGGCGTTTCGAATTCTTGTAGTATGGTTGTTTTGAATGCTGCAAACATATCTTCTCGAAAAGCATATCTTAATCCTTCATATTCGGCTCTTTGAATACAAGAAAAATGTCTGTTCGATTCCATGAGTGCGACCGTTCGAAATCTATAAAAAGACTTTTCAAAAACCTTTCGATAATTTATATTTGATTCTTTGAATACATGCAAACGGTTGTTCGAATGCATGATTGACACTTAGAAAGCATTTCAAGCATGCATCTACATCTGTTTCCATGCATGTTTGACACCTGTCAATGTGTAACTGTCTGTCGACATCAGTTACTATTTACGTAACAGGCTGCATGATTATGCTTTTTCGACACGTGTCATTTTGCATGCTCCTGCGGCTTTTACCCGCCAAACAGTTGCCTGTCACGATATCGCGACACTTTTAATTTTTGCTGACGTCATCCTTCATAATGTCGCGAAATCGTGACGCTTCCAGATTCCAGCACCTTTCCTAGCACCCTGTCATGAAATCGTGACACTTTCTGACTTTGCTGACGTCATCATCATTCTTGTCACGAAATCGCGACGCTTCTGGCTTATGTCATCATCCTTTTTGTCATGAAATCGCGACACTTCCGGCTTCCGTACACTCTTCTTTGCCAGCAGCAGCGAAAAAGGAACATGTCACGAAATCGCGACACTTTGCTCTTCCGTACAACTCTCCTTGCCAACTCCAACGAAAATGGAACATGTCGCGAAATCGCGACACTATGCTTCATGCAATGGCAAAATTTTTACATCTTTGTGCCTTGTGTTTTCACCTTGCCTCTTTTCATGAAATTTTGACTTGTAATATCATTGCTGCATCTTTCAGTTCTACACTTTTGACTAGTAGCGAAATCGCTACACCTTAGTTTCCCTTTGTTTCAACATGTAGCGCCATCGCTACACCTTAGTTTCTCTTTGTTTCAACATGTAGCGCCATCGCTACACCTTAGTTTCTCTTTGTTTCAACATGTAGCGAAATCACTACACCTTCTTCTTGTGAATTTTTACTTGTGTCGAAATCGCTGCAACTCAGTTTTCTTAACTTTCGATTTGTAGCGAAATCGCTACACCTTTGTTTCCATACATTTCCAGTTGTGCTTTGAAATGCGAAACTTCAACATGCATGGAAATCGCTACTCTCTTCATTGCAAGCTCCTTTCCTCCATTTATGTCATGAAATCATGACACATTTTCTCTCTCCTCAGTGAAAACTCGACATGTCGCGACATCGCGACATTTTGGCATGCATTTTCTCTCTCCTGCTTTTTGTCGCGAAATCGCGACACATTTTCTCTCTCCTCAGTGAAAACTCGACATGTCGCGACATCACGACATTTTGGCGTGCATTTTCTCTCTCCTTCTTTTTGTCGTGAAATCGCGACAGAAAACATGTCGCGATATCGCGACAGTTTTCTTCCTTGTCTCTTTCTGCCAATTTCTGAATCTGGGTCACCTCTGTTTTGCTTGAAACTTTCTGCACTTGATCTGACTGACCTCTGAACTGCATCAACTGCATCAATCTGTCTGTGTTGACAACAATGACAATACTTTCTCAATGCTTTTGCTGCACCTTGCTCAACAATCTCCCCCTTTGGAATTGTTGGCAACACACAGCAACCTTGCTCAACTTCTTCTCCCCCTTTGCCAATAATACCAAAGGGCTGCTGCAGACTCCCCCTGAGTCTCTGTACACCATTCTCAGGAAAATATCGTTATAGTTAGCAAAAATCATAAATATAAGCAAAACTATAAGTATAGGCATGCATGCACCCATTGAGAATGTGATCCCTAATGATAGTCAGTTCTTGGGAATTGTGACCACTCCCAACTTATTCCTAAGGTACTCAAAAACATCCTTGGGCAATGGTTTTGTGAATATATCAACTACTTGCTCTGTAGTTGGAACAAAATCCAACTTGACCTCTCCTTCTGCAACTTTATCCTTCAAGAAATGATATCGGATTGCAATGTGTTTGGTTCTTGAATGCATAACTGGATTCTTGGATATGTTGATAGCACTAGTGTTATCACATTTTATTGATATTGGCTCTTTGAAGTGGATACCAAGATCTTTCAAAGTTTGTCTCATCCATAATATCTGTGTACAGCAAGTTGTGGCTGCAATGTATTCTGCCTCTGCAGTGGATAGAGAGACTGATTCTTGTTTCTTGCTGTGCCATGCTACCAGCCTGTCTCCAAGATAAAATGCTCCTCCACTTGTACTCTTTCGGTCATCAATGCACCCTGCCCAATTTGCATCAGAATATGCAATCAAAGTGAAGTCTTTGCCTTTTGGGTACCACAACCCATAATCCATGGTACCTTTGAGGTACCTGAAGATCCTTTTTACAGTTGTGACATGAGTTTATTTGGGACTTGCCTGAAATCTAGCAACCATGCATACTACCTATAGTATATCTGGTCTAGTAGCCATTAAATACAGCAGGCTTCCAATCATAGACCTGTACATTGTTTGATCCACATCTGGAGATTTATCATCCTTGCTCAACTTGCAGCCTGTTGTCATGGGAGTGCTGACCGGTTTACTATCTTCCATTGTGAACTTTTTCAGCATTTCTTTTACATATTTAACTTGAGAAATAAAAATGCATTTTTCATTTTGATTGACCTGCAGTCCTAAGAAATAAGAAAGTTCACCAATCATTGACATCTCAAATTCTTTTTTCATTTTAATTGATATGTCTTTGCGGTATTCATCCATCTTGCTACCAAATATTATGTCATCTACATAAACAACAAGAACAATAAGATGACCCTTCTCTGTTTTGACATATAAGTTGCTATCCACCAAACCTTTCTTAAACCCTTGTTTAATTAGATAATTATCCAGCCTTGCATACCATGCTCTGGGTGCCTGTTTTAATCCATATAAAGCTTTCTTTAACCTGCAAACAAAATCTGGATTGTCACCAAGTTGGAAGCCATCTGGTTGTTCAATGTAAACCTCTTCTTCCAGTTTTCCATTCAAAAATGCTGATTTTACATCCATTTGATATACTTTGAAGTTTTTATGCACTGCTAATGCCAGAAACATTCTAATTGCCTCTAGTCTGACTACCGGTGCAAAAGTTTCTTCAAAATCAATGCCTTCAACCTGAGCATAGCCTTTACATACCAATCTTGCCTTATTTCTGACAACCTTGCCCATCTTCATTCAATTTATTTCTAAAAACCCATTTAGTGCCAATTATGTTTTTATTTGTTGGTCTAGGTACTAATTCCCAGGTATTGTTTTTCTCTATCTGATCTAGTTCTTCATTGATTGCCTTCATCCAACTTTCATCAGTGCTTGCTTCAGCAACATTTTTAGGTTCAATACTAGATAACAGAGAATAGTTCCTCACTGCTATTCTTCTTGTCTGAATACCATCTGTGGGATCCCCAATAATCTGTTCACTTGGATGATTTTTCTACCAGTTGCTTGTTTTAAATTTCCTATTTTCTTCTTCTTCAGATTCAGTTTTTACACCATCTGGATCAATTTTCTGATTCTTCTCTATTTCTTTTTCATCATCACCTTCAATGACTTCTTCATACATAGGGTAGTTTTCTTGATAAGTAGTTTCTTGTTCTCTACCTTCATCAACTTTCACATCAGCACTTTCAACAATTTTCTTCAACCTCTTGTTGTAACATGTGTAGGCCTTGCTTTTTGTTGAGTAACCAAGAAAGATACCTTCATCAACTCTATCTTCAAATTTACCGAGGTTATCTTCAGTCCGTTTTATGTAGCACTTGCTTGCCAAATACTTTGAAATGTCTTGCTGTTGCCTTTCTGCCAAACCACAACTCATAAGGTGTTTTGCTTTCATGTGGTCTCAGCATGCACATGTTTTGAATGTAAACTACAGTATGAACTGCCTCTTTCCAAAATCTATCAGCTATTTTGTTTTCTGCCAGCATTGTCCTTGCCATTTCCTGCACTGTTCTATTCTTCCTTTCTACAACACCATTCTGCTGAGGTGTCCTAGCTACTGAAAACTGTCTTCTTATCCCATGTTTTTGATAGTATTCTGCAAATTCTTCGGAGATAAACTCTCCTCCCCTGTCTGATCTTAGGCATTTAATTCTTTTTTCTGATTGATTCTCAACAAGATTTTTGAAGGTTTTAAACATCTCAAAGGCTTCTGACTTGAGTTTCAAAAATAGTACCCATGTCATTCTTGAGTAGTCATCTATACACAACATAAAATATTTGTGTCCATTTATGCTTTCGGTTCTCATGGGTCCACATAGATCAGTGTGAATTAGTTCTAATGGCTTGCTAGTGAAGTATTCTTTTGCTTTGAAAGTGGCTCTGGTTTGTTTTCCCTTTTGGCATGACTCACAGATGCTATTTACAGGTTTGCCAATGTTTGGTATATCTCTAACTGCTCTTTTTGAACTGATTTTTGCCAGATTGTCAAAACTAATATGCCCAAGCCTCTTGTGCCATAGCCAGTTTTCATCTTCCTGTCCAATCAAGCATGTTCCTTCTGTAGTTTCTGAAAGTGTATACAGATTTCCAGAAGTTCTCAGTCCAGTGGCTATTAACTTTCCATTTTTTGTCTTTCTTACTTCACAACCCTCCTTCTTGAAGATTACATCATGACCTCTGTCACATATTTGACTTACACTTAGCAAGTTATGCTTCAGGCCAATTACAAACAAGACTTCTTTTGATTTTATATTGCCAACATTGATCTTGATTGATCCCTTTCCAACAATATTTGCTCCATCATTATTTCCAAATTTCACAGAACCACCTTCATAATTCTGTAAATTCTCAAACTTTTGCTTGTCACCTGTCATGTGACTGGAACAACCACTGTCAAGTATCCAAGGTGCTGATTTGTTCTGAGCTTTAAAAGCGGTCTGGACAATCAAAGATTCCTTTTCTTTCCATTCTGGTTTGATAGCAGATTTTGCTACTTGTTTTGCCTTTGTCCTTTCATTAGCATGTGCCTATTTTTCAAGAAATTTTTGGTTTTGTTTCAACCCACTTGGCTGAGATTTTCTACCCTGATAATTATTTGATGCAAAAGTGCTTCTGTAGTTTCTAGCAATATGTCCAAAATTATGACAATTATAACATTCAACTGCATAATTCATTAAAGGAGAAAAAACATTTCTGCTGGTAAAATTCCTTTGAGATACATTATGCCTGCAATCTGAAATCTTATGGCCATAAGCATTGCATTTAAAACAATAACCAGAAAATGCATGATTAAACCTGGGTGCCGGTATTTGCCAGTTTGAAGTAGGAGCCATGACTCTTCTCCTCCTTGGATGTGTGACTTTTGTGAATCCATCTTTGTCAGTATTCTTCTTGAATCTGGAATTATTGTTTTCTTTTGCATGATTTGGTTTTTCTGGTTCAACCTTGATCTTTTCTTCTTTCTTTATGGGTTCTATATTCAAGTTCTTTGAATCCTTTGAAGATTCTCCTTCATCAAAGCCTAAACCAAATTTTATGCCCGAAGGCCTTTGGTTATTTAACATTTTATCCGACTTTACCAGTACTTTCTTCAAACTTATGAAAATAGTTCAATTTTCTATTCATCTCCTCTAACTGCATCCTTAACTTAACAATGTCTTCCTCTAGCTTGCTGCATTCAACTGTCTTTATAGTTAATTGTTCATCAAGAACTTCAGACATTTTCTTGAATTCCTCTGTCTGTATTTTCAGATTGTTTATTATGTCTGTGGCATTCTCTAATTTCTTTGAAAATTTTTTATTCTTCTTCCTTTCTACACTCAACTCTTCAAGTGCAGCAACCAATTCTCCTTCCAAATACACTTCAGCTTCATCCTTGGAATTTTCATCACCTTCCTGATTTTCCTCTGTTCTTTCTTCTTCAAGTGCCATGAACAGAGCTTCACCTCCTTCTTCTTCAGACTCCTCATCTGTGCTTTCTTCAGAACTGCTGACATTCTTGGTTATGAAGCTTTTCTTCTTGAAGTTGTTCTTTCTAAAATTTTGTTTCTTCTTCCAGTCACCTTTTTCTTGGTGTGAACCTTCACCATTTTTGGTTCTCTCCTGCATTGGACATTTGTCTGCAAAATGACCGACTCCTCCATAATTGAAGCATTTAAAAGGTAGCTTCCCTCTATATTTTCCTTTTCCTTTTGTGAGTTTTCGAACAAAATTGGCTTCTGTTTCATCCAGTGTTCCTTCATCCTCAGATTCATGTTCAGCTTTTACATTCTTGTGTGCTTTAAAAGCCGCTTCTCTGTCTGTAGACTTGGTTTGTCCTATTCTCATTTCATATGTTGTCAGGGAACCATGCAACTCATCCATGCTGAAGTTGTTTAGATCTTTTGCCTCTTCTATTGTAGAGACTTTGGAGTTAAATCTTTTGTGAAGTGTTCTGAGAACCTTTTTCACAACAACTGCATCATCAATTTCTTCACCGAGTCCTCTGATTGCATTAAAAATTCCGTTGAATCTCAACATATAAGTCTCTATGTTTTCATCTTCATTCATTTGCAGTGCTTCGAACTGTGCTCGATGAGTTTGCAGTTTTGCTTCCTTAATCTTACTGTCTCCTTCATGGATGCTCTTCAGTTTATCCCACATGTCTTTTGCTGATTTACAACTCATGACTCTTATCAGTTCACTGTCAACAAGCCCACACATTATGGCATTCTTAGCTTTGGAGTTGTTCTCAAATTTCTTTTTCTCAATAGTATCTGTTGGAGGGGTAGTGGGTGTTGTGTATCCACTATCTACAAAATCCCAAATATCATATCCCAATGCACTCAGATATGTTTGCATTCTAAGTTTCCAGAAGGTGTAATTTGTTCCATCAAATAAGGGAGCTTTTTTGGATGAAAATCCTTCACCTCCTGCCATTGTTTCTTCCAAGATCTCCTTAGCTGATTAAGCTTGTACAAGGAACCTTGCTCTGATACCAATTGATGTTCACACAATGACACTAAGAGGGGGGGTGAATCAGTGTAGTTATTTTAACTTCAATACAACAGCATTCAAAGACTGAAGTACAGAAAACTTATAAAACCAGAAGAACAAAATGAGAGCACACCACAACACACAATATAACGAGGTTCACCAATTTGGCTACTCCTCAAAAATTAACTGTTTGGACTTCAATCCAAATCCGGTCTTTGCAAAATTTCAATTTTACAACTTCTTTACCCACGATCCCCTGGAAGGAGCACCAACCCCTGTAATTTTTTGCCGCAACAGATGGAGCACCAACCCCTAGTACCAAGCACCAACTTGGACTGCAATTCTAATCAAATCAAAATGACATAAAAATGTCTTCACTACTCACTCGACCCTGACTGGTCTGTAATTTTAACAACCTCTGCACAATCTCATGTCTCTGCTTATTTCTCTATACAGACCCTCTTTTCATAGCAATTCCCTTCTTACTGCAACAACTTCTTTCTTTCTTCATCAAAAAATCTTTCATAGCAGCTATTCATTTATATACATCCAATCCGGCACGCAGTCGAATCATATACCCAACTGTTCGAATTCTTTTCTCCTGCAAATAAGTGGCTGTTCGAAAATGACTGTTCGAAACCCTGCAATACGACATTTCAAATTCTTGTAGTATGGCTGTTTTGAATGCTGCAAACATATCTTCTCAAAAAGCATATCTTAATCCTTCATATTCGGCTCTTTGAATACAAGCAAAATGTCTGTTCGATTCCATGAGTGCGACCGTTCGAAATCTGTAAAAAGACTTTTCGAAAACCTTTCGATAATTTATATTTGATTCTTCGAATACATGCAAACGGTTGTTCGAATGCATGACTGACACTTAGAAAGCGTTTCAAGCATGCATCTACATCTGTTTCCATGCATGTTCGACACCTGTCAATGTGTAACTGTCTGTCTGACATCAGTTACTGTTTACGTAACAGGCTGCATGATTATGCTTTTTTGACACGTGTCATTTTGCATGCTCCTACGGCTTTTACCCGCCAAACAGTTGCCTGTCGCGATATCGCGACACTTTTAATTTTTGCTGACGTCATCCTTCATAATGTCACGAAATCGTGACGCTTCCAGATTCCAACACCTTTCCTAGGACCCTGTCATGAAATCGCGACACTTTCTGACTTTGCTGACGTCATCATCATTCTTGTCGCGAAATCGCGACGCTTCTAGCTTCTGCTGACGTCATCATCCTTTTTGTCATGAAATCGTGACACTTTCGGCTTTCGTACACTCTTCTTTGCCAGCAGCAGCGAAAAAGGAACATGTCACGAAATCGCGACACTTTGCTCTTTCGTACAACTCTCCTTGCCAACTCCAGTGAAAATGGAACATGTCGTGAAATCGTGACACTATGCTTCATGCAATGGCGAAATTTTTACATCTTTGTGCCTTGTGTTTTCACCTTGCCTCTTTTCATGAAATTTTGACTTGTAATATCATTGCTGCATCTTTCAGTTCTACACTTTTGACTAGTAGCGAAATCGCTACACCTTAGTTTCCCTTTGTTTCAACATGTAGCGCCATCGCTACACCTTAGTTTCTCTTTGTTTCAACATGTAGCGAAATCGCTACACCTTCTTCTTGTGAATTTTTACTTGTGTCGAAATCGCTGCAACTCAGTTTTCTTAACTTCCGATTTGTAGCGAAATCACTACACCTTTGTTTCCATACATTTCCAGTTGTGCTTTGAAATGCGAAACTTCAACATGCATGGAAATCGCTACTCTCTTCATTGCAAGCTCCTTTCCTCCATTTATGTCACGAAATCGCGACACATTTTCTCTCTCCTCAGCGAAAACTCGACATGTCGCGACATCGCGACATTTTGGCATGCATTTTCTCTCTCCTGCTTTTTGTCGCGAAATCGCGACACATTTTCTCTCTCCTCAGCGAAAACTCGACATGTCGCGACATCGCGACATTTTGGCGTGCATTTTCTCTCTCCTTATTTTTGTCGCGAAATCGCGACAGAAAACATGTCGCGATATCGCGACAGTTTTCTTCCTTGTCTCTTTCTGCCAATTTTTGAATCTGGGTCACCTCTGTTTTGCTTGAAACTTTCTGCACTTGATCTGATCGACCTCTGAACTGCATCAACTGCATCAATCTGTCTGTGTTGACAACAATGACAATACTTTCTCAATGCTTTTGCTGCACCTTGCTCAACAGATAGGAATGGGTATGGATTCACCAAGTGGAACTTCAAGGTATTTGCACCTTCAAGGAACCACAACATTACATGTTATAAGTACAATAATGTCAGGCATATGACTAAGTGGTGTAGAATAAAATTTCCAAGAACAAGCAAGAACACGAATATTCAAAAGAGTCAATTGAGAAATAAAGTGGACAAAGAAAAAGAACGGTGTATGCTGGAAGTAGAGATACTCCTACCCCAAAATTAATCACCTCAAAGAGAGGAGGTGGGGAGGGCATTGAGCTAAGAGTTTTATATTTAGCCCCAAAGGTGTCTCTTTGTCATTGATGTTAAAGGGAGAGAGATTTGAGTTAGGGAGAGAGCATTCAGTCAAGAGGAGCAATTTCTCAAGGGGAGCAGAATTGAAAAAGGTAAAATATATGCTTAAATAAAAAAAGGGTTGATCCGTAAACCTTACTGTCTCAAAATTAAAATATAACCGTGGTGAGAATCAATTGTCTTCCTTTTGCACAGATGGGAGAAATGAAAAAACTAGTCCAAGAGGGGAAGATAAAATATGTAGGTCTGTCGGAAGCCTCAGCTTCGACAATACGCAGAGCCCATGCTGTGCATCCCATCTCTGCTGTGCAACTTGAATGGTCCCTGTGGAGTAGGGATGCCGAAGCTGAGATCATTCCAACCTGCAGGTTCACACAATACGCAAAGTTACAGCAAATACTTTTCCCTTCAATCATGATAATTATAAATTGTTTATGGTTAGGTTTTTTAGTTTGCAGGGAGTTAGGTATTGGAATAGTGGCTTACAGCCCTTTGGGTAGGGGATTTCTTTCCTCCGGAGCAAAAATTGTGGAGAGTATTACGGATAATGACTTCCGTAAGGTAATAACTGGTACCAAAACTCTGCTGATATGGTCATTATGTAATTTTGTTTTACCCTCCAATTATTGTGGATTGGTTGAGATGATATCGTTTGTATGTTTTAACAGACGATTCCGAGGTTCCAAGGTGAGAATCTTGAGCGCAACAACGTACTATTTCAAAAGCTGAGGGAGATAAGTGCGAGAAAAGGATGCAGTCCAAGCCAGCTTGCTCTTGCGTGGGTCCAACACCAGGGTAATGACGTTGTGGCCATACCTGGAACCACCAAGGTTAAAAATCTGGATGCAAACATCCTCTCCCTCACCGTGTATTTAAGCGGTGAGGACATGAAGGAGATAGAAGCCGCTTTTCCCGTGGACGCTGTAGCAGGAGCTCGATATGAAGAAGATCACATGCAATTCTGCTGGATGAATTCTGAGACGCCCCCCTTTAATGCTTTTGATTGGAAGTAGCTAGACAAACGACCTGGAACCTTTGATTTCTCTCATGAAATTAAGGCCTCATATTTTCCTAAAATTTCTCGGCGTCTATAAACTCGCCAATTCGAGCTGACAGTTCTGTCAAAAAAAAATCGTCAATTTCGCCCACGAAAATTGGCTGGAGTCGCAAAAATAAAATAAAATAAAAGCGCAGACATTTGTTTTACAATAAAAAAGATCCATGATTTCTTTTCTTTTACTTTTTTTAAGAACTACTAGAATCTCATTTTTCAATTTTGAATCATTTTTGTTGTATATAAAAAGTTCCTCATAAAAAAATAAAGATCAAGGCAGGGGACAGAGAGGGTCGAGACCGAGGCAGCGGAAAACAGGGGTCGAGGCCAAGGCCGAGGCAGGGAGTCATGGGAGGGATGGAGGGAGCGGAGAGGTATACACATAAATTTTAATTAAATATTTTAAAAATGGATGGAAGCGTTTATTTAATTAAATATTTTAAAACTGGAGGGAGGCAGGGAGAGGTGTACAAATAAAATTTAATTAAATATTTTAAAAATGAAAACAATATTATTATTAAAATAATGTAGTTTATATATGAGGTAGGGAAGAGGCACACAGATAAATTTTACTTAAATATTTTAAAAATATAAATAACATTATTATTAAATTTTATATACATTAGTATATTTAAAAAAATGGAAACAATATTAGTATTAAAATAATGTAGTTTAATGTAGTTTATATATGAGGTAGGGAAGAAACACACAGATAAATTTAATTAAATATTTTTAAAATATAAATAATATTATTATTAAATTTTGTATTGATAAGTATAGTTTTTGTTTTAAAAGGGATTATGGTTGGGTGGAGATTGTTCAACCCTTTATAAAAAAAAAAAAATAAAATAAAATAATAATAATATTTTTCCTTAATAAAATATCTTTTAAAATTTTAATATACTTTATATCTCAATAATGTATACCTCTTTCTTGATCTTCTGTATCTATTGATAAGATCATAGAAGGACAACAACATAAGGCTTCTTGATCTCGTGACAACATTAGACTCGTATAGGATCGACAGGGAAAGGCAAACAAGATTCATGCCGGACCAAGGCAGGGGAAAGGCAGATTACATGTATAAAATATGTTTAAGTTATGTATAAAATATGTTTAAGTTATTTATTTATTTGTCGAGGATACGGGATCAACACGAGATTAAAAAATTATTTGTTTGTTTATCTATTTATTTTAATATCTTCGATGTTTCTTTCTTGAAGTTGCCGGAGAACTTGCGAAAATTAGGCTCCCTGCTAGATACTGTATTTGTTGAAAGAATGTCACAGACTTACAATTTTGATATTGTCATTCTGTCTTTCCTTCTCTCCTTAGTGTTTGATATTTGTGTTGGAAAGGATAAGCAACGCTGCCTCCATCACCAGTATCTCCTACTACCTTTTAGAAAATTAAAAATCACATCATAATGGTTATGGTAAGCGTTTCCAACAACGCTATAAAAAGTTTTTTTATTTTAAATTATAAATTAACATGCGAGTCAATGAACATAACTATTGGTGCCTTTTGAGTAGACTTTTTGCCCACCCTCTTTATTATTTTAATTATTATTATTATTTTTTATTATTAATTAATGGGTTTTTTTGAGAGGAACCCATAATCAAAACCATCCTCTTTCGTAGGATACCAAAAAAGGAGCCGAAATCCCAGCAGGGATCGCCAACCAACTTGACCATAACAAAGCCTACAAACAGGAACAAACAATAGGTTGGGAAAACAACTTGATGCCAGCCAAAAAGACATTCATAGATAGGACCATCCCTTAAATTTTCAGCATCTAGGTATTAGTAGAAGCATTCAGTTTTGAGGAGACAAACTCCATTAGGCAGCCTTGGAGACGATTCACATCCTCTATGAATTCAATAGTGATCTTGAGCGTACCCAGAATGGTCTTCTATTTCTCATCAATAATTTTGATCGACTGCACCAAATTACGAAGTGATTCTACTGAAGCAGAGTCAAAAGCTCCCAATACTTCAGGTATAACTTGTTGTATCAGCTAAGGTCGGGCCCCTGAACCACAAAGGCCTATCTTAATTTTTGAATCCACAATAGGTATTTTCTTTTCTGACAATATCCTGGACCGCCTCTTTTGTCTTACTCTCACCCATTTTGACGTCATTGAGAGCTCGTCTGATTTATTATTGTCCTCAGATCTTCTGGAAGAGATCATAGGGCTCTCCATGAGGACGTGGTTTGAGAAGATAGGTCTAGACTTCTTGGGCCACTGCAAAGTACCTCCTCTAACACCCTTAGATGACATTGAAAGCTCCCTTGTCATCCGGTCAGAGGGAGGTCTCGAAATGCTCGAGCATATTTTCGAATCATTAGAGACCACATGAGCCGAAAATGGCTCCTTTGGTATTGATACGTTCAGAGCTAGCAAAGGGTTGGTCTCGATGAACTTGAAGATTTTCATTATATCCATCTGTCTTTCTAAAGCAACAAATTTCACAATCAATAAAACTAGTTCCTGGTGTAACAAATCCAGACCCTTCCCATTTCTGATGTTTGACATTTATTTCTTCAAGGATTGGAACAAAAATGCAAGGACATTCATTCTTCTCTCTCCTCAACTAATTGAGGAGCATTACATGGAAGCTTTTGATTACTTCACGTGAAGGGTTCAACATGAAGTAGTCCGTGATAATTAATATCACGCAGTCCCACGAAGGTTGAAGCACCTTAGTCCTTAAACCATTTTTTCTCTTTCGATAAAAATTCCCCTTCATCTAGAAAATAACCCAATTCCATTAACAAGGAATGTCCACCTCTGTTATGACAGTTTCCATCTAGGTAGAGACCTGTGATCCTAGCTATGAGGTCTTTTTCTATCTCAAAAACCAAGTTTCCAACCCTTATCGAGCCCTCACACCATGAGTAATCCAACCACTTGGATAGCAGCATATTATGACCATGAAACTTCCTTAAATAACCTAGAAGCCCACCTTGATCCAGAATAGTAAATACCTCCTCATCTGCAACTAGAGGAACCGACTCCAAATGGAGCTTCAGGAACGTCAGTATTGACTTTGAACGTTTTTGTCTCTCCATCACAATAAACTTCTCCTCATAGCACTCAAACTCCACTTAGAACAAAAGGTCCAAGAGCCAATCGAACATAACCACTAAAAATATCTAGAGAGGGTTCACGAAGAAAACCTACACAGAAGTCAAGGATGACTAATGTAGCCAGGCAACAAAATCTCGAACACCCAACACCATGGGAAATGAAAAACAAGGCAATAGGGATCACACTCGTTGGAATATAGGATAACATGATCCAATCTGTCTTTAGATAGAGCGACATATAAATCCAACAAGGTCCACCAAGAGCCACCTGGTCCACACCCAATACCACATGATACCATGCATCCTCCTTAGAAATAAAGGAATTCTAGACCAACTCTGTACTAAGAAACATCTCCTGCAAAAAAAGCATTTGCATGTAACTCCAACGAAAAGGATCCTCATGAATGACCATGGACAATAGAGGGGCGCTAGCACAACGATTCACAATTACACATGGTAAAATGCCAGTGACCATAAGGAGTGTCTAGCTCATGAACCCGAGGGAAGGAGCCCAACCACAAGGACCCACCCCAAATATATTAGAAGCAATTATATTTCAGGATGATATTCAATTCCTTGGGATAAGTGGATCTCAAATTAGACCTTCCCATGTGAGCAACACCCCAGTTAGCCAAGAAATCCACCACTCTATTACCTTCTCTCTAAATGTGGGTGATCTGTACTTCATCCATAGACTGTAGAATTCTTCTTATCTCATTAACTAAATTGAACAAGCACCAATTAGGAGACTTATTCGACTTGAGCAAATTGATCAGACTCAATGAGTCCCCTTCCATGACCACCTTTTTATAGCCTAAGTTTTGCAATAACATCACACCTTCGAAAGTTGCTCTAGAATCTGCAAAGAAGAAATATTGTGAGGAGAGATGCTCGACAAAAGCTGCAACAAGCCTATCATTTTCATCTCTGACAACCCCTCTAGCCTTGGCTAAAACCGGATTTCCTTTAGAAGCCCCATCAAAGTTGAGTTTCACCCATTCGCTTGGAGGAGACCATATAACAACTAATCTTGGGTTGGACGTTTGTAATTGTATCCTATCAACGAAAAAGCCAAGGGAATACTCCAAATCCACTTCGAATGCACTAGATCTTTGGTTTCTCTTGCCCTGCACCTTGAATGCCACACCCATATTTTCAATAGTGCTCCACAAGGATCTGGAACCCACATTGAGGGGGCTACGTTTAGAATTTTAAATACTCGAGCATTTCTCTCTTTTCAAATGCCCCACAAAAGGTGAGGGAGGAGTAGATTTCAAAAACGTCTGAGTCTAGGAGAACAAAAGGAAGGCTCCCATTGAGAGATTATCTCCATAATGGAGTTAGGGAAGACCTAATTAACTGACAAGAATCCTAAGACCACCTCAGAGACACCTTTGGAGAAAGAACAACTACAAAAAATGTGATTAATCGATTCTAGGATAACTTTGCAGAGGTAACACCTGTTGGAGATCACCATACCCCCTTCTCAAGATTTTTAATAGAAAAAAATTTATCTTAGCCAAAGGAAAATATTAACCTCAGGTAAGAGATTTTTAATCCAAATTTTAATTTTTATTATTATTTCATTAACTTAAAACTATTAATATTTTAATAATAATATTATAATAAAACATATAAAATTTAAAATATTTAATAATATATTATGAGTAATAATACAAAATTATTTTTACATTTTTATTTTAATTATTTTAAAATAATTTTTAATTTTTTAAAATAAAATATCTAAAATTAAAATTAAAATTTATCTCGAATTAGACTAACCCTAATTTCAAGTAATCAATGTTAGTTATACTATTACATTATTCTCATCTACTTGTAGCTAGATCTACTCTAAGAACGAAGAGTGTGTAGTAGGAATAGTAAGAATATGTGTAAAAAGTTTTCATATGATATTTTGGAAGGATGAGCTTTATATAGACGAATCTATCTAAGTTTTTATTTATTTTTTAAACATAATTATATATAATTTGTTTTAGTTTGAATTTGATTTTATATATCTTGTTTTAGTTTGGATTAGACTTTTTTATTATATATATATATATATATATGAAAGTTCTAAAATATATCATTATGATATGTCATAAAAATTATAAGTATTTATTTTTAGTAAACCATTCATTCGTTAGTTCATTATATTTTCTTAATTTTTACTTATATTATGTCTTCTTTTCAAAAGGTGTATTGATGTAGTTAAGTTAAAATTAAAATAATAAAAGAATCGTTTGATCCTGATGGCGAGCAAAAGGCGGGCAAAGGCGAGCGAACGTGCGGTGATCGAATGACTAGCTAGCGGGAGACAGAGGTACGGGAGTAAAAGCGATCACTCGGGGGTGATGCGTCGACGAATGAGAAGAAGAGAAACAAGAATAGAAACCCTAGGACCAGCTCATGATCACAAGATGAATCTAACTTCCACCAGGCAGAGGATGAATCAATGAATGAAAATAATCCAAGCACAGGAGGAGATAGGAAAGAAGGATGCAGAGGTAAAGACCCACCAGATAAAAATGAAATAGTCGGCAAGAAGATCAATCAATATTCTTTCGCAAAAGTGCTTCAAGGTAAACCTAAACCTAGGTCCTCGGTGGTAAACACCTTCATAACACAAGGCTGTAATGTCCTTTGTCATGTGCAAGTCATGACGAAATACGCTAATCAAGACTCATTTTCCCTGGTAGGGAAATTTTTTGGAGGGAGACTGGACATGGACTCACTTCGATATTGGGAGACACTCAAGTGGAAAACCAGAGGGTACCTAGAGCTATCAACCATGTCCGGAGGGTTCTTCATGGTCCACCTCAATACACAGGAAGAAGTTGATCGAATCTTTTCCAGGAGGCCCATGGTTTTTTGGAATAAGTCTCTTTCTCCGAAAGTGGGGAGAGGACTTTGATCTAGAGTCACAAAGCATAAATTATGCCCCCATTTGAGTGTGGCTCTCAAAATTGCCACCACATTTCTTCTATGAAGATGCACTCCATGCGATAGCCCAAGCAATAGGGGAATTGGTAGCCATTGATCCAGCAACTCGTGCTCGTACTCGCTTGACGCAAGCTCACATATGCGTCAACGTCAACCTGGAAATGCAGCTCCCTAGCGAGGTTAACCTAATTTATGGAAACTACAAGCGAAGCCAGCTGCTGGAATATGAAAACAAACCCACGTTTTGCTCTGAATGTCAACTGCAAGGGCACATTTTGTCTCAATGCCTAAACCACAAAAACACGCAGACAAAGTCACAGATTATGGCCCGCCCAGTCTAGGGGAAAAATCATAAGACAAAGGCTGGAATGAGACAAAAATAGAACCATAATGGCAAGAAAAAAGATTTTCCCTCTCCAAGCAATGATAAATAAAAGGTAAGTAATTTTTTCACCATCTCCAACAAATTTGATTTACTTAGCAATTCTGGTCGTAATCATAAATTCCAATTTGAGGAAATCCCCTGAGGAAACCCTTTATCCAAACCCTATCATTCAACTAGATGCTATTTATTTCATCCCCTAGAAAACCCCCTACCATCCGCACCCCGATGCCATTCCCCCATTCTCGTCAACCATTTTGACTCCTCGAATCCCTCCCAAAACTCCCTAGCCCCCCATTCCCCCATCATTGTCTTTCCCTCCCAAAAATACTGGGACACCCTGATCCCCATCCATATCCCTCGAAGCTGAGGTTGAAAACGATGATTCTTACCAAGAGTCCCCAAAACCATGGATTCCAAAATAGACTCGAAGTTTCAGAAAGACCCAGATTGATGTGGAAGGCGGTAGAAAGAAGGGAATACACTTGGAGACATATTTGAGAAACAAATATACAGCTAAAGATATAGCCAATGGCACTCAAAAAACTCTATTCCAGGAGCTAAGGATAACAAACAAGGAAGAAAATAAGAGATCCAAAACCCCTACGCAACAAGGCAAAGGGGCAGAAAACCATCCAAAAGTTTTAAATGAAAGTCCTCTCCTAGAACATGAGAGGACTAAATGGGGCAGCCAAACAAAGACTGGATACTGCCATATGGAAGGAAATGAATCCTACTATTTTCCTCATCCAATAAACCAAATTATATGAGCACAGGTCACCAAGAGTTGCCAAAACCATCTAGAGGAAGTATGAGTTTGTCTACATCCCAACATAGGGTACCTCAGGCGAATGCCTTTGCCTTTGGGATCAAACAAAATTTGAAGGGTGAGTTATTTCAGGTGATGGGCACCTGTCCAAAATCCTATTTCATGACTCTAACACCTAGCTCTCTTGGTTCTTGAACAATGTGTATGCTCCCAACACCTCACAAGATAGAATAATCCTATGGAACAAACTTTCCCAGATGAGACAATCCTTCAGTGGCATACCCTATATCTTAGTAGGGGACTTCAATAATCCCTTGCATCCTTCTGAGAAGAGAGGTAGAAATGCCATTACTTCTAGTGCCACATATGACTTTGCTCACTTTGTAGACTCAAGCAAACTTATGGATGTCCAACTGAAAGGGTCCCAGTTCACTTGGAGCAACATAAGGGTAGGAGACCTTATTCAAGAGAGACTAGACCATTCCTTATGTCCCAAGAAGCGCTCCCTCTCTTTGGGAATTTCAGTCTGTAGGCGCTCCTAAAAATTGGGTCTGATCACATCCCCATGATGTTTGAAACAACCAATAGATCTTAGTTCAAAACCCCTCTCCATTTTGAATCTATGTGGACCCAACACCCATATCTCAAAAATAAGATTACTGAGTGGTGGGGGGAAAAGTTCCCTGGGACTGTCATAAACCAAGTAATGTAGAAACTCCAATCAATCAAGGGAAAGCTAAAGGTTTGGAACAAAGAGACTTTCGGGAACATATTTGAAAACAAAAATATCATCAAAAATAGACTCAACTAGATTGAGGACAAGGTTCCAACAAGGGCAAGGAGATGACAATATCAAAGCAGAGGAGAGGATTTTTCTTGCAGAATACCATAACACTTTGCAAAAGGAAGAAATATTATGGTGCCAGAAATCAAGACAGTTGTGTCTTAAGGAAAGATATTCCAAATCCAAAAATTTTCACATCTCCACCCTTAGGCACAGAGGAGCCGACATGATAAAAACCCTCACCAAGTAATATGGAGCCTACACATATGATATCTACCAAATCTAGGATGAAGCTATTAACCATTTTAAAATCACCCTCAGTGTCCCCTCCCCCCCAGCCATGCTATGGACACCCTCCTTGAGAAAATTCCCAGATCCATCCTTGAGGCCATGAATATCTATCTTCTCAGCCCTTTCACCCCTAAAGAGATCCACCAGGCCCTCTTTTCCATGTAGCTAGACAAAGCTCCAGCTCCTGATGGATTTTCTCCCAAGTTCTTCGAAACCTACTAGGACATCATGGTGTTTGACCTTTGCCTGGCCATTTTTGAAATGCAAACTATCAGATTCATTCCCAGGGATATAAAATCCTCTTTCCTAGCTCTCATTCCCAAGGGGCCCAACACCCAGTTCCTATCCGATTACCGCCCCATCAGCCTTTGCAATACCATTTAAATTTTTTTGTTCAAAGCCATGGGTAACAAACTAACCAACATACTCCCATCCATCATTGACCCCTGCCAAGGTAGTACTGTTAAAGGTCAGAATATTTTTTATGGAGTCATCACTATCCATGAACTCATCCATTCAGACCAAAAGTCCAACAAGTCAACCTTCTTCCTTAAACTTGACATAAACAAGGCATTTGATAGAGTGGACCAAGACTTTTTGACCAAAATCCTCCTCAAGTTTAGGTTTCGTGAGAATTGGGTCAAGCTGATTTCAAATTGCATCTCCTCTCCCTGGTTATTTATCATGGTCAATGGTTTAGACGCAGGGTAATTCCCTAGTTCCATAGAATTGAGACAAGGGGACCCCTTCTCCCCCATTCTATTCATAATCTTGGATGAAATCCTAGGAAGAGCTATCAAATTTGCATGCTCAAGAAGATTGATTTTAGGTATCAAGGATGCTTCCAACCTTCAACCCTTGACCCATCAGCAATTTGTGGATGACACCCTACTAGCCACATCAACCTCTATCTCTGAATCCAAGGTCATCAAGTCTATCCTAAAGCTGTATGAGGAAGCTACTGGATAGAAAGTTAATTACAAAAAATCAAGCTCTACTTCATCAACACCCCTGCAAGACGACAACTAAAAATTGTAGGTATTTTGGGTTGCATAATCGCCAATATCCAAACCACCTATCTTGGGCTCCCAATGTTTCAAGGGAGGCCAACCAAGACTATGTGTAATAGTGTCATTGAGAGAATACACAAGAAGTTGGTACAGTGGAAAGGGGCCCTCCTCTCACAAGTAGGTAAAGGCACCTTAGTTAAGTCTATTTTCCAAAGTATCCTGGTGTTTTTTCTTTCTATTTTCAAAATCCCAAATGTTGCGGGAGAAAGCATAGAAAAAATATAGAAGCACTTTCTATGGGCAGGGATAGATAATCAGCGAAAGTTTCATCTAGTGGCCTAGGACAAAGTCTGAACCCCAAAAGACAGAGGTGGGCTTGGCTTATGCAGAATCAACCTCATGAACCAGACCCTCCTAGCCAAACAGGCGTGGAAGGTGGCCACCAATGCCAACTTAGACTAGGTCTCTATCATCCAAAGAAAATACCTTCAAAAAAAATATTTCAAGGATGAAGGGACTCCTAGCATTGGGTCCCACTTCTGGCGATCAATTTCACAAACAAAGAACATTATTCAACAGGAAACAATATGGCTATTTGAAAATGGAGTGGACATTAACTTTTGGCATGACTCGTGTGCTAGGGATGAACCTATCATAAGAGACACCAACATTGTAACAATTAAACACCTCACCAATAGCAAATTTGATCATAGAGTCGTTGATTTTATAACCACTCAAGACAACCATAGATGGAAGGTAATCGAGTTCAGAGTCAAAAATATAGTGTTAGATAGAGCCAAGTTTGCCCTCCAGTATATTCTTAGGGTGAATTTCATTCCTTAGACCCAGACAGCTAACAAGTTTTGTTGGAAAGGTACCAGTGATGGTTAGTTCTCTATGAAGTCAACCTACCATCTGGTTGACATCCCTCCCAAGTGACCCAGCTCCACCAACATCCCCACCATTACAAGGTCCATTTGTCTTAAGCATTTGGTCTTGAAAATCGCTCACTTTTTCTGGCTCATAGTCCACAACAAAATTTTGACCATAGACAACCTGATCAAGAGGGGCATCATCATCCCTAATAGATGCTACCTCTGCACCAAGGCATGGGAGTCCACTCAACACTTATTCATCGATTGCCCCTTCTCCATTGAGGTTTTTTCCTCCCTAAAAAGTAAGTTCCAAGTAATCTAGGCCTGGTCCAAGTTCATCCCTGACTTGGTCACCCAATGGCACAACGCCCTCAAGAACCCAAGAGTCAGGTTTCTCTAGAAATCCTTGCTGCACCATGTCTTTTGATAAATTTGGCTGGAGAAAAACAAGCGCATTTTCAATGACAAGCCTAGGAACCTTGAAGTTGTCGCTAACAAAGCCTTGAATTTTGCTTTGGAAAATGCTAACATCATCCTATGCATAGACTCCCATTCTTGCAGAAGGCAGTCGTTAGTGATCAAGAGCCTGTGAATATCCACTAAGTGTTCAAGACCTCAGAATCCCCCTAGCTCCTAGAGTAACATCAAATGGATTCCTCCCTAGGTTGGCTTAAGGCCAATTTTGACGGTTCCTCCAAAGGTAACCCAAGAGATGCAGGGGTCGGAGGAGTCATAAAGGACCATATGGGCAATATAATTTTGGCCTTCACAAAAAATATTGGGATTCAAACTAACAACTACATGGAAGCTCGGGCTCTCTTGAGATGTATTCAAGTTAGCAAATCCATGGCCAATCGAATCATATTCGAGGGATATTCACTCATTGTGGTTAACCATATCATCAGTAACATTAATGGGGGTTGGAACATCCATAACATAATCCAAGACTGCTAGGATTCCCTCTAGCAACATCCCCAAACCGTGACCAGTCACGTGTTCAAAGAAGCGAATAAGGTGGAAAATATCTTGGCCAACACAATGACCAATCAAGCTAGCTTGATTATTTGGGAAGATATCTTTCCCCAGGAAATCAACACGACAACCAATCATGATGCAAGGTACATTCATAAGAAGAAGCACCAACTACCATAGCGGTGTTTCATTAACACCTAAGGCATTTTTTTTAACACTAGAACAAATATAAGGAATGTAACAAATGGTAGTTTTAGCATCCACAAAGGAGTTCCTTCAATGCTAGAAAGGTGTTCTCTTAACACCACATTCATTGGGAACTCAATAATTTCCACCATTTCCTAATGTGTATCCAACACTACCACTCCCAAGACCTCTGCTCCAACTGATCACCGTACCCCTGGCCAGCCCCTGAGAAGCAAATAGAAATCAGTTCGTCCCTCTCAAAAAAGTAGGAAATCCCATCGACTGTAGATAAATAACATGAGTGCTCCAGGATAGATTCCTAAGGTCATCATCGATGAGGATGAAGAGACATCTAGAAATACCGAATATATGTTGTGCATAGCCACCCTCACTCGCATCAACAGAACTGTGGACCTCCTAAAGTCAGCAACCAATATCATTAGGGACACTGGCACCAGCCTGACCAATGCCATCAATGAATTTTAGGAGCTCCTTGGCATGTTCAAGGTCCTCCTTAGCCCTAACTAGAAAGAGGTTGATCACCAGGATCGAAAAGAGGTATCACAATAGCCCTGGGAAGGTAGTTTCAGACTGATGGATTGTCGGTGATTGTATTAGCATCTGTTTAGCTCTGTACTGGTTGACTGCTCTTTTGTTTTTTGCCTTGAATGGAAGGGTTGGACTATGTGTCTAGAACTGGTTTGTTTTTGTAATATCGACAATGTTTATGCCCTATGTAACAGGGATGGGTCCCTTCAACCTGATCAATAAATAAAACTTTTTTTACCTACCAAAAAAAAACATTAAAAGAATTAAATGTTTATCTAGTTGTTTTTATATAAAGACAACATGATACTTGCTTTTAAAAAATATTATAATTACATTAACATTAGTTGCAACTCAAGTATAGATTTTTTTTGTTAAAAAAAGGTTTTTGTATTACTTATAAGAAAATAAGAAAGTTATATTATCTACATTGTCATGCAAATAGGGATTTCATATCTTAAGCACATTTTACTAATACAAGGACAGAGAAATATATGGCTTTCTTCTGAGTCATGACATATAGGAACTAGAGCTATTATCATCGATATGTAGTATATGGTACAAATCTTTCCTAATTTTCTACATCCACCATCATGGAAGATCTCCATAACAAGTCATATCCCTATGGTCTAAAGTCCAATACACCATAGCATCTATAATATTATTTTATTCTTGAGTAGCATGAAGAAATTCTACTATTTTAAATTTAATTTGAAGTGCATGTATCTTGTTAGTCACTCTTTATAATTTCTAAAATTGAGAGGAGGTCCTAATTGATGTCTTCAATTTATTATTGGTTACTTGTGAGTTTGATTCTACTTGTATTGTAGACAAACCTTAACAAATTTTTGAAGGCCACAAAGGATAGTACATTCTTCTGATATATTATTAGAGATGATGCCAAGATTTTTAAAAAACAAAAGAATTAGTACCATCTAATAATCTTCCAATACCTCTTATACTTGCCCTTCCTAGATTACCTCTTGATGCACCATCAGTGTTGATATTTCCTATACCTATGAGAGGGGTTTGCCATGGTCTATCCCTTTGAATAGTAGGCCGAGGAACTTGTGGATACCTATATCTTCATTCACTCATAATGAGTTGAAGCCCGGAGAGTAAACTATGCCATTATTGAGATATTGTGAAGGGAGATTTCAATGTACGCAAATTAGTTTCCCTGATATTGGCTACAAAGTTTTCCAAATATATTTAACATTATGGTAAATTTCGATATATTCCAAAGCATTAGGGACATGCTAATTAGGGCCATCTATTTCATTAAATTGTCCAACCCATTAATTCTAGTCCAAGTTCTCCATACCTACTGAAGGGAGGTGAATTGCCAGAATATCAGATCTAAAAAGGTTGCCAACCATTTCCATAATTGAATGACCAGGGGATAGAAGAAAAAAGTGGTCCCAAATTTCATTCTCTAAACAACATAAATCACATCTAAATGGACTAGAAAATCTTGTTTTATCAATTGGTCTCCTATAAGAACCTTCTTGTGGAGTAGACTGTAGGAGTTGGATAAAGAGTGTCAGTTTAGGCCAAGTTAGAAGATGCTAAATCTGGTTGAAGACATCACTAAGTGGATTTTCTCTATGATGAGTGACAAATGAATATCCTATAGTTATAGTATACATATCATTAGAATGTGAACCCCATCCCAACCATTCTTTGTCTTTCACCCAAGAAAGTGTTCATCTTCTAAGAATATGATGAAGAGCCTCCTTGACATCCTCCATTGCCATGATTGGCCAATCCATTATTAGAATTCATACTCTATCTTCCAAATTCATTTCCCCACAATTTTTATAATAATGTGATGTCTTTATCCAACCTTGACTATGGAGTTGTTTCATGATATATTGCAATTCTGGAAATTATTGAGCTAATGAAGGTAACCCATCTAAAGCGTTTGTCCAAAAAAATTCTTGATAGACATTTCCAACTATACAAAATAATTATGATTTGATTATTGTCTCCCCTATCCTTAGTACCTTAAGAACCAAAGATACTCATTGACGAATTTGATATCTAGCAAAAATTTATGGAGCTTGAATTTTTCACACTTGGCTCTTAGGATCCACACCTATAACTCATTAGGGGAAGTGATTAATCACCAATATAATTTTTTTTCCAAGGCTATGTTTTTTTAACCATTGACCAAAGGTCCAAACCTCTCTCCTTTTTTGGAAGACAAAGTTGATCCCACTTCACCAAGGTCCACTTACACTCTACTTTTTCCTCACTCCATAAGAACTTTTGAATAATCTTGTTCAAATTTCTCAGAACATCCTTAGGAATAATCAAAATCAAGGAGACATAGATATGAATAGATTTCAAAACAAACTTAACCAAAGTAAACCTACCTACAATAGCAAATTGTCAATTGGTCTAGTTTTTCAGCCTAATATATATTTTCTCTATCAACCACCCCCACTCTACCTTTTTGTGCTTGGCCACCTTTAATGGAATTCCTAGATAAGATATTGGAAGAGATGCTTTCTTGAAATTTAAAATATTTAGAATTATGGTCTCCATCTAGCAATACAATGAAAGAATATGATCTTAGATTTTTCCTCATTAGTAATTTATCTTGTGTCTACCAAAAATAGGTTTATAATTATTTTGAATATGGATGCTTCTAGTGTAGCAGCATGACCCATCAAAGTTGAGTCATATATAAACTATAAATGAGAAAGATAAGGGTTATCAATGCACATTTGATTTCTTGAATAGATCTATTATTCCTTTCCTTAGAGATAAGTCAACCTAGATATTCTACCAAAATTATAAACAGAGAGGATCCCCTTGGTATATTCTCTTAGAAGTAGTAAAAAAAGAATATGGACTACCATTTATCATCACAACATAATCTATTAAGGAAATAGTGCCTTTAATCCAATCCACCCAATCTTGGGAGAAGCCAGAATTCCTCAAGACCTACCAAAGAAAATCATAATCTAGCCTGTCATAAGCCTTGGATATGTCCAAATGGATAAACATGGAGGGCGATATTTGAGCCTTCATGGAGTGAAGGACCTCCTAAGCAAGCACTATTTCATTTAATTTTTATCTCCTTCTCAAATATCCTCCTTTCTCTAGTGACATTATCATAGGAAGGAAGTGTAGGTCAAAAGGCTTTAACTGTGCATTTCATCAAAAGAAAATTGACCAAGTCTCAAAAAATACTTTAATAGTGCACAAAGGAAGAATACCACATAATGTGAGAAGTATTTCCAATTTAGTCATACAGTATAACAAATATTTCTCATTATCAACTACCCTAGGATTTGCATACATAAACTTTGCTAAGGATTTATATTCTATAAAAACTTTGTATGTAGGTTGAAACAATAAAACCTAGCTAGTATCTACATCTTTTAATAATTTTCTACCTTCAGTAACTTCAGGTGCAAATTATTGAAACTTTGCAAACCTTTTTGGACTGCACCAAAAATAAGCATGTATTTCATATACAAGTTATTCCACTCTCATAACATTATTACCCAACTATTGGACGCCAAAGGCGGCACTTGGGAAGAAAGAAATATAACCCAAAGGAAAAATTCTAATGGAGTTGCACATAGATATTTTCCTAGTGGATACAATTACCTATTATTGGTATAATATAAAGATGCATTACTTTGTTAAAATGGTAATCCAGTTCATTCTAAAATATTCTAAAAACCCTAATCATTAGTGCTTTGGTTATCTATTTTTGCTCAGCACTACGTCACCCGCAACGCTTCCCAAAAAGGGGCATCTGTAGACACCAAAATAGCACCAATCCGATTATGTGACTACAAACACTGATCGCATTAACACAAACAGCTTTCAAGGCAGCCCTCAGAGGTCAAACAATGGTCCTAGCCACTTACACAGCAGTTTAGAAGGTCGAAAAGTAAACAAAGAAAAGTTGGTCATTTTAACAAGGCAAAGTCAAAAGAAAGCCTTGGCCGAGGGTGTCGCGAAATCACGACACCAAAAGCCCAAAGGAAAGCCTTGGCCGAAGTGTCGTGATATCGCGACGTCGCGATATCGTGACAAACTTCGCATTTGCGCCTGGGCAGAGTTTAACCAATCAAAGGCGGACGTTGACCAATCAAAGGCAGACTTAACCAATCAAAGGCAAACTTTAACCAATCAAAGGCAAACATTAAACCATTGAAAGCAAACATTAAACCATTAAAGCAGACATTAAACAAGTGGCAACCGAAGACAGTCAATTATTGCCGCTTGCTGTGCATGCGCGCGTAGGTGGGTAGATTGGCAGTTAGGGGACTATCACAAGGGCAGTCATGTAAGCCAAAGTCAGGGAGGAGTCTCCTCCCTCTTGGGAAGGCATGGCCGCCATGTGGCATCCCTGTGTACCCCTCCAAAGAGACCCCATGGGTCTATAAAATGACAGACTTTCCCGCCCAAAAAAATACAAGTTGGTAGACATTTCAAGCGACGAAGTGCTGCCAAATTAAACACCCGATTGCACTCCTGTTCGATTCATTTCTTCTACATCCATAATCTCTTTCGCAAGAGAGGTTAGTGGGTGGCTTTTAGAAGTGTGGATCTGGACCTCATCCCGACATTTTACCACATTTGATCCATCAATTCAATGACACCACATTCTCTGAGATTTTGTGCCCATCCCTAGTGGATTGGCGTCAAAGTCAAGTTTCAATGATGGGCGGCCCACTCGGGCGCCCCGTAGGCTCTTAGATTCATTTTAATTTATTCCATTATCGCGTGTTTATCCTACATTATACTCTATGTTGTTTAGTTTACAACTTGGATTTCAGTAGACGTTTATCAAATATTATCATGCTTTTGTCGTTTTTGTTGTCCCACTAACCTGTAGGTAACAACATTGATTCGGCATCTTAACACAGTCAAATTCGCGTCCTACCCGAGGATGAATAACAGTTGAATTCGTCCTGCCGATGGACGAATTACAGTCAAGAACAAATCGGCCGACTGTTTTAATGGCAGCGGCCCTCTGGTAAAGTTTTCTATTTTTCTGTCAAATGTGCAGGTCGTTTAAAATCGTTTTACTCACCGATTTAGCTAATATTTCACATGTATATTTTATCATTTTTAGAGAACGAGTTCTTCTTCTTCGCAACAGGTGCTACTAACAATGTCATTGTGTCTCTGAACGCAGGATAAACAGCAAACATCAAGGATTCATTATCACAAGCGACGGCAACATTCTGGCCTGCCCATTTTAAATGTGGGCATGCGGAAGAGGGAAGACTAAGTCACGATTGTAATCCAAAAGCTCATTTAAATGCTCCTAACCCCTAAAAAGGAAGGATGCACCTTTGTAACCGAGGTTAAAAGAATTCAATAAAAGGGCTGTGATTTCTCTAAATTCTTTATCTCCGTTCGAGTGGCTTCTTTCATTTCATGCTTTGCACTCTTTAAGACTTAGGCGTTTATTTGTATTTTGAATGTATCGCAAATAGTTTTTCTTTCAAAACTTCTGGAATCTCATGCTTTCAATCACTAGAAGACTCATCACTCTCTTGAAGCTGTTTACCCTTGGATTTCTTGGTAGCCTTGAAAGCTGCCTCTTTCTTGACATCAACCTTCACTTGAGTTCTCAACTCAAATGTTGCAAGTATACTATGGAGGTCATCCTTTTTCAACTTATCCAAATCTTTAACTTCCTCAATAGCAAAAATATTTTCACTAAATCTATTGGGAAGAGATCTTAAAATCTTATCACAAACATCATTTTCAACAAGCTCAAGACCTAAGTCTTTCATGGAGTTAACAACCTCATCCATACGAAGCATGTAGTCACTAATATTTTCATCATAATTCATCTGGAGTTGTTCAAACATACCTTTGAAGTGTCTCAACTTGGCCTTTCTGACATTTGCATCACCTGTATGAACCACCTGCAACTATTTCCACATTTCACTAGCTGTCTTGTAGTGGATCACTTTGGTGAGATCGAATTTTTGTAAGCCTTTCAGGATTGCATTCATTGCTTTTGAATTGCTGTGATGTAGGAGCCTGTCTTCTTTAGTATAAGGACCATGTTCAGGAATAGTGTACTCATCTTCAATCACTTCCCATACATCATTACCAAGTGCCATTAGATGAACCTTCATCCTTGCACTCCAAAGACCAAAATTTGATCCATCAAGAATAGGCGTTGCATTGCTACTTGAATAATCCATTGTGTTCTTTACTAGCTTTTCCTTCAAGCTATTAAAATTTCTAAAGGCACCGGCTCTGATACCAATTGAAGAACACAAGCTTATACTGAGAGGGGGGGTGAACAGTATAAGACCTCTTTTTACTTTTACCTTTATACTTCAAAATAGTAAAGCAATATACTCAAAGCAATATCAAAACAATCCACAATATCATCCATAAAGTGACACCAATTTTAACGTGGTTCAACCAGAATGGCTGGGCTACGTCCACAAAACTTTTCTCTAAAAGTTATCTCAACTTTCTTTGGGAATCCTTCCCAATTACAATGTTTATGAGCCTCAACTCAAAGGAGATACCTTCCCCTAATCTCGAGTTCATGGGCACCAACCCATAGGAGACACCAATCTCCTAGCTCTACTCTAACTGGTGATCCTCTAGAAAACCTCTGCCTTCGCTGCCCTTAGCAAATGGAACTCTATCCATAGAAGACACCTATCCTCCCTAATCTGGCTGGAGACATCTGTCCTCAACTCTATCACCTCCAAAGATGGTCCTTAAATTTGCACTAAACATAGTCCTTTGGTTTAGCATAAATGTCCTCGTTCTCTTTCTCTGATCTGCACCAAACACAGTCCTTCGGTCTAGCACAAATGTCCTCGTCCTCTTTCTCTTGGTCTGGGTACAAATATGTCCTCAGATCTGCACCAATATCTGTCCTCAAATGGTCCTCAAATCTGGTTCACAAAAGTGGTTCACAAACTTTCACTAAAGCTTGCTTGATCTTCACCCAAGTCTTCACCAAGACTTGTCTCAGATCTACTTTGCAAGTTCTCACTAGAACCTACCCAAACTGCTCCACAAGCTCAACAAAAGCTTGCTCAAATCTGTCCAACAAGCCCTCTCAATGACTTGTCCAAAACCTGCTCACAAGCTCTCACAAAGCTTGCCCAAGGCTGTCCACAAGTCTTCACAAAGACTTGTCTCAAATTTGCTTGTAAGCTCTCAGAAAAGCTCACACAAATTTGTCCTTAAGTTCTCTCTATGCAATCACAGCCACACTTGGTCGAACTCCAACCTTTTCACTGTCTGTGCAATCACCTCGCCAGTTCTACGTTATCTGTGCTCTTTCGGTTGCATCTTGCACACTTTGACGCACATTCAATGACCGCTTCTGCTCCTTTGCGCTTTTTTGCTCTCTGTGCGCTCTTGCTTTGCACTTAGCTCGATTCGACATGACTCGCTCTCTATGCACCATGGACTTAACTTGCGCAAAATTGATACCTTCAAATCTCGAAACAACCCTCCTTTTATAACAACACTCTTCAAGATCAAAACCTTAATCTTAGTCGACTATAACCCTAAACTTTGTCAGCTACAAAACCCTAATCTTTGTCAGCTCACATTTAACTTTGTCTTCTTCAACTGCTTTTGTAGTTCTGTAGCTTTTGCCGCAAAACTACAACATGTCGCGATATCGCGACACCTTTGCAACCGTACACTTTCCTTTGGTTTTTGTTGCGATATCATGACACTTCAGCCTTTGTCGACTTCAACTAAGTTATTGTCGTGATATCACAACACTTCTCCCTTCGTTGACCTCCTTTTTGCTTCTGTCGCGAAATCGTGACACTTTAGCCTCTATAGACTTCGTCTTCACTTCTGTCGTGAAATCGTGACACTTCTGTCTTCATAACCTTCCTTTCTACTTTTTTCGTGAAATCGTGACACTTCTGCCTCTGTAGACTTCATTTTCACTTCTGTCGTGAAATCGTGACACTTCTGTCTTCATAACCTTCCTCTCTGCTTTTGTCATGAAATCGTGACACTTCACCTATAGAAGACCTGCTTTTAATTTCTGTCATGAAATCGTGACACTTCTGCTTCCATCTGCTTTATTTTCTGCTTGTCATGAAATCATGACACTTTCTACATCCGTGTGCTTTCTTTTCTGCCTGTCATGAAATCATGACACTTTTTGCATCCGTACGCTTTCTCTTCAACCTGTTGTGAAATCGTGACACTTTCTACATCCGTACGCTTTCTTTGCAACCCGTCATGAAATCGCGACGCTTCTCATTTCAAACTCTTCCCTTTGCTGCATGTCACAAAATCATGATAGTTCTGACTTCGAGTTCTACAGCATGTCACAAAATTGTGACACTCTTCGTGTTACTTTCTCTCTCTTCGAACTTGTCGCGAAATCACGACAGTTCACACTATGGACTCTCTCTTTTGCATTATGTCACGAAATCGTGACACTTTTTATTTTGGACTCTCTCTCCTGCAATATGTCGCGAAATCGTGACACTTTTTCATCCGTACAACCTTCCTTGCAATATGTCGTGAAATCGTGACACTTTTCCTTCTCTGCCTTCCTGCTCTTTTCAAGTCGCAAAAATGCGACATGTCGCGAAATCGTGACACTTTCCACCTTGCTCTCTTTCTCTGCCAACATGTCGCGAAATCGCGACAGTTTTTCCACTTGCCTTTTTTTCTGCCAACATGTCATGAAATCGTGACAGTTTTTCCTGCTTCTTCTCTCTCTTCCAACATGTCACGAAATCATGACAGTTTGCCCTGCTTCTTTTCTCTCTTCCAGCATGTCATGAAATCGCGACAGTTTTTTTTCAGCTTCTCTCTCTTCTAACATGTCACGAAATCGCAACAATTTTTCCAGATTTTTCTCTCTCCTCTAACATGTCGCAAAATCGCGACTGTTTTTCTTGCCTGTTGTATATGTCGCGATATCGCGACCTTTTTCTTACTTGTCTTTTTCTTTGATCTTTTGCAAATGGACCACTATGGTCTTCTTGGAAACTCACTATCCATGCTCTGAAAAACCTTCGAACTTGTCATGCCGTAACCTTAAACAAAACAAATTATTTGACATCAAATCAAATTCCTTCAGAAGCTTCTTGACATCAATGACAACTTCTACACTTGAGCAAAGGCAATGTACCCAAGGTACCCAAAATTGCCAACAAAATATTCCCACAGAAGACCTTTTTCAACATATGAATTTGGAGCGTATATATTGGTAAATATCCATCTCTTATTAGTCTCTTTACAATAAAATAGAACATTTGTTATTCTATCAAAATTTGACAACAATAAACCGATAAGTTTATTTGAATCTAACAAACATAGTGAACCCCCTGACACCCTATGAGCAGGGCTAGCACAAAAACCTACATTCTTCCAAATAGTTGCTCTAACAAAATCTACTCTACTATCTTTCACCTTGGTTTCTTGCAAAATAATAATATTTGGCTTATGCTTAAATCTAAGAGAAGCCACTAATATTTGTTTTGAGTGACCATTAAGACCCCTCACATTCCAAGAAAGGAACTTTATTTACCATGATTAAAAGAGAATTTCTTCCCATCCCTCAACTTAAGAGAAGAAATGTTATTAAAGGATGTTATATTTAGTTATTTTCTTCCTGGAACCAATCCTTCATCCCCTCCTAACACCAGCTGAATCCCATTGGTTATATCTGAGTGTGACTCATTTTTTTGAGATTCTTTATTTGGGGCTTCCCTACTTTTTTCTCAATCCCCACATCCATAATACCTTTTTTGTGGCATCTGGTTTTTTGTCTCGGAGACCTTTTATCCAATTTAATGGAATTTAGGTTGAGAAGGTATAACTTATGATATAGAATATAACAATTCCTTAACTCCATAGATTTTAAGACAATCAAAAGAATTTTGAATAATAAGGGGGATAGAGAAGATAGAGCACTTACCTATTCAACATGCTTATGAATCCCACATTCAAGGATTGGCTTGGGCTCCTCCCAACTTACACCTAGGGGTTTAGATGTAATTTTCAAAATTTACTCTAAATTTGACCCCATGTGATGAATAGATCCATCTAGTGATTGAAGCATTTCCAACCCTTCTTCAAAAACTACCCTTTTTTTATTTTGATGCTCAATCTAGGCCAATTTGTTCTTCATATCTACCTTAGTCCAAACTTTTCTCGCAAACTTCTTTGTTGGACATTGACCAGAGAGATGTCCTAAAGCTTTATACTCAGTGTAGAACCTCAAATTATTTTCATATATAATTTGGTTGTATTTGAGTACCTAGACTTGAGACCAGCTTAATAGAATCTGGTAGATCTACTTCAAGGTCTACATTAATATACATCCTAGCATATATCAATATTGACCTCACTCTTGTCACTACATCAATGATAATGAGTTCACCCACTCATTTGGCTATACTCCATAACAAATTACCATACTAGTACTAGAAATGCAAACTAGGTAACCTAACCCATAGGGGATTTTGTTTATCTTCTATGAATCAGGATATTGTAGACACCAATCCAATTATGTGACTGCAAAAAATGATCGCATTGATACACACAGCCTCCAAGGCAGCCCTCAGAGGTCAAACAGTGGTCCTAGCCACTCACACAACAGTTTTGGAAGGTCAGAAAGTAATTTGGCACCTCCAGACACTTTACTCCAAATCTGTCTCACCCCGGGACGAAATGCAAACTTGAATTCATTCCGACCAGGGACGAATTCCAATCCGTCCCTAGGTAGGACGAATTCCAATCCATCCTTGGGTAGGATGAATTCCAGGTTCAACGGGCAAAAAGAAAAAGCACGACAAGCGGTAGTGGAAGGCAGTCACTTACTGCTCCCTGCCTCGCATGCGCGCAAGTGGGCAAACAACAAACTGTCACACAGACAGGGCAGACAAGCATGGGGGACCAAGCCAGAGGAATCTCCTCCCCCATGCATGAACACCAACTGGCATCCCTGCATGCCCATACAAACTGCACCCCTGAGTTCTATAAATTGCAGAGCTTTCTCACCCAAAGGAGGACAGGTTAGGAGCATTTTGAGCAATGAAGTGCTGCCAAGTTAATACCGCACCTTCCCTTTGATTCACTTCTTTCATCCTTGATCTCTTTTGCAAGAGAGGTCATTGGGTGGATATTGGAAGTGTGAATCCGGATCCAAGGATCCATCCATTCACCGAAAACACTCGATATTTTGTTACTATTACTTTTGCATAATGATTTCATGATTTTTGAATAAGTGACATGTCAAGTTTTAGATGGTTTTTAGCATCTTTCACCATGTTTATATTATGTTTTGCCCTCCCTAACATGCAGGTGATTTTATCAGATACCCAATGATTAAAGCCAAATCGGGGCAATCTAACCTTCTGGGTTTCTTCAAAATACCCCTATTTATCTAAACCCTAACTTTGTAGGCCACCCGAAGTTGCGAAGATGAGACATTTTGGGCATCACTTTTAGCCATTTTCGTGCAGGTCAATTCATCCTTGCTCGGGACGAATCCCAATTTGATACAGTATTATTCGTCCCTGCCCAGGATGAATTCCATTTGCTTATAGTTGAATTTGTCCCTGCCCAGGATGAATCCCATCTACTGCAGGTGTATTCGTATCTGCCCAGGATGAATCCCATTTTGTGACAGTTTTACTCATTTTGGCCCGGGATGAATATCTATTTACGAAGGGTTTACTGACTGTTTTAATCACAGTAGTCTCCTGGTTATGTTCTCTTGCTCTTATGAAATTTGCAGCCTATTTTGATTCAGTTAGATCATCTTTTATTCTGTTTCATGCATGCATCTTCCATTCGCTTTAGAGATCAAACACTTCAATATTTGCAACAGGTGCTACTAACGGTTTTGTTGTTTCTTTGAACGTAGGAGGAGCGGCAAGGATCTAAGATTCATCATCACAAGCGGTGGCAACACCTTGGCCCGCCCATTTTACATGTGGGCACGCGGAAGAAGGATCACCAGTCTCCCTTGTAACCGAAACTATGTTAACGCTCCTAGCCCCTAAAAATGCGGGAGACATCTTTGTAACCGATATTGAGAGAGAATAAATACAAAAGGGCTGTGCTTCCTATATTTCTTTCATTTCATTTTGAGTCGTTTCTTTTCCTCCTTTCATGCATCGCAATTTGTAGGATTTAAGCGTTAGTTTTGTTTCGGATATATCGCATTGGTTTTCCTTTCAAACTTTCAGAATCTCGTGTTTTCAGTGGCGATCACGGTGGGACCCTGTCCCCTAATTTTTGAGATCAAGAAACTGATCAAAATTTGTTTTTTCTTGCTTACAGGTATTGTTTTTTGAGCACTGACTACTGTTCAACCTGTGGCGAATACAGTACTGGAATTCGTCTGACCCAGGGACGAATTTGAATTCGTCTCAGTCTGGGACAAATTATGTTCTGGTATTTATCTCACCAAAAGATGAATTTTTGTCTGTGCAGTTTCAGGGCCGAGAGTCAAAGACAACCGATTTGGGCGAAAAAGAGGTAACAATTTTTAACAGTTCCTATCATTTTCTATTTTTGCTTTTGTCCATTTCTGCTTGCTTAGGGAAAGATGTTGTTGCTTGTTTCAATTTCATTAAAATGAACCCCACACACATCACATGGTAAAATTAAACCAAGGAGCTGGTCGTAAAACCCCAGCCCTTGATCAAGACCAATGGTGGATTTCATCACCACCTTGGCTTGATTTTGCATCCATTACCCCAATTGTCATTGTTGCTAGACGTAAATCCTGACAAAAGCTGACCGAGTGTCACTGGGGTGATTCCTAGCGTGCGAGGATAAGTCTTCTATGGTAGGTGTCATAAATAGGACAATCCCCCTTCCGTACCGCCTATGTACCACATACCATCTGCTCTCACGTACCTATAGTTTCCCTCTCATAAGGGCGGGTATATAGAGAGGTTGGTATATCGGCCTGGCAATGGTATATCGAAGGGGCAACCATTTATGGGAGTCATATGAGCCTTCATTATGCATTTAAACATTCTTTACAAAAACCTTCAAAAACAAAACAAAAATCACCAAAAACACACTAAAACCAGTCTAGGACACACCATTAATCCTTAAACGAGATAATCATCACTTTGTGTGTGTGTATTCTTTTTTGCTTAGTGTAACATAAAAAAATGGAAAAATCATAAAAAGACAAAAATTTGCAAATCTTGAAGAGGAGTACCGCCATGGTATTCACTCGTAGTCAAGCCCACTCATGGGCGGAACCTGTGCACTCACGGGCATAGGCTGCAGAAAGTGTGCAAGGGGGGACAGGTCACCTCTGGTATAGCTCTAAGGATTTGGTTATTCCACCTTGGCGGCAAAACGCACACAACAGTCCACTTCATGCTTTGACAGAACAAGACTATAAGGGCACCCCTTCTAGGGGCACTCCCTGCCAGCACAACACCCAGCACACACCCGTTCAGGAGGGGTACACCCATAGGAGATCTCCCTTAGACACTCACTATGAGTGGCCACCGCGCGATGAAGCGCTAGAATGGCAGGGGGTCCATAAGGGGGGGCCAAATGATTATGCCATCCCTCCTACACCTTGCATCATTGTGAGCAACAATCAGCCAAATCCAGAGCGCACAACTCTTCAGGCAAGGCGAGCCAGCTCTGCCCGTCCCTTTTTCACTTATGAAAGAGAGCATGAGGAAGAACCCTACCTTCCTCGAGAGCAATATACAGTGTGGGAGCAATGCACTTCCACACCTTCTAGCTATCAGGATCACCTACTGAGGCCAAAGCCTCGAGGAAATGCTGCTCCCCTCAACAAAGGGAGGCGGCCTATAGAGATCTCGGATCGCCATGACCGAGATAGATATGTAGGAGAGGCATCTAGCCCTTCTAGACATGAGACAACAGGACAAACTATCTTAGAATTTTCCGAATATGTCACCCGCTGGGCGCAACTCACGCAACTTGAGCTAGAGTGACTACAATTAGAGGAATTGTACCATATTAACAAAGAGCGCCTTTAGTGCCATAAGGATGAGTTGTTCCAACACACTATGCAGGAGAGGACTCCAACCCCTCACATGCATAAGACAAAACATTATGAGAGGCACAACCCCCGGGTGCGAGACAAGTCTCCGCGACCTTATCAAGCATCGCCCCCGATGCCTCCTAGACATGAGCGGGAGGCCACTCCTATAACCAATGACGGGTGCCTTCCTCAGGCACCCACCCAGGTTTATGGGCCACCCTTAAAAATTCCTCAAGAAGCCTCTAAGGAATCGGAGCGAGAAGAAGAGCGGGATGAAATGCCCTACCAAGGCATGGGGGGTGCTATCCGGCCACCCCTCCATAGGCCCCAAGTTCCCTCAACAGGAACCAACCAAAGTGGAGGAGCTCAAATCCCCGGATACATGCAATGCGCCACTAGAGTGCTTAGAGTCGGTAGAGACCAAGATTTTGGGGCCCCAAAAGCCCAACTTACATGAGGCTCCTTTCGAAGAGGATCAAACTCTGACCGTAGAGCTACCTGATGTTGGGGTCATCCATGTCTCAGAATCGCCAGATTCTGATGAGCCCGACTCACTGGCCAAAGATGAGTCAAACTATGAGGTAGCTCCATGGGATCCTCTCGAATCGGACAGTAATCAATCACAAGTGATTCCCATGGACGACTACCAAAAGAGCTTAATGACAATATTCCCTCTAGAGGTGCCAGTTGAGCAAGCGCCACATCAAGGAAATCAGGTCCCCCCGCAAAGAGCGAAACAACCCCGTTGGGACCACATCAATATGCTCGAACAAGAGGAGCCGCATATGTCACAAGTAGCTGTCAGAGCCAATGAGGGTCTATGGATCTCCGACAGTGATTATGAGGACAAAATAGAGATGGCTTACCTCAATCACATGCGGCAACATCAACACCCCATGGGTATCAATGATGTACTTCAACAGTTAAATATAAGGCCAGGGCATGAGTGGTGCGTTAACCCAGTGCAGTGGGACCAAGCGTTACATCCACCACTTTGGGCATACAGAGATCAACTTCCGCCCAAAGATCCCATAGCAACATCAGTGCCGAGGGCGGACCCCGTCCTCCTATCCGTACATAGGGCCGATCCATTCATGCCAATACCTCCAGAGCCAGATCTGGAGCACAAATATCATCAAGCTAGGGGTACCTCTATCCCTTGAAGAGCCATAGTCCAAACCAAAAAGCTCCAAGGATTCCCACAATCGCTTGGTCAACCCAAAAAGCTCCAAGGATTCTCGCAATCGCTTGGTCAACCCAAAAAGCTCCAAGGATTCTCGCAATCGCTTGGTCAACCCAAAAAGCTCCAAGGATTCCCATAATCACTTGGTCATCCCAAAAACGCCCCAAAGGTGTCCATAAACCCTTTGGTCAACCCAGAAGTGCCCCAACGGTGCCCATAAATGATGCAGGAGCATCCAACGAAATTTGGGAAATTTTATTTTTTCCTAAATTTTAGTGCATTTTGTCGGGGCCATAACTTCTCAACCGTAGCTCCGATTGACATGAAATTTTACAAGGAGCTAGTTGGGAGATGTTTAAACAAATATGACTCATTTGAGTCCTATTTGCCCAAAAAATCTAGTTTTCGGGGCCAAATTCCATCATCTAGTGCCCCGAAATTAGGTTTTAAAATTACTCACCTAATTTTTTATGTTTTTTGAGCTGTTCGAAGGTTAATATATCCTAAAGTATTTATATTTAGGACTTGAAACTTTATTTTTGGCTTATCTATTGTAAGAGGGATGCACACCCCAATTTTGGGCCCCATCCGACTCATTTTTGATTTTAGGGTTTTTTTTGGCTATATAGCCATAGAATGAGGGTTTGTGAGGTAATATTTTCCAAGTTTTGAATGAGAATTGGTTTGAGAAAGCTTGGCTCTCCATCAATAAACCCTTTGGTCAAACCAAAAAGCTCCAAGGATTCCCGCAATCACTTGGTCACCCCAAAAAGCTCCAAGTATTATCGCAATCGCTTGGTCACCCCAAAAAGCTCCAAGGATTATCGCAATCGCTTGGTCACCCCAAAAAGCTCCAAGGATTCCTGCAATCGCTTCGTCACCCCAAAAATCTCCAAGTATTATTGCAATCGCTTGGTCACCCCAAAAAGCTCCAAGGATTATCACAATCGCTTGGTCACACCAAAAAGCTCCAAGGATTATCGCAATCGCTTGGTCACCCCAAAAAGCTCCAAGGATTATCGCAATCGCTTGGTCACCCCAAAATCTCCAAGGATTATCGCAATCGCTTGGTCACCCCAAAATCTCCAAGGATTATCGCAATCGTTTGGTCACCCCAAAAAGGCCCCAAAGGATTCTCAAAAACAACAAAAACCATCAAAATATAAAAAAAAAATCTGCATCTCATTCTCATGCATACTTCCTCAATCAAAGCACTACATAATAGCTACATAGGCATCACATCCATATATCGCACATTTGTTGATCATAGAAGTCAAAGGCACCATGGATTGTCATTACTTGGCAAGCATACCATTTTTCACATTTTCCATCTTGAAAAAAATACAACACAAATAAACATCATCCATTATTTTTGCCATATCATAATCAGTTGTCGTCTAAATGTATCAAGAGTTTTTATCATTCAGCTGTCTTTAAATTCCTAGCCAAGAACTGTACAAAGTCAAACTGATGTTACAAAGGTAGAGTCATACTTGAAATACACCTTGTTACGTAGCATCCCATCACAAGTTAAAACACATAAAACAACTCCCAAGTTGTGTAAATGAAAGATGAAACCTGTAAAGCAATTTAGGATACCAAACAGTGAAAAATTTATCTTGCTCATCCCCCTGTGCGAATGACCCTAAGAATGCTGAGAGTTGGCAAAAGGACAAGAATCTTCCCTACCCAATTCCCCAAGAATCCCAAGTTCTCAAAGTCAATACTCCAAAAATTGACACCCAAATCCACAAAGTGCATATCCAAAAAGCACAAGCAATAGTGATTCTCATCACTCCAAAATTCAAAATCCCTTGCTCAAAAAAAAAAACAACAAAACAAAAATAAACAGTGATTTTCATCACTATAAAAGAGCAAGTATCCCAATACAAATGAAGAAAAGAAGGGAGTCAAACTTGAATCCCTGGAACTCTCAGCATTCAAAAGGTCATGAGGCAAGCCTCAGTACCGGTTTGGTGGATAGCCTATCGGTCACTAGCGGTAAACCTCCCGCATGACGATATATCTGTCACATTAAATTGTGTGCAGATCAATGTTTGCATGTGGATGAGCTAGCTTATGGTATCCTAGATAGAAAAGTAGATTAATCTGACTAAATACAACAAATGAGTTAGTGGAGATAATTAGGTGATCCTCAGTATAGGTTTGGTTGAAAGCCTATCTGGCACTGGCGGCATTCTGACAAATACCACATCAACGAACTCAATTGCACACATAGGGATGTGAAATAACTTGGTCAAAAACAAGTCCTATTCATACCTTGTTCAAAAATCTCGTAAGATAACAATATAGTCTTGGCTAGTTAGTTAAAACATCTGAGTCTCAAAAAACCGTAACTACATTTTAAACCAACTGTGATATCATTCATTATTTCATCATCAAAAAATACACAAAAACAAAATATATACATACACAATCATTTACCACAGCAATCGCCCCGTACACAAAGCCATAAGTCTTGTACAGTCTATGGTGCCAACGCTAAGTTATCAACAAATCATTTCATCCATGCCATTACATATCATATAAATCAGAAAAATTTGCATTCATCATACCGCATGCATCCGTCAACATCAATACAAAGAAATAAAAATCACAACAAATCAAAAACAACAAAAACACATAAAACAACCAAAAATAGCAATAAAACTGCCAAACAAAGGCACATTTGCGCCGGACATTCAATGGCATACAAAATTGACGTCGGGGTCACAAATTGTCACTATCCTACTCCCTAAGAAGGCTACCATATCCGGACCGCTCCATGGGAGGACGGATTTTTGACAATTTTAACCCCAAGTGACGTCAAAAAAAGTGTCCAAACCCAACCAAAAATGCAATAAAGTTGCCGAATAAGAGTGCTTTTGCACTTGATATTTATGGCATAAAACATCGATGTCGGGGTCACAAATGATCACTATCCTACTCCCTAAGAATGCTACCATAGCTGGACCACTCCACGGGAGGATGGATTTTCGACAATTTCATCCCCAAACGACGTCACAAAAGGGTCAAAACCCACTCAAAAACAACAAAAACAACAAATGCAACAAAAAAAGAGCAATAAACATTGCCAGACAAGAGTGCTCTTGCATTTAACCTCTTGGCATAAAAAATCGATGTTGGGGCACAAATTTTCACTATCCTACTCCCTAAGAAGGCTACCATAGCCGGACCGCTCCTCGGGAGGACGGATTTTTGCCAATTTCACCCCCAAAACGCGTCACAAAATGGTCAAAAACCACCCAAAAATAGCAATAAAAGCGTCAAACGAATGCGCCTCCACGCCTGACATTCTTGGCACATAAAATTGATGTCGGGGCCACCAATCGTCGCTATCCTACTCCCTAAGAAGGCTTCCATAGCCGGACTGCTCCTCGGGAGGACCGATTTTAGCCAATTTCACCCCCAAAATGCATCACAAAATGGTCAAAAACCACCCAAAAATAGTAATAAAAGTGTCGAATGAGGGCGCCTCTGCACCTAACATTCTTGGCATGCAAAATTGACGTCGGGGTCACAAATTGTCACTATCCTACTCCCCAAGAAGGCTATCATAGCCGGACCGCTCCACGGGAGGACGAATTTTCGCCAATTTCATCCCCAAGCAACGTCGCCAAAAGGGTTCCAACCCACCAAAAATAGGTCCAAATGTTGGGAAACTGCTTAAGCATTCAACGGAAAACATCTGAAGACACCCTCACCTAAGTCATCTTGGGTCAAGCGACTCATCGCTTTTCTCATGGCAGTCATTCCCTCATCGATTCGTCGCTTGAGGGGGTAGTCACACTTAGTCACCAATCAACAAATACACACCCAATCATGGAAATAACACGCATTCAAAGAATCATTGACAAAGACAAATCATGCTTCTGCTTGGGGTAGTAAACAAGCACTAATCACAAATTGATCAAACGCTTGGCATTCGTGAATCATGAAGTCAAGGTTCCCCCGTGGACAAAAGGTTGCGTCCTTTGCCTATTCATGACTGATCAATGTCTAAGCTCAAGTCACACCTCACCAAAATAGGTTAACACTTGAAATCAAATTCCTTAGCTTGTCAGAGGCAAGGATTCAAGAATGCATGCCCTTTCCATGCTTGGGGCATCAAAAGTTGGTTAGGTTACTAAGAAACCCTAATCATTAGTGCTTTGGTTATCTATTTTTGCTCAGCACTACGTCACCCGTAGCGCTTTCCAAAAAGGGGCATCTGTAGACACCAAAACAGCACCAATCCAATTATGTGACTGCAAACACTGATCGCATTGACACACATAGCCTCCAGGGCAGCCCTTAGAGGTCAAACAGTGGTCCTAGCCACTCACACAGCAGTTTTGGAAGGTCATAAAGTAATTTGGCACCTCCAGACACTTTACTTCAAATTCGTCTCACCCCAGGACGAAATGCAAACTTGAATTCGTTCCGACCAGGGACTAATCCCAATCCGTCCCTGGGTAGGACAAATTCCAATCCTTCCCTAGGTAGGACAAATTCTAGGTTCAACAGGCAAAAATAAAAAGCACGACAAGCAACAGTGGAATGCAGTTACTTACTGCTCCCTGCCTCGCATGCGTGCAAGTGGGCAAACAGTAAACTGTCACACAGACAGGGCAGACAAGCATGGGGGACCAAGCCAGAGGAATCTCCTCCCCCATGCGTGAACACCAACTGGCATCCCTGCATACCCATACAAACTGCACCCCTGAGTTCTATAAATTGTAGAGCTCTCTCACCCAAAGGAGGACAGGTTAGGAGCATTTTGAGCAACGAAGTGCTGCCAAGTTGATACCGCACCTTCCCTTTGATTCACTTCTTTCATCCTTGATCTCTTCTGCAAGAGAGGTCATTGGGTGGTTATTGGAAGTGTGAATCCGGATCCAAGGATCCATTCATTCGTCGACAACACTCGATATTTTGTTACTATTACTTTTGCATAATGATTTCATGATTTTTGAATAAGTGACATGTCAAGTTTCAGATGGTTTTTAGCATCTTTCACCATGTTTATATTATGTTTTGCCCTCCCTAATGTGCAGGTGATTTTGTCAGATCCCCGGTGATTGAAGCCGAATCGGGGCAATCTAACCTTCTGGGTTTCTTCAAAATACCCCTATTTATCTAAACCCTAACTTTGCAGGCCACCCAGAGTTGCGGAGATGAGACATTTTGGGCATCACTTTTAACCGTTTCTATGTAGGTCAATTCGTACTTTCCCAGGATTAATCCCAATTTGATACAGTCTTATTCGTCCCTACCCAGGATGAATCCCATTTTCTTACAGTTGAATTCGTCCCTACCCAGGATGAATATCAATTTACGAAGGGTTTACTGACTGTTTTAATCATAGTAGTCTCCTGGTTATGTTCTCTTGCTCCTATGAAATTTGCAGCCTATTTTGATTCAGTTAGATCATCTTTTATTCTATTTCATGGATGCATCTTCCATTCGCTTTAGAGATCAAACACTTCAATCTTTGCAACAGGTGCTACTAACGATTTTATTGTTTCTTTGAACATAAGAGGAGCGACAAGTATCTAATATTCATCAGCACAAGCGACGACAACACTTTGGACCACCCATTTTACATGTGGGCACGCGGAAGGAGGATCACCGGTCTCCCTTGTAACCGAAACTATGTTAACGCTCCTAGCCCCTGAAAATGCGAGAGACGTCTTTGTAACCGATATTGAGAGGGAATAAATACAAAAGGGCTATGCTTCCTATATTTCTTTCATTTCGTTTCGAGTCGTTTCTTTTCCTCCTTTCATGCATCGCAATTTGTAGGATTTAAGCGTTAGTCTTGTTTCGGATATATCGCATTGGTTTTCCTTTCAAACTTTCAAAATCTCGTGTTTTTAGATATAAATCTAAAGTACACCATCAAAGGAAGAGACATCGCTTCCCAAAGAACCATGGTCTCCTAATAAGCACATTCTTAGAGTCTTCTTCATGATTAAATTTAAACATTATGAAGGCTTTAGGGAGAGCCGCAATTTCCAAATGGTGCTAAGGCCTTCATTTGGAAAATGCCCATCTACGAACTACATCAATAACAAGATGAACCCCCATAAATTTTCCAACCAGATTAAGCACACCATCATCCATTGTAATTTTAATCAACTCCTCGAGAACCCAAAGAGTAACTTCCTCTAGGTAAATGTCAAACACCACTTTTGAACCAAGGTTTCTTAAGCCAAATGAAACCACTGCTACAAAGGATACACTAATGCTAGGGTTGAATGGCTTACAAAAAATCCTTCTGAGGTCTCATCACATACTAGAGTCCCACTAACCTTACCACATAGCAAAGGATGAAAACCCACCCCTTGATTATGGGTAACAATATCTCTCTTGCCACCTTCCACATAACCAAACCCTACAAAACTATTCTCACCCTCATCACTTCCATAACCCTCACCATTGATCTCACTCACAACACTACAATAACCCATAGCACCATTTCCACCCACTGTAGCATTGTTTCCACCCATTACAACACCATTCCCGCCCATCACAACTATACATGAGAAACTAGGGTTTTGGTACACTCCATAATAAACTATTTTTTTATTTTACAAAACCCTATAATGCTACTACTTATATATATTTTTATAGAAACCCTTTAATGTTACTATTTAGATTTTTTTCTATAGGAATTTGATGTCGTTGCTCAGATTTTTATCTACAAAGCTCTCTAATACAATTGCTTATATTTTATTCCATAGAAACCCTCTAATGTTGTTGCTCAATTTTTTTTCCCATAAAACCCTCTGTCACTGTTGCTTAGATTTTTTTCCTACAAAATCCTCTATCATCATTTCTTAGATTTTATTTTATAGAAACCCTCTAACGCTACTAAGATTTTTATCTCGTAAAACCCTTTGTTACCATTTCTTAGATTTTATTTTGTAGAAACCCTCTAACATTGCTACTTATTTTTTTTCATAAGACCCTCTTTCACCATTGCTCAAATTTTTTTCTTGCACAACCCTCTATCATCACTACTTAGATTTTATTTCATAGAAACCCTCTAACGCTATTGCTCAATTTTTTTCCTGCAAACTCCTCTATCACTATTGCTTATATTTTATTCAATAAAAATCCTCTAATGTTGTTGCTCAAATTTTATGTATAAAACCCACTGTCACCACTCATAATTGTTCTCGTAAAACCCTCTCAATAAGTTATTTTTTTTTTAAATGATCAATATGAAGATTTTGTATCACTAGAACTAATATTGCACTCACAAATAAATCTTGAATAAGCCAAAAATAAAGGTTTTTAAATAGTTAAATATTATTTTAATACTATTATTGATGAAGCTAATTATCACTCTATTATCATATTACCTACTAACATAAAAAAAAAGATGGTATATATAGAATTATTGTATCTAGAAGAGAAGAAAAAATAATTAAAAAGTTTGAAGAACAATCCTATGACTTAAGGCCTATTGCATGTTGTGATACCACATATTTTAGATGCATGATGATAGATACATGTTGTGATAGTAGTGATCTTAAAAAAAAAGTGAAAATCATGATTTAAAATCCATAAGAGGCTATGCAAGTTATAATACTTACGATTTGGAGCCCAAGACAACAAATATAGGAGAACGTATTCCAAGAATAGATATTGTATGTAACACAATGGACTTAAACATTGCTTGTGAAGATAGAGTACACATAAATTATATGTGACAATAGGTATTCTAATGATATCAATAATAGTGACACAAATATTCACATAGATTTTAATAGGGTATAGTGATACAAATTTAACTTTTTTGGCAAAGAAGAAAACCAAAATATAAAGACCTCAAATGACCAGGTAATAATGAACTAGGGATTAACAAAAGTAATTATGAAATAGAAAAATTTAGGACAAGGACAAATGAAACTGATTTTGATACAAGAAAAATTGATATATGTAACAAATGTGGACATTGTTGTAGGCATGGACATAAGATAGAAAAATATTGGGATCTTCATTGTTGTGAAATTTGTGGAGGTAATAATCATTCTCAAAAATATTGTTGGTACAAAGAAAATAATAATATGAATATGAATTATGGATGGATAAGCATTCACAAATAGGATAGTCTGAAAGAAATAATAACAAGGATAACACTAAATGAATTTCTTCTAAAAGGTTTTTCCAATTCTAAATATGGCCAAAAAAAGGTATGAACTTCTTCAACAATTAATCCAAGAGAAATAAAATTAGTACCATAATAAAAAAAACTCATAATGCATCATCTAAATTAGATCAAGAAGGAAAACACAAATGAAGGCAAAGGATCTTCATACCAAATAATGTAATATGAGGGATGTTGGATGTATTACATTATTTAATAACTTGCAAGATTAATGCAAGTACCATGTAAATAGTTTAGTCTAAGGTGTAATTAGTACTTGAGTTTACTATTTGATTATATAGTAGGTGTCATCGAAGTAAGTGTGGAGTTATGTGAGTGAGATGTCATGTTACTAAGTGTGAGTTATGTATATGAGATGCCATGTTTGGAGTTATAAATTGTGTAATATTTTATTATTTATTATGTGCAATCATGAGAGTCTTTATTCATATGCGGGTATGTGGAGAAATCTATTATTATGTGATATTTCTAATATGAGAAATATTTTTTTTTGGTAAGTTATTTTTTTTTTTTATTTATCAAAAGAGGGCATTTGAAATGTTCCCGAATGCCTTGTACAATAGTGATACAAGAAGAGTAACCCAAGAAGAGAATAGAAAGGAACACAATAGAAAGTCAGTAAGCCTGCTACAATAAAAATGAATCAACCTTGAACAATAAGGAGCAAAAAGAAACATTCATGAATCCTGTAGGACATAACAAGACCAAAATCTTTAGACCGAAAGAACGAGACAAAACCAGCAACAGGTGAAACCCCATCCTCGCTTAGAAAGGAATGTCAGTAAGCATCGAAGAAGTGATAATGGTTTCTAGTGTGGTAGCCTTTGTTTCATCCTTCGGTGCATCCATAGGAATATCTTTCAGAACATCAAGACACACCTCCTTAGCAATCTCCACCACGTCCTCATCTTTTTCATCGCCCTTGGCATTAGAAGGACCCTTGTCAACAAAAAAAGTAAGAGAAATATGAGAAATATGAAGTGTTATATATCTCGTGTGTTGGAGGAGATGAAAATCTTATGCAAGTGTAAAGGTCAAGAGGCATGTGAATGTGAAGAGTCTCATATCCTATATATATTGAATATAAAGCAATGTAATACATGCTCGAAGAATCTTGCAAATACATTGTATTTACATTGCTTGATATGATAGTTATCAATAATATTTTAAGTGAGATTATTATTTTATTGTATGCATATTTGATATATTGTTGGATCATGTGGTAAGAATATTGGATTTCTAGTAGACGTGTTATAATTTTTTGAATAAATTTTTAGGCACTCTCTACTCTATCTTATACATGATCAAATATTTTAATATTTTTTTATGGATACCATAAATATACACACACACAAAGATAGAACATTATACATAATAAATAATGTCTCTTATAATTATATCAAATAAAGATAAAAGTGTTAGAAATAAGTACTAAAAAAATCAATAATAGAAAATATCATCCGTATTTACTATTAAATATTAATGTTAAAAGGTCCTACGAGGGATATTTTAGTGGTATATCTTTGGTTTTTCACCCAAAAGACCTAATTTCAAACCCAAACCCCAACATAAGGGTAGTGGAACCCCTTTCAAAAACCCATGCTTTACCCTAAATTTTTTGGATAGAGTGAAAGCTTGTTAGGTAGGTTGAAAAGGTAAGTTCTTAGTCATGGTAGGAAGACTACAAATCATAAAGAATACATTGCAATCCATCCTTATTTATATGATGTCACTTTCAATATTTTCAATAGGTATAGCATCAAAATTTGATAAAATTCAAAGAGACTTTCAATGGAAATATTGTGAGAAAAAAATAGATCTTTGTGGATAGTATTTTCATAGGAAAGAATATTGGAGGAGTGGACTTGCAGAATTATAAACTTATAAATTTAGCATTAGGGATAGATCTTGGGTGGAGATCACTTATAGATAAAGGAATGAGTTGAAAAAAATATTACTTCAAAAACATATAGGTTTTCTTGATGCAATAAAATTAATTAGGAAAATAACCCTATCCAAAGGATTTTCAACATGGAACTTCATATTAGATAGTTTACAATTGATTAAAAATATATATTAGATTTTTAGTCAACAAGGAAAATTATACAAATGATTGGTTCTCTAACTTAAAATGGAAACCTTTGGCTCAAGCATGCATGTGAAGTCCAAAGGTCAAAGACTATATTAATATGAGAAACAATTTGACATCATATATTTCTTTTAGTAAACTAGTTGAAGGAGAAAAACTCAAATAAATTGCAGATGAACTTCAAAAGATGCTTCAAGAGAATTAATTGCCAATTTTTATATGAAAGAATGAGTTCTTTTGGAATTTATTAAATGATGGTGGATACTTGGTCAAGTTGGGATATGAGGATTTATAGCAATCAAAATTTCCTTCTTCTAAATATTTTCCTTGGAATAATGTTTGGTCATTAAAGGCTCTCCCTAAGATTCCTATAAGAAAGAGTCTACAAAGAAGAGGATATTATGAATCTTTTAGATATGCCTTGTGTGAGAAAAATATTAAACCATTCACTTCTTCATCGTCCCTTTGCTCATACCATTTGGGGTTTCTTTTAAAAAATATGAAATTATATTGACTAGCTCCATTAACATTGAAAGAGTTAATGAAATATTAGATTGATTATTTCAAAGCTAACCATTGTATATTATATAAAAGAGTGGCCAACCACCATTTATATGAATTTGAAACCCAAAATAAATAATAATAATAATAAAATATATATCAAAATCATATCTATATTTAAAAACTATTATTACCTCTCTTGCACAATATCATAACCCAAGGTCATGTTCAAGTATACTAATCATTATTTATAAAATAACTTATAAGAGATAATAGGAATATATAAAACCCACAACCTCAAATAATATTTTTTCGTTTTCCAAATTTTTCTATTAAGGAAAACTACAAGAATTTATACTTCTAAAAGTATCAAAATATTTGTGTATGTCGACAATTTTTAGGGAGTAAAGATTTAGAACACATCTTTTTATTTAATTATTTTGAAAACTATTTATCTTATTAATTAAAGTAGCTCACCCAACCCCGAAAGTCTAAGGCAAAACACAACGGAAACGAAGGGAAGCTAAAATTCGGCTATGATAAAGAGTCCTTGCAAAGTACAAGGTGCGTCTTAGATGGCGTTAGGTTACATTCGGTAGTGTAGTGCCGCATTTGGGAATCTCATTATTGGGTTTTTTTTAAAGTAAGACGGTTCAACCTTCGTGATTTAAATTTAGGATTTTACAAGAACCTTAATTACTATAAATTCGATGCGTCAAGAGGAACAATCTCATACTTGTTTCATTATACTTTCCGGTGAAAGATTTCTGTGGCAATGGCGGTGCGGGTCTCAGAAGTCCAGTGGCAAGGAATGGCGGCACAAGCAGCAACAGCGAACCTGAGAAGTCCAGTGGCAAGCCTTCGGCGGACTCCTATTGTCAAGCATTCCCCTTCTTCTATTCTTTCCTCTGTGCAGTAAATATTTCTCAAGAATAGCCAATACTTGTTTATCTCTTTATTTTCAGTTTTTCGAATTTAACTATTCATTTCGTCAATGTTTTCTGTCACAAGTAGGATGGCGAATTAGTATTTTCCCACTTTCGAGCCTGTTATTTTCTGCAAATATAGTTTGATGGACGTTGCAGAAGAAATATTTGCCTAGAATTAGTGTTAAAGCCGTGAAACAGAATTTGAAGGGAGAATATTTCGATTTTCAAATTTAACAATATTTATTCGAAGCTTTAAAAATTCATATAGTTGCGGAAGAGGAACAATCTTCACTTTCTTCAACATAGCTTTTTATAACGTTTATCACTAGGTTTGACCATGTCGATTTACTTAAACATGTCGTACAGGTCTTTAAAGGTACTTGAGGACGGTTCGAACAAAGGCGTCCACAGTGGTGGTGTTCAAGCTCATGGTGGAATCAAACGCCTTTCAATGACTTTATCGGTTTCAATTGATAGTTGTCTACTGATATATATCTTCTCCGCGTCTCTTTATCTCTTCTTCAAATTGATTTAAGGATGTCTGAAAGCTATTTACGGCTATTTCACTAGAATTAGAAGCTCGAAAAAGGCTTAATCAGTACTGGCTTCTAACAATTTGTCGGCATGTTTTTGATTATTTTGCTTTAAAGCTGGAAAGATTGCCACTTCTAGATCTCAAAGCGAAAAGAAAACACCGGCTTCTGTGATGTATGTCAAATAAAATTATATTACCCCGTTCTGGTACCGCAGATGTGTTTATTTATAAATAATTATTTAAACAATTATTGTTTGACCAGGAATGGCAAGAAGCGAAAATCAACGGGGAAACTGTTGTGTCCTGAACGGAAGAAAAAGTCCAAGAAGTCCGAGAATACAGACTTGCCGAAACGTCCTCCAACAGCTTTCATATATTTCATGTATATTGTTGAAGAGCTTGAACATGATATAAATCTCTCATGCTTTCTTAAGCTCAAGGACTAATGCAAAGATTATTTCCGAGTGCCGAACAGGTCGAGCCACAGGGAGGAATTCAAGAAGGAAATTCTGAATGTGAAAAGTACTGCCACGGTATTAATATTTTCGTTATTCTTGTGATCGGATCTGATCAACTTAAATTCCAAATAATTATAAGCAGTAGGCATTTCTTTGACAGAAATTTGAGATGATAATTTAGTCACAACCAGACCTTAAGAATCACACATTTGTTTACAAAAATTTACCTTCATATATGACGATTTCAGTTGTTCAAGTCTGCCGGGGCCAAATGGAAATCAATGTCGAATGATGTAAGTTTCTTCCGCTCGAGTACTATAAGATTAATGTAGTTAAAGTAGAAAGGATGATTGTGAAAACAAACTGTAAAGCCTAAGCTAAGAATGTTGAAATCGTGTAAAGCCTAAGCTAAGTATGTTGAAATCGGGATGTGCGTGCAGGAGAAACTTCCCTACTTCAAGCTGGCTGCAGATAGCAAAGCAGCCTATGAGGCTGCGCTCGAGTCTTACAGGGCCAAAAACTTGACTCAGGTCTGTCATCTTTATTTAATATCCTCGTTAATCCTCCACAGAGTCAAGAGTCTGAAGTGAATTGCAGTGAAATTTCTATAAATATGTCAGGGCTGATTTGCTACTTTCTCAAGTATATTGAGCTTTGTTTTCACTCTAAACTGTCACAGGCTAATGATTGTCAAAACCCTGTCGATGAAAGCGGTACTAACATGAATTCGAACGTAAAGGTAAATTCCGTTCAATCCTTTTCCACTATAGGGAAACTCTGCTATTGATGAGGTAAGCATTATCTCGTTTCTTCTGATTATTTTCTCCTATGTGGATACAGGAGGGCGTTGGAGATAACATCATTAATTCCAACTGATTTTCGAACCTTTTTCTTCGCTGGATCATTTCCTTTTTTCTGTCTTCAGGAAAGCCGGTGGCTCTGTTTAAATTCAGTAGCTTAACAACTTCATTGTACATAAGACTCGTACTAGAGCTTGACTTTGCTTGATGCATGTGTATTTTATGAAATTGCACATAATTTTCTGCAGTAAATCTTTTCCTTACTTTCACCTATTACCGAATTTTATATAAGGTGTGCATTGATTCGCCTGCATGCCTAGTAATGAATATCTGTCTCTGATTTCGTCTATAAGTTCATATGGGAATTATTTACACTTAAATAACCGCGAAAAATAATCTCCCCTCTGACCAGACGAAGAAGAGAACTTTAAACGAAGAAGAGAACTTTAAACTAGCAAACATTGAACGCAAGTGAAAAGCATTGGGAGCTCGTTGTGTAAAAAATGATTATTGACTCTAAACGTAAGAGAACAAAGATAGCAAAGAATGCTAGGCACTTTAGTGACTGAATGAGCCTACAGTTCTAATAACAATATAATAATTAAAATTTAAATTATTTTTAACAGAGTAAAATTTATAATAATTTTATGAAAATATTAATGTTGAAAATTGAAATACACTAGAAGTATAAAAAAACATCGTCAAATACCAACTTTCACTTACCACTTCCCCAAATCCTGTTTACAGACACCACACAAAACCCAAAATGCATAAAGAAACAATTTTAAAGGATGAGGAGGGCGTGTATGATAACTAGTACGGTTTTCCTCGGTCCCCCCCTCCCATATTGTTGGGCGGTGAAGGTCAAATAAAACTTTCGTTTGTAAAAAAATGATTATCGAAGCTCATCCCTTGACGAAGGAAAGTTATATCTCGTGCATCTATGACCATACATGAGCACATGCCTCATGTAACATCCATCTATACATTCATGCATCCATACTAACCGGCACACATCAACGTGTGTGTTTTTTGAATTAATTTATTTTTTCAAATGTTTTTGGTATTCGTTCGATGGCTTTTTGAAACTCCCAAAAAGTTTTATTGTTGCGTGATTGATTGATGAAGAAGGAACACCACAACAAAGAATAACAGGAATAAAGATTAGTAGGATTATTGAACTGTAGTCTGATTCTGTCGTTAATAGGAATATTGATTCAAAACGTAAGAGAGCAAAGAATGCTAGGCACTCTATCATTAGAACTGTAGTCTGATTCTGCACCTAAATTCCCTTTATCTTTTTCGTAAAGAATTTAATTGTTATGATTATTTAAAATTTAAGATTGAAAATAACCACCAATTGTTTGTAACTTTCTGTTTTATTGTTCTATATAGATGATTGTTGGGTTATTTGTTCTATGTTTCCTGTAAGTCTCAACAGGTTGTGATTCTGCCATTTGAGATATATTTTGTTCACTGTAGCATTATAACGAGAAATTATAATTTATTTATTTTGCATATCAACATGTTTATCTTTATATGATAATATGGTATATATAATTTCAGCTAATTGGCGTTAAATAAAAAGCCGTTACATTTTAATATTTGAAATGTGTTTGTCACAAACCTTCTTAATTCGGGGATCTAATACATGGATTTGTACAACTGTTGTTGTTGACATCCAAAACAGTGAGAATTTGCCTTTGAATGCATCTAAACTTACAAAATTTTCCAGCAAATTAGTAAAGATTAATTAAATAAAAAATATTAAAATGCCATGATATACCTCGAAGGAACATTTCAGTTTTAGTAATTAGCGTATTATTCTTATCATTCCACAAGACTTCACTATGTTTTTTTATTCATATTATGGATTACTTGCATTCACTATGTTTTTGAAAATTGTGAAACCCACACATTAGAGCAATTGTAATTTATTTTATTCTCAGAATGCTTTCCCGTGGCGGCACAACTTTCGTCTATATGTCGGTAATCGCTTTCCAACATGATCTCACTTATATGCAATTTGAACCATATGAAACGAGGAATTCAATCTCTAATTTATTTTCTTGATTTCTAATTTGTCACTGTGAAGCTCTTTTCTCTATAAATTATATTCTTATGATGGTACTTCTTTACGCTTTAATACATATTTTATTAATTGGTGTAGTGGGAGTAGGTTAATAATTTTATATTGGTTAAGTTGTAGGAGTTAATGGTTTATGAAAGCTCTTACTTGTAAAATCTTTTACCAATAGGGTTATAGGTATAAATGTATAAGTCTTCAAAGATAAAATTTCTTCAACAAATAGCAAATTAGATGATAAATTTATCATAAAATTGCACATTAGATGAAGAATTTGTTACAAACCAATGAAAAATATTATTGTAAGTAACTAAACATTCAATAAAGAATCATATAAAATATTAAAATGTTATTATATAAAACATATCCCAATCTTCTTGGCCAAATATCATCAAATGCTCTTTTTACAATAGTAAGTCGTGCACCCCTAAATGTTTATAAATGATCAAACACATACTCATAAAAGTTTGAAATGACAGGATGTGCTTCCTCATTGATTGAATATGATACTAAATACATTCTATGTTATATTTAGTTACATGTAGATACCATCAACATTGTGACTCATGCAATCTATAATGTCATTATTTAGGGTATTTTGAGCAATAAATTCTCTAATGTTTGATAGTAATTATTTTTATATTAACATGATCCACATAACCACACATAATGTCTTACTTATGTTTAATACATATAATTTTACATAATTAATGTCACTACTCAATAGATAGTAGTAAAGATCATTATAAAATTAGTAGCTATTTTTAGGATGGACTAAAGCAATCTATTTTAATATATGACATCTAAGGCTTCATTAGCCTCATTCACACTAACATCATATTATTGAACAAGGAAATACAACTTTGGACGATAATGCTTCATCCCTATAACATTATGCTTAACTCTTCACAAGTAACCATTAAGAGCATTGCAAACATAAACATACCCAAATTTACATAATTTGCATACCTACCTCATAATCAAATGGGATGGACGAGAAATTATGAATGCATATGATTTAGATACACATATTTATAATTTGAATAAATTAATAGCTTACTTCAAATGTGTTTCTATTTTGCTTCTATAGTATTATGTCAATAATCCCATGAAGGATCCTCTTTCTTTTACCTTTATTTCTATCATTCTTAAACTTAGAATTTTTCTAGATACACATCACATGGTTTGCAAAATTGCATCACTAATAAAATAGAATGCTTTATATTTTTATTAGAATTCATGATCCTCAAATACCAAATATTATCCTTAAGATGTGATATCTATAGAAAATGTATCCCATGTACATCATCCAAAATAGGTCAATATGTCAAACAATTATATGAATAATATACTAAAAATAAGCAACTAGAATACAAAAATATAAAATAAAAAAAATACATAAACTAAGGTATGGCATTTACTTTATACTATTTGTAATAACTTTATAAAGATTAGTTCTAAACTCCAACACAACTTGAATGAACTCCATGGGTTGTTCCAATGGTAGGATCTCTTAAATTCAAATTCAAAAGCTACTATTGTCTCTTGTTTTCCAAATTCATCAACTATAATTATTATTGCTTTTCAAAGAGTAATAAATTTAAATATTCTCATTTCCTTAAGAAATTACTCTAAAATATTCCACAAACCCAAGAGTAAAAATAAGTAAAGCAAAACAAATCCATTGATGTGCAACCAAAATTAATTTAATTGAATCCAATATCCTAGACCCAAATTTGGAGAAATACACCTCACTAAATCTGACAGATAAAACTAAAATATCAACAAATGCTTGGAATTAAAATATAAATTCCCATTCACGTAGGGATACCAAATGGGCTTAACATATCAATAAATGAAATATCCTAGATATTGAGAATAAGCTTGTAGTAGACGCCTCTTAAGGCTCTCTTATCTCCATACAACTTATCTTAGATATCAAACCATACTCATTACCTATTGAAATGAGACTTTTACAACTTCTCATAGATCCTAGACATGATCAATCTATTAGTCTTAGGCCTTTCTAACTCCCAAGCTATAACAAATGCTTGTTATTTTTTATTTTCTTTTTTTCATTTTTCTAATTTCTAGGACCTCCTCAGTTTTATCTAGCACACATATTTTTCCAAGGTTATGCATAGCGACTATTTATCGCCAACTTTGCTAAAATTAGGATTGTAAAAATTTGTAATTGGCTAATATTTGGGACCCTTGACCAGGATCCATTAGCCAAAAAAATTTGGGTGCAATTTTTTTGGGTCGATTCGCCCCAATTTTATAATAATTTGACCATTTTAAGTTTAAATTTCCAATATTTCTCCTAATAATAGTGAACATTCTACAAGCGTTTAGATAATATTCGCCTAGATTTCAAAACTGATTTGCCAATTTTTTATAAAGTCATTTTTGGGTTGATCCCTTACACATAACCCTATATTTTTCTCTCTTTTGATTAACTATGAATGCACCATAATATCATATTTACCACCCTCTATATTACCTTTAACTTTTCTTGATTACCTATAATCTCTCTTAACCACTTGTGCACCATCTCACCCATGTTTCCTTCTAATATCAAAATCCTAAACTTTGCAGTGTTGATGGATCACATTGGTCAAATACCTTGTTATTATTATCAATGATGATAATAGCTATCAAATCATGAGTCCTTATAATAATTCCAATATAGCCATGTCAACTATATTTAGTATCGTTAGCTTACACCCTAGGATCAAGTTAGTCACACATTGAGCATTATGATTAGGGTTATTGTTTGTTTTAGTCTATAAATAGAGTTATATTGTATTTGAGATATCATTCATAATTATTTTCTTAAGTCACTTATATTCTATGTATGATATTTTTCCTTCTCCATGTGGCTATGGAAATTTTTCCTTTTTAAGTGGCTAGGGTATGTACTAATTTCAAATTTAATTTTTTTTTACTTGTATTATTTATTTTTCCTATTGAGTCTAATTTATTTTTCCGATGAGTGTTTCATTTTGCATATTTTTGAGTTTTTTGGATGTAATATCAACACCCCTTTGTGTTTCAAAGCATCTCTTTAGCAATAATATGGGTCAATCCACTTATGAGAAGGAGATATTAACAATTTTACACGTTATAGATAAATAAAGGACTTATTTACTGGGGTTATGCTTCATTAACAAGAAAAAATATAGTAGCCTAAATAATTTCCTAGAACAATATCTCTCTTTTCTTGAATAATATATTTGGTTGATAAAGGCATTGGGTTATGATTTTTCTAATTCAAATAAGAAGGGAAAGGAGAATGTGGTGGTGGCTATTTTATATTCCCAAAATTAGGATGCTATTACTATCATTTTCATCTTCACTTCCTTTCCATAATGGTATTCATAACTCTAAGTATGATGACATTTAGGCCTTAAGACTATTCACAACATTCATTATCTAGTATTTGCCTCTTTACATGCTTTCTTGTTCTTACGTACTAATGGGAACCTTTACAAGAAGGATCAATTTTATCTTCTTATGTATTCCATAGTCAATAAATAGCATTTTATAGGAACCACTTGCATCTACACTAATTAATCATCTTTATTTCAAAAAATTAATAGTGGGTGAAGAAAACCTTTTATTAGATAGGATTAAAAGTATATGTAAATACATTTGTGGTCAAATATGGGTTATGTTAGTGAAACAAGGAGGAAACTATTAGATCTGCAGGCTTGTTGTAATATTTTGCATATTCTTGATCTCCAATGAAAGTGTATCTCTATATATTTCATCAAGGATATTTCCAAATATAATGGTAAAACATGACTTTTATGGTGGTGAATATTCTTTAAAACTATGTTCATTTTTATTCCCTAGAATATTCCTTCGTGGATAGTAAGTTTTATAAGGTATTTCTTGATTTTATTTTTAAATAGAATTGTAATACCATGTCCATTGTTAGTGATCATGACCCTATTTTCACTAGAAATTTTTGGAAGGAATTGTTCACTCTTATGGTACTCAACTGAATATCCTCTTCTTATCATCCTCATTCAAATGACCAAACAAGGATTGTGAAAAAATGTATGAGTAGTTACATTTGATATTTAATCTTGGATAAATAGTATCAATGGGTTCACTAACTTTACTTAGTTTAATGGTGGTATGATACTTACCATTTTTTGTCAATATGTTTCTATTTTGGGTATTATATGGCTAGAAACCTCCATTAGTTGAAGAATATATCCCAAAATCATACAAGATGACCCAAATAGATGATTTTTTTAATAATATTATCATCTTATAGTCCAACTTCTTAAAAATTATCTATCCTATGTCCAAAATACTATAAAGCAGAAATAGGACATGCACAACTTTGAGTGGTAATTTATAGTAGGAGATATGGTCTTTTTTGTAACTTCAACCCTATAAGTAATTATCCTTGAAGGCCAAGTATAGTCAAAAGTTAGCCCATCAATTTTATGGCCCCTAAAAGTTAGTTTGTTACATTAGAAAATTCATAGTTGGATCTTAGTCTAAATTATTGCATCCATCTATTTTTCATATTTATTATCTTAAAAAAATAATGGATAGAGGTTATAGTATTAGAGAGAGTTTCTAGTACTTAATTAAGAATATAAAATCAATCTCTAACTAAAATTAGTATTGTAGTCCCCTATCTATAATTTATAGTCTTGCTAGATGTAGGGGTTTCCTTATTAAATCATAGGATATTCTAAAATAAGATGCAACATAAGAGCCTATGTTAATTTTCTAGTCATTGCTAGCTTTGAGGATAAAGTTTTCTAAGGGAAAGCCTATTTATAAATCCAAAATAGCCACATCAATAATATTTATTATTGTTACCTTGGGCCCTAGTATTACATTAATTAGTCCTGAAGCACTAGAGTTAGGGATATTATTTTTTTAATCTATAAATAGGGGAGTTATGGTGTGGTTGAAACATCATTTATATTTTTTTTCCTAATTTACCTCTATTGCATGCTCTAAGTGACTAGGATATAGTCCCACTGTGTATTCCTAAATGTGTGTATTATGCATCTACCTTCTACTATCAAACTTCATGGTGGTCATGGTGTTGGTGGTCCTTATGAAATAAGATATCTATATCAAGTTTCATAATTTCCTATGTTAGGAACCCATCCTAACATTATTTTTGTAATTCTCATATAATTATGTAATGACCCACTTCCAACGTGGGGATCCCTTTATAATATTATTTTGTAATAATTTTTAATGGTATGTGGCAAGTAAGGTGCCTATACAAGTGGGGCTATTTTATGTAATTGTTATCAATAATGTAACTGATGTTTGATAGAATATTCTAGCTTGAGTGGCATTTTGCATATAATCCAACTCTTGAGCATTAGGTTAGGGTTGCATAAAGTGTATATTTAAAAGACTTGGATCCATGAAAAAATGTATCTTTTTGAAAATTAATGAAAGTATTGAAGGAGGTTACCCCCTCAAAGAGTCCCATGATTATGTGTTGTTGTGAGTTTGTTTTAATTCTACATTTACTTTTTGTGTCACAATATACTATTATTTCATGAATCTTTGTTTTAATTGCAGTATTTATATAAATGAGTTTATTTTTCTAGTAGGTTCCTAACAAGTGGTATCATAGCACTTTCTAAGGCTGAGTTTCACTATGACTATGATAGTTCTTGACCATACATTATGACTATTAGGTGTAATTTTTTCCATTTTTTAATTTTCTACGCAATATTTATCTAAAAACAAACAAATAAAAATACAATCATTTTTTCCTACAATAATTTATTAGGTTAGAAATTATATGCTAGTGGTTTTAAAATATCATGAACGAGCTGTAATTATTGGCTAAGTTATATTACTCGTAAATCATATAGTGAAGTGAGGAGTGATCAGGGTCTAATACCCATGCCTCAAAAAACCCCCATCTATGGAATTGAGCTTCCATGTATCTTTGGGTATATTGAAAGACGACCTAATATTAGAAGAAAAATTTAGTCCATAGTATAATGAACACAACATCTAAAAGGATTGTCCTCCCATGTTGTTATAGAGGTAGGTAGCTGTAAACACCAAAATAGCACCAATCCGATTATGTGACTATAAACACTGATCGCTGTGACACACATAGCCCCCAGAGGTTAAACAGTGGTCCTAACCACTCTCACAGCAGTTTTGGAAGGTCAAAGGTCAATTTCGCACCTTTCAGGCACCCTGCTCTCTACTCATCTCACCCAGGGACGACAAACTGGTATTCATCCCACCTTAGGAAGATTAACATTATTCACTCCTAGGTGAGGCGAATTGCAGGTTTGATGGGCAAAAAGTCAAATCTTGACAAATGGTAGCTCAGGTCCGCCACTTAACTCCTCCTTCATTGCATGTGAGGGTGAGTGAGCATTTTTGAGTGCTAGGGGCAGTTACAGGGGCAGTCATGAAGTCCTAAATCAGGGAGGAATCTCCTCCCTCATAGGAAGGCATGATTGCCAAGTGGCACCTCTGCATGCTCATCCAAAGAGACTGTCAGGTCTACAAAATGGTGAGTCTTCTCACCCCAAAAATATACATGGAAGGATTATTTTGAGCAATGAAGTGTTGCCGCTTTACTACCTCACACCTTTCGATTTGTGCCTTTCACATCCTTGATCTCTTTTGCAAGGGAGGTCATTGGGTGACTATTGGAAGCGCAAATCTGGACCCCAAAACCTGACATATGGTCACATTTCCCTACCATATTTACCAAAAATACTCAATAAGAGGTTTTGGACCAATTCCAAGTGGATTGGTGCCGAAACAGAGCCTCAAATGGTGGGCGTCCTGCCCGCGGGTGCCCCCCGCACTGCTGCAGGTCTAATCGTCCCACCCCGGAATGATTAGGAATCTATGGTAGATTTCCTTTCTATAATTTTTGCATTGGATTCTATGCTACTTAAATAGGTTGTAGTTTAAATTTCATCTTGTTTTGAGCAATTTTGACCATGTTTCTATTTTTTCTTGCCTCTACTAACATGCAGGTAGCATTGTCAAAATCTCGGTGACAGAGGCCCAATTGGAGAAATATGACCTTCTAGGTCTTCTAAAAATACCCCATTTTACCTAACCCCTAACTTTATAGGTCATATGGAGCCTCCGGGATAGGACATTTAGGGCAGTGCTTTTTGACATTTTGTTGCAGGTTTATTCGTCCCACCCCGGAGCGATTAGAAATCTGTGGTGAGTTTTTCGACTGTTCCATTTGTAGTGCCCTCCTGGTAATGCCCTTGTGCTTATGTGAAACTTTCAGGTTGTTCTGATCTATTTCATCTATCATTTTATTCATTTTTATGTATGCACTCTTCATGGGCTTTGGAGATTATATGTTTCATTTTATCTACAGGTGCTACTGACTATTTTCTATTTCCTTGAACGTAGTATATTGACATTGGAAGGAAATAAATGAGTCAAGACTCATCAACACACATGGCGACGATGTTTTGGTCCACCCATTTTACATGTGGGCATGCGGAAGAAGGTCTACCAATACCTGTTGTGAACGAAGCAATGTTAACGCTCCTAGCCCCTGAAAAGGGAGGAGACGTCTTGTAACCAAGATTTAAAGCATATCAATAAAATGGTTGTGTATTCCATACTTGCTTTTGTTTTGTTTCAATTCGTTCATTTCTCTCCTTTCATGCATTTTCAATTTCTAGGACTTAAGCGTTATCTTTTGCTTCGCATGCATCGCACTTGGTGTTTCCTTTTTGTTTCGGTATCCTCATGCTTTCAGTGGTGATCATGGATAATCATAAGAGGGATTGGTTGTTCATACCATCAAGGTTTCAGATCAGCAGGATTAGTATTCACCCATCAGAGACTACCTCAAGATAGGTAGCCTCCCACTTGGATTGTCGCATGCCATGAAAAGATCATTTAAATAGAGAATGGAAAAGCATGTCTTTTTAGGAGACATTTTGTACTATCATAGCTATGAGGGAATCCTCCTTCATTGCTTGGACCAGTAGGAGTCCACTTGGGTGATCACCCAAGTGAATGATGGTACCTACGGTGGCCACTTCAGTGGTATGGCCATCGCAAAGCACATTCTTCGCATGGGCTATTATTGGACATCTCTAGAGTGATATTGTTGTGCATATGTAAAGAAGTGCGTAAAGTGTCAACACCATGCTAATATGACACACGTACCCTCTCATGCCTTACAGTCGATCCAATCGGCTTGGCCCTTTTTGCAGTGGGGCTTAGATCTAATCAGAAAGATCTCCCCTACGTCGTCAGGCCATCACACATTCATCATAATGGCCACAGAGTATTTTACCAAGTGGGTGGAAGCAATTTTGCTTACCTCTACGACAGGAACCCACATCACGGAGTTTATTTTGCATAACATCATATGTCATTTTGGTATTCCATCCAAGATAATCTCGGATAATGGGATGTCCTTCAAGAACAAATACGTGCGTGTTTTGACCACAAAGTACAAGATTCAGCATAGTTTTTCATCACCCTATTATCCGTAGGCAAATGGGCAAGCAGAGGCGTCAAACAAAATGCTAGTTGCCATCCTCAAAATTACAGTCACAGACAGTCATAAGGATTGGCACATTCAAATCTGACTTGCCCTATGGGCTTATCACACTAGCATTCAGACACCCATTGGGGAAACTCCGTTCTCACTGGTGTATGGCTCTGAGGTAGTCATGCCTCTTGAGTTGGAAATTCCTTCCCTGCGCATATCAATGCAAGAGTTCATTGATGATGACACTACACGGTAGGCCCGATTAGACCAGCTTACATTGCTTGATGAACGACGCATCAATGCTCTCGAGCATTTGCGTATCTACCAAGAGCGACTTAAGAGGGCATACAACATGAAATTTCACCTGAGGAACTTTTAGGTTGGTGACCTGGTCTTAAAAGAGAACTAGCAGAATTATAACTTACCGCCCCATCTAAGGGACAAGTTCACGGCAAACTGGTTAGGTCCTTACGTGATTCAAAGTAAAATAGGACCTAGAACATACCGACTAGCCTCTCTTGATAGAATCAAGTAACTAGAACCCTTGAACATTAGTCATTTGAGGCCATTCCATATCTAAGAGAGCCACAACCCAAACCAAAAGCTCCAAGGATTCCCACAATCGCTTGGTCAATCCCAAAAATGCTCAAAAGGTACCCATAATCCCTTTGGTCAAACCAAAACTCTCCAAGGATTCCCACAATCGCTTGGTCAATCCCAAAAATGCCCCAAAGGTACCTATAATCCCTTTGGTCAAACCAAAAAGCTCCAAGGATTTCCACGATCGCTTGGTCAATCCCAAAAAAAAAAAAAAATGCCCCAAAGGTGTCCATCAATCCTTTGGTCAAACCAAAATGCCCCAAAGGTGCCCATAAACCCTATTGGTCAACCCAAAAGCTCCAAGGATTCTCGCAATCACTTGGTCAATATCAAAAAAAAAAAAATTCAAAAACAACAAAATCATCAAAATTACAAAAAAATCTGCATCTCGCTTTCATGCATACTTCAAAAATCAAAAATACAAAATAATAATAATAATAATAATAATAATAATAATAAAATAGCTGCATTAGGCATCCATACATTGCATATTTGTTGGTCATACAGGTCAAAGGCACCATAGACTGTTATTACTTGGCAAGCCCACCATTTTTCACATTTTCCATTTCGTAAACAATACAACAAAAATAAACATCATCCATTATTTTTGCCATATCATAGTCAGTTGTCTTCTAATGTGTCTAGAGTTTTCGTCATTCAGCTGTCATTAGATTTCTAGCCAAAAACTGTACACAGTCAGATAGATTTTGCAAAGGTAGAGTTTTACTTGGATTACACCTTGTTACGTTGCATCCCAACACAAGTTAAAACACATAAAACAATTCCCAAGTTGTGTAAACGAAAGATGAAACTTGTAAAGCAATTCAGGATACCAAACAGTGAAAATATTATCTTGCTCATCCCCTTGTGCGAATGACCCCAAGAATGCTGAGAGTTGGCAAAAGGACAAGCATCTTCCCTACCCAATTCCCCAAGAATCCCAAGTTCACAAACGATTGCAAAACATCACAAAATTTGCACAAGTCAATACTCCAAAAATTGACATCAAATCCCACAAAGTGCATACATCAAAAAGCACAAGAAATAGTGATTCTAATTACTACAAGATTCAAATCCCTTGCTCAAAAACAAAAAAAAAACAAAAATAAACATTGATTTTTATCACTATAAAAGAGCAAGTACCCCAATACAATTGAAGAAATGAAGGGAGTTGAACTTGAATCCATGAAACTCTCAGCATTCAAAAGGTCATGAGGTGAACATCAGTACCGGTTTGGTGGATAGCCTATCAGTCACTGGTGGCAAACCTCTCGGATGATGATATAACTGTCACATTTACTTGTGTGCAGATCAATGTTTGCATGTGGATGAGCTAGCTTACGGTATCCTAGATCGCAAAATAGCTTAATCTGACTAAATACAACAAAGAAGTTAGTGGAGATAACTACGTGATCCTCAGTATAGGTTTGGTTGAAAGCCTATCTGGCACTAGTGGTATCCCAACAAATACCACATAAACAAACTCAATTGCACACACAGGGATGTGAAATAACTTGGTCAAAAACAAGCACGATTCATACTTTGTTCAAAAATATTGTAAGATAACAGTACAGTCTTGGCTAGTTAGTTAAAACATCTGAGTCTCAAAAAAACTTAGCTACATTCTAAGCCAACTGTTATATATATTCCATTCTTACATCACCATCAGAAAATACAAAAACAACATATATACATAAAACGTCATTTCATCAAGCAATCAACAAAAACACAACTGTCAAGTCAGTTCATAAAGTAGTTACAAAAAGCCATAAGTTCAAAATAGTCTATGGTGCCACCACTAAAAATCAACAATTCATTTCATCCATTCCATATGCATATCATATAAATTAGAAACATGTGCATTCATCATAACATTTGCATCCATCAATGTAAATTAACATGCATACATCAACATCAATCGTTGTGCATAACATAAATCCAAACATGACACGTGTATAAAAAAAAGAATGTCATCTATATATATATCATCCAAAATGCCCGCAGGCTACAATAGCTGGTCCTCTGACCCCGCAATCATAAAGAAAAAACCCAAAAACCCCCAAGACTAGGGCGTCGGCCACCATGATCATGTAGGATCGATCCAACGGGAACTACCCCCCATGGTGTGAGTCCTCTGCGACCTCTCAGGGTGGCTACTGCTCGCCCATACATCACGCCCACTGGCACCCCCTCCTCCAGCCGCCTACACTGAGAGGATGTTGTCTGCTCAGTATCACTCCCTCTCGAGCGGCATGACGATCCACCTCCAGAAATCATAGGGATCTGCCCACCGAGGTGGATAATATTCACCTCAAGATCAAATAGCTACCGCACCAAGTCCATCTCCCGCTGATGGTACATCACAAGATTAGCTCGTAGGCACTCCATATTTCACGCAGCATTGGTATCCCCCTCTCGCTGGTGGTACGTAGCTAATGCGTTCTCCCGCTTTTCCAGCTACGTTCGTAGGAGATCCCTCTCCTGCAATGCCTCCCCGAGCTCCCCATGTTGCCTTCATAGCAGCTCCACCAATCGTGCATTCTCAGTGTGCAACGCTACCTCCGTATCCATCGAGTCGACCTGAGGCATCAACATCTCTGGAATTGCAACCTGCTCTGACTCCCACTCTGGGACATCCTGCTCCTATGGCTGATTCGAAACCCCAAAATCCTCCCCCACATCATCAACCTCTACCATATCAACATCCTCCAAGGGAGCTCCCCAACCCTCTCCTGGTGCCTCTGCACCCTCCCTGCCTGCTGCTACTACATCATCTCATCCTAGTGGCCCCTCTCCCCACCATCGTCGCAGTGTCTACCACTCATCATATTCGGTCGTCACCCCGACATTGTCCACATCTAGGGTATCATTCACTGTGTCTGCATCCTACCCTAGCAGCTTGATGATCAGCGTAGCCAAGGTCCTCTCGTCCCCTCGATGCCGATAGATCAAAGGGTCACCAGGAAACCCTTGGTGAACCCCAAACTATCGTGTCACCCGGACGTATGGGAAGTACTCCTGCTCAGTCCCATGCTACCCGATCAGCCATCGCCCCCTTCGAACCCACCGGAGCCACTCCCCAACCTCAGGCCAAGTGGGACAATCCCGATATGGCCTCCAAACCACATCTCTAGGAGCAAGCCATGCAAAGGTCTCAGTGTAGTGATCCACGTCACCAGCAAACCGTCGACTATTCCCCCGCTCCTTCGACCTATACCACAAGGCCGCATATCCAATATTCCTATCGACCATCTCAGCCCATGTCATCTAGGGTAGCCCAAGTGGTTGATACACTACTATGTGCTGCCATGCCCAGCTCTGCAACAGATAGCTACAGCCAATCCCCTTTCGCCTCCGATAGCGGACCTCATATAGCTCATCGTAGAGTTATGCTAGCAGTTTTTGACCCCATTTCATGATCAAGGGCTCATGCATCAGACACTCCACCAATTGGAAAGCCACCTCCAGCAGGTTCCATGGGAACCTCGCACCCAAATAATTTGATAATAGCATGTTGGAAATGAGGCTCATCAGCAGTGCATGCCTCACTCCCAACACCCCCCTCTCAAACCACCATCGTACCAAAATTCTGCCAATATGGAAGTCACCCTCTGCCCTCTCCACTGGGCTATCCACACCCACCTCCTCTCCATGACCAAAGCAGTGTGTCAGTACTATTGTTCACTGATCCCGTGGCATCATCCTAATCGACAACCTGTCTATCAAAATCTGTAGAATCTGATAGATATCCTCCAGTGTAACTATCATCTCCCTTGTTGGGATATGGAAGGTGTTCGTCCGAGGATCCCACAAACTGATCAATGCCATTAGATAGGCCCGATCCCCCACCATCAGCTCTAATCGAGTCACATGCTTGAGCCTAAGGGCATCAAGCCACTCTCAGTCCCCCACAGTCAACGCCTCTCGGGCGTCAGAAAACACAGTCGGCACACGGTACCAGCTCTTCACCACCTGCAAATCACAAAAAACATAAAAACATTAAAAACATGCACAAAAACACAATGTACAACAATAACATAAATATACAGCAGTGTACAACTAAAAAGAGTTCAAAAATAAATAAACAAATTCAAAAACTTAGTTTGTCAATACCTACAGTTTTTCTAACTTTACAGTAAACTGACAGACAAAACAAAAAAAAAACACAAAATCAAACACAGTTGTCAGTACCTAGGGTTTTTAACTCTACGTTTAAAATGACAAATCCAAACAAAATCAAAATAACAATTTTTGTTAACATAGGGTTTACATCCTAGTCTAAACAAACAAAAAAAATAAAATTTTACTACAAAGAAATACAATAGTTAACCTAGGGTTTTTTTATCCTAGTTTACACTGACAAAAACAAACAAAAATAAAAAATAGTTAACCTAGGGTTTTTTATCCTAGTTTACACTGACAAAAACAAACAAAAATAAAAAACAGTTAACCTAGAAAATTACAGTTTTTTTTAAACAAACCTAGGGTTTTCAACTAAGGTTTAAAAGCTGACAAATTTAAAACTAAAACAATTTTTTCATCTAGGGTTTTGCGTTCAGTGTATCCTAGGGTTTTAGTTTAACAAAAACAAAAAAAAATCAACAATAGCAAAAAAAATGTACCAAAAAATGCAATAAATCAGCCAAACAAAAGGGACTTTACACCTGATATTCTTGGCTTGCAAAACTGATGTCGGGATCACAAATTGTCACTATCCTACTCCCTAAGAAGGCTACCATAGCCAGACCGCTCCATGGGAAGACGGATTTTTGCCAATTTCAACCCCAAATGGCATCACAAAATGGGATAAAACCCACCAAAAATAGGTCCAAATGTTGGGAAATTGCATAAGCATTACAAGAAAAACATCTGAAGGCACCCTCACCTAAGTCATATTGGGTCAAGCAACTCGTCACTTTTCTCATGAAGGTCATTCCCTCATCGACTCGTCGCTTGAGGGGGTAGTCACACTTAGTCACCAACCAACAAATACACACCCAATCAAGGCAATGGCATGCATTCAAAGAATCATTGGCAAAATACAATCACGCCCCTGCTTGGGGTAGCAAACAAGCAATAACCACAAACTGATCAAATGCTTGGAATTCATGAATCATGAACTCAAGGTTCCCACAGACAAAAGGTTGCGCCCTTTGCCTATTCATGACTGATCAATGTCCAAGCTCAAGTCACACCTCACCAAAATAGGTTAACACTTGAAATTAAGTTCCTTCGCTCGTTAGAAGCAAGGATTCAAGAATGCATGCCCTTTCCATACTTGGGGCATCAAAAGCTGGTTAGGTTGCTGAGAAACCCTAATCATTAGTGCTTTGGTTATCTATTTTTGCTTAGCACTGGTCCACACACAACACATCCCAAAAAGGGGCATCTTTAGACACCAAAACAACACCAATCCGATTATGTGATTGCAAACACTGATTGCTATGACACACACAGCCCCCAGGGCAGCCTCCAGAGGTTAAAAACTGGTCCTAACCACTCTCATAGCAGTTTTGGAAGGTCAGAGGTCAATTTGGCACCTTTCAGGCACCCTGCTCTCTACTCATCTCACCCAGGGACGATTACAAACTGGTGTTTGTCCCTCCCTGGGATGATTAACAGTATTCGTTCCTGGGTGGGGCGAATTGCAGGTTTGACGAGCAAAAAGTCAAATCTTGACAAATGGTAGCTCAGATCCGCCACTTAACTCCTCCTTCATTGCATGTGAGGGTGAGTGAGTGTTTTTGAGCGCTAGGGACAGTTACAGGGGCAGTCATGAAGTCCTAAATCAAGGAGGAATATACTCCCTCATAGGAAGGCATGATTGCCAAGTGGCGCCTCTACATGCTCATCCAAAGATACCATCAGGTCTATAAAATGGTGAGTCTTCTCACCCCAAAAATATACAAGGAAGGAGCATTTTGAGCAACGAAGTGCTGTCGCTTTACTACCTCACACCTTTCGATTTGTGCCTTTCACATCCTTGATCTCTTTTGCAAGGGAGGTCATTGGGTGACTATTGGAAGCACAAATCCGGACCCCAAAACTTGACATCTGGTCACATTGTCCTACCAAATTTGCTGACAACACTCAATAAGAGGTTTTGGACCAATTCCAAGTGGATTGGTGCCGAAACAGAGCCTCAAACGGTGGGTGTCTTGCCCGCGGGTGCCCCCCGCACTACTGCAGGTCTAATCATCCCACCCCAAAATGATTAGGAATTTGTGGTAGATTTCCTTTCTATCATTTTTGCATTGGATTCTATGCTACTTAAATAGGTTGTAGTTTAAATTTCATCTGGTTTTGAGCAATTTTGACCATGTTTCTATTATTTCTCGCCTCTACTAACATGCAGGTGGCATTGTCAAAATCTCGGTGACAGATGCTGAATTGGAGAAATCTGACCTTTTGGGTCTTCCCAAAATGCCCCCTTTTACCTAACCCCCAACTTTTCAGGTCATCTGGAGCCTCCGAGATAGGACATTTAGGGCAGTGCCTTTTGACGTTTTGTTGTAGGTTTATTCGTCCCACCCCGGAGCGATTAGAAATCCGCGATGAGTTTTCTGACTGTTCCATTTGCAGTGCCCTCCTGGTAATGCCCTTGTGCTTCTATGAAACTTTCAGGTCATTCTGATCTATTTCATCTATCGTTTTATTCATTTTTATGCATGCACTCTTCATGGGCTTTGGATATTATATGTTTCATTTTATCTACAGGTGCTACTGATTGTTTTCTGTTTCCTTGAACGCAGGATCTCGACATTGGAAGGACAAAAAGGACTCAAGACTCATCAACACACGTGGCGATGACATTTTGGTTCACCCATTTTACATGTGGGCACGCGGAAGAAGGTCTACCAATACCTATTGTGAACGAAGCAATGTTAACGCTCCTAGCCCCTGAAAAGGGAGGAGATGTCTTGTAACCGAGATTTAAAGTGTATTAATAAAAGGGCTGTGCATTCCATACTTGCTTTTGTCTCGTGTCAATTCGTTCATTTTCTTTCCTTTCATGCATTTTCAATTTCTAGGATCTTAAGCGTTATCTTTTGCTTTACATGCATCACACTTGGTGTTTCCTTTTTGTTTCTGTATCCTCATGCTTTCAGTAGTGTACTCAAGGGTATGCATAGAATCCTCCTTGAATAGTAGCCTCAAATATTGGTTCAAGAACCATCACTCATCACTATAGTATAATAGAGGGCCTATGGGTGTTACATACACTTTGGTTTAGCATACCCTGGTTCTATTACAATATTACCTTACAAAAAATATTCCTTTTCTGTTGAATGTTTAATCTACAATCAAAAATCCTTCCACAAAAATTGAACATACAAACGAGACTTCCCTATCACCATAATATTATTTGTAATGGTTGAAAGAGTGGGTGAACATAAAAAAAATAGTCAAGACAGAGTTTTTCAATATCAATAATAGTCAGGTATCATGTTAGATTGAGAACAATAATAGTCAAGTTAGGCTTTTTAGTTGCCATTGTTAGTAATAGTTGTCTATGATAGTAAAAAATCATGGTAAATAGAAAATTGTTAGTGATAGAGTCAAAATAGATAAATACAAATACATGGAACCATAGTGTCAGTGATTGAACAATGTTGGTAACAACAAGTTTAGGGATAGTGTTGGTAACTAGTAGTACAAGGATAGTATCATAAGGGGTTGGCCAAAAAAAATCTAAATTTTGAACCAAGCCTCTACGAGGAAAACCGGCAACATCAACAACCTCAACAATAAAATAGATAAAAAATTCAAGGGTGCCCAAAAACAGTTTTGTAGTATATAGCTCATTAGGACCATAGTTTTAAGTTGCTAAATTTGATATATAGAAACCAAATAATTTTTTGGCTCCTTACTTAAAATAGTAACAACAAGAACCATACTTCTAGTTTTAGCAAGTTAATAGTAGTTGTTCAAATGATACCAAAATGGATTGTGGTACTTACGAATATCAAGATGAGGTAGACCAAGCCAATTCTTTGGAGCAAATAGTTACCACACTTAATACCCTTGTCGATGTGATTCAACTCGTGAAGGATGACATACAACATTTGAGAAGTGACTACTTTAGCTCCAAAGCCAACTTTGAAGAATGCTTCTTAGAGGTTGATGAATTGCTTAAGGATGACCCAAAGGTGTTTGAGCATCATGACAGTGAACTCCTTGATCATGGAAAAGACATCCATAAGGACAGGGAAGGCTCTCACACTCTTTTTGACCATGATGCTCCATTTAAGATACCTAAATTAGACTTCTCTAAGTTCAAAAACAAGGATGTGTGGTGACCATCGTAGAAAATGCCCCAAAGTTCAGGACCCACATTTATTCTTTTGTTATGAGGTTTTTCATCTCTTTTTAGTGGATTCTTGTTGGGGTTGTTTGTTAGATATAGTATTATTATAGTTTTCATGTTAGTTAGTGTTATTCGGGTTGGATTTTGGTTCTAAATTTGATAGTTGTTTGTATTTTGGTCTTTTAATTAGTTTAAATACTTTAAAAAATAAAAAATAAAAAAATAAAAATAATATATATATATATATATATATATATATATATATATATATATATATATATATATATATATATATATATATATACTACTGTGTATATTTTTCTATGTTAAGCATAGTTCAAATTTTATTTAAGTTTATTTTAGGATTATTTTAGATGGTTTAGTTAGTGTTTGTTTTATTTTTGTATGTTTTATTTATTGTTAATACAAGTCAGGTAATATAATTTCTCAAAATAGTCGTTGGTTTAAAGGATTTCATTAACATCACGTGGTGTTTGGTAGGCTATAGACCGCGAATGACAAGGATTCAAACCTCGAATGATGGTGGCATTGGAATATGACATGAAGTTTGAGTAGACAAAGGAAGACAAAGGTTTTCTATACTTTATCGTATTTCTTCTAGTTTTCTATGCTTTATATCCATGATTGTTGCATCTTATGGTGGTGTGGATGGTGATATGTTTTAATATTAACCATGTGCAGTACTTTCTTTGATGCTTTCTAATGTTCTTCTCTCTTGTTCATATATAATATTTCATACCTATACTCTTTTATTTGTTCTTCCTTATACTTTATTTATGTTACTTCATTGAACTCTACTAGTGTCTCCTCAGAGTTTATTTTAAAAATATCACTTTTTCAATTTATTCCATAATAATTTCTTGATTCTCCTTCTTAAGGCTTTGGTTTTCTTCTAAATCATCCTTGGTGGAAAATTTCAAACTATCTATGTGAAAGCAAGAGATTCCGAAAGATTTGAAAAAGAAAACTATTGCGATGCATTCAAAATCAAAACTAACGCTTAAGTCCTAAAATGTGAAGTGCATGAAATGAAAGAGGCAAATTGAAATGAGATACAAGAAATTAGAAAAATCACAGCCCTTTTATTGAACTCTCTTAATCTCGGTTACAAATACGCCTCCTCCCTTTTCAGGGGCTAGGAGCGTTAAATGAGTTTTGGGTTACAATCGTGACTTAGTATTCCCTCTTCCGCATGCCCACATTTGAAATGGGCGGGCCAAAGTGTTTCCACCGCTTGCGATGATGAATCCTTAACCTTTGCTGCTCCTCCTGCGATCAAAGAAACAACAAAGGTGTTAGTAGCACCTGTTGCAAATATGAAACGTTTGTTCTCTAAAATTAATGAAAGATGCATGTAAAAGATTAGCTAAATTGGTAAGTAAAATGAATCCAAATCACCTGCAAACTTGACAGAGACTAGAAAACATTACCAGAGGGCCACTGCCATTGAAACAGTCGGCCAATTTGCTTTCAACTGAAATTTGTCCCTGGTCAAGATGAATTCAACTGTAATTCGTCCTCGGGTAGGACGAATTCGACTGTGATGAAAAGCCGAAGTGATGTCGTCCAAATGTCACGTCTCGGGATCTCCAAATGACCTGCAAACATAGGGTTTAGCTAATTGGGGGCGTTTTGGGATGACCTAGCTGGTCGATTTCTCCCAATTTGACATCCATCAGCAGGAATTTGGCGTTGCTACCTGCAAGTTAGTGGGACAACAAAAGCGACGAGAACGTGATGAAATCTGATTAAAACATTATGAAATCGAATACATAAACTATCTAGTCAGCATAGAATGAAATGAGAGATGAATAAATGATAGAAAAACGAATTAGAATGAAACTTAAAAAGTGCGGGGCGCACTAGTGGGCCGCACACCGTTGGAACTTGATTTCGGCACCAATCCACCAGGGATGGGCCCAAAATCTCTTAGAATGGGTTGTCGGCAAATTGGTGGATTCAATGTGGTCAAATGTTGGGTTTTGGAACCGAATTCACACTTCCAATAGCCACCCAATAACCTCTCTTGCGAAAGAGATCAAGGATGTGGAAGATGTAAATCAAAAGGGTAAAGGCGTGGTATCAATTTGGCAGCACTTCGTTGCTTGAAAATGCCTCCAACTTGTCTTTTTTTGGGTGAGAAAGTTCACCATTTTATAGACCCAGGGGGTCTCTTTTGGATGGGCATGCAGGGATGCCATGTGGCGGCCATGCCTTCCCAAGAGGGAGGAGACTCCTCCCTGACTTGGGCTTCCATGACTGCCCTTGTGATAGTCTTCCAACGGCCAACCTACCCACCTACACACGCATGCACGACAGGAGGCAATAAATGACTGTCTTCGGTTGCCACTTGGCGCCATTCTTCTTTTTGCCCGTTAAACCTGGAATTCGTCCTGACCAAAGATGAATTCAGCATTCGTCCCTGGGTGAGATGGATCCCAGTCTAAATTCGTCCCTGGGTGAGACGAATACTAAGCAAAGTGCTTGAATGTGCCAAATTGCCTTTTGTCCTTACAAAATTGCTATAAAAGTGGTTAGGACCACTGTTTAACCTCTGAGGGCTGCCCTGGGGGCTGTGTGTGTCAAAGCGATCAGTTTTTGCAGTCACATAATCGGATTGGTGCTGTTTTGGTGTCTATAGATGCCCCTTTTTGGGATGCACTGTGCATGGCATAGCGCCGAGCAAAAATAGATAACCAAAGCACTAATGATTAGGGTTTCTTGGTAACCTAACCAACTTTTGATGCCCCAAGTATGGAAAGGGCATGCATTCTTGAATCCTTGCTTCTGACGAGCGAAGGAATTTGATTTCAAGTATTAACCTATTTTGGTGAGGTGTGACTTGAGTTTGGACATTGATCAGTCATGAATAGGCAAAGGGCGCAACCTTTTGTCCACGGGGGGAACCTTGTGTTCATGATTCACAAAATGCCAAGTGATTTGATCAAATTATGATTGTTGCTTGTTTACTGCCCCAATCAGGAACGTAATTGTCTTTGTCAATGATTATTTGAATGCATGTCATTGCCTTGATTGGGTGTGTGTTTGTTGATTGGTGACTAAGTGTGACTACCCCCTCAAGCGACGAATCGATGAGGGAATGACCTTCGTGAGAAAAGCGACGAGTCGCTTGACTCAAGATGACTTGTGCAAGGGTGCCTTTAGATGGTTTATCATTAAGCATGTGTAATTTTTCCGACATTTAGACCAGTTTTTGGTGGGTGGTAAACCTTTTGGCGACACTGTTTGGAGCTGAAATTGGCGAAAATCCGTCTTCCCGTGGAGCGGTCCAGCTATGGTAGCCTTATTGGGGAAGTAGGAGAGTGAAAATTTGAGCCCCGACATCGATTTTCTATGCCAAGAGGTTAAGTGCAAGAGCACTTGTGTCCGACAATTTTTATTGCTCTTTTTTGTGTTGCATTTATTTTGTTGTTTTTATTGTTTTTGGTGGTTTGTTGTTTTATTGTTTTTGAGTGGGTTTTGACCCTTTTGTGACACCGTTTGGGGGTGAAATTGTCAAAAATATGTCTTCCCGTGGAGTGGTCCGGCTATGGTAGCCTTCTTAGGGAGTAGGATAGCGACAATGTAGACCCCGACATCAGTTTTGCTATGCCAAAAGGTTAGGTGCAAGAGCACTCTTGTCTGGCAGTGTTTATTGCTTTTTGTTTGTGTTGCATTTTTTTTGTTTTTGTTGTTTTGATTTTTTTTTTTTTGTGACACCATTTGGGGATTAAATTGTCAAAAATCCGTCCTCCCGTGGAGCGGTCCGGCTATGGTAGCCTTCTTTGGGAGTAGGGTAGTGATAATTTGTGACCCCGACATTCATTTTGTATGCCATTGAATGTTAGGCGCAAAGTTGCCTTTGTTCGGCAATTTTATTATTGTCGTCTATGGATATTTGCTGCTTTTGTTGTTTTGATTTTCTTGCTTTGTGTATATGTCATTATTTTATGTTATGCACAATGATTGATGTTGATGGATGCATGCTTATGGTAATAGATGTATATGGTATGATAAATGCAAATGTTTTTGATATATATGTGATATGCAAAATGTAATGGATGAAATGACTTTGTGTTGTTTGGTTAGGGCACCCTAGACTGTTTAGGACTTTGTGATTTTGTTTTTATGCGATTGATGTGGTAGATGACTTTGTATGTATGCATGCGGTTTTTTGTATTTTTGATGGTATTGTAAGGATGAAAAGTAGCACAGTTGGTTTTGAAATGTGGCCAAGGTTTCTGAGACTCAGACGGTTTTAACTCACTAGCCACGACTGTACTTTATCTTATAAGACTTTTGGACAAGGTATGAATTAGACTTGTTTTTGACCAAGCTATTTCACATCCCTGTGTGTGCAATTGAGTTCATTTATGCGGTATTTGTCAGGATACCACCAGTGCCAGATGGGCTTTCAACCGAACCTGTACTGAGGATCACCTAATTAGCTCCACTAACTCCTTTGTTGTATTTAGTTAGATTAATCTGCAGTGTTATCCAAGATACCATAAGCTAGCTCATCCTTATGCAAACATTGGTCTGCACACACGCAAAGCGAATGTGACAGACATATCGTCATGCGGGTAGGATACCACCATTGCCAGATAGGTTGTCAACCAAACCTGTAATGAGGATCACCTAGATGGTTTTCGAATGTTGAGAATTCCAAAGATTCAAGTTCAGGTTGTTTGTTGGCTGAATGATTTGGGAGACTTGTTCGTCTATATAGTGATGCAAATCACTGTTTATTTTTCTTTTTGATCAAGGATTTTGAATAGTGGTGAGAACCACTGTTACTTGATTTTGTATTTTGAGTGGTGTGAGTTTGAGCTTGTGAATGGCCTTGATCCTAGTGGCCTTGGGGATGACTACCCATCCTGGTTAGGGGCGGATAGTACGAATCCTTACGACATTGGGGACCAAGGGGATGATGGAGATTATGAAGTAAGGGCATTGATATTTTAGGCCTTGGGGACGACTACCCATCCTGGTTAGGGGTGGATAGTACGAATCCTTACAACTTGGAGACCAAAGGTGAATGGAAAGTGTTAGGATGATGATTTGTTTGAATTTTGTTTATGGATGGCATTGATCCTTCTGGGTCTTGGGGATGACTACCCATCCTTGGCAAGGACGTGTAGTACAAATCCTTACAACTTTGGGAACCAACTATGATTGGGATTTGGTAGTGGTAAAAACCACTATTTATTAAGGTGAATGGATAGGAAAGAGCTCGTCCTTTTGTCAATTCTTAGCATTATGGAACCATTCGCACAGGGGGATGAGCAAGATAACCGTTTCACTTATGGTAACCTGGATTACTATGCAGGTTTCATCTTTCATTCACACAACTTGGGAATTTTTATGTGTTTTAATTTGTGTTGGGATGCTACGTAACAAGGTGTATTTCAAGTGTAACTCTACCTTCGTAAAATCTGTCTGACTCGGTACATTACGTGGCTAAAGAGCAAAATGATGACTGAATTACGAAAACTCTTGATACATTAGAAGACCACTTACTCTAGGGTGGTAAAAAGTAATGCAGGAAATTTTTTGTTTGTTTTATAAAATGGAACAATGTGGAACCAGATGGACTAGCAGAGCAATTACAGCCTATGGTGCCTTTGACCTGTACGACCACAAATATGCAATGTATGGATGCAATGCTTAATGCAGCTATGTATTTTTGTATTTTTGATGGATTGATTTTTGTGAATATGAAGATGAGATGCGGGAAGAGCTCTCTATTGATGAATTTGAGCATGCCTAGAAATGAGATGCAAAATTTTTTTTGTTGTTTTTGATGATTTTTGAATTTTGACTTTTCTTATTTTTGACCAAGCGATTGTGGAAATCCTTGGAACTTTTTGAGATTGACCAAGCGATTATATGAATCCTTGGAGCATTTTGGGATTGACCAAGCGATTATAGAATCCTTGGAGCATTTTGGGATTGACCAAGCGATTTATAGGAATCCTTGGAGCTTTTTTGGGATTGACCAAGGGATTTTAGGGATCCTTGGAGCATTTTGGGATTGACCAAGCGATTTATAGGAATCCTTAGAGCATTTTTGGGATTGACCAAGTGATTTTAGGGATCATTGGAGCATTTTGGGATTGACCAAGCAATTTATAGGAATCCTTGGAGCATTTTTTGGGATTGACCAAGTGATTTTAGGGATCCTTGGAGCATTTTTGGGATTGACCAAGCGATTTTAGGGATCCTTGGAGCATTTTGGGATTGACCAAGTGATTTTAGGAATCCTTGGAGCATTTTTGGGATTGACCAAGCGATTTTAGGGATCCTTGGAGCATTTTTGGGATATGGCTCTCTTAGATATGGAATGGTCACAAATGACTGATATTCAAGGGTTCTGTTTCCTTTATTTCGTCAAGGGAGGCTAGCCGATATGTCCCGGGTCCTATTTTGCTATCAATGACATATGGACCTAACCAATTTGCCACAAATTTGTCCCTTAGGTGGGACGAAAAACTAGAGTTCTGTTGGTTTTCCTTCAAAACCAAATCACCAACCCGAAAGTCCCTCGGGTGAACTTTCATGTTGTAAGCTTTCTTAAGTTGCTCTTGATAAATACGTAAATGCTCAAGAACATTAACGCATCGTTCGTCAAGCAATGTAAGCTGGTATAATCGGGCCTATCGCGCAGCGTCATCATCGATGAACTCCTGCATTGATATGCGCAGGGAAGGAATATCCAACTCTAAAGGCATGACTGCCTTAGAGCCATACACGAGCGAAAATGGAGTGGCCCCAGTGGGCGTCCGAATGCTAGTGCGATAAGCCCAAAGGGCAAGTGGGATTTGGATGTGCCAATCCTTATGACTGTCTATGACCATATTTTTAAGGATGGCAACTAGCATTTTGTTTGACGCCTCTGCTTGCCCATTCGCCTGCAGATAATAGGGTGTCAAAAAACTATGCTAAATTTTGTACTTTGTGGTCAAAGCACGCACGTCTTTGTTCTTGAAATGCGTCCCATTATCCGAGACTATTTTGGATGGAATACCAAAATGACATATGATGTTATGCAAAATGAACTCCACAATGCGGGGTCCTGTCGTAGAGGTAAGCGGAACTGCTTCCACCCACTTGGTCAAATACTCTGTGGTCGTTATGATAAACGTGTGATGGCCTGGCGACGCAAGGGAGATCTTTCCAATTAGATCGAAGCCCCACTACGAAAATGGCCAAGCAGCCTGGACTGTCTGCAAGGCCTGGCAAGGTACATGCATCAAATTGGCATGATGTTGACACTTCATGCACTTCCTAACATATGCACAACAATATCACTCTAAATATGGCCAATAATAGCCCATGCAAAGAATGCACTTTGCGATGGCCATACCACTGAAGTGGCCACCACATGTACCATCATGCGCTTGGGCGACTACCCAAGTGGACTCTTGCTGGTCCAAGCAACGAAGGAGGATTCCTTCATAGCTGTGATGGTACAAAATGTCTCCTATCAAGACATGCTTAGCTGCTCTCTGCTTGAATGCTCATTTTGTGGCATGCGTCAATCCAAGCGGGAGATTACCTAACTTGAGGTAGTCTCTAATGGGTAAATACCAGTCCTATTGATCAGAAACCTCGACGGTATGAACAACCAATCCCTCTTGAAGTTCACCCCTAGCAAACATTGAACGAGATAGAACTTGTAAGAATAACATTGTGTTGCTATTAATGGGAGTGGGGGAGAACAAGGACCCCCAATTGGCATGCTTCAAACGATCATGGATTCGAGAGAACTTATCCAAGGATGGCTCAATATAGATCATGTGGATTCCTAGCGTCAAGTCAGAGCTTGCACGCTCCATCGCGGATTGCGATAGGGTTTTGAATTGAATGGTTGTCATATCACCGGAAAGGTCTTGTGGGATTAGTGACCCCAAGGAGGCCATTGTGTCCGCAAAATGATTCGATGATCGAGGGAATGCCTCGATGTCATACCACTAAATTTTTGCCAAGAATTTGTCCACAAGGGCTTTATAAGTCTAAAGAACTGGGCATTTGCATTGGAATACTCCTTTGAATTGATTGACAATTAACAACAAATCACCAAAGATGTTCAGTCGTTTGATGTTCATGGCGATTGTTGTCTGAAGACCTATGAGCAAGGCTTCATACTCTGCATTATTATTGGTGCATGGGAAGTTTAATTTAAATGACAGGGGCATTGGAGCGCCCTGCGGTGTGAAGAATACTATTCCCATGCCACCACCTTGCTCACATTTAGAACCATCGAAGAATAGGGTTATGTCGACTCGTGACTCAGGCTCATCAAAATCTGGTGATTCTGAGACACGAAATACCCCATCATCGGGTAGTTCTATGACTAGAGGCTGATCGTCTTCAAGAGGAGCCTCCGCTAGTTGATCGGCTATGACCTGTCCTTTGATATATTTTTGTCCAATAAACTCTATGTCAAATTCTGTCAACAACATGATCCATTTCGCCGTGCGACTACTATGATAAGTATGACTCATCATGTATCGCAATGGATTCTCCTTATATACAACATATGTAGTGTTGCTCAGCATGTAGTGGCATAGATTTTTGGTAGAAAACACCACTTCCAAGCAGAGTTTCTCAACGTATGCATAGTTAAGTTCATAACTGACCAGGGTGCGGCTAAGATAATAAGTAGCCTATTCTTTGTGAAGTTCATTCTTCTGGGCCAGCATGGCGCCCAGTGCCACCTCAGTAGCTGAGATGTATAAGTAGAACGAAACTCCTGGTCTAGGTGGTGCCAATACTGGCGATAAAGCCAGGTATTGTTTGATGTCATCAAAGGCAGACTAGCACTCGTCATCCCAGTGAAATGTAACCCCTTTGTGCAATAATTTGTTCATGGGTCGGCACTTGTCAGATAGCTGTGCTATGAAGCGCTTAATTGATGCGACCTTTCCTTGCAGACTTCTGAGCTGCTTGATGGTAGTTGGGGGAACCATTTCAAGGATTGCCTTGACTTTCTTTGGGTCCACCTCGATGCCTCTCTTTGAGACTATGAAACCCAAGAGTTTTCTAGATGTGACACCAAATACGCACTTCTTGGGATTCAGTCTGAATTTATGCTCCATGAGGCGATCGAGGATCTTGCTCAAATCGTCGAGATGATCTGAGCGCAAAAGATACTTGGCTAACAAATCATCCATGTAATCTTCCAAAGTTTTGTGCATGTAATCATGGAAGATATATGTCATGGCACGTTGGTAGGTAGCACCAACGTTTTTAAGGCCAAAAGGCATGACCTTATAACAAAATGTCCCCCAAGGCATTGTGAATGCCATTTTTAGTTGGTCCTCAGGATTGATATGAATCTGATTGTATCCCGAGAAACCATCCATGAGGGATTGCATTTCGTGACCTGTTGTAGCATCTACCAATGCATCGATGCTCGAAAAGGGGAAATCATCCTTAGGACTCGCTTTGTTTAGATCTGAAAAATTGGTGCATATGCGAATCCTCCCGTCGGGCTTTTTGATGGGCACCATGTTGGACAACCATGGCGAATAATCCACGCAGATGACAAACTGTGCATCCAACAGCTTTTGCAATTCATATTTGACCATCAAGGCCACTGTTGGGTGCATATTACGTAGTTTTTGCTTAACTGGCTTGATTGTCGGATCAAGCATTAGATTATGCGTGACTAGCTGCGGATCTAGCCCCGGCATGTCTCTGTATGACCATGCAAAAACCTCCTTCTTCTCTTTGAGAAGGGCAATGTAGTTGGATTGCTCTTCAGGGGATAATCTTACCCCTAGCTTGATAATCTATGGATTCATTGGATCCAAGCCGATATCTACATCAGTCATCTCCTCGACTGACATGTGGGATCTATCCTCCAACTGATGTGGAGTCGGGATCAAATGGATATCATTAGCTAAATTTAAGTCTGCGTTGGGAACCTCGGGTTCCTCTTCAGCCTAAAAAATATCCTGAGTTGTCCCAGGGGTAAAATGAAGCATTTTACCAAAAGTGTAGTACTCTGATGGTGACAAAGGTGAATTGACGTGATCCCAGTCGATGGCATCTATGTCTAGATGCAATGACCATGTTGGATTGGCCGAATTGCGGATGGGTGCGGTCAAATCAATGGAGATCATGTGGATGGAATGAATTTGGTCTCCATTACCGTGGGTATGATAACTCGAACATTCTGGATGCTCCCTATGCTCTGGATCTGGCTCTAGGGGGACGGACATGAATGGATCGGCCCTATGTGCTGATAGGAAGACAAGATCTTCCCTCAGCACTGATGTCATTATAGAGTCTCGGGGTGGTCAGTGCTCGTTGTAAAATTGGAGCCATAGATCCAACACTTGGTCCCACCGTGATCACCACTAAAAGCAAGAGATTCTGGAATATTTGAAAAATAAAACTATTGCAATGCATTCAAAATCAAAACTAACGCTTAAGTCCTAAAATGTGAAGTGCATGAAATGAAAGAGGAGAATAGAAATGAGATACAAGAAATTAGAGAAATCACAGCCCTTTTATTGAACTCTCTTAATCTCAGTTACAAAGATGCCTCCTCCCTTTTCAGGGGCTAGGAGCGTTAAATGAGTTTTGGGTTACAATCGTGACTTAGTATTCCCTCTTTCGCATGCCCACATTTGAAATGGGTGGGCCAAAGTGTTGCCACCACTTGCGATGATGAATCCTTAACCTTTGCTGCTCCTCCTGTGATCAAAGAAACAACAAAGGTGTTAGTAGCACCTGTTGCAAATATGAAACGTTTGTTCTCTAAAATTAATGAAAGATGCATGTAAAAGATTAGCTAAATTGGTAAGTAAAATGAATCCAAATCACCTGCAAACTTGACAGAGACCAAAAAACATTACCAGAGGGCCACTGCCATTGAAACAGTCGACCAATTCACTTTCAACTGAAATTCATCCCTGGTCAGGACGAATTCAACTGTAATTCGTCCTCGGGTAGGACGAATTCAACTGTGATGAAAAGCTGAAGTGATGCCATCCAAATGTCACGTCTTGAGATATCCAAATGACCTGAAAACATAGGGGTTAGCTAATTGGGGGCATTTTGGGACGACCCAGATGGTTGATTTCTCCCAATTTGACCTCCATCAGTGGGAATTTGGCGTTGCTACCTGCAAGTTAGTGGGACAACAAAAGTGACGAGAATGTGATGAAATCTGATTAAAACATTATGAAATCGAATACATAAACTATCTAGTCAGCATAGAATGAAATGAGAGATGAATAAATGACAAAAAAATGAATTAGAATGAAACTTAAAAAGTGCGGGGCACCCGAGTGGGCCGCCCACCGTTGGAACTTGATTTCGGCACCAATCCACTAGGGATGGGCCCAAAATCTCTTAGAATGGGTTGTCGGAAAATTGGTGGATTCAATGTGGTCAAATGTTGGGTTTTGGAACCAAATTCACACTTCCAATAGCCACCCAATAACCTCTCTTGCGAAAGAGATCAAGGATGTGGAAGATGTAAATCAAAAGGGTAAATGCGTGGTATCAATTTTGCAGCACTTCATTGCTTGAAAATGCCTCCAACTTGTCTTTTTTTGGGTGAGAAAGTTCACCATTTTATAGACCCAGGGGGTCTCTTTTGGATGGGCATGCAAGGATGCCATGTGGCGGCCATGCCTTCCCAAGAGGGAGGAGACTCCTCCCTAACTTGGGCTTCCATGAATGCCCTTGTGATAGTCTTCCAACGGCCAACCTACCCACCTACACGCGCATGCATGGCAGGAGGCAATAAATGACTGTCTTTGGCTGCCACTTGGTGCCATTCTTCTTTTTGCCCGTTAAACCTGGAATTCGTCCTGACCAAAGACGAATTCAGCATTCGTCCCTGGGTGAGACGGATCCTAGTCTGAATTTGTCCCTAGGTGAGACGAATACTAAGCAAAGTGCCTGAATGTGCCAAATTGCCTTTTGTCCTTACAAAATTGCTATAAAAGTGGTTAGGACCACTGTTTAACCTCTGAGGGCTGCCCTGGGGGCTGTGTGTGTCAAAGCGATCAGTGTTTGCAGTCACATAATTAGATTGGTGCTGTTTTGGTGTCTACACTATGTTACTATGAAATACCCATATACTCAAGGATGATTGTTCAAACTCTTCTCAAGTGCACTTTCGATGGGCTTTAGAAAGACTTCTCCACCAATGTAAACCTTTTCCTTCAAAATAAAAATTAAGTGATTCAATTAAATAGTGAAATTTTATTTTTTTACTACTCTCTAACATTAATATCATCCTCTCTAGAAAATTTTCAACTCCACAAGTTCAATAAAAATTCATAATACAAACTAAGGTTTGGTGAACAAGGGTTATATAAAAATGAAATTCCTTTCCACCCAATTTTCACATAAATAATTAGAGTTAGTATTTTTTCAAAATCACATAAACTACATTTTATTTGCCTACCTAGATTGAGAAATATGATTATATTATTCTTTTGACAATTTTTTGTATAGCTAAAAAACAACTTTGATATATTAACTTCAAATGACCATAGCTCCTTCAATATTATTTGACTTATGACTAGTTGTTTTTTATAGTATTTAAAATGATCTACACAACCACATAAAAATTTTATAAATTTGGCTCTGTTATAAAAAGATGATTTTAAAAAATGATGAATCGATTATTGTAAATCTGCAAACTTTGTAAAATTTCTCCACTTTGTTAAAATCATTGCTATAATACTTAATCTTAAAAATATTGAATTCTCACAAAATAAGAGCATTAAAATATATATTAAAGAATAAATAAATTAATCACAAAGAAATAATTCAGACAAGATAATATTGACAATAAGGGAATGTTAGCACAAATTTTGTTCTTTTATAAAAATAAAGCAATCCATAGTATATTTTAAGGTGAAATACTATCCCATAAGGGGGCGGAGGTCCAAGGTTCAAATATCGGGCCTCACTAGACTGAACGCTTGTCCCTTTCCTAGTGCTTTCAATGGCGTAAAATGTTTAAAATGATTGTGGCATGGTGGTTATAGGGGCGGACTGCGTGAAGATCTATGTGGCGGCTTCCGGGGCGGATAGCGCAAAATACTGTGGCGGCCATAAAATATGGACAGCCTGCCCAGATTCGTGGTGGCTACGGATTCCACCATGTACATTAAAAAAAAAAAGGTGAAAGATCAATCCATAGTATATCCCAATGTGAAAGGTGTTTCATGAGTAAAAATAGTTACAATAGTACTTTTTTGTAAAAAAAGGGGTTAAAATTTATTAAAACAAAAAATAGGAAATCCAGAGTACAAGACACATGCCTCAATCAGGCATATCAACAGCAAGTAACTTATCAAAAGAGCTAACACAATCCGGGGGAAGCTGAAGCCTCCCCCTAACATCCCAACTATCACCAAACTGAGAGGCCCATTTAGCCAAACAATCCGCCACACAATTCCATTCCCTAGGAACATGAATAAAACTGACAGCCTCCAAATATTCATGAAATCGAAGAATCTGCCTAACAACACCAACCAATCTCCAATTAACATTAATAAAGTTACGAGAATTCAAAAAATTGATAACAAGTTGAGAATCTGACTCACAAATAATCCTACGCCATCCCAAAGCATATCCTTCCTATAGAGCCTGGATAATAGTAAGGGCTTCCATATAATTATTGGTATACCAACTTTTAATAGGAGAATAGGAAGCACACACCCCAAGATCAATCCCGACCAACACCTCCAATACCAGCACGACCAAGATTACCCCTAGAAGAGCCATCAGTGTTAATTTTAAGTACCCACAAGGAGGCGGGTGCCATCGCCCCTCATGTCTAATTCTAGTATTTCCTCCCCTGTGCAAATGAGGAGTTACATTGAGGCCAGGAGCTGACTCCATCAAACCCAAACCATGCATTATGGTAACCTCCCTTGGATCAGTACGTAAATAAATGGATCACTTAGAAGACACCGTTCCCTACACCATTCTCAAAATTCACTTCCAAACTTTATAAGCAGAAATATTTTGCTCCTGAAAAATTTACCAATTCCATTCAAGCCAAATTTGCCAAAAACTACAAGACGGGTCAATATGCCACGCCACTTGTAAAAAGAAGATCGCCGAAGGAGGTCACCATAAACTCCTCCAGAACACCAAAATAGAAGAAGAGTGAACACAAGGCTGAGACCACACACCCCACCACCAATGCCAGAGATGACAAGCAAAGTCACATTGAAGAAGTAAATTCCCCACAGACTCTTCGCTCTTTCCATAAAGGAAACAAAAGGAAGGACCAAAAAATCCATGTTTTTGAATATTTTCCCGAGTGAGACAACGATTAAGAGTGGCAACCCAAACATAAAAATTACATTTAGGCCAAGCAAATTTATTCCACACCTGTTTCCACCAAGGAACTACCTCTAAGCCATAGGATTGGCAACCTAACTCAAAGTAACTAGACATAACAAAATAAATTCCTCTATTATCCAAACCCCAAGAAAGCACATCGGTCTGTTGAGATGAAGAACACTCTCTAGAAGCCAAAATGTGAGCTAACTCCTAGCTATCCTCCAAAGAACCTTCAGCTGGCCACTCACTTAGGTCTTGCTATTGAAGCAACTCCACTTGACCAATCTTCTTAATAGCTTTAAAATATCTCACCCTCGACCAGCTAGTCACCAAAAAGGATTGAGCAAGATTAGTAAGATGAGGGAAATCAGTTAAAATAGGAGGAAAACCATCCAAATAATCGTGCTAAAAAAGAACTCGAGTACCTTGATGACAGATCCAAAAGAGCCCCTTCTTAACAAGAGAGTCTACTTTCTTTAATGTGTTCCAAATAAAAGATCCATGAACCTACAAAGCATACTAGGGAATAGCATCTCCAGCCACTCCACAAAGATATTTATGAGAAATAATCCTTGCCCAAGTTTGATTTGGGTTAGCACACCACCTCCAATACAGCTTAGTAGCAAAAACCTCTCTTGACAAAGAGCTCGCCCCACCTACTTGGGATGACAAATATTATCCCACTTAACCAAACTCCATTTAGAAGCATCTATATTACCAGTTCACAAATAAAACCATGAGAGAGAACCAATATCATGCAAAAAACTAGTAGGAGCCACCTGAATTAAGCAGCGGTACACAGGAAGAGCATGAATAACAGATTTCAAAATAAGAATATGACCAACAAAGGACAACCATCTAAAAGTACAGTGGCAAATCCGTGCATAAATTTTCTCCAAAATATTGGTCCATACATCACGAGGCAAGGGACCAATAGAGATGGGAAAACCCAAGTACTTAAAATGGAGCGTACCAACCTAAAATCAGAGAATTTGAAGAATACTGGCTCGAATATGGGGATTCACATTAAAAAAGAAAATAGAGGACTTAGCCTCATTCACGTTCTGACCAGAAGCAAGCAGATAAATATCCAAGGCTCTGTGAAAATTAGTCGCCTCCTTAATGGAAGCCACACCCATAAAAGCAGTATCATTAACAAATTGCAAGTGGGAGTAAGCAGGTAATTGATCGCCCCACCTCCAATCATGAAGCAAAACTTGACTCAAATAGTATTTCAGTAGCCAACCCAAGCTCTCTGCCATAATGATGAATAAGTAAGGAGATAGAGGATCTCCTTGTTGAAGCCCCCGTGTGGCATGAAACAGGGGAGAATGATCTCCATTGATAAGAACATAAAAAGAAGGTGAAGTAACACAACTCATAACCCAAGAAATCCACATGGGATCAAAACCAAAAGCCCTCAATTTTTTTTGAATAAAAGACCAATGAGCCCTATCATAGGCTTTCGCCATATCAAGCTTCATAAAAATTGCTTTCTCCTAGGACAAACTCATAGAGTGAACGGTCTCTTCAGAAATAACCACCCCATCCAGAATATAATGTCCAGCCACAAAACCTCCTTGTTCCTCAGATATAACCATATTCAGCCAAGGTTTGAGATGTTCAGCAATCAACTTAGTAATAATTTTATAAACATTGCACAAAGCAATGGGTCAAAATTGGTCAAAATAATTAGCCCCTTCACATTTAGGAATGAGAGCTAAAAAAAGTGGAATTCAAAGCCTTCAACATCTGCTTATTATTAAAAGACTCCTGCAGGACACCTAATAAATCAAATTTAATAATCTTCCAAGAATTTTGAAAAAACTCCACAGCAAAACCATCGGGCCCAGGATCCTTCCTAGATTTCATACAAAAAACAATACTTTTAAGTTATTCCATAGAGATAGGATGTAGCAAATCAGCATTCATTTTAGCTGAGATAATATGAGGGATACATCCCAGAATAATATTCACTTCAACATCAGTCACAGAAGATTCATCTGAATACAAATATGAAAAGAAAGAAACAACCTCCTGAATAATAACATGAGTACCTTCTAACTGGACACCATTAGAAGAAACAATGGAGGAAATAACCTGAGCATGACGTTTAGCCTTCACAGAATTGAAGAAAAAAGTAGTGTTCCTGTCTCCCTCCTACAACCAATCCACACGAGCTTTTTATTTCCAGTAGATTTCCTCCCGAAGTTCCCATTTAGCTAACTCCTTCATAGCCTCAGACTCCTATTGAAAATTACAAGAAGACATACCATGATCCCTAATATATCGGATGATAGAATCAAGCCGCTCTTGAACCAAAGACCTAGCATGAAATAGATTACCAAAATGTTGTCAATTCCATATTTTGAGACAAAATTTAACATATTGCAGTCTCTTTGTAAAAGAGAACATAGCAGTCTCATGAAGCAGCTTCCCCCAACTCCACCAATCCTTAACTAAATCATATAAAGAAGGATTCCAAAGACACATTAGCTAAAACTTAAAACAAGAGTGCCAATGCATACCTTTATTAAGAGCAACTAACTTAATTGGCCAATGATGAGAACCTCTCCAATCAAGGATTTTAGAAGAAATAATCCAATTGTTGCTAACACAAAAAGGAGAAACAAGGAACCTATCCAACCGTTTTGAGATAGAATCAGACCCACATCTCCTATTAGACCAAATAAAAATACCATTGCTTGGCTTGACATCCACCAAGTTAAGGAGATGAATATTATCATTAAGAAGCGACGAAGCCTGACCAAGAATGTTCAGACCACCCCGTTTCTCCTCAAGACAAGAAACAACATTAAAATATCCTGTTACAATCCATGGACTTGGATTGAATGATTTATAATTATAAGCTTCCTTATTTATATAATTACAGTTTATGTTATATTAAAAAATATATAATTATAACTTGTCCCACTCGTTATTATAACATAATAATTTAAAAATAAACATTATATTATTACAACCCATCTTAATCACATACTAAAATTAAATTATATACTGCTCATATTAATTGTACAATATAACTAAATTATTTATAACTTATATCTACTATATTATTAAGAATGGTTTATAACATGTACAAATATGCAATGTGCTTGTTAGGCCTTTACATGTCTGTTTCTATATCTCAATTAAACTTCATGCCTCACCCATATGCAAAGCATAGTTCAAAAATGTTTGCTTGTATCTATCAAATGAGGTATATATATATATATATATATATATTTGATAATTAAAGGTGAGGGTTTTGAGAGGTTCCCACAACCCGATACAGAAACTCTCGCAGGAGACCAGCAAGACAAAAGCCCACATGGACAACACCAAAAGTAGCACAACACTGGGAGGTGGAGAACCAACCCAGGAACAAACACCACAACTACCCTATAAGAGTAGGGTCCCAAAACAAAGGGCTAAATTTAGAATTTTGAACCCTGGGACCAAGCCCAACCACCAAATCTGAAACTAGAATAAGAATCTCTGTCAACCATCGAAGCAAGGGAATTGAAGCAGTCAAGGGACACCAGCCTAAATTTTTGTTGCATTAGAAAACATTCAACAGGGTTGGTGTAATGATTGGCCCCCCACCAAAAATATGTTGTCACCAAAAATATTAACAAAAATAGATAAACCAGAAACCCTCCATTGGCCACAAAATCCCAAACAACACCACCAACAAATAACCCAAACTCTAACCAAACCAAGAAAAACCAGAGTGAAGAAGAGAGAAGGAAGCTTGAAACTCCCGCTCTGACCAAGAAATGAAACCAGTTGTTGGTACCTAAGCAACTGTACACAACTACCCCTTTGGCACTAAATAGGGGCCTGCAATGTATATTATTATTATTACCTACACACCTAACATGCCAATTCAATGATAATATCTTATTTGGGAAGGTGATTTTTTTTTAAATTAATATGTAAAGTACATTTGGGAGCACGATGGAATCCATATTTCCCATTACTTGAATTTAGATATTTTTTATAAGAGCCCAAGGATTTATCAACTCAAATGTTACAAGGATAATTGTTTATTTTTTATAATCAACATCGATAGAATTCTATATATATATGAAAATAAATAATTATCTTTATACTATATGGATTTCTTCTTATATCAAATATTACAAAAGTATAATAAAATATTTTATATTTGGATGTAATTGCACCATTCACATATTCCATTGAATCAATACTCAGGTGACAAATTTACTACCATTCAACTCCATACAATATAATCAATGTATCTAATAGGCTTTGTAGTCATCCCACTCCACTTCATATAATCAAAGATAACTATGAACCATGCATAGGTTGAATAATTCACCCAAGGTATGATAGATGGGTAATTCAACTAGTGGGGGATATACCAATATATAAAATTCTTATAATGGATTTTCTTAACTAACAATTCACATTTTTCTATGTTTAGATCTATCTTTTTGTCTTTGCATTCATCTTTTTTTATTTTACCAACTGTCTTTCTATATCACAATTCATTTTCTTCTTTAATAAAATTATTTTCATGTATTTTTTCACATTAAGCATTATTTTTTCTAAGATTCTCCCCCTTAATGTCTAATGTTCTAATATTGATTTATTGAATAAAGCTTTCTTATCAACATGTTATACACACACCTGCATTGATATCCATACACATTCATAAATCTTTGAACTTTCAACTATTACCTTTTTGTTTCTTCTTCAACATAGGTGTAAACCATGATTGAATCATTAATGTCCTTATGGTAATCTTGCAATCCTACTGGATTGCATGGACAACCAATTTTTGCAACCGCTAAGTGTAATAGAGAAGATCATTGCTTATTGTTTCTCTCATTACTCTCACTTTCTCTTTTGGGGATACTCTTGTCGCTTCTATGTTTGTCACTTTTATTACTTTGGCTCTCATACCCTATTAAAGGTATGAACCAACTAGGACTCAAATCTAGAACCTCCATGTGTTGAGGTTGCTCTACCAATGAACTTTTAACCCCTCCTTGAACCAACCTATGTTTCAAACACAAGATTGCTACTATCCATTGTTTCAACATCCTCCTTTAGCCACTCCATGAGTACTCAAGGCTCGTAGCTTTAAGATCAAAAACTTAGATATAAAAATTCCTCATATATCAAACACTACAAAAGCATAACAAAATATTTCAAAAAATACAATTTATATGCTCAATTTGAATGCAATTGCACCACTACATATTCCATTGAATCAAATACTCATATTAAACTATTGTCGTCCAACTCTATATAATATATCAATATATCTCATTAGCTATGTGGCCATCCCACTCCACTCTACATAATCTAATCCAACTATGAACCATGCAGAGGTTAAATAGATAATTCAATTAGTGAAAATACATTAATATATCAAATTATTACAATATTTTTTCTAACTAATAGATCATACTTTTCTATCTTTATATCTATCATTTTATTTTTATAATTACTTTCATTTTTATCATCTATCTTTATATATATTAAATTATTTTTTTACAATTACTTTATTTTTTTCCCTTCTTCTTAAAGTATTGAAGATTATTTATTTATTTATTTCACACTTAACAGTTGGTAAAACCTCGCGTCACCATTGACTCCCACAAATATGCCGACCACAAATATATATATATATATATAAAGAGCAAATAACTATCATCTTGCATGGGTGATCCAAGCTCAATTCAGCATGCATAATAAATAATAGATCAAGGGACTGCTAATATACGTGATGGGGCAGGCGCGGTATTGGAATTGCAACCAAGTCTACAGCCTTCTTCAACGCCGCTCCAACCACGTCATTCATATCCAGCTGATCATATCTCATCCCATCTGGGAGAGTCCAGTCAAACGAGTGGAGAAGCGAAGCCAAAATCAAATGAACCATCCGATCGCTTAGCGGAAGCCCCGGGCATATCCTTCTTCCTGATCCGAACGGAATCAGCTCATAATGCTGTCCCTTATACTCTATATTACTCTTATCACCCTCCAAAAACCTTTCTGGCAAGAATTTTGAGGGCTCCTTCCAGACTGCAGGATCCCTTCCAATGGCAAAAACGTTCACTATCACCTGCGTGTTTTTGGGTATCATATATCCCGCTACTTCACAGTCACTTTCAGCTCTGTGTGGGAGCATCAGAGGAAGCGGCGGGTGCAACCGAAAAACTTCTTTCACCACAGCATGAAGATAAGGCAGGCGATCTATGTCACTTTCTTCGACTTTTCGACTTGGACCGACCACCTCTTCCAATTCCTGTTGGGCTCTCTTCATTGCCTCAGGATTGCGAATAAGTTCAGCCATCGCCCATTCTATTGTGGTTGCAGACGTTTCACTACCAGCCGTAAGCAGTTCCTGCCCAATCAGAAATAGCAAACTTTGAAATCTTTCTTCTTATCCCCACAAAACTGTTGTCAAAAAAAATAAAAAATCTCAAATACTTACATAAATTAAGGATCTGATATTTACTTTAGACAAATCATCGTTTCTCGAATCAAGAAGGACGTCTAGAAAGTCCTTGTTAGATTCTTTCTTATGCTTCGGACTTTGGCTTCTTGTTGCGAGGCGATTCTCTATTAATACATCTAAAAAAGCATGTACTCGATTACTACACGCGAGAAACCGACGGCACAGGCCTTGAGGGTCCAGCAACGCAAGAAATGGGAAAAAGTCTGACAAATTGGGTGTACCGGCAAGCTTCACTGCTGTGGTAAAAGCGTTCTTGAACTCCATAGAAGCCGGATTGCTGGGATCATACAAGCTCGTACTGAAGATCATGTTGCCTAACAGATTGAATCCCGTGTAGAATACAGTATGCGCAATATTTATGCTCTTTCCTATCACGCTGCTATCCTCGAATATCAGTCGAGTCATTCGAAATACTTGATCTCTTCTGAGATGTTGCAGATCTTGTAGTCGCTTGGAAGTGAACATCTCAGTGCTGGCAATACGTCTGAGAAACCGCCAGCGAGGTCCATACTCACCCAAAACTATTGATGATTTGTGGTGGGAAAGAGTCTTCCCTGTCTCCATAATTGTCCGCCCCGCAAAGATGTGATCGTGGGTTTTGAGAACTTCCTTTGCCATGGCAGAAGATGAGACCACTACAGCAGTTTTCATGCCAAGATAGAGTGTCATGAGCGGCCCGTAATGCTGAGAAAGGGCAGAGAAAGCCACGGTGGGCTTTCTTTCCAATTGAAAGAGATTTCCCACGATTGGCCAAGCTGGAGGTCCCGGAGGAAGGGGAACTCCGGCCTTTCGCTTCTTTCTCCCAATCAACACGTTCAACAGGAGGAAGAAGTAGTACACCAACACAGTGATAACAAGCACAAGAAACCAAGAGAGCGGTTGGTTATCCATAAGGAATGATGAATGGATTGAGAATTGATAGGAGAACTCCGGCACTGGCAAGACTGAACTCAGACGATGGGATTTACTTCTTCATATAATGGAGGAGATGGAGTAACAAAAATTTGAAAAGATTCGCACCTTTGTTACACGACAAAGAAGCATTAATTGCAAACAAGAATATTGATAAGATGCGCACCTTCATTACACACCAATAAAGCATTCATCGTGACTTACACGCCAAAGAAGCATTCATCGTAAAGGAAATCGACGACCCGATTTGAGAGACGAAGTATCTTATTCAAGAACAGGTAAATGTCAATGTCAGGGGTAGTTACATAATATGTTTTCTAACAAAAATTAAGAACTTACCTTTCCAACCTATCAAGCAATATTTCATTCTATCTAAAAAAAATATATCTAAAGCTTTTTTTTTAATTCTTTTATCAAACAAAAGAATATCCAAGTAGGTTGATGGAAAATTTTTAATTTTAAACCTTAAAATATTCACAATAATTTATTTTAAATCTAGGATAGTATTAATTAAAAAACTCCTAGATTTTGAAATATTTACCAACTATCCAGTATCCTTCTCATAACATAATAATATTTATTTAAACTCCATGGCCTCACTGATTGAGGAAGTACCGAATAGGAGAACCATTCATCAAAATAAAAAAATGTATAGTGCTATAACAAAATTTAATCCACTCACAACAACTATAATTAAAGCTAAACTTTCTAATAATAGCATGTATAAAATTACAAGAAACGTTGTCATATGCTTTGTTCATATCTAAATTTAAAAGCATACTTGGTTTTTTAATGGAATGAAGAGAATGTATGGTCTCTTGTAAAAATTTTTTACCATCAAGCATTTGTTTACCCTGAACAAAGCCACCTTGTTCTTTTGAGATAAGACAACCTACAATACCCTTCAACTTGTTTGCAATAATTTTGAAATGTTCATATAAATCACATTACAAAGGCTTATTAGATCAAAAATATCAAAATATTTTATGTCACCTTTCTTGGGAACAAAGGTAATGAATGTAATATTAATCTCACTTATTATAGCATTATTTTTTTGAGCTTCTTCAACCACATCTAACATATCACTCTTCAATAAATCCTAAAAAAATTGAAAGACAATTGTAGTAAATCTATCAAGGCCAGGTGCCTTGTTAGGATGGAAAGAGAAAACCGCTTCATGGAGCTCCTCCATAGATATCTTCTCCATAAAGCTTTCATTTGGTCCTTGAGTGATACTTTATGGAATATTTTGTAAAAAAATTTCTTGTGCCTCTTAATTTTTCTTAGAATATGATAAAATATTTTTGAAATAATTTATTACTTCCTTCCTTATATCTTATTCATTGTCAATAATTCTTACATTTGGAGTTATAATATTTTTGATATGAGAAATAGAAAAAATGTTTTGTTGTAACATGAAAAAAATTGTATTTCTATCTTCGTTATCCTTATTATTACTTCCTTCCTTAACTCTGTCTCAATACTATACTAAACATAGTCCAGTTGGTCTTGCACAACTTTGATCAATCTCTTGTACTAAACATAGTTTTTTTGGTTTAGCACAACTCTGCTTGATCTCTTACACTAGACATAGTTCATTCGATCTAGCACAAGTCCACTCAAATTTACACTAAACATAGTTCATTCGGTCTAACACAAATTTTCTCAATAGGTCCACATAGAACCTTCTCAAATCTACTTGACAAGTCCACACAGAACCTGCTAAAATATGCTCAACAAGTCCTCTCTAGGACTTGTCCAAATCTGCTCAATAAGTCCTCTCTAGGACTTATCCAAATCTGCTCAATAAGTCCTCTCTAGGACTTGTCCAAATATGCTCAATAAGTCCTCTCTAGGACTTCCTCAAATCTGCATAGCAAGCTTCCACAAAAGCTTACACAAAATCAGTCCACAAGCCTTCTCAAATACTTACCTCAAATCAGTTTAACAAGCTCACATAGAACTTGTCCAATCTCATAGAATCATAAAAATAATTGTTAGAGACTCAATATGTTCTATACTCAATGCTCAATCAATATCTCAATTTAATCTCATAGAAGTATAAAGAGAATTGTTAGAGACTCAATATGTCCTATACTAAAATTCCAATCTCAACTCAATCTCAACCTCATAGAAGCATAAAGAGAATTGTTAGAGACTCAATATGTTCTATACTCAAATCCCAATCTCAACTCAAATTAATATCATAGAAGCATAAAGAGAATTGTTAGAGACTCAATATGTTCTATACTCAAATCCTAATCTCAACTCAAATCAATCTCATAGAAGCATAAAAATAATTGTTAGAGACTCTATATGTTCTATTCTCAAATCTCAATCTCAACTCAAATCAGAATATAGAATAGTTTGTTTCATTGAAAAACCACATCACACAATCACTTGACTAGGCTCAATCAAATCTACTCAATCAATCACCACAATTAACAATGATTTCCTCAAACCCTAGTCCAAGCTTGTATCAACCAACTCAAAAATGTTTCCAACAATGCTCAACAACAAATCTCACATAACTCAAGTTCAAGTTCTTTGCATAATCAATTGGTTTCAACAACGATGCTTATAAAATATTCTTCACATAACAACGATACTCATGTTCTTATCAAACCCTAACTCAGGTTTTCACACATCTAATGGCTTTAACAATAATGCTTATAAAATAAGGTTTAATCACAACTCTCAAATTAGAAAACCTTGAAGTATTAAACCAACAACTCTAAAAAGGAAACCACAATCAATCCTTTTCTCTCCAAAGATATTTTCAGAAATCAATCACCCATATAAGTCAATGAAGAATATTGCCCATACCTTTTTGATGCCTTATGAGTTGTCCACTAAATTTGCCACACTCAACACATTTTTTTTCCAATCACAACAAGGGTTAGAGGTCTTGATTAATAACACAATAATAAAAATAATATCTCAATAACACCTTATTACTCCTACTCAATAAAATGCACCATACCCTCTTATGCAAGAAATAAACCCTCAAAATAATGAATCAAACTTATTTTTGAAACTTCTTTACAAAACAAGAAATATCTCCTTGCACACACCTTATTTATCCCTCTAAGCAATCTAAACAAATAGCTCTTGAAAAGAGCTTTCCAATGATATATAATATGATATACTTCCAAAAATAAAATTAGTAGAAATATCTATCTTTCCTAGGGCATACCATATCCTTATTTCTCCTTAGGCAACCTTGGCAAAAATTAAAATATTAAACAACATCAAAAATTAAATCCACTTGCGTTGCCCTCGATGGGATTTGATCCCCTAACATCCTCCTTCCCAATGCCTTAGCCGCAGCCAAGCCATCATTGGGCCATGCACCCTGACGTGTCTAAAACAACACATCCACCATAAAGTTTCCACGAATAGCGCTCCTCTGAAAAACAATAAGCGCTTCAATCACTACTTCCTTACAATCTAAAAGGCCTCACTCGAATCGAACGTAGAAACTCCTCCTTAGTACCAAGCAAACATACCACTAGGCCATGCTGGCCTTTGTGCTTAGAGCCTTCGAACATTCACACCTTTAGCCTTTACGTAAATCGTAAGGCCTTCAAAAAACAAAACCTTTTTGCATGCGCTTCAAATAATAATTGCAAGGGATGCCTTGGTAAATGTTTTTTATGGAATTTATATAATGCCTTTGTCCTCTTTTGCAATCACGTCGGTGCTTCAAATAATTTCGACGTCGGCGTGATTTTTAATTTATAATTAATTTAAATTTAAATATTATAAATTAAAAAGAACCAACCTTAGGTTTAATTTAATTAAACCTTAGAACCTTTTCTTAATGCCCAATCTTTGTATAATTAAATATTATTTATAAAATTTAAATTCCTTGTGAATTTAAATAATTTATAAAAAATTATTAAGCCTCATTTTTAACCTTTGCAATAACCCATCTTGCGTTTTTATAAACTAATCACTTAACCTGTGCTCCCAATAATATTAAAATATTATAGAGCCTTTTTCCTTTCATTTCTGCACTGATGAAGCTTTTTTCTGGGTGACTTGGATGACTTTATTTCTTGCCGAATTCCTTAATAAGAGTGATAACTCTATCAGGTGACATCAATGACAACTTTGACTTAGAGGAATCAAAATGTCCAACATTATAACCACAAATTTGATGTTTTCCTCTTTTTTGCAAAATAATCCAACAACCCAATTAATTTTTGCTTCTAATAGTTGTCCATCCCATTTGCATTTGTTCCATATTATTGCAATACTAATTAAAGTTCCTATAGAAGAAACTGCTAAAAAATCACCTATCTTCAAAATCTTCTTAAACACATCCTTACATTCCTCTCTAGTTAATTTTATTTCTTGTATTAAAATAAAATCTAGGTTATCAAAACCTATTAATTCCTTAATAAATCTTTTTCTAGGGGTTTTATTCATACCCTTGATATTCTATTATATTATTGTTATCATCAATATTTTTTTTTATTAGTGGGCTTAGTTGCACTTCTTATTAACGCCAGTGATATTTTTATTTGGCTTCCCAAAATATACCCTTTTGAGTTTCTTTTTCTCATAGTTCCTACTTTGATGGCCTTCCTCTCCTTATTCCATTCTTACCAACACTCTCATCTTCATCAATCTCTTCCATTTTTTCATATTGTTCAAAATGAGACTTATCTAGTAAAGATTTATATTTCCCTAAAGACTCGAAAGTGCAAGGAATAGCCTTATTGAATTTTTCTTCTTTATGTTGCCTTGAAAACTATAAACTACATAGATTATCCTCCATAGTCATCACTTTATTATGTTGGCCTGAAAACTCTAAATTACCTTGGATATCCTCCATAAGATTTTCTTTACTATACTGCTCTTGAAAACCTAAAGTGTAAGGAATACACTACATACTACTTTCATTTTTATTGTAAGAAGAATATTTTATGCTACTCGAGGATAATATATTCGTCTCCCCATCTTCCTTTGTATTAAAATTTGTCTTTCCATATTCCTTCACACATTTAACTCCTTCTATATTTGAACTTACACATTGTACTTTCTCATACCCCATATCATATTTTTCTTCTAATGGTTGATTTGAGTGAACTTTAATGGCTTTTGTCATCTAATGATGTAGAGGGATTTTTCTAGCCACTTTCTTAGGGTAAATCCTTGATTTGACCTAGCTTCTCCTAGGATATGATATCCTTATTTCAAATTGAAGCTACCCTTATGCTCAAAAATTCCATCTCTTCCTCCATTTTCATTTTGTAGTCTCTTGATATATGCCTAGTTTTATGATATTTATGACATCAGAATGCAATATTTTCATAATCCACTTGCTGATCTCATTCTCTTGATTCATATTTAATCTTAATTTACTATGGTAAAGGTTTAAAAATATCCATGGCAACACATTTTCGAGTCTATAAAACATACCTTGTCTCCTTAGTAGTTGGTCTCTCCTAGATGAATTCACCTATAGTATTACCAATATTCTTCAAAACCTCATTATTGATGAATTGATAAGGAGGTCCAAAAAAAATAATTTATATTGAAAGCCTTTTAATAGTTTATTTTCATAGAAAAATTCTCACTCCAAGTTATTAAATATAATGCAACTTTACCCCTAAACCACAGGCCTCCATCCATTATTTTATCCCTAATTTCTTAACTAAGGAAAATAATGAGGAAAAATCATTTTGGAAGAAAAGTCATGGAGTAATTTGAATTCAATCCTAACTTCCACTTAATCCAATTTTGAATCTAAGAAAAACCTAGCCAATATTCATGAAACTTATAAATTAACTCTTTGGTTTAAAAAATCATTATATCATGCTCAATAATCTCATCCTTGATAATCACTTATGGTGTAGAATCTACTATGTAGACTAGATTTTACATAGATTCTATCTTCTTCTTATTTCTAGCTAGGTCATACAAACTTCCAACTTGGCCATTTATATTTTTAGTAATGACTTTCACAAGTAAATTTCTTTCCATGTTACCTAAATTTTTTTCAAATGAATCCTTTAAATTCTCCTAAGATCTAGAACAAGAAGTGACACTTGTTACTTGATCACACTTTGCTTTCTACTATTTTATTTCTTTCTCATGCTTCCTCGTCACTCCTAGCTCATGTTAGCACTCACTTTTAGATACACTCACACTCATATTATGCTAACACTCATTTTTTGCTGCACTCACTCCCAGCTTGTGCTTGCACTCACTACTAATTGCACTCACTCTCGACTTACGCTTGCACTTATTTTTAGCTACACTAGCTCCTAGCTTGTGCTTGCACTTAATTCTGGCTACACTCTCTCTCTCTCTCGGATTGTGTGTGCACTAGCTTCTGACTATATTCACTCTTGGCTATGCTCGCACTTGCTCTATATTGCACTCATACACTCTAGAAAAGAATACTTTTTTGAAAACACATGATATTCAAAATTTACTAAAATAATTATATTATTTATATTTAAGAATAAAATTTATATACAAGTATAAAAATAAATTATGCTCATTAAAAATAGTATTTGTGTTTATAACATGTAATTGCTTCAATCAAATGGTATTAGTTCAATTAATTATACTCTTTAACTATCAAGGAGGAGACCCAAACCATATATTTAAAATTATGAGATTGTTATAATACCACTATATGGCCATGATGAAATATGGGTAGGGTCATTTCAATCACACATAACTCATTGAAGAAAAGAAGTAACTGCTTCAAAATATAATGAGGCATATTGCTCATCTCTTGTTTTTTATAATATCACTCTCTTTAGTATCTGTATAGTTATTCAAAATATTTCACCTTTCACATCTATGTATGCATGTGGGGACAACTCATATTTTAAATTTTAAATGTAATAATATTTTTATAATTAAAGCATTTATTAGATGTGCAATAATATTTTTTATTTATTTATAGAAGGATGACATCCAACTATCCTTTAATTCTTTTTTCACATTAATTATTTTTTGAATCTTAATAAACTAATGAAATGACATACACTATCAACACAACTTTCAATACTTAACCTCGTGCACCTCTTCTTATGACTAGAAGCCCCATGTAATTCTTACATTCAATCTTCGATATATTTCATTTGATGAAACTTATTAATTGTAGCTTAGATAGGACTTTGTAATATAAATCAAATCCTTAAGCACTTAAAATATTCTTAAGGTAAAATATTTAAAATTTGGACACAATCTTATGACTTGTAACTAAAATATTTCATCTTACTTAAAATCAATTAAATTAACTTTCAAAATTTTATCTTACTTTGACCTTATCTTATGCTTATCCTAAATATTTTCTTCTTCAATATCTATATTCATAACATACCCCATTTTTAACTAAATAAAAATAACCATCAATACCATATATTTAATCGATATGAAATCTATAAGTGTTTCATAGCAAAAGGTGCAAAGTACAATATTTGCACATTAAGCCTATTATCTATGTTCCCATAAAGAATTGAGAAAATGTTAATATATGCACTCGTTTATTATTTTCTAAAAAGTATTAAAAGCAATTGCATTGATTATAAGTATGATTTTAATCATACTATATTCTCTTTTCTTAATCAAATTTTTATTGTGAATCCATTGTTGATACATATAAAATGAAAAGGATTTTGGAATGAATAGATAAAAGTATAATAGAATAGAAAAGTGGTGGGAGCAAAATAAAATGAGTATATACTATTATAGTAGCAAAGCAAAATAATTTAATTATTTTCATAAGAATTATCTTTAGCACCTACTATAGAGGACAAAAATTTAATTTTGCCAGCCATGTATATTTAATTCTTAAAAATAATTTAAGTAGAAAATTACTTACAATATGTTTTAGAAACATTACAAGTAAGAAATTTAAAATTTTATTAATTCAATCAAAGTTATCTTTAGAAACACATCCATTAAGTAAAACATAAATTAATGTATGCAATTATAGGTGCACAACCCAAAGTATATGAAAATAAACATATATATTATTTATATAAAAATGTAATTAACTACCGTGAGCAATTATCCCTATGAAAATTTATATTAATCTAGGTAGGTCATATAAAATAGTTATGTTAAATTATATTTAGTACTACAAAATCAACACATATCATCAACATGAAATAACAAAAATAAATATTAAAATAAATTCTCCACATAAATGTTTTGGCAACATTGTCAATATAAATGAGATTGTGACTTTTGTGAGTTTACTTAAAGGTAATATATTTGATGAGTTAATAAAAATTAGAATGGGTTGAGTTTTATCAAATAAATAATAAGATTTAAAAAAATAGAATTAATTAATCTAAGTTTATTAATCAAGTGGTTAGATGTTGTTAGGAACCTTCATTTAAAAACATGCACATTCACAACAATAATTAAAAAATTTATAAAAGAAAAAAGGAAATACTAGAGTGCTTGAGAAATATTGAATATAAATGCAACAACTCTATTAATCAAGAGAGTCTCATATTGTAGGCCTCTTCAATGGGAAACCTTCTCGGAAGTAAGGATTTGATTTTTTTGTTTGTGGAAAATATCCTAGAAGGGATGTCACTTTTGGGTAAGACCTAAGGAGGTAGGGGTATCTCTTCCACCAAAAATACCTAGGGCTTGCACCAGGCCTACCACCTTTGATACACTCAAGTAGAATGACCAAAATAATAAAAACAAGAACACACAAGCACATAGACACTAAAAGCAAAAAAAATAACACTATAACTCTTCATTCAAAATTATAGAATCCATCGCATTTGTTATTGAAATCATAAAAGGGGTTACAAATTGATATCCTTTTACAGATTTTGCCCTGAAGACTACAATGGGATCTTCCCTAAGGAAGCCCTTTTCGATATGGTGCAAAGGCATCAGGATCCATCTTCTTTGTGTTCCTCAGTGCAGGTGGGCTTCTTACTCGTGTGCCACCGCTGATTGGATGTGTTCTTTGTATTTTTTGAACCTGCAAAATCATGTTAGTACATTGAGAGGTCTTCCTCAATCAAACCCCATGGTTATGAAGATAAAATACTCTTATAGAAGCTTAAAACATGAAAATAACTACTAAAAACCGCATAAAAAACACTAAATTAACATATACTTACCTTATTCGATGATTTTGGTGCTTGTAATATAGGTTTGCATAGGGTCATGCGAACCTATTGTGAACTGGGTGGTTTGCACGGGGTCGTGCAAACCTATATTTTCTAGACCGAATTTGCAAGATGACTTTCATGGTTGTCCTGGAACAATTACTTCTTTGATTTTTACAAGGGTCACCTTCAGAAAGTGTACTTTTTGTGGGGTCACTGACCTATCTCAATCATAAGGAAACATCATGAAAGTGATAAATCAATTGTGATGTGTGTACAATGGTTGTGCAATGGATGCAGGATGGGTGTGATGGTTGTAGTGATTTGGGCAGAGTTTCAGTAAGAAAAATTTGAGTTGTTTTTGAAAAGGAGAAAATGACCTTCTATTTATAGACTTGGCCAAGGTGATAGGGAGGGGCCTATGTCTCCCATGTGATGTGTCAATGGTGAGGTGTGCACCTAAGAGGTGTCCTTTGAGGTGTCATGGTTCATAAATGAGGTTGGGTGAGAGAATACCTCATCCATCCATAAATAATGATAACTTTTCTAGAAATATCCATTAGGCATTAACAAACACCTTATGGAAATATATTTTTAATTAAAAATTGCTTCTTTTGTGCAAAAGTCTCCATATTTCATTTATGACCTAGGGGAGTGCAAGGTGGAGAAATATCTGGATGAGAGGTGGCAAGCCTAGGATACGCTAGAATAGGTGAGGTGGAAGGCTAGGCTAGTCAAAATAGACTATGTGAGGTGGTAGGCTTAGCTTAAATCAAGATTAGATCTACTTAAGCATGTGATTAGCCATAAATCATACTTTGATTAAAATTGTTAACTTTTGAGAATAAAGTGCTTTTTGACCATGGTGGAGAATTCAACCTTAGTTGATTTGGGAATTGAAAACACGAGATTTCGAAAGATGTAAAGGAAACACTGATATCAGATGCAATGCAAACGAGAGAAAGAGAACGAAATAAATGTGATTAAAAGAAGTGTTGAAAACATGGCCCTTTTTTATTTATATTCTCTTTGACATCGGTTACAAACGTCTCCTCCCTTTTCAGGGGCTAGGAGCATCAACAAAGTTTTAGTCACAATAGTGACCGGTGATCCTTCTTTCACGTGCCCAAAATGTCGTCGTCGCTTGTGTTGGTGAATCCTTGATCTTTGCTGCTTCTCCTACGTTCAAAGAAACAACAAACAGAGTTAATAGCACCTGTGTTAAAATAAAGCATTCGATCCCTAAAAACCAATGTAAGATGCATGCATAAGATTAAGTAAAACTGATTCCGAATGATAATGCGTAATCTGATTTGGCAGCACTTTGTTGCTTAAAATCTCCAAAACCCTCCTTTTTTCGTAGTAGTGATTTGGCAGCACTTCGTTGCTTAAAATCTCCAAAAACTCTTCTTTTTTCATAGTAGTGATTTGGCAGCACTTCGTTGCTTAAAATCTCCAAAAACTCTTTTTTTTCGTAGTAGTGATTTGGCAGCACTTCGTTGCTTAAAATCTCCCAAAACTCTTTTTTTTCGTAGTAGTGATTTTGCAGACTTCGTTGCTTAAAATCTCCAAAAACTCTTTTCTTTTGGGTGAGGAAGCTCACCAATTTATAGACCCAAGGGGCCTCTTTGGATGGGTATGCAAGGGTGCCACTTGGAGGCCATGCTTTTTCATGAGTGGAGGAGATTCCTCCTTGACTTGGGCCTCCATGTTTGCCATTATGACAATTTTCTAATGTCCACTTACAATTTTCTAATGTCCACTTTTAATTGTTTAATGTCCACTTTAAATTGTCTAAAGGCCCATGTTTGCCATTATGACAATTTCTAATGTCCACTTACAATTGTCTAATGTCCACTAGAATTGTCTAATGTCCACTAGAATTATCTAATGTCCACTAGAATTGTCTAATGTCCCCTTTTTAATTGTTTAAAGGCCCATGTTTGCCATTATGACAATTTTCTAATGTCCACTTACAATTGTCCAATGTCCACTTTTAATTTTCTAAAGGCCCATGTTTGCCATTATGACAATTTTCTAATGTCCACTTACAATTGTCTAATGTCCATTTTAAATTGTCTTACGAATTCAAGTTTGAATTTCATCCCGGGGTGAGACGGATTTGGAGCAAAGTGTCTGGAGGTGCCAAATTGCTTTTTGACCTTCCAAAACTACTGCTAGAGTGGCTAGGACCACTGTTTGACCTCTGAGGGCTGCCTTGGAGGCTGTGTGTGTCAATGCGATCAGTGTTTGCAGTCACATAATCGGATTGGTGCTATTTTCGTGTCTACAGGAATGAGGTTGCATGAGGATCCATGAGTAAGCGTAGGAGGGGGCTTAGCTAGCCCAAAAGGGCTAAGGATGATGAATAGTGATTTTGATGAATGAATAGTGTTTTTAACCAATTTATGCAATTTTCAAGGGTTTTGCAAATTGATTGACCATAGAAATGGGGAGAGGTATAACGTGTGACTTTTGGGTCTCTACATTTTGCCCCTTTTTGTACTATATTATGTGAAAACATGGTTTAGTAAAAAAACTGATGGTGTGAATTGATGGAGTGATTTGGAAGGCAAAGAATTTGCAATATGATGATTTTTGGATGATTTTGAGAGAGACGAATTGATAAAAAGTGCTTTATGATGGATTGATTTTTCAATGATGCATGTGTGGGAAGGATTCAAATATTTTTCACATTTTTGGGTATGTTTTTGTCGTTTTTCATGTGCATGAATGATATGGATGGAATGTAGGTGTGTGGGTGAACATACGTGTGTAAAAATTTGGTTTTCTGGGAGGTTCACATGGGGTCGTGCGAATTGAGGTGGTTCGCATGGGGTTGTGCGAACTTGTTATTTTTTCATCATATGTACATGTAAAAGTAGAATGGATTGATTTTATATACATGGTTGCTAACATGTGATGTATATGTTATGGCAGGTGAAGAAGATATTTGCACGATATTGATTATAAAAATGTAGAAATGCTTTGCAGGATGTATGGAAGGCATAAGATGGAGTGTGGATGTGGGCAATTGGTTTATATGGTGTATGGGAGATGCATGAGGTTCATGTGAACCACGCCTATATTTCTACTCTATGTGAGGGGTGGCATCCTGATAGGAACACCTTTCACTTGCCTACAAGGGATATGACGGTGACCCTGGAGGATATATACTGTATCTATCGATTGTCGATAGAGGGTATCACAGTGGTGACGGTGGATAAGGATCTACGGGATGGTATTTTGGAGAGGGTATTTGGATATTGGTGGCAATGAGTGGATGTGAAGGGTGGGATGGATTATGTGAAGGAGTGGCAGAAGAAATTTATTTTCAATCATCATGCAATGGTGATGCTACTTATAGTGAGCCATGCACTGTTGGATACTTCAGGGGTCAGATATCCTTGGAATATGATAGATATTATATGTGACATGGTAGAGTGGTGGATAGTTTATGCTTGGGAACCCACATTAATAGCATAGGTATACCGGGTGTTGCATGCAGTGGTGATGATTGAGAGGATAGGTATCAGTGTGAGTCGATTGCTACAAATATAGAATTGGGAGTACATTTTGATTTTGAGACCTGTAGATTTACCACATAATGTACATGAGATATACGGGGAGGATATGCCCTATACAATGAGGTGGAGGGAAGACATGGATATAAAGAAGAAGATAATACGAGAGGGTGATTTTATGTATCACTGTGAGTATTTGGGGGGCTTGGTTATGGACCAGGTATGGTGGAGACCATGGCGAGGAGCACCTAATTGGACAGAGGATGTGGAGTAGTTGGCATGCATCATGCAAGGGTGGTGGATGGTGGGGAAGTATTTATGGCAAGTGGAGTACTTCCCATTCTCTAGAGTGCAGTCGTATTTTGGATTAAAATAGGGGTGGCCAAAACCACCTGTGGTGATCTATAGAGTGGTAGGACATATAGGGCCACAACCAGTAGTGCCACCACTAGATTTAAAACTTGATGAGCCATTGGTTGTCCCAAATGTGGACAATGAAAGGAATACACCATATTATGATGTGTGGTGGTCTAGGTAGTAGTGGGACCCAATGCTCGACGTGGTGGATGAATGGGTGCAAGAATCAAGAGTGTTTCCTAATATATATTTACTAGGTGGGATGAGGGCAGTATCACCAAGGCATGGGGGTGAGTAGGAGGATTTGGGATCACCTGAGTTGAGTGAGGAGAAGGAGGTGGAGAAAGATCGATTGGTTAGTCATGTGAGGTTGTGTCACAACGAGCAAGATATAGTGGTGAGTGATAGTTATACAGGGTCATCATCTAAGGTGGGTGAGGGGATAGGGGAGGGCATAGAGACAATGGAGGATGTCCTATTGATGGATATTGATGATGATGTGTCTAATGAGTCTTCAATTATTGGTGAGTAAATGGAGGTAGAGGTAGATGACTTTGAATTTGATGAAGTATTGGAGGAGGCTATGGCCATGGATGATGAGATGCAAGCACTGAGAGGGGAGGTGAAGAGGGTTTGATATAAGATTCTTGATATCGATATATATTGGGCCACTAATCGTTTAACATTGGAGGAGAAGAAGGAGGTAGAGGTAGACCTGAGGGCCATCCTAGAGGAGTAGGATGAGGCCAGGGTGCAGTTGCAATAGGTGACAAAGGATATGGAGGTACTCAAGATTGAACAGGATATGCTAAGGGGCAAGTGTGAAACTACCCTAGGGTAGAGAGATGAGATGATCATAGCCATTGAATAGCTCTAGGTGTTTTTAGATGAGGCTTAAGCAGAGACAAAGGATGTTAAGGCTAGTCACTGAGAAAGGATTGCAAATTTGGAGGGTAGTGTGCATGAGGCATTGGCTACGAAGGCACGAATGGATAAGGAGATTGTAGTGTTGGTGGTGATAGTGACACAACTAGAGGCGGCAAGGGTAGAGGTTGGGCATTTTCATTAGGTAAATAGTGAATTGATAGCCTCCAAAATGAAGGAGGTTATGAAGAGGATGAAGTATGATGGAGAGTTGTTGATTTAGGGGATACCTATCCCATCGTACTTCAACTCGGTTTCATTGTCATAGGGGCAATCATATTGGAGTCAGTATAGTTTTCCATTATTTTGTGGGAGAATGAAATAGATGGGAGCACCTATAGTATATTAGGTAGTAGGGATGGTACCACCCACACGGGTGGAGGTTCCAGTAGTGATAGATGTGGGGGATGCACAGTTAGCACAAGTAGTAGAAGCGAAGCAGGTTCTGATGGATGAGGGGAGTGGAGAGAGTCTTATGGGGTAGCAACGGTGAGGATCGACCCACTTTTTTTTATTTTTGGCATATGTACATTATGAGCTATTTTTGGGAGTTCATGTATTAGCATGGGTGCACAACTTTATTGTAGTCATAGGGCATTTTTGATAGCTATATGTACAAATATGATATAACCGTGTGATGTCGTGCATGTAAGGGCACCCACATATTTTACGTAACCCGATGGTATTTTTTTGATATATATAGATATATACTTGAGATAATGTGGCATTTATGTTTGATTACATTTATGTGTGTGTTTGTTTCTGCTTATGGTGATGCATGAATGATGTGGTTGTGGTTAGCTTGATATACAAATTAAATGGTTGAATGCATAATTAAATAAGATGTGACATTATAAAATAGCGTTAAATGAGTATGCATAGGATGGTAATGTAAATATGTAGACGCATTTCTTAGGGATAGCATTTGCATCATTATGGTAATCAAATGAAGGTTGGTAAACAAGACCTCAATCCTGGATTTATGTGTGTAAGGTGAGGTTCGTTTGACCATTTTGAAAAAGGTTGGTTTGTAACTGCATGGTAACTTAGTTTGCAAGCTAACTCATTAGTAAGGACCTTAGGAATGCAGGGACTCAAGCTTTGGGATAACACTTTCAAGGTTTTTCCTTTTATTTTCTACCTTTGTATTATAAGTGTTATGTTTCATTCTTGCTTCTCTTTTTTTTTGTGGGCTTTGGCTTTTGTTTTTTGCCCTATTTCTCTTTCTTTTATAGCTTATCCTTTTGTCAATCCTCAGGTTTTGAGATAAATCATATGAATTATATGATGATCATGGTGATTTTTTCTAGGCACTAGTATGCATACAGTGTACCCAATCCTATTTCCAAAATGTAATTAATGTGTAGGATGTGCTAGTAAATCCAGGAATGAGAGCAAGTTAACCAAGGGAAGTTTGGAAATATTTTTGAAGCATGCCAAATTTGGATGGTGGTTGATTATATAATTATTTATAGGTGAAGTACTCAAAACATTTCAATAACCCTACCTCTTGAAAATGGGTTTGGGCATCAAACTGGTATGCTAGCATGTGTATGTTTAATTTCCCAAGCACGGTATTCACAATGATTATGTATAAGTGCATGCATGAATGCAATTTTAATGCATGCTAAAATGTATGGATGTAAATATAAGTATGAAATGAGTGATTTAATATGGTAGTGAATGAAAGAAATAATTTATGTGTAAGTCTGCCCCAGTATTATAGACAATGGAATGGGGAAGTGGTATGAAGGAGGAAATAGTGGGAAGTAAGCGGAACCAAAAAAAGGAATACTAGAAAGAGAGGAAAATAAGAGGAAGAAGAAGAATAAGAGAAGTAAATAAAACTATCAAATGTATGTAGCCATTCGAAGTGTGACCATAAAACATTGATAAGTAACCAAAAGAGAATAAAATGAGAAGAAAAGGAAGAAGATGAAGAAAAGAAAAAAATGGGGGGGGGGATGAAAGGTATGTAGTCACTCGAAGCATGACCATACAATGTTCATGCTATAATAAGGGGAAGAGAATGAAGAAGAGAAAAAGACAAAATATGTAGATGAAGCAAACTTTCTTGGAAATGTAATTTGATTTAATGCCACAAAATACCAAAAATGTTGTTGTTTTTGTGTTTTTTTTGTTTATTTTGATCGTAATCATATGTACAAGTGGGGGTGGGATATAATGCCTACACTTAGTGATAAAATAATCATAGATGAATAATTTTAATAGGCTCAAGTTTAGCAATACCTTTCAATGTGGCAAGGCGATATGCCCTAGATCCAAAATTTTGAGTAACCATGTAAGGGCCTAGCCAATTGGGTGCAAATTTATCATAGAGATGATGTGGTTGGCTAGTAATTTGTTGGTTTTCTTTGAGGACTAAGTATCCAACCTGAAATTCATGTTAGTGTACCTTAGAATTATAGGTATTTCAGATACAATCTTGATAAATGTGCGTGTGTTCGATAGCATGAATGTGTTTTTCATCCAATAAATTTAACTGGTCTAGCCTGGATTGATAGGTTGTATCATCATCAATGAATTCTTGCATGGAAACTCACAATGATGGTATTTCAAGCTCCAAGGGCATGATGGATTTAGCACCATATACAAGGTAAAATGGGGTTGCCCTAGTTGGAGTATGAATACTGGTACAATAGACCCATAAGTCCAATGGCATTTGATTATGCCAATCATGGTGTGATTTTGCAATGGTTTTGTGAAGAATGGTGTAATTGGTTTTTTTAGTAGCTTCTGCTTTGTCATTACCCTATGGGTAGTATGGAGTAGAAAAGCTATGCTATATGTTGAATTTCTCACATAATGTGTGAATATTCTTGTTCTTGAATGATGTGTCATTGTTCGAGATGATATTTGATGGGATGCTAAAATGACAAATGATGTGTTGTGTAATGAATCAACAATTTTTGGACCAGTCATTTGAATTAAAGGAATGGCCTCAACCCATTTTGTAAAGTATTCGGTTGTAATAATGACGAACTTATGATTTCTAGATGAGATAGGAGTGATTTGTTGATAAGATCTAAATATCATTATGAAAAATGCCGCATTGATTAAATAGGTTGCAAATCCTAAGAAGACAAATGCGTAAGATTAGCATGATGTTGGCATTTGACAGACTTTTGATGTAATCACAATAGTCATGCTCCATTGTGAGCCAGTAATAGACCATTCGTAAGATGCATTTGGTAATGGTGATACCACTAAAGTGGCCAACATAGGTGCCACCATGAGCCTCTTGGGTGATATGTTGGGCTTCGAAGGTCTCCAGACAACACAATAATATACCATCATAACATCGCTTATAAAGGATATCACCTAGAAATATATAGCAAATGGAACATAGTTTGAAATATCATTTGTGAGTATGATTTATATCAAGTGGTAGAATATCGAGCTTAATGTAATCCTTGAATTGGAAAAACCATGGGTCATGCAGTTCAAATTTGACGATATTGATGTCATCATCACAAGAAGGTGGGTTGTTGGAAATGGCAAAATGGAAGAGGGTGTGAATGGACATGTGAGTTGTGTCAGGAAGTAGATTTTGTAGAATGAGTGAACCTAGATAAGCCATAATATCAATAAAATAGTTTGTGGATCGAGGAGTAGCAGTGATGTCATACCACTCAAACTGGGCCAAAACATTTTTGGCTATCTATTTTTATTGTTGGAGTACTGGGCAATGACATTGTCATTCTCTCTTAATTTGATTCACAATGAGGAGGGAGTCACCATATATGTCCAGGCATCAGATGTGCATTGTTATTGTTTGCTTTAGGCCCAGGATAAGATCTTCATATTTGACATTGTTATTGGTATAGGGAAAGCCTAATTTTAAGGAAAAGGGGAGTGGCTCCCCTTGCGATGTGAAAAATACTATACCTGCACCTCTTACATGATCGCAATGAGAGCCATCAAAAAAGAGGATTAATTCAGTGACTAATTTAGGTTCCCAAAATTCCTCATCTTTAGTAGCATGAAATACAAAATCATCAAGAAGTTGGATGAGTAATGGGGCATCACTTGGTAAAGGAGCTTTAGCCAATGGATTAGCAATAACTTGGCCTTTGATGGATTTTTGACTAATGAATTCGAGATCAAATTTTATGAGGAGCATGATCCATTTGACCATTCTGCTATTGTGATAGCTCTTTCCCATCATGTAGGAATGTGGGTTATCACGGGAAACTATGTAGGTAGTATGGTTAATCATGTAATATCATAACTTCTATGTGGAAAAAACAATGGCATGGAAAAATTTCTCCATGTAAGAATATCGTGTTTCATAATCAATCAATGTGCGACTAATATAGTATACAACTTGTTCTTGTTCTAGTTCATTATTTTGAGCAAGGAGCGTGCCCAATGCGACATCAATAGTGGAAATATATAGATGGAATGGGTGAGCTGGATAGGGTAGGATTAGAATAGGTGGAGATGTTAGGTATGATTTTATGGCATCAAATATGGATTGAAATTTATGATCCCATTTAAGGGGACCCCCTTTTGGAGAATATGATTGAACGACTAAAATTTATCTGAAAGTTGGGAAATAAATCATCATATGGATTGAATTCTTACTTGCAAGCTACGTAACTATTTGATATTCGTAGGAGGAGGTATGCCAATGATAGCTTGGGTTTTTTAGGGATCGATTCCGATGCCACTTTATGAAATGATAAAACCCAATATTTTTCTAGTGGTGACACCAAAGACACATTTGTTCAGATTTAATCAGACATTATGTTCTAAGAGGCAATCAAATATTTGATGCATGTCTTCAATATGTTGACCACGGGTTTTGGATTTGATTATAATATCATCAACGTAGTCTTCAATATTTTTATGTATCATGTCATTGAAAATGTAGGTCATGGCATGTTGGTAAGTTGCCCCAACATTCTTGAGGCAAAAAGGCATGACGTTGTAACAGAATTTCCCCCAGGGGGTTGTGAAAGAGGTCTTGTGCCAATCATATGGATTGACACAAATTTTATTATAACCTAAAAAATTGTCCATGAGTGATAGTATTTCATACCTGTCTGTGGCATCAACCAATGTATCAATATTAGGGAGTGGAAAATTGTCCTTGGTACAAGATTTGTTAATATACCTAAAATCAGTGCAAATATGGATACCCACTTGGGTTTTCTGACAAACCATTTTTGAAAACCACTCAGGTTAATCGATAGGCTGTATGAAATCTACATTGAGGATTTTTTGTAATTCCTCTTTGACCATAAGAGCAACGGTGGGGTGCATGTGGTGCAAATTTTGTCTTACAAGTTTGGCAATGTCATCCAGGACAAGGTTGTGCACAACTAACATTGGATCAATTCCAAGCATATCTATGTAGGACCATGCAAACACCTTAATGTAGTACCTGAGGAAATTAGTAAAGAGGACATGTTCTTCTTTAGATAGGCTAGTGGAGATGTAGACGATGTGGGGGTGTTCTGGATCATTGCCAATGTTAATTTCAATAGTGTCCTCAATAAGCATGTGAGAACCATCATGGAGTTGGGCAGGTGTGGGAATGAGGTGAAGATCATCGATGGACTTAGGGAGCTAAAATTCAACATCTATATAAATATTTGTATGATTAATCCATTGAAAATGAGGTGAAATGGAAGGTAAATGTGCATTTGCAGATTGGAATATCTGAGGTGTTGGAAGGAATTCAGTTGCTAAGGAGGTGGAGGAGATATCATCGAAATCAAAAAAGTTGGTGATATGAGGTGGAATCTAATTGGGATGGTTTGGGCATTGTAGCAAATAATATAAGTCAACGGAAATCATGTGGACAAAAGCACTTGAGAAGGTGGAGGTAGGAAATGAAGGTGGTGATGAATTAGATGAGGATAGCAATGAATCTAGAAAAGGTTGGTGATGACTTGGATTTAACACCATAGGTGGGAAAGAGGAATGAGAATATGTGCCATTAGGTGGTGCTATCTCTCGAATGGATAAAAATGGAATAACAGGCAGGGCTAATGAAGGTGGATCATCGAGCAAAGTTGGATTGTTGAGTAGAGGTGGATCAAGTGATATATCAGTGAATTTATTGGCAAGTGCTTCAACTTCTAAAGAGGATAAAGTATCATAGGGTGGGGATAGCGAAAAGAACATAGATGGAATATCGATTATGGAATTAGGGTAAAAATTATATATCATAAGATTAAGCTCAAATTCCTCATCAGAAAGGAGGTTGAGGGGATCAAGATCTAGATTACACAACTCATTCTCAAGGGTATTTATTTTTGGAGGACGATAACCAATTCCTCATCAATTGGTAGGCTTGCATGGGGGAGGATTGATATGGGTGTGACACCCTTGTTCATATCTCCCTAAACCATAACCATGCAAGTTATACATATGAATATAATACCAAGAAAAATTAGGGTTGGACATGTGGTTAAGGTTGCCGTAAAATCTGGTTTGTGATGGCGGAGGCACTGGAGCTTCGATAGATGAGTCAAGTCCCCCATATACAAATTTTGTGCAATTATTGGGTGGACCAAGAGGAACCACTACCCCAATAGTCAAGGGCACATCATGAGGATGAATGAATTCATGGGTGGATTGGATGGTGAAGGGAATAACCTGAGCATTTCTTATGTTATACTCACCAAGACCTGGTGTAGTCATGAGTATAGAAACATGAGGAGGGGTCGTATGCTCAGGTTGAGGTGAGGACTCCTTGGGTGGTGAAGAGGATGGTGGGATATGTGTAGATGGATTGGTGGATAAAGGGGATGAAGCAGGAGGATCTAATTAAGCTAACTAGTCATCAAGTTGAGCAGCATGTTGTGTCTAATCATAGCACTCAATAGGTGTACTAGTGATGGGATGATTAGCATGGTTGAATTGAGAAGTGGAGATAGAAGCTATGGTTGGTGAACTAGATATTACCCGTGTTTGTGTTGATTGGGGTACAAATTAGTGGGAAGATGGATGTGGTGTGGGAATAATAGGATAATTGTTGTATGAATACGTTACGGAGGGTATAGTGGAAAATGTGAATGGGGGGAGTAGTGTGAAGTATGAATAAGGATGATGTGAAAATATAGGAATAGTTGGGGCATTGGGTTACTGAGGTGGATTTGAGGAGGTTGATGCAATATTTCTCAGATAAGGTATAGTATGTGATTGTGAATATGACATATAGGTGGTTTCTAAAGAACGGTGTGGGGTTGGGATGAACTGGGTTGATGATAAGGGTGGACATAGTGGAAGAGTAATAATATTGCAGAACTCAAATGGATCACCATCAGTAGGGATGTAGTAGACCAAGCCATTATGGATATATTTGATACAATGATGAAGCGTGGAATGTATGCATTACATGTCCCAAATTCAAGGGTATCCCAAAAGGATGTTATACTGCATCTCACCTTCGATAACATAGAAGAGAGTGGAAATGGTTTTGGTACAAGCCTTTATGGGAGGGATGATGGTACTAATGGTAGTATGCATAGAGCCATCAAAAGCTTGAAGTTCCATGGATGGAGTGGTAATATGAGGAGGAAGGTAAATATGGCAAAGGGTGGTGGTAGAAATGATACTAATGGATGAGTATGTCTCGATGAGAATACACTTATAGGTGATGATGTTAATGGAGGCTTGAATATGCAATAGGGCATCTACTCTCTCACCTAAAAATTTTGTGATTTCATGATCATGGAAGTTTATAGAAGGTTGTAGGCACCTCTAAAAATTACTGATAAAGTTGGCAAAGGCATATGTATCATGAGTCTCAATATCGAGAGAGCAAAGGATAGAATTGAGGGCTTCATGGTGAGGTTGGAATTTATACATGAGGTCATATATGGATAACCTCATAGGAGCGGTAAAAAACTGATGGTAAATGCTACCACGAATGGTGATGACATTTTTTGGTATAGGTGAAGGAATCGATTAAGGTTTTGATGGATTGGAAGTAGGAGTTTGAGAGGTGGAAGGCTACTAGGTTGTAGTGGGGGCTGGATAGCATTGATTACGGGTTGCAATGTCGATCATACCCAAAAATACCTACTGAGATGGACCTTGATTGACATGATTGAATTCGCATGGATCTAATTGTGGTGGATTACCCCCATGCTTTGGTAATGGATTTTGATATATCCCCAAGTTTTTATTTTGTGGTGCAAGGGTATTAGAGACTTGAATAGTGCCTCGATCAATAAGGTCTTACACGATATGGTAAAAATACGATATGAATCAATATTGTGGTCATGTTGGTGATGGAAATTACAAAAATCTTGTGAATTGTGGTCCTATAGGAGGGGAAGGTTTGCATCAAGAGGTTGGATATTTGGCAAAGTTATGAGACCTCCTTCATGTAATCTACAAAGTAGAGCAGGCATGGGCTTAGATAAAGGTATCCAATTATGTGGTGGATGAGGTAGATGTGGATTGCGACCTTGGTATGGATTAGATGGTGTTGGAGGTTTGAATGGGTATGGAGTGGTAGGTGGTGGAGGATTGACTTGGTATGTATTTTGGATAGGTCACGGAGGTGCATATTATGGGGATTGAGTTGATGCAACTTGCGATGGTGGATAAAGAGAATTTAGAAGTGCATAATTGGTTTGAGGTGGCTTGCTAGAGGGTGGTACATATGGGGGGTGATTTTAGTGGTAATTTATGGGTTAGGGAGGCTTCTACCAAATCTTGATTTTACCTATGTGGACCTTGATGTCCTTGATAACTTTTGCTTGGGTAATGACTTCCTCAAATATTTAGCTATGATGGATCTGTAACGTTTGAGATATTTCCTTGTGAAAACTCTTAGAAAATAGTTTAACAAGCTCTGAAGCTAGGAGAGGAAATGCAAGATAATGAATGACCACTCTCAAATGATCGACAAAATTAGTAATAGGCTCATCATCAAACTGGTGTAAAGCATAGACATCCGACAAGGTAAGCTTGGTTTTGAAATTGATCAAAAAATGCTCAATAAAATATTGGCCAATTATTCGAATGTGAATAGAATATGGTAAGGCAAATGGTTGTACTAATATAATGCTTATCCCCCAAGTGAAAGTGTGAAAGTGCGTAGCATAAGGGGATCGCTACCATGAAGTTGGTAACAAGCAAAACGATATTTGTTAAGGTGCTCTCTAGGATCTTCCTTTTGAATTTTTTGAATTTAGGGATCTCAAATATATAAGGATAAGGATGTATAGTTATAGAAGGGTGAATTGGTTCATTGTACAATTCATCATATGTGGAATTTTGAGACCCATAACCAATCGTGCATAAATCCAATGTGCAAATATGCTTCTACATGGCTTGAAATTCACTAAAGAGCATTGTGGTAGTATTTGGTTGAGCTATAAATGGGGGTGATGATGTGGATGTAGGTAATGTATGTGATGAGGTTTACGAATAATCCAAATGTGGTGGATATTGCAACTATTTTTCTTTCCACTGATGATAGTAAGTAGCCTATTGTGGATCAGGCATCGACATGGTTTGATATTGTGGGACAAGAACCTGAGATGGATGAGGCAAGATGTAGGAATATTGGAAGGTGGGTGGCTATTGTTGCTGATCATAATATCTTAGAATCTATTGGCTAGGAATGGGCATTGGTTGTTGTTGCAAATATGGGAAAGTTGGTTGCACCTATGTAGTAGGGGTGGAGTACCATATGGGTGGTGAGGTGAAGAAAGCATATGGTATAGAATATGGGGGAGGGATAGATGAATATGTGGTGAAAGAGAATCCATTTGAATATGGGGGTGCAAAAAATGAGGATTGGGGTGGTACAGATGGAATGGTGAGCAAGAATTCAAGCTAAACCAAATAGTGAGGCGAATTATCTTGATAGGTGGGATTCGATGGTGGAGGTCAAAATGAATCTGGGGTGGTAAGTGAAATTATGAAGAGGGCACCATGGAGGTCTATAGGAAGAAAATGGAGGATAACTAGTGGGTGGATGGGTGGAAAATTACGGTGTAAATGAAGGTGGATGTGGAGATAAGGATGCTTGTCATGATTGAACCTGCAATGAGGGATGAGATAAGTGCAGTGAGGATAGTTGGTATTTATGATATGGATGTGAAAAATATTGTGGTGGGAGTGATGATGGAGGTCGGGATGAGGGCTGCAAGCTAGACAAGGTTTGCTGTGATTGAAGGATTTGGGAGTATGATTCAGAATTAGGTGGTATAAAAGAAGGAATTGTTGAAATCATACCTACCATATGTAAAGTAGTAATGACATCAGGCATGATTTGGAAAATGACAGGATCAAATTTATCTCCCAAAAGTGGGTGGGAAGAATGATCTAGAAATGGATGGGTGGTAGATGACAAAGGGGGTGGAGTGAACTCATAGAAAACCATGACAAAAATGGGACAACCAGGAGGGGTGTAGATGACATGTTGGCAATAGGTGGATGGGGTATTAGGAGAGGAGAGGTCATCCAAAGGATGGGGTTCCTTGAAGGTCTCATACAAAAGGTGAGATGGAGTGCAAGATGTCATATGGAACATAAGACTAGTGTTAGGTTTCGAGGGCCTGGTCAACATATTTGGTGGAACAATGGATGTAACCTACTCAGACTCGAAAGGTGGATCTTTGGTCTGAGAAGTAGAGGTACCTGCAATCATGATAGTATGATGGGCAACCTTAGTAGCATGATGAAGGGCTTCATGCTTTTGACTATGTGTAACTGGTATGGTTATGTGTACAAAAGTGTAGCAACAACCAAAAGATGTAGGATATAGACTCTAGGAACATATATGGCTATATATGACACTGTCTATTCTCAAAAACATAGGTTTGAATGGGGTTGTATGAACCACTTCTAAGACCGAAGGTTCGCACGGGGTCGTGCGTACCACCAAAATCAGAAACAAATGATAGATATGAGTCGTGAAAGATATTTGTGTGCTTTTTGAGAAATTTGTGCCCTAAAAAATAGGTTCACACGGGGTTGTACAAAAAACTCGTGCAACCAGATATTCACACGAAATTGTGTGAACCACCAAAAACAATGATAGAGGATGGATTTCTACTATGGAACCCTCTATGTGTTGTGTATACCTGTTTTATAAATTTTTATAGCCTGGAAGCTATGTTTCGCACAAGATCATACGAATATATCAGAGTGTAGAAAGGTCACACTAGGGGGTGCAAACTACCTAAAAATAGACTATGTAATGTTCGATGTGGAAGTGAAACTATGGAACAACTAAGGAGTGAGTTATTGAAAGTTTAATATGCTATTGTAACCACTTTAAGGAGACTTGACAATAAGAAAAAGTTATTTCTTTTTTATTTTTGTGTATTTTTATGAAATTATATATCCACCCTAGGAACAAATCACGAGAATGGGTGAACTCTACTTTGAATCAGGTATGTCATAGCATAGAATATTCTGAAATGCCCAAAAGTGCATAGAATATAACTATGTTTCCAACGAGCGAGTGGAAACCTAGAAGGATTTTGGTACAGTAAAATGGTATCCAAAGGGGGAAGACTCAAAATGATCTAATGAGTCAATATACTATCATGAAGAGAGGTTGCACTGTCAATGTGGTGCTACCATCATACCCATGCTTTCGCTTAACCCTCATGTTTAAGGCATCCATAGTAACGATCAGCTACACCCACAATACTAATTATTTGAAAAGCCCTATGGTAAAGGGACTTTCTAAAACTACCCACTTTGAAGGTACCTTCAAGTGATTAAATCTGGATAACCAACACTCGAAGTGGGAAAGACCAATCGGGTATTAATTCCAGAATGATCCATATAGGGGGATACTATGGTGACTAAAAACAAGGTGATCCAGTGGAGAGTACAACCCAGACCCCACTAAACTCTGGTGTTGAATTGGTGTTGAGATCCAATTCAGACTAGAGATGAAAGTCAGTTCCTTACACCATTAAAAATGGGATGTGAGTGTGTGGTGTTTATTGTGTGGTATTTTTTAGAATAAAATCTATCCTAAATGCATTTTTGAAGGAAAGCTATGCTAGGATGCCTTTTCAAAACAAAAATAATTACTTGTGTCCTCACAAAAATAAATTTAGGCTACTAGTTTTCAGAATGCAAATCTACGTAAATGCTTTGGAAAGGAAGCTAATTAAATGATTTTGGAAAGGAAATTTATCTAGGTGCTTTTCAAAGGGAAATTATGAGGAAAGGAAAATACTGGAAAGAAATATAATTAAGTGCTTTAGAAGGAAAATAACAAGAAATAAATCTAGTTAAATGCTTTTGAAAGGGAAATGACACAAAAGTAAAGGACTAGAAAGGAAGCTAAGCTAGAAAGAGGGTGTAAATATAACTAAAACAAGCAAGCATATGCAATATGGTAGAATATAAGCCCAATAGGAAAGGATAACCTCAAAATGGAAGGAAAAACATGAATTTCACATAATACTTACATCCAGGTGTGTGTAAAACACCTTTCACTTCGAATTTGTGTTCATTCTGAAGGTTCGCACCCCAACCTCTGGTAGGTGGTTTACACGGGGTCATGCAAACCAGGGTTTGAATATTGGGCTGACTAGTTTTGGGGTCTTGATGATGATTTTGAAGCTCCTGGAGTGTTCTAACACATGTACCTTGCATATAAAGTTCCAAAAATCAAATTTTTAGCTTGGAAAGACAACATAAACCTTAAAAAAATTCACATATACTTGAAGAAATAAAATTGTAGAAAAATAAGCTAAATAATACCGTAAAAAAATACAAGGATGCTTTAACCTTGCATACACTATGGTGAGATATGATTGGTTGTCTAGGTATGGGGGCACACAATCCTCGGTAACATGAGGCTCTTAACCTCCCCTAACTTACCTTAATGTTGGTTGTGGGTGTATAGAACCAATACCTAGGTATCAAGTATCAATTTTGAGGTAGATTGGGTAATGCACACGCCCAAGTGTGAACTCACTACTCTCTTTGGAGGCTCACCAATGCACCAACAAACCTTTTGTGATTTGGCCTGAGATGGCTTTTAGGGTATTTTTGATTTGGGGTTTCTTCAAATATGACAATTACCTACCATACAGAATTAGGCCACAATTTTGGTTAAAATATGATTAATATAATGCTTGGTGGGGGTCCCATTGGGCATGCCAGAATAAAAGCAACAAAAATGACGCTATAACTCTTCATTCAAAATTATAGAATCTACTACATTTTTTTAATGAAATCATACAAGGGGTTACAAATTGATATCCTTTCATATAATTTTCCCTAAAGGCTACAATGGGGTCATCCCTAAGAAAGCCCTTTTGGATATGGTGCAAAGGTAGCAAGATCTATCTTCTTTGTGTTCCTCAATGCAAGTGGGATTCTTTCTCGTATGCCACCATTGACTTGATGTGTTATTTGTACTTGTTCAACCTATAAAATGTTGTTAGTGCATTGAGGGGTCTACCTCAGTCAAACCTCGTGATTATGAAGACAAAAGACTCTTATACAAGCTTAAAACATGAAAATAATTACTAAAAACCACATAAAAACACTAAATTAACCTATACTTACCTTATAAGATAATTTTGGTGCCTGTTGCATAGGATCACATGGGGTCATGCGAACCTGTTGTTAACCGGGTGGTTTGCACAGGGTCGTGCAAACCTATATTTTCTAGATCAAATTTGCAAGATGACTTTCTTGGTTGTCCTGGAATAGCTACTTCTTTGATTTTTGCGAGGGTCACCTTCAAAAAGTGCACCTTTTTGTGGTTATTGACGTATCTCAACCACAAGGAAACATCATGAAAGTAACAAATCAATTGCGATGTGTGTACAATGGTTGTGCAATGGATGTAGGACGAGTGTGATGGATGTAGTGATTTTGGTAGAGTTTCGGTAAGCAAAATTTGAGTTGTTTTTGAAAAGGTTAAAATGACCTTCTATTTATAGACTTGGCCAAGGTGATAGGATGGGATGAGGTGTCCCCTATAAGGTGTCAATGGTGAGGTGTCCACCTAAGAGGTGCCCTTTGAGGTGTCCTGGTTCATAAATGAGGTTGGGTGAGAGAATCCCTCACCCATCCACAAATAATTATGAATTTTCTAAAAATATCCATTAGGCATTAATGAACACCTTTTGGAAATATATTTTAATTAAAAATTGCTTCTTTTGTGCAAAAGTCTCCATCTTTCATTTATGACCCAAGGGAGTGTGAGGTGGAGAAATATTTGGATGAGAGGTGGCAAGGCTAGGATAGGCTAGAATAGGTGAGGTGGAAGGCTAGGCTAGTCAAATTAGATTAGGTGAGGTGGCAAGCTTAGCTTAAATTAAGATTAGATCTAATTAAGCATGTGATTAGGCATAAAGCATACTTTGACCAAAATTGTTGACTTTTGAGCATAAAGTGCTTTCTTATCATGGTGGAGAATTCAACCTTGGTTGATTTGGGAATGATGTCACATGAGGACCCAATATTAAGTTTAGGAAGGGGCTTAGCTAGTGCAAAGGGGCTAAGGATGATGAATAGTGATTTTGATGAATGAATAGTGTTTTTAGCCAAATTATACAATTTTAAAGGGTTTTACAAATTGATTGACCATGGAAATGGGGAGAGGGGCAACGTGCAACTTTTGGGTGTATACAAATACAAACAAACATAAAAAATACAACCAATAAATTAAAATAAAATAAATAAATAAAACACACACAAAAACAAAAAAACAACAAAAAGAAATAAAAAACAAAAAACATAAACAACAACAAAGCATAAAACACACTGAAAACCACAAAAACAACATAACAAAACACAACCATAATGAAAAAAAACAAATTATACAAATACACCATAAAAAAAAAACATGAAAAACAAAAACAAAAAAACACTAAGCCAATGGAGCTATTGACAAATCAGACAAAACCCCTTAACAATCTCAATCAAGGAAAAATTGAAGAAAAGCACCAAAACATAAAATATTATATAAAAAAAAAAATTACATAACCACAATAGGGATATGAAGTGTCATACCAAAAAGAGATCTTCCATCCATCCATCCGACCAATGAAGTTGATTTTTGAGATAAAACCCTCTAACATCCTCTATCAAGAAAATAATACTTACATGAAGAACTCTATAAGAACTACATAAATAATTGCCCAAGAAATATCTTAACAAGTTAACCATAGATTATAATATTTCCATCACAATACTATATGATAACACTAAAACTAAACCATCCTATGTACCCTTAGGATCAAGGCATCGTCATATTTTTATTTGTATCTTGATTCATTCCAATTGGGACTATAGGATGGTTATCTAGAACCGAGGCACTACTATTGGAATTTATATGGTCTTTTTGAGGAACCATTTTCTTTGTATTTTGATTTTGCCCTTTTGTTTTGCACTTGGGTTGATTTTCTACATTGTTCTTTTTATATAGCTTAATCTTGGCTAATATGGCTCTCCTTAACTATTATTTCTTAGAATCAGGGCAAGCTCTTTTAGTGATTTCTCATCATGCAATCCTTCATGTTCCATCTCTTCATCAAAATGTGTTTTGATAAATATTTTTTTCATTTAAACATCCTTATCATCTTCTTGCTCATCTATGGAGAGAATTTCAAAGGTGTTAGGTGAAATTACAATTTTCTCTTTTGCTACTATTTTTTATTTTTGGTTTTTTGTTTAGGGATTTGAAACCCTACCAAGTTCCCATCCTCTTCCTCTTTTTTAGGGACCTTATGTAGACAATACTTGGCTATATGGACATATTCATGATAAATTCTACATCTAGATGGAATATTTTCATAATCTACTACTTTATCCCATATTTCTTCCCTTTATTGTAAAGTAATCTTATCTAGAAGTGGTTTATCAAAATCAATCAAAACACAAATCCTTTCATAGATCATATGATCTAAATGTTGAGTGTTATCACAAATCATCATGAAAATTCCTAAATAATTTCCAATTATTGCTAATACTTTGGATTCTAATATTTTATCGAAATACCAAATAAACAAACCTATATTGGGGTAGTTGATGGTATTTCTTCCTCAGATTTGAACTTGGTATGACAAGGCTTCATGAAGAGCCTTACCCTACCAAAGAACCATGGCTACTTTTGAAAAATGTCCTCCCTATCTTCTTCAATAGGTAAGTAAATATTTGGAACTCACATTTAGTGCTCCACTTTTTGGTAGCCCATTGCTTGAAGGTAGCAAGAATCAGTCAAAATCCCATGAATAAATAAATTATCCCTCTCCTCTCCATTTTATCTATTCCTTCTTTGATATCCTTTATTTCCAAATTTACTAATGGGGATTCATTATTTGCTTTCATGCAACCCATCTCTATTTTCCTTGAATCGACCTTTGGCATCCTCAGTGGTTTCCTTGGAAATCGTTGATTATGTTTCCCTCTTGTTTATAGATCTAATACAATTTGAGGAAACAACTTGATGCATTCTAGTTCCACCCTTGTACTTATATAGAATCTTTATCTATCAAATTCTAATGCTCAAGGGTTGGTCCACATGCAAGTGAAGGACCTAATCTAGTGACTCCTAATAAAAGAAACAATTACATCTTTACTAATAAATATCAATTACAACATAGTAGCTTAATTACAAAAATTAGATAGATATGTTAGGATAGGATCCTCGCATGCCCTTCCTCTTCAATAAGCCTTATCCTAAAAGCTTTGGAATTTTTTTTTTGGATTTGAAGGAAATAATCTCATGATTTATATTTTGAAAAAACATGAGCATACTAAGAGAGACAATCTAGCACCTCTAGAATGATTGTTTTTCCTACAAAATTTAGAAGCCCTTCAATAAAATATATGAAAATATCCATCCTAATATTTATTTATTATGGTAGTAACTTTGGGTTAGCAAACATGGATGCATTTCTTCTAGAAGTAGTTATACTCTAGTTGGTTGAAATGTATTAGTGGTAGTCTAAGCTTGGATTGTAAATAGTTGCACCCCCATCCTTTGAGATGTCTTCTTAAAAATATTTTCTATTCAATGGGAACTAATTGGTTTATTAGTATTAGTGGGTATACTATAAAAAGTATATTTCTTCCACTTGGTGAATTACACCTAGATTTTAAAAATTCCCAAACTATCAAAACTAGCACATGAAGCCAGTAAGTTCCCAATACTATATCAAAACCCTTAAAGGAAATGAAAACATGTCTATATAGAGATTGTAGTCACCCATATATATATTTAAATATTTATATTTTTATTTGCAATGAAGGAATCATCCATTAGCTACCATGTATTCAAAATAATTTCACAAGTATATGTATTAGATTATTCATTTGCACACCTAAGGGTCAATACAATTATTTGTATTACATATATCAATAAGTATTATGGGGAGTTGAATCTTTAAATTCCCTTTTTATTTCATGGTTTGGGTAGTGAATATTTATCCTAAGGCATATACATATATCTATGGTAGTTGGTCCTTGATCAATCTAGTCTCTATAGTGGATCTTTTTATCTATTGTCCTCCTCTTCGTCATGAGATTCCTAAATGGAAATTCTACGCACATTGAGTAAATATAGTTTATGTTGTATGAACTTATGGCCCAAGGAGTATTTATCATCATAGTTGTAGCATATGCCTTATGCCATCCATACCTCTATTTATTCTCTGGTCAACCATTTAAGTGGGGGTGGTTTCTTGGAAATATTTAATGTTGGTCAATATGGAAGTGGAGGTTGAGTTTGAGGGAATTTGGAAGTACAGTAATGAGTTACAAATTTATTTTCAATCAATATAGCCAATCCTACCACTTGCATCATGGTTTTTTATTTACCTTAGTTTGATATGAGGAATACCTAGGGTTACGTGAGAAGATTAGGAAGTTATGGATAAGGAGAAGAACACTAAACTACTCAATATAGTCTTCAACAATGTTTTAAATATGTATGAGATATTTGTTATATTTGATATGCTTTGATTCTACTTTCCTAATTCTCCTACATTATCAATTGATGAGGTATTCAAATGCTTTCTACATCATCAATATAGAATATGTAGGTATAAGGGTAATTCTATCATCAATAAAGCCCATCCAAAGAAATATATTATCAAAGCTCAAAGTGACAAGCCAAAATGAAATGAAAAGAATCCCAAGAAACCATTCAAAATGTCAACATGTGGGTATTGAATGATGAAAGGACATAATTTTACGTAATTCATATCAAGAAGCATGAGGAAGTAGTGTGGGTGAAATTTTATACCTTCTCATCTGCTCTTATTTTAAGAAGTTGATGATATATCATGGTTGGCCAATTTTTGAGGCATTGGTGGTTGAGGTAGATTTCAAAGACCAAGTGAACGGACAAAAGAACAAATCTCCAAAAATGGCTAAGTCTGGGATTGGATAAAAAATCGAGTAGTGGCATGTTCAAAGTAGACCTTAAATCCACGTCCCAACTATGGATGGAAAATGGGATCCCAAATATCGAAGAAAAAAATTGAACCACAACATAGTGATTATGAGTCCCGATTTTTCATCCCCAAAGTTGTATGAAACTTTGGAACAAAAATAACAAAGGTCTAAACACAATAATCCATCCTCCTAAAAATATTATGATGGGTAGAGAACTAGGAAGTTGGCACATGAAGGAACATACATGAATACCCATTCATATTTGGCATCAAAATGAGGTCATAGGGAAACTCAAGTAGGATTATTGATGATCGTAGCTACCTCGGTACAAACTGGCAAGGAGCAATTTAAAGTACACAGAGCCTGAGGTAATTAAATTCATATATTTCAATTTCTAGAAGGGTTAAAGTAGATGGAAAATCATTGCTTGATAGGTCTAGAAAGATAATCAAGGGCCTAGATCTATGCAGAAGCACATAATCCCTTTGGAAAATCACCATCCCTACTAGAGCAGAGCATCAACAAATATTTTGATCGTTCCATTGTGATTTTTTCCACCAAATGCCATTAATGCCTGAATTTAATTTGTTGCAAAATATTCTATAAATAGAAGAATGCTCACCATTTAAAAGGGTAGTTCCATGGTTATTATAATTCATATATAATTCTTCTCACATTTTAAATACAAAGTATATCATTGTTTGGTCTCTCAATTTATCTTCACTCCCTTTTTCTTAAATCTAGATGTTTATTTCTGTGATGGCCATTCAAGCTTGTTCACTTAATTTTATAATCTATATTTTGTGGGTCTTGCTGAGTGGTTCTAGGATTTGCATCCTCCTCTCAACATCGGGATTTTTTTTTGCCAAATTTAGTCGAGTGGGAGTACTCTAATTTTGCACTTTGGATTTCATGCACCCTCCTATTGGTTCTTGAAAAGGATTGAAAATCCAACTAACTTCATATTATTTACAAACTCATTATATAGACTCTAATGGCCCAAAATACATAACAAAACCCACTAAATCATGGATTTGATCTAATATGCTTAAACATAAGCTACAATAGTGCAAAGGAGAATGCACGTAACTTCTAAGTTAAGAATAAAGGAATAATGTTAACTAGAAGATCCTTTTAGCTATCTTGAAGTACACACTTCCTACTTTGAGTTCACACTTGCTAACTAACACTCCTAAATGATAACTAGAAGATAAAAAGTGCCCACAAGTGCATGTGATAAGGAGACTCACATACAATATTAATTTGCAAGAAATAAACTATGCAAACCTAGCTAGGAATTACTAGAGGGGTCATATGAGTGATCAAACATCAATCCTCATCAGTTCTAGAATTTGTCCTTACCCGTTGTGTTGAACGATAAGTGAAGATGAATATGAGTTGATATGTTAGGTGGTGTGATACTATTTTTATTTGTGACATTGAATACGTGTGTCTTGATCCAACCATATCTTATCCTTATTATTTCTGGCTACCGCCTCCCTTTGCTTTCTCTCTTATTCCCTTTTTCATCCTTTACACTTTGTAGTGTAGGTAGATGGAATTGAAGGAGCCAACCTTCTTCATATATCAACCACTTTGCCTCTTCCAGACTCGATAAACATTCATTGTTTGTTGAGGACCATTGGGCACACCTCTAGCCCATCCGATGTCTACTTTCACACTAATAGTTTTTGGTAACTCTGCTAGGGAACTCATTAAGTTTCCATGTTTGAGTAAATTAGAGTTTTATGATACTCTGGTTTACCCATATATATTTCAATCACCTAGGAAATTTTATTGTGCTACATATCTAGATCATGAAATTATTTGCATTTTTGTGCTAAAAGATTTATATTTCTTGAAAGACTCAGGGTTTGATGAGCAGCCCTGACCTTGCTAGTAGAGAAAGTATGCTCATCTAGTGACTTCAACCTAGTGGTATAATCCAAAGGCTTTGAGGGACTAGTGCTTTAATGGCCCATCCAAGTTGTCTCATCTAGAATGATCATGGGCCCCTCATTCTTCACCATCTGTATGACATACCTGAAACTATGCTAGAATATCTACCAAGTTATGATGGCATCGATGGATGTGTGAAGGAGCACCTAGAAAATATGGCTTCCTTGGCCATTATTCATAATATCATGCATGAATATGTGATGATTAGGTTGTTTTTTTCTTCTCTCGAAGGTAGATCATGACTCTGGTATAAAACCTTGCAGCATGGAAGTATCTCAACATCGGTAGATATAGTTGAACCTCTCCTAGATGTGTTTGGTGAACCCAAGGACATATTCCAGCTACTAAATCAGTTCACATTTATCAATAGGAATTCTATTGAAAGTGTGGCAGACTTCAACATCCCTTTTTATAACAGTTGGAATAGAATTCCAATTTTACTCCTCCTATCCTCCTCCCAAGTATATCTATTTTATATTTGAGCCTTCAACCTTGACATGGCAATCCTCCTATACCAATCTGGAGAAACAAATTTCTCCAACTTTACAAGGAATCAATAAGATTTGAGTGGGTGTTAGTAGGGTAATGGTGGCCATAGTAGCCTTGCATGAGCATCTCCACCATAGAGCTTGTGCAATATCAAAAATAGGATCACCTTGGAAGAAGGATCGAACCATGGGATTGGTGTAGTAGGTCAGTCTCAGAAACCTGTTCCCTGAAAGGTCACCACCTGAAGTTTAGAATAATATGAAAAAAGTAATTATCATCCTAAATTTTGAGGGCCTGAGTACCTAGGAACTTAGGCAAAGTAATAAGAATTGTGTTTTTATCACAATTTTGAGCCAACTCATATGGTGCAAAATTCAATACAACCAGAGGCTCAAATTTGGTATACTTTGGTTTAGTCATTACATATTCAAATGATGAATGACATGGACATCCTGGGCTTAGGCATGCCTAGCACACCTTATTTTTATGTAAATAATGCAACAAGTAAATATTTTTTTGCCTTATGCATAGCTGCTTATGAGGTGTCATCACGCTATTTAAAACTTATGGGGACCTTTATCTATTAATAATTTTCTAGTTGGTCGAGGAGCTAGATCTTCAAAATGTAACACTTCTATTTCTTCATTGTCTTCCTATTTTTCTTCCCCTCTTATTTTTTTTGAGACCCCATGGCCCAATGGATACAACTAGCAATTACAAATGCCCCAATTCACACCCTTGGAAATTGCACATCCACCCTAGTATAGATAGAAAATTATGAGTACAAAGTAGGGTAAACATTTTATAAATAGCATCCTACTGATAGTCATAAAAATGGTCAAAAATCCTAAGCCATAAGTTGTAGCTGAAGTAGAATTACCTTCTGGTGGATTACAGTTAGTAAAAGAGGGTCCTTGTTGGATTGTGTCAAGAAGAAGAGCTATAGCAAAAAAGGAAAATACCCTTGGTAATATGTCTACTCTTGGAAATATTTTGGTGCATAGTGGATTATTTTTAGGAGATTACAGTTCATGGAGCCATATCATGAAATTGGACATTCACCCTATTGATGGCATGTGATAATCCCTAAATTGTTTTTCCTTTAGTCCCTCTCCCAATTTCCCTTTCTTCTCTTCCCTCATTTGTTTTGGTGCTTATTGTTTGCAACTATATGGATTGTTGGAATCCCTCCCTGTGTCTCAACTATTTATTGGCATTCTATTTTCCCTCTTGTGTCTTCCTATTCTTACTCCCTAGGTTTGCTTACTATTTCCACTTCTCACTCCTCTTCTTTATTTCCCCACCATAATGTTCACCTTGTTAATTGACCCATCTTGTCCACTCTTTATCATTATGTCGTAGTCCCATATTTTTGCAATTGGTTATCTCCTTTCCTATCCTTGTCCTCTTCCTCTTTCTTAAATTTGAAATGTTACACATCCTAAGATGTTAGCTTGGGTTATTTCCCACAAGGGAAAAACCCATATAAGTCACCAAGAGTATGGGTGAAATTTTACATCTTCTCATCCACTCTTCTTATTAGAAGTTGATGACATATCAGGGTTGGCCAATTTTTTAGGTATTGGTGGTTGATGCAGATTTCAAAGACCAAGTGGATGGAAAAAAGAGCAAATATCTAAAAATAGCTAATTTTGGGATCATATAGAAAATCATGTAAGGGCATGTTCAAAGTAGATCCCAAATACACGTATCGATTTTGGTTGAAAAAATGGGATCTCAAATCCTTGAGTAGAAGAATCAGACCACAACATAGTTATTATGAGTGCAGAGTTTCCATCCCCAAAGTTGGATGAAATTTTGGAAAAGTAATAACAAAGGTTTGAATCCAATCACCCATCCTCTTTAAAATATTATTATGGGTAGAGTATTGGGAATTTTGCACATGAAGGAGCATACCTGAATACCTATTCATAGCTAAAATAAAAAGGGAGGCATAGGGAAACTCAAGTAGGATTATCTATGATCGTAACTACCTTGGTACGAATTGAAAAGGAGCATTTTGAAGTACACAAAGCCCGAGGTAAATAAATTCAAACTTTTTGATTGCTTGAAGGAGAAAAGTAGATGTGATTTTATTACTTGATAGGTTTTTCAAGATAATCAAGGTCCCAAATCTATGTAGAATCACCTAACTCCTTCTAGACAACCACCATACTTCTTGGAGCAAAGCATCAGCAGATCTTATGATAATTCTAGTGTGATTCTTCCTATCAAATGCCATTAATAACTGAATTTGAATTTGTTCTAAAATATTCTATAAATAGTGGAATGGTCATCATTTAGAAGTGTGGCTCTATGGCCATTACAATTCATATGTAATTCTTCTCACCTTGTAAATATAAAGTATATCATTGTTTGGTCTCTCAATTTATCTTCACTTCCTTTTGCTTAAGTCTAGATGTTTATTTCTACGATGGCCATTTAAGCTTGTTCACTTAATTCTACAATATGTATTTTGTGGGGTCTTGTTGATTGGTTCTATAACTCACATCTACCTCTAGGTATCAAGTTTTTATTTTTTCTAAAGTCGATCGGGTGAGAGCTCTCTAATTATGCACTCTGGATTTCATGCACCCTCTTGTTGGTTCTAGAATTTGCCCTTACCCATTGTGTTGAATGGTAAGTGAAGATGAAGATGAACTAATCTGTTAGGTGGTGTGATACTATTTTCATTGGTGATGTTGAATGCATGTGTCTTTATGTGGCCATATCTCATCCTTGTCAGTTCTAGTTACGACCTCCCTTTGCTTTCTCTCTCATTCATTTTTCTCCTCTTTATACTTTGTGGTGTAGGTAGCTAGAACCGAAGGACCCGATCTTATATTGAGATTAACCACCCTATCTATCCCAGGCCCTACAGTTGTTCAATGTTGGTTGAGGACCTTTGGGCATGCCCCCAACCTGTTCGGTGATTGTTTTCACATCAAAAAGTAGCAAAAAAGTGAGTTTCTAATTGTACTTTCTTCTATGTAAATGGTAAGGATAACTTTGATGAATATTTTGATTTGGATATATGTTATTTTCTATGAGTTTTTTCTACTAATTCTTGTCCACAACCTAAGATTTTTACGAAAGAGTCTTTTGAGTAATTTAAATTCAATTATTTCTTTAAATATTTTGATAGGCTCTATTGCCATTAAAGCATCTTCTTCATATCCATATTTTAATGGAGGTCCATTACCTATAAATTTGACCTTTTTGTATGCAACAACACTTATACCACTTTCTTTTCTATATTTAGGATATTTTGAGTAGATACATCAATCGAGAGTGCTTCAAATTTGCATGATGAGGTGAGTGGTGATTTTGAGTTGGATTATTTAGGTTTGGACTTTGATATTACTTTTCCATATATTACACATAATATTTCCATAGATTATCCAATAACCATGTGGGTTCAAATGATTTTGAAGGATGCTTAACCTTTTCTATGTCTAAAGTGATATTAAAAGAATCCTTCTTGAGCATTACTCTCAAAGGTTGATCATTTTCAATATCCTCTTACATATTATTAATCTAAATATCTATTGGAGTGGAAATATATTATGCTAGTAGATTATGATGCCTTGATGAAGAACATGATATGGATCTTATTCCTATTTTAAAATAGAAGAATGTGGTTGGAAGAAAATAGGTCTATAGTAATAAGTACAATTTGGATGGTCAAGTGGAGTATCACAAGGTATTCTTTGTTGCTAATATATTATCTTAATAGGATGGAGTTTATTACTATAAGACATTTGCTCCAGTTGCTAGAATAGATTAATTCAATATTATTCTCTATATAGCAACCTCATATTTATGGAAGGTACATCATATAGATGCAAATAGTGCCTTCCTATGTGGTATACTTTAGGATGAGATCTACATGTAACAAACACTTGGTTTCAAGCTTGAATGCCTTACTCCTCTACTTTGTCAATTGACCATGTTCTAAAATTAACTTAAACAAGCACCTCATGATTGGTATGAGAAGTTTCACTCTTTTTTCTTGGCCATGGATGATAATATGAAGAAAAATATGATGTTTAAATCAAACATAAGGATGAAGAGACTTTGGTTATTGTTATTTATATTGATGATATTCTCATTGGAAATAGCTCTCATGCCTTAATTCTAGACATGAAGTTATGAATTCATTTTGTTTTTTAGATGAAAGACTTGGGGATATCACTTTAGGATTTAGATTGATTAGATAAATTTACACTTCACTATTTCATAACATGAGTATGAATTAGATCTTCTCTAGAATATTAGGATAGAGAATTGTAAGTTTGCTTAGACTCTTGTTACTTCAATTCTAAATATTTGGGATGATTGTAAGACTTCTTTGATAGATGCTACTTTATATAAATATATTTATGGAGGACTTAATTATATCACTCACACATGACCTAATATAACTTTCGTTGTTATCTATTACTTTGGGTACATGTAAGACTCCTTCAAGACTCACTAGACCACAACCAAAAGGATTTTGAATAATATTAGTGAGACTTATCAAATGGATATTCATTAATATTTGGTTTCCCTCCAATTATGATAGGAATTTAAAATGCTAATTAGGATGATAATTTGGATAAGTGATATACCACTATATGATTTATATTCTATTTGGGATTTGGCCATATTTCTTGGGGTTCTAAATGACAGTACACTCTATCTTAATCCTCTATAAAATTTAAATATTGTACTGCTAATGAGTCAACTAAACATCTTTGATGGATGCTCATGATTTTAGAGGATATTAGCATATATAAAACTTTTCTAGTCATTCCTCAAGATAATAATGTAGATACCTAAAATATGTCAAATTGAGGAGACTACCTATAAGGACTCTCTAAAGATAAGCGATCCACCTTGGCCAACCTTAGGGCTAAAATAGTGGTTTTCACCACTCAAATAAGGGAAATTTCCCTTTGGAACCCTGGAAATCCCTCCAAGGGATGGCCTCTAGATGCCACCCTACAAAGGGGCGACCCCCAGCTAAGGCTTCTCTACCAAGGAACAACCCCGAGTTGAGGATATACTACCAAGGGACAGTCACACTAGAAGCAAAGTCAAAAAAGAGGACATAATTGGCTATCGAAACCACCAATTAAACCCACACATGAACTTAGGCTAAAATTTTGCATGTGCATGAGCCCTATTTAGGCAAAAAAAATGGCATAATAAGTTAGCATGAGATATCAAAGAAAAGCATTTGTTTTCTCAATGTGAACCGATCCTTCATTTTTTAATGCATAAGGAGGCACCATTATTAGACTCCTTTTGAGGAGTCTATATAATAGTGTCCACCCTTCTTTCAAAATAGGATATAACTTTTATATTTTGAGCTATGAAATGCTACCAACTTTTAATCAGATACCCAATAGCTTTTGTAAGGATTGAAGTGTGATTACCTTGACTCCCTAAGAAGGCCATGTCATTGGACTGCTCCAAGGGATAGAGGTGTTTACTTCTTATTATTTTTGACCTCAAATACTCACTTTAGAGACCAATATATACATATCAATCCACTCCAAAAGCACACCAATCCACTAAAAACACCATAGGTAAAACCTAGGAGCCGCTCTTGCATTGGTTGTAGAAAAAGTACTCACGTATTATTGATCGTCTCTCAGAGAGACGACCCCTAGGTTTAGATTTGTTTTCAATTTCTTTGCATAAATAGTTTTTAATAGTTTTCTTATTTCATAACTTAGCATAGTTAGATCTCATTTCCTGTATGTCATCATTATATTTTGGTCATTATTGCTTTTGTTTCTCATTTTCATTTGCACAAGCTATTAACCTCATTTATTTTCTTATGTACATGTTTCAGGTTTCTATGGGAGGGAATTAGTGCAAGAAACAAAAACCATCACCCCTAAAGGAGGTCATGAAGAAACCCTACACGAGACAGTTAATGGGTGTGAGAGAACCCCAAAAGTGCATTAGATCTATTCTGAGAAGGGAATAAAATTTTCTCAGTTATTCATTGTATCGATTGTATCAAAATGATGAACCCCCTTGAGGGGATAAGTTTGTAAACATAATAAATAAGATATTATTAATAAAATAGACCCACCTCCATATTTTTTCTTGTTTTATCAAGATGTTATGGTTACATGCTCTTATCATTCCTAGTTTAGTTTACATTGTGTTGTTTTGTAACCATATACTTTTAAGTTAAAGGGTGCACGAGTTTTTAGACACTTCAATGGTGATCATGGTGGGACCTAATCCCTGATTATTATTCATTTGACTAATTATTCCTTATTTTTTTTTTACTGTAGGTTGTAGGTTTAACCATCCCTACCTGAGATATCCCTATTTTACAACCATATTAACCATATATGGCTTTGTTCGGTAACCATCATGAGATGAGACAAACCCTATTTGCAGTTATTTTTACCTGAGCCCTGTTGTGATCCCCCTTTATAGATGCCATAAGTTACAAATAGTGCACCACCATCCACCTCAGATCAAAGAGAAAAAGAGTAAACATCGAGATATTCATCAAACATAGGATTTCATGTTAAATACCTGATCTACTTCTCTATGTTTTTAATCAAAATTTGTAGAAAAAATTGAAGTTATAAATATTAGATAGGAAAACTCATAGGTGTTGGGATCTTTGTATGTGATCATATCTAGTCCAGATGGCCCCTATCTGTGACCGTATCTATGTGAGATGACCCTTGATGGTGATTTTACTTGTGCAAGATGGCCCCTATTTTAAGTCATATCTATCTAATATGACCCCTGTCTATTGCATATTAGACTACTTGCTTGCTACTTGACCCCAGGCTAATCATGTAGGGTTCTATATTCATAGATTTCTAAAATTTAAATGTCATTTTACTTAGGAATCTGAATATAAAACGTTATTTATGCATTAGTGAAAAAGTCATTGATTGCTCTTTGATTTTATTTTCCTTGCATAAAATGAACCCCACACACCATGACCCATTTTAAAATTTACGAGTTGGATTTCATCACCCACCATCGATTAAGAATAGTGATGGTGGATTTCATATCCACTTTTTGGATTGTATGTGGTTACTTTGTACCCCATTTTTGACCAAGTCTAATCCAAGAACTACCATGCAGTGAGGACTGGTAGGACATGAGCTCCCTCATCAGGTTTGGACTTCATCACCAAGCCCTGGTGGATTTCATGGGTTGGAATTTATCACCAAGTTAGTGTGTGAGAGCATACAGGTGAAAACCTTAAACTAAGTCAAAATAATCAACAAAAAAAGCAAACACACAAAAGAGAAAAATAGCAACAAACATCAGAACATGCCAAAAAGTTTAGGAACTCACATCTAAAACTTAAAAGAGATAATAAAATTTCTTTATTGTGTGTTTATTTGTTGTTTATTAGGTTAATATAAGACCATGGTAACTACACATACTCCAGCTCAATAAAGGGCTAGTACCGTAGAAATTTTTTAAGAAGGCATGGAATACCTTCGCATCAGTACAGATGACATGGTCATCCCTGCATGGCATCTTGATGCTCATCATGATATCAATACCCTTTATAGGGAATCTGAGCTTCAATACATACTTATTAGGGAGGCACTCTCAGGACCCCTAGGATAATTTCTTGATTTGGACACCTTGATAAATTTCTATAAAATAAATAATCCACTTGTTCAAAGGTCTAAAGAGTCTAACATGGATGGAATTTCCATTCAAGATTCATCTACCAGTCCTTGTTCTGATCATAGTGATGACTTACATGGTCAAGATACCTTCTATGCTCACCATAGATAACATCTTCAACATGATGAAGGTCCTAGTAAGGCAATGGTATGAGTTCACATTCTGAATTTCCCTACACACCAGTTAGAAAATGATCAAGAGTATACACCATTGGAAGAGTTGGATGATCATAAGACCCCTCTTGATCGTCCTTGGATGAGTTGACGATATGCCTATTTAGATAGGTATGGCACTCATCATCCTACTTGAACACCCATGTTAGCTCATACAGTCCTAGTTAATGAGGAAGAGGGATATTTTAATCATCATTGTACTCTGTTGGTATATTAGTCCTTCCTATTTAGGTTGGGCTAAAGACGATTTCTACATTATACCATATATTTGAGGGTGTAATGTAGTATAATAAATTTCTTGGAAGAACCTAGATGTGATACATGAAGTGCATCCCATCCATTCTGCATCAGTTCATCAAGTATGTACATGAAGAGAAAGTCCATGTGGTTCATGTTGATATTGAGCCCTTCAAGTATTGTAATTTGGTACACCACTCACAAGAGTCTATATTTCCATGAATACATTTGGACATCATACCAAATGATCCCATAAAGAGTCCATATATGACACCATGGTTAACCATAAAATCATCTCTATACCCACCATTACCATTAGTTTCTCTCGCTATTCCTTCTTCCTCCTTGAATTGTTGGAAATCTGGCCAGCCATACATTAAACCAAAAATTCAGGCTGTTAGATTATTTTTTTAGACTTGGAAAGCATCTCCTATTAGAGGAGACAAAAAAAATTGTAGATCTTCAAAATTTATGCAATTTGAAAAAGAAACGGGTTCAAACGGACACCCGAGTCAAATGTTATGGCCGAAATACTAAGACATGTAATAAACACCGTCGATGTAGATCTGATGGATGTGATTTGCTAGAGTTAGGGTTTGATTTGTTTTTTCTTAATTAAGGCTATTTTAGGATTTTATTTTATGAAGAATAATTTTACATTGTAGCAAGTGTGTGAGCTCTTCCAGAGCCTATGAGGATATCGTAACAGAGTACTAAAATTCTACCATAATTATTCCAGATAATAAGAAGATAATAGTTGCTCCAATTTTGTTTTATTGTATTATTGTAAATTCTTCATTCGGTATCAGAGAGAGGCGATTGAGAAATTGGGTTTGAGTAACTGTGGAATTTCTACTGCAATTTTTACAAAAGCTTCTTGGAGATCTTAGTTCATGTTGAAGGGAGATATTATGGCCAACAACACCAATTCAATTATGATCCCAAAATTTGATGGTTCTGACTATGAATATTGGAGCATCTAGATGAGGATGATTCTAAAGGCAAAAGGAACTTGGTCCATCGTTGAAGCTAGGTTCATCGAACCAAAATACTGGAGTGCATTGACTATAGATCAAAAGAAGGAGATGCAGGAGAAAGAAAGAAAATAATTTGGCTTAGGCTTCTAACAATCATGAATATTAGAAGCACTTAGATTATTAACCAGAATTGCATTTTATCTTAATTGAAAGATTACAAAGATTAAATAGGATAATTACTAACAATAACCTAGAAAGCTTAGGAAGAATAATAGAGAAGAAGGAAAATAGGGAGGAAAGGAAAAATGAAGTTAGGAGTCAAACTCCCTATCGTCCATGTCATCCAATCCTGCTGACTCACTTGCTATACAAGGAGGTAAAAGGGTAAGGTCCAAAGCTTATAGTGGTACAATAAAAAATTTACCTTTTTTACACTTTTAACTTCCAAAATTCTCCCCCTTAAAGTTGAGAGGCTTGACTATACAGTCTCTTAGCTTTATATATTGAGCTTTAGCCATGCCTTTGGTGAAGATATCTACAATGTTATCCAAAGTGCTATAATATTTAAGCTCAACTATCTGCTACTCCACCATGTCTCGAATGAAGTGATACTTCATATCAAAATGATTTGATCTGCTGTGGTGGACTAGATTGTATGCCAAATGAATGGCACTTATGTTATCACAATACAGCTGATTTGGACCATTTTGACTTTCACCAATCTCTTCAAGGATTTTTCTCAACCATAAGGCTTGAGTACTAGAATGTGTGATGGCTATATACTCAGCCTCAGTATATGACAATGCTACAATCATTTTTTTCTTAGAGCTCCAAGTTAGTAGTCTTGACCCTAGACTAAAACAGTTCCTTGATGTAGATTTCCTATCATCTACATTGCTGCCCCAATCACTATCACTAAAGCCAACTAATTTCATAGAATTACACTTGTGGTAATGGATTCAAAAATCCAATGTACCTTTTACATATCTTAAGATTGTTTTAGTTGCTTGTAGATGTAGCTTAGATGGACTTGCCATAAACCTTAAAACTATAGAAACAAAATATTGAATATCAGACCTTGTGTTGGTGAAAAACATCAGACTCCCAACCATGCTCTTGTAAGTGGTTATGTCAACCTTTGGTGCTCCGTCATCCTTGCTCAATTGGATTCCATGTCTAGTTGGAGTTGCAACTGATTTGCACTGCTCCATGGCAAATTTCTTGATCATGTATCGAGCATACTTATGTTGACATAAGAAGATTCCATTATTTGATTGATGCACTTCCATGCCTATGAAGTATCATATTAAACCAAGATCTTTCATCTCAAACTGTTTCATCATGGAGTTTTTGAACTCCAGATTAATTTTATTGTTACTACCTATAAATATTAGATCATCCACATATAAACAAACTATAAGAATGTCTACTCCATGCTTTAGGTAGTATATAGTTGGTTCACTTTTGCTTCTCATGAATCCATACTTGCTGAAATAGCCATCAATGCGTGAGTACCAAGCTCTTGGTGCTTGCTTGAGGCCATAGAGTGTTTTTTTCAATTCATAAACAAGGTTCTCCTTTCCTTGTTCTTGAAAGCCTTGAGGTTGTTGAACATAAACCTCCTCAGTCAGGTATCCATTCAGAAAATAACTTTTCACATCCATGTATTGAATGTTACATCCTTTATGTGTAGCTAAAGAAAGAACTAATCTGATTATCTCTTGTCATGGAATAGGGGCAAAGGTTTCCTCATAGTCAATGCCAAATTTTTGAGTAAAACCTTTTGCTACTAGTCTTGCCTTGTGCCTCTCAATGCTTCCAACAGAATTGTATTTGGTCTTGTAGACCTATTTACATCCAACACATTTTTTTCCTTTTGGAAGCTTTACTAGCTCCCATGTATCATTATTTTTTATAGAGGTTATTTTCTCTTTCATGGCTTCTTGCCATACATTTTGAGTACAAGCATTCTCGTAGCTAGATGGTTCTAGCTGTGCATTAGTTAATAAAGCATAATTAACTACATATCCCTTAGGATCTTGGGAGTCATCATCCCAATACATATGCATATTTTCAAGTTTTTGCAAAACTGAATTCATTTCACTAGCTTGGTTTCTAGTGTATCTTTTTTGGTAATTTTGATCCAACATTTGAAAAGATGGATGATGTTGTAATGTTATTTTACCTCTTTATGGAGAGTCAATTTCCATCGATGAATAACTTACATATCTCTATAGAGAAGTACTTGGAGTGGCATCATATGTACTTGAAGTACTCTTGCTTGGGCTTGGAGGGGGTGTGCCTTTGTTTTTCTTGGGAGACACCTACTGTACCTGCTGTACCTGTGAAGAATTTACATCTTGGGATCCATCATCAACAAAAATTCTTTGATGACCCCGTTATCCCCCTTCATCAAAAATTACATCCCTTGAGAGAATAATCTTATGATATTTGGGATTGTAGAGTCTATATGCTTTCGTAGGCTCACAATACCCTACAAAAATGCAAGCTTGACTTTTGGTATCAAGATTCTTCCTCTTCTCATAAAGAATGTGTGCATATGCTAAAGAACCAAAAAATTTAAAATGCCTTACATTTGGTTTCTTTCCGTACCACCCCTCATAAGGAGTGACACCATCTAAACTAGAATTGGGATTTCTATTTAAAATATATACACTTGTTATTACAACATCATCCTAGTACATATTAGTTAGATGCTTAGTCTGAAGCATCGCTCTTGCCATCTCAACTATGGTGTGGTTCTTTCTCTCAACCACACCATTCTGTTATGGGGTATAGGCAGTGGTGAATTACCTTTTGATCCCACTTGATTTACAATATTTCAAGAATGCATTGGAGGAGTACTCGTCTCCTCGATATGTGCTAAGATATTTTACATAATTTCCACTTTGTTTCTCTACATTATTTATGAAATCTATGAAGCAATCAAAAGCTTCATCTTTATGTTTCAATAAATAAATCCAGCACATGCGAGAGAAATCATCTATGAATGTGAGAAAATAAGAATTGTTTTAGATACTCTTTATCTACATTGGACCACATATATCTGAATGCACTAACTGAAGTGGATAGCTAGCTCTCCATGCTTGTCCTTTTGGAAACTTTGGCCTTGAGTGTTTTCCCAAAGCACATCCATCGCATATCTCCTTTTGTTCGTTGATTTTAGGAAGTCCTATCACCATAGCTTGAGAAGTTAATAGTTTCAAGCTAGCATAATTAAGGTGACCATATCACAAGTGCCAAAGCACACTTAGATTAGTTATAGCTACATTTGCAAGTTGAGCTCTCCCTAGCTCACCAAATTTGAGAGGGAATAACCAATTCTTGGTCATTGGGACCTATGTGATGACACGATTACAATTGTTTTTATCAAGAATGATACATTTTCCTTCATAAAAAACAAGTTTGTAATTATTCTCCATCATTTACCCAACGCTTAGCAGATTGTGTTAGAGCTTTGGAGTGTAGTAGATGTCATTCACTTTCTTTAGTCATTCTTTTGCATGGCTCCAATGCCTTCGACTTGCAAAGCTTTATCATACCCTAACTTGATTTGCAATTTATAAGTGGAATCTAGAGTAGCAAATAGATATTCTTTGCCACTCATATGGTTTGAGCAACTAGTATCCAGAATCCATGTCTCATTTAGATTCAGTTCTGATTGTCCATATGATAGAAAAATATTAGAGGTATCATCTTCTTCTCCATACTTTGCATATTGACTGCTGCTGCTTTGAGAATTTTTTGACCAGCAGTCACGAGCAAAGTGACCTAGCTTGCCATAGTTAAAACAAGCTATTTTGGACTTGTCACTTCCTCATCCTTGATTTCCACTTCATCCTGGATTTCCTCATCGACTTTGGTTTCCACCTCTGTTCTTATTGCCTCCTCTATTGAAATTGTCTCCTCTATTCTGATTGCCACCTCTGTAGTTGCCTCTTCCTCTACCTCTTCTCTAGCCTCTACCTTGATCTCCTCCATGTCCTCTTCCAGCATTTTCATTAGATGTAAAGGATTTATCATCACCTCCATAGATGATTGAAGGATATTCTTGTAACCTCTCTTCATGATACATTAATGACCCTATTAATGCATCAAATGTTAAAGTGGAAAGATCTTTTGACTCTTCTATGATTATGGCTATGTGATTCCATATTTGAATAAGTGTTCATAATACTTTCTTTAAAATTGTTTCAAGCTTAATTTCTTAGCCAAGAGTAACCATTTTATCAACTACTGCCTTGACTCTGACACAGTAGTCACCAACTTTTTTGTCTTCTTTCATTTTGAGATTTTCAAAATCTCATTTCAGTGTTTGAAGCCTTACTTGCTTCACTTGATAACTTCCCTGGAATCCGTATTTCAAAGCTTTCCATGCATCTTGTGTAGTTATACAAGTGGCTATTCTAGGGAATATACTTTTCTCCAATGTTGCTTGGAGATGATAAAGAGCAAAAGAGTTGCTCTTTTGTGCTTCTTTCTTTGTTTTCTTATTTGTGGCACTTAATGTTGTCTAGTCTGCGGGTTCGGTGTAACCCTCTTCAATTATGTCCCACAATCCTTTTCCTATGAGCAAAGTATTCGTTTTGATAGACCAATACTCGTAGTCATACCCATTGAACTCTAGAATTGGTAGATTGTTATGTGAGACTGTAATTACTAAAAACCTATTTTTATTTCTTGATTACAATAAAGCACTCTAATTTTTTAAAGAAGGAAGAAGGAAGAAAGAATAAGAAAGAAGAAATTACAAATTTAAGTCAAATCTGACTTGATTCACTCTATCACTGATGGCTTGTTCCTCTTGTTGTGGTGCTGCTATTTCTTGAGTGTCTGCTACTTCTTCTTCATCGTCACTGATTAATATTATCTCTAGTGATTCTGGTTCTAGGATTTCCACTAAATTAATATATTGAGTATATTCATATTCTTGAGGTGCAGATTGCTCAAATCTACTCCCAAACAAATTGTCTTCAGAGTCTGCCTCGTACCTTGAATCTGGATGTCTATGATGTGAGATTATTGCATTTTGCAACTGACTAAACATAGTATGAAGCCCATAAGTTCTTACTTTTTCATCAAAATTTTCACCATTCTCTCTTACTAAAAGTGTACAAAGTGCATGATAACATCCTGTGGAGCGAATCATGAATTTTTCCCTTCAATATATCTCTTTTACAAAATTCTAGTCCTCAAAATTTTGCTTCTCTCAGAGTTTTAGAAAGAAATATCTAAATCCCTTTAGGTATTTTACACAATATTCTATCACCTTTTAAGCCTCTTAGTCACAATTTTGCAATTTTGATTCTGCTTACATAAATTGCCTCTTAGGCAATGTCCCTTTTTTTTTAAATATATTATAAAAAATATCTATATTTGTATTTAATAAAAAAATATAATTGCTTTAAAAATAAATTAAAAAAAAACAATTATTATTTAATTTTTTATTAAATATAAAGATATATATTTTTTAATATAATATAATAATAAAATTTATATAAAAAAAGAACAAATTAATTAAAAAAACTTAAACTCTGCAGGAATCGAAGTCGCGAATCCTATCTGCCAAGCAAAGCCTCCTAGCCAACTTGGCTACAACTACAGATGGAACCTAAGAAGCATACACTGCTATTTCAATATAATCGGGTAGATTTCATACAAAAAAAAAATTAACTTGCAAAACCACCGAGTTTCAAACCCGCAACCTCCTTGTAGGGTTATGCATAAGGGGTTGGACTCAAAATGTACTTGTAAAAAATGGTGAATCCTAATCAAAATAAAGATGAATCATGGAGAATCCTAAGAAAATCGAATTGAGCATCTTCATAGAAAAATCTGGGGTATTTGAAGCTCTAAAATATAAGTTCATATTTGGGGCCACTTTTGACCTATTAAATCATATTATAACTTCATAAAAATACCACCATTAGATCAGGCTTGAAAAGAGCTTTCCAATGAGTACAAATATGCCTATGTTTGGATATATATTATGGCAAATTGACCCTAAGAAACAATTGGTCCTAAAACTTTTAAGCGAATGGGCCGACATCGAGGGTCCTCATATTTGCCAATTTATAATTTTAAAAATCCTAGTATTCACCCAAATGACAAATATTTGCCACTATGCATAACCCTACCTCCTGGAGTGCATGCGGCTTAAGGTTGGTTCCTCAAGCCAGTTGAGCTACGTGGCTCGACGGGGAGGCAAGGGAGGCTTGCCTTCTTTATCTCCTCGTGGTCATGCACAAGAAAAAAAATTGGGGACTTTAGTCCCACATGCGCTATGCAAAATAGTGTGAGGCTTTTAAAAGCCTCAACACATCCCTACTCAGTTGATTTCCTTTGAGAGATCAGTGACCACCATTTTTCCTCCTACTCAAGCCTATCACTACATGCCATGTCATCATTGCCCTTTGTCCACCACATCACCTACCACATAGCCTATCTTCCATGCCACCTGTTTGCTTTGGTCCATGTGTCCGCCTTCGTCCACTTGCCACGTGTCACCTTCTGGTTAGCTCCTCGATTCACATGCTCTCTATGGGCCTTTCTCAACATTGCATTGGTTCATGTGCCTTATGCAATCCCTCTTCAACCTCATATTGGTTCACATGCTGCTAGTCTCTTGAACTCAATCTATGGGCTCCTTGACCTCCTTGAGATCCGTGCCTCACCTGTGGTCTTCCTAGACCACCTCGGTATTCATGTTTGCCTCTCGATCTCCTCGAGCTCTGTCACTCGCCAGCCTCTCGAACTTAGCTCTAGATCTGATACCAGATATAACAATCATAAATATTAGAAGCACTTAGATTATTAACCAGAATTGCATTTATCTTAGTTGAATGATTACAAAGCTTAAATAGGAGAATTACTAACAATAACCTAGAAATCTTAGGAAGAATAATAGGGAAGAAGGAAAATAGGGAGGAAAGGAAAAATGAAGTTAGGATTCAAACTTCCTAATGTTTATGTCATGCAATCTTGTTGACTCACTTGCCATCCAAGGAGGTAAAAGGGTAAGGTCCAAAGCTTATAGTGGTAAATTTTTTTTTTAACCTTTTTTACCCTTTTAACTTCCAACATGGCTTTCATTCAGTCGGCTCTAGACAAGAGTTTCTTTCCCTATATTTTTGCCTATGTTTCATCTCAATAAGCTTGGAAGGCATTGAAGGATAATTACTAGGGAGTACCCAAGTTAAGGAGGTGAAGTTGCAGACTTTACAGAGATATTTTGAAAATATCAAATAGGAGGAGAATGAAACTGTAGGATATTACTATGTTCTGGTAAAAATAATAGTAAATAAAATGGCCACACTTGGAGAGATCATAGAGCAAAATGTAGTAATTAAAAAGGTTTTAAGAACCTTGACAGAGAAGTTTGACAGTGTAGCCCTTATCTTAGAAGAAATGAAATACCTCTTGAAAATTGATATAGATTCATTAATTGGCTCTCTCACATCTCATGAAGAGAGAATTGCCAAGATGAAGAAGGATAAAGAAGGAGGTTCTACAGAGGAACAAGATTTTTCAGAAAAATAGAATGATGGAGGAAGAAGTCATGTTAGGGGTTACACAGGAAGAGGAAGAAATGGAAGAGGAGGTAGAAGAGGCTACTACAATGGTAGAGGTCAAGGAATATCTCAAGATTTAGACAATGACCAGAATCATGATGAAAGAGGAGGATCCAGTGCAAGAGGAAAATGTAGAGGCCAAGATATGACAAATGTGTAGTGTTACAATTGTAACAAATATGGCCTTTATGAGAGATATTGTAGGATGAAAATCCAGCACATTATGGAGAAGAGAATTCCTATGAGGATGATACTTTGTTCTGTATGATTGAAGAAAAAGTGGAGCAAGCAACTTTCCTCTCTACACCCCGTTTGAAGCATTCATTAATGAGTATTGGCCAAATTTTGAAAAGGATTATAAGTTAGTTTTTCAGGATAGAATGTGCTAAATTTATTATTAGAGGATAAAATTGATTACCACTGTAAAGATGGCCAATAACATGTTCTTCCCATTACATTTTTTAGATCAAGTAGGAGCTCTAGCATTTGTTGGTGTAGAAGGTAAGGAGATGCTATGGAATTTATGGTTTGGGTATTTAAATTATAAGATTTTGAAGATGATTTCACCACTTGTCTATGGTTTTCCAAAAGTTGAAGACTCCAAGGAGGTTTGTGAAGGTTGTGCACTCGAAAAACATGCAAGGGGGAAGTTTCTGCATGGTGAAACATGGAGGGCCCAATATCCATTGCAGTTGGTTCATAGTGACATTTGTGGACCAATACAGACACATAGTATGGGTAAAGATTCTTACTTTATGACTTTTATTGATGATTTATCTAGATATTGTTGGGTTTATCTTATTAAGCCTAAGGATCAGGCATTCAATTTATTCAATAATTTGAAGGCTCTAGTTGAAAATGAAAGTGGTCATTATATCAAATGTTTGAGTACAGATAGAGGAGGTGAGTTTTGTTCTTATGAATTTGATGATGTCTATAGTGATTTTGGGATTAAAAGGTAGAAAACAAGTCCTTACACACCTCAACAGAATGGGGTGGCTGAAAGAAATAACATGACTTTGGTGGAGATGGAACGGTGCATGATGCAAGAAAAATGTATGAGTAAGTTTTATTGGGCTGAAGCAATTAGGACTGATAATTACATTTTAAATAGATGTCCTACTAAGAGTCTTGAGAATATTACCCCTTATGAATGTTGGTACAACAAGAAGCCAAATGTAAATCATTTTAGAGTTTTTGGATGTGTGGCTTTTGTGCATGTTAATGCTGATAATAGAAAGAAGTTAGATGTAAAGAGTGAAAAATACATTTTTACTGGGTACAGTCAGCAATCTAAGGCTTACAGGTTCTTTAATCCTATTTCAGATAATATAATTGTATCTAAAATGCAATTTTTGATGAAGGGGGAATTTGGGATCACAAAAATTATTTGTTGAGGATGTTTTTGTTGAATACAAGGTGGAACCAAACCATGTTTTAGTTCATCCTAGCCATGAAAAAGTTTCCAGTTCATCTTCTGCAAGTGCACCTTCAAGTCCAAGAGAAGGTTATTCTAGTAGTTCTCCACCTCCATCACCACCAACCAAATGAAAAGGTATAATATTGTTGAAGGATCACCTAAAATCTCAAATTCTTGATAAGAATTTCCATAAGAGGGTGACAAGGAGTCAGAATACAGAGATGAATGCAGTAATAGAGAGGTTAGAGAACCCACATATTTATGGAGATGATGACAGTGGATATCCCAAATATGATGTTGTAAACTATGCACTTGTTTCACAAGTTTCTAATGTTTCAAAAGTTGTTGTTGATGATTTTGAACCTTCATGTTTTGAGCATGCTAGTAATAACAAAGTGTGGATGAAGGCTATGCAAGAAGAAATGCATTCTATTGAAAAGAATGATACTTGGGAGTTGTGTGATTTACCCAAGGATAGGAAACATGTAGGATGCAAGTGGATCTACAAGGTCAAGAAGAATAATTATGGATCTATTGAGAGGTACAAGGCACGATTGGTAGCAAAGGGTTTCACTTAGAAATATGGTTTGGACTATGAGGAAACATTTTCTCCAGTGGCAAAGCAAGAAACAATAAGAATATTTCTATCATTGGCAGCTCATAAAAGTTGGAAGGTGCATCATATGGATGTCAAAAATGCATTTCTCAATGGGTATTTAGATGAATAAGTATATATGGAATAGACACAAGGTTTTTTTGTCCAAGTAAAAGATCAAGTCTACAGGTTGAAGAAGGATCTATATGGGCTGAAGCAAGCTCCAAGAGCTTGGTATGCTAGAATCCATGACTACTTCCTGTAGTGTAATTTTGAAAGGAGTAAGAGCGAGCCCACTTTGTACTAAAAAAGGTAAGATAATTATATTCTTATTGTATAACTTTATGTTGATGATATTGTATTTATGGGGAGTAGTTATTCTTCGAATGATTCCTTTAAACATGATATGAAGAAGGAGTTTTAGATGTCTGATTTAGGTTTGATGAGTTACTTTCTTGGGATGGAAGTACATCAAACTAGCAATGAGTTTTCTGTTTGTCAATCCAAATATGTAATGGATATGCTGAAGAGGTTTGGTTTGAGTGAATGTAAACCTATAGCAAGACCCATTGCACATGGGGATATCTTGATTTTAGAGGATGGAGCTAAAAGGGTAAACAAAACAGAGTACATGAGTATTGTTGATAGTATTATGTTCCTTTGTAACACTAGGTTGGATAAATGCTTTGATGTTTCATAGTGTTCTAGGTATATGGCTAATCCATCATAGTTACATTTGAAGGCAGAACCTTAGTTTTTGCTTCTAAGGGACTTGATAGTCAATCCCCTTACCAACAAGGGGGAGAATGTTGAAATCTGGCCAGCCATACATTAAACAAATATTTGGGCCATTATATGATGTTTTAAGCCTTGGAAAGCATCTCCTCTTAGAGTAGATACAACGAAATTGTAGAGTTTCTAAATCTATGCAATATAAAAGAAAAACAAGCTCAAACAGACACTCGAATCAAAAGTTATGGCCAAAATACTAAGAAATGTAATAAAAACCATCGATATAGATCCAACGGATATGAGTGATTTTCTAGGGTTAGGGTTTGCTTTGTTTTTTTTTACTTAGGGTAGTTTTAGGGTTTTATTTTATGAAGAAGAATTTTGCATTGTAGCAAGTGTGTGAGATATTTCAAAGCCGATGAGGAGATTGTAACAGAGTATTGAAACTCTACCATAATTATTCCTTATAATATTAAGATAATAGTTGCTCTAATTTTTTTTTATTGTATTATTGTAAATTTTTCACGAATCCCCCATGCAAGAGAAAGTTGAAGGAGCCAATCAAAAATATCCCTTCCTCTATTTCCACCATCTTAGCAGAAGATGCTCCAAATCCTATGGATGTGGAAGAATCATTTGCTATTATGGATGAGTCAATATAAGCCACACCCCCATCATAATCATTCATTCCACCGTAGGTCACCATTTATTTGGCCAAACCTAGAATCACTGAGTATCGAGTGTAAAATGCCATGTTCACTCCACTCATTGAGTCCATGCAGGGTATGGGCAGGCCTCTCTTGTCATCACTACCCATTGGTACCATTGTGCCCTTGGGGGTGCCCCAAATCAAACAAACTTTATTTATGGGGGTCTTGATGATTCCACAAGTCCATCACCTATGGTGGTAGATGATGATGAGCCATTTTCAAGGAATGTCACCTATCTATCAAACCCAAATTTTGTCCTATGATACTTTCACCATTGACATTAGCATGGGAATGGTCTTGGTCAGTACGAACGGGATCTTCGGATACCTTACTAGCCATAGTACAAACTTCCTAAAAATAAATTTGGCTTAGGATATTCTATGTGTATTCCAAATTAACTCCTTGCAGACTCCCTCCAGTGTCTAAGCACAGGTTTTGGGGAAGATATTGATGAGAATGAGTATGCCAGCATAGGTTATTTTCATCCATTAGGATATCATATTCCTATTATAGTAGTTTTTGTCCAACCTCTTGTACCTCCAAGTGAGATACCAAAAGAGTATAAGGATGAGACAAAACTAGTATACCTAGGCCTTACCCACATGTAGTGCATTATCAATTAGATTCATGCAAAATCTCTCTGGTCCTCTCATTGAGCACACATAAGGAGTTGGATCTCTCCTATAGAGAAATGGACTAATGAGAAAGGAGAGTAAGACCTAGCCATTGACCCTAAGAATGATTGGCTTGAAGAGTATAGTGGATCCACTCAATATCAGGATTATATGTCCATAAATTACTCTTACCATGAATATAATGCAATATCCATTGCTTAAGATATATTAAAGGATGTATAAGTTGTTATTGTGCCTATTAATTATATTAACGAGTTCTACTATCATCTATTCCCTAAGGGGATGCCCATTTTTTGGCAACTTCTTCAATTGAAATATCCAATCATCCTAGCTCCTCCTAGGCCTCATCAAATCATTCTACCCCTACCAAATCCACATTTGTGGCATGCGAGGCCACTCATCTACAATAGACCCTTCCCACATGAGAATGGAAACCATCCACCATCCATCAATATGGTTTCCATTGACCTTACCATAACACTTCACATTCTCATCAACCCTTCAAAGCCTTTGTATCTCAACCATAAGGCCATCAATTTTTACTGTACCACATTTCTACCATCACCCGTAGAGTTCTTACCTTGTGAATAAATGTTACAACCATTCCATTTCTTCCAAGGGCCATCTAAGGATCTTTGTCAAGATGAGATTGAACCTCACGAAGTGAATAATTCTCCAAATCTATCCAATGACATCCATTTGATCCCTACACCTCCTCAACTTGAGAAGATATCCCACATGTTAGTTGAGGAAACAATTGACATGGATATCAACACCAATCTTATACTTCCTAACAATATCAAGTTGGGACTCAAATTGTACCTAGAGGAACAAACAATTATCACAACTCTCTTGAAATAAAAAAAGAGAAATATTTGCTTGGTCATATAAGGATATGTTAGATCTTGACCCATGTTTTTTCATGTATAATCTGATGCTTGATAAAAAATTTAAACTATTCAAGCAAAATATTAGAAAAATGCATCCAAAAATTGCATTAATGGTAAAATATGAACTTAAAAAATTATTGGATGTAGGATTCATCCAACCCATGATTAGATCTCCAGTATGGTACCCATAAGAAAACCAGATGGGATTATTTGCATATGCACATATTTTTGAGATCTTAGCAAAGCGACTCCTAAGGATGAATTCCCCCTTAAAAACATTGATGATTTAGTCAACACAACAATAGGACATGATATGTTATCCCTCATGGATGGTTTTTCAAGTTGTAATCAGATTTGGTTGAATCCTAAATATCATACCAAGACCACCTTTACCACACCTTGGGGGATATTCTATTACAAAATTCATGCCATATGGCCTTAAAAATGTTGATGCCACATATCAATGAGCAGTGACATACATCTTTCATGACTACATGCACAAAATCCTAGAGGATTACATAGATGATTTACATGCAATTCTCTATTGCATCACAAGCACATAGATGTTCTTAGTAAGGTCTTCGATCACCTCATCGAACACAATGTTAGAATTAACCCCAAGAAGTGTGTATTTGGAGTTACATCTAGAAAAATATTTAGTTTTATAGTATTAAAATGAGGCATCAATGTTGATCTTGCCAAAGTAAAGGTGATACTTGAAATAATTACCCCTACCAACCTTAAGGAGCTTTGCAACCTACAAGGAAAGGTAACATCCATCAAATTATTTATAGCGCAATTGTTGGATAAATATCAATCCATGAATAGACTACTACACAAGGGGATCCCATAAAAATGGGATAATGTGTATCAAAAGGCCTTTAATGAGATCAAACAGTAATTGGCATCCCCACCATTTTTAGCTCCACCTCGATAAGTTGTGTTATTTTTACTATACATAATAACTACCAACTTTTCTTTAGGGACCATGTTGGCTCAAAATAATGAAGGAAATTAGGAATAAGCTATTTATTACATCAGCCAAACGCTAGTGAGCTATGAGATTAAATATGTGTATGTTGATAAGCTTTTCTTAATAGTGGTATTTTCCACAGAGAAGTTAGGCCATTACATGCTCAATCAAACAATGTATGTTGTATTTAAGGAGAATGCTTTGTGGTACATGATGAGTTAGATGTACAATAATAGTCGTACCACAAAATGAATCATGCTATTGATAGAATTTGACATTGAATTCATAAGCCAAAAATATATTAAAGGTCAAGTAATTTTTTATCAATTAGCAGAGGCCCCTCTTAAGGATAATAAAACTGTTATCATCAAGTTTCCTAATTATGTATTTTTTATATTATCCAACTCACATGAACTAGAAGAACCTAAAAACCAAGCTGATATGACATTGTTCTTTCATGGTTCCAAGTGTGAGCAAGGGGCTGGCATGGGAATCATGTTCTTCATAGTGCAAGGGGCTCCTATACCCCTATTATTAAGCTTGATTTCTTGTATACCAATAATAATGCTAAATATGAGGCCTTTATTTTGGGTCTTCAAGTAGCTATTGCCCTGTGAATCAAGAAGTTAAATATCTTTGGTGATTCCTTGCTCATTGTCAACCAAGTCAAGGAGATCTATCAATGCAGGTGTCTAATATTGTAGTCTTACAAAGCCCTTGTGGATAAGCTCTTAGCTAAATTGGAATGGTATAACATTGAGGTAGTCCCTCGCTCATCCAATTATTTTGCAGATACTATGGCTTCTTTGGGATCCTTAATTTTGTAGAACCCTTTCAATGATATTACAACCATCCATGTAAAACCACTTTTGCAATCAACAATTTTGCATGAGGCTTCAATATATGATGAATTTTTCTACATGATTCAGATTGAATCACATCCATAATGGTTCCCTAACATACATGAATTTATGTAACATGCTTCCTAGGGTTATTTGATCCCAAATAGTCCTTTTGATAGTAACATACAAATCCATATTAAGGTTATATACCAATCAACATTCATGCAGGATGAATCTTAAAAGGTGCAAGTAGTTCTTTTGATCAAGACTCAACAATGTCAAGATTGGTTCACACAACTCAAACATTTCTTAAAACATGGTAATATCCCTTAGGGATTTTCACATGCTACAAAATGAACATTCAAGCAGAAAGTGACAAAATATGTCTTGGTAGGAGATATTTATATTTTTGAGGCTACAATGGTTTTCTTCTTCATAGTCTAGATCCCCACGAATATGCTTGGGCAGTTTTACAAGCTCACAATGGTACTTGTAGTGGCCATTTTAGTAGCATGGCTATCGCTAAGCGCATCCTATGAATGGGCTACTATTGGATTACTATAGAGAAATATTATTGTGCTTATGTCAAGATGTGTGTTAAATATTAGCATCATGATAATATTTCACACGTACCTTCTCAAGCCTTGCAACCGATTCACTCGGTATGGCCTTTTTTGTAGTGGGATTTTGATTTAATTAGGAAAATATCACTTCCATAGTCTAGTCGTAACACATTCATCTTAATGGACATAGAGTACTTTACCAAATGGGTGGAAGCAATCCCTCTTACCACTATGACTGAACCAATAATTGTAGAGTTCATACTCCATATTATCATACGTCTTTTTGGTATTCCATACAAAATTATCTTAGATAATGGATCTCCATTTAATAATAAATATGTGTAAGCTTTGACTGCAAAGTATAAAATTCAACATAGCTTTTCTACACCCTACTATATATAAGTCAATGGAAAAGTAGAGGCTTTGAACAAAACTATTTTTGCCATTCTTAAGAAAATTGTCAAAGATAATCACAAATATTGGCATCTACAACTGCCTCTTGCATTGTGGGCTTACAATACTACCATTAGGATGCCCACTGGAGAAAATTACTTCTCTCTAGTACATGGCACTGAGGTCATTATGCCCTTGGAATTGGAGATTCCTTCATTGCATATTTCACTCCAAGAGTTCATCGATGATGATACTACGCGACAAGCTCACCTTGATCAGTTGAACCTTCTTGATGAATGGCACATTAATGCTCTTGAGAACCTTTGCATTTATAAATATTACCTTAAGCGAGCTTATGATATGAAATTCCATATTATGGAATTTAAATTTGAGGACCATGTGTTTAAATAGAACTAGTAGAACTCCAACTTGCCACCTCACTTGCGAGACAAATTTAGGGTAAATTGGTTAGGTCCATTTATCATAATACAAAATATAGGGCCTAGGACATATAGGTTAGCATCCCTTGAATGTGCCAAGGAGCCTAAACCTCTCAACATCCTCCACCTATGGGTATTTTATACATAAAGCCCAATTCACAAAAATCCCCAAAGGCTTTTAAGCCCTTTGGTAAATTTACAAAAAGCCCCAAAGGATTTTAAGCCCTTTGGTCAATTCACAAAAATCCCCAAATACATTTAAGACCTTTGAATTCATAAAAATTCCCAAAGGCATTTAAGCCCTTTGGTCAATTTGCAAAAATACCCAAAGTTAGTTAAACCCTTTGATCAAATAAAAAAAAACCCAAATGCTTTTAAGACCTTTGGTCAATTCACAAAAAGTCCTAAAGGCATTTAAGCCCTTTGGTCAATTCACAAAAATCTCTAAAGGTATTTACACCCTTTGGTCAATTTACAAAAAGTCCCAAAGGCATTTAAGCCCTTTGGTAAATTCACAAAAAGCCCCAAAGGCACTTAATCCCTTTGGTCAAATAAAAAATCAGCCAAAAACAACAAAAACATCATAAAATCATAAAAACATAAAAAAACATTGCATTTACATTCATTTCATCATTCATTTCACATAATTGCATTCATTGACTAGTTGCGTTAGGCACATCCATTCATTTAATTATGCATTAGGGTCAATTTTGTTTTGGCATCATATAGTCTAGCACCACGCTTGTATATCGATCATACTTATTAATCAACCTTATCCATCATTATCATTTTTAGTTTTTCTTATGCGCTTTTGCTTATTAAGGGGTCCTTGTGACATAGGGTAGATACCAGATAAACATTAACAATTACATTTAGATGGCCACTAACTATTTTACGCAAACATTTTAGTTTGTAAAATATCATAGGGAAAACCCCACATTTCACATATCACATCATCCACATTCCTCTTTGTGAGTAACTATGTTTTTCAACACAACCAATAAGTTGTTATAGGGTGTTCACTAGGGTTTTTGGTCATTCAACCATTCCTAGTTTTCCTTTCAGATTTTGTAGAAATATATATTGATTTTTAAAGGTAGGATCTTGCTTTGATAGTACCTTGCATATATCAAAATACCAAAACCACATTCACACATTAAAATCTAAGTTTGCACAAGGAATGATGAAACTACAAAGTAGTCCTTTCCCCTTAAGTGAAATGTCTCCCTTGCTCATCCTATTATGCACATGGTCTAGGATTTTGGGAATTGAAAAAATGACAAGCTCCCCCCTACCCAAAGCAATAAATCCCTTGCACAACACAAATGAGCAAGTATACGACCAAAAAAAAAAAACTAAAAAAGTGGTCTTCACCTCTAAGAAAATAAATTTCCTTACTCCTAATCAAATATGAGCAAGTACCCCAAAGAAATCAAAATAAAATAAAGGGGTAATGAGTTTGAATGTGTGGAATCCTCAATAATTAAAAATCCATGGGATGACCTCCATTATAACAATGGGTTGAATGAAACCTGCCTGGGAATGGAGTAGTCTTACACGTGGTGATATGCATGTCACATTAGTGATATTTTATATAGACCAATGTTAGCTTGTAGATGAGCTAGATTTTGGTGGCTTTTATTGCCTAGTAGTCAAGTCCAACTATGTCCAAAATTAGGATAAATATGACCACAAAGTGATCCTCCTTACAACAATGGGTTGAATAAAACTTACCTAGAAATGGGGTAGTATTATACATCATTAATGAACATCACATGCACACATAGGGATATTGAATATCTGGGTATTCCTAGTAGTCTTTTATCTTTCAAAGTCATGTGTAGTCAGTATACATCTTTTGACTGGTCAATTAGGGTGTTTGAGTCTCATGAAAACCATGTTGTTCCCTCATAGCATCTTATTGGTCACCCATACATCATCTACATTTTTATCATATTACATATAGTTGGCTTTCAAATGTATGCCTTTTGTTTAATGGTTAACGTTTTTATTATTGACTTTTATACATTTTTTGGTTCTTACATTTAGGTTGCTTTGCATCATAGATTCATTTATTATGTTTCAACATATAAACATAAAAATAAAAATTATTGCATTAATCATATCATCTTAAAAAGCCCCAAAGGCACTTAAGCCCTTTGGTCAACATTTAAAAAGTCCCAAAGGCACTTAAGCCCTTTGGTCAACATTTAAAAATCCCCAAAGGCACTTAAGCCCTTTGGTCAACATTTAAAAATCCCCAAAGGCACTTAAGCCCTTTGGTCAACATTCAAAAATTCCCAAAGGCACTTAAGCCCTTTGGTCACCATAAAAAGGTTCCAAAGGTACCCAGATTTCCTTTGGTCACAATTAAAAAGGCTCCAAAGGCATTTAAGCCCTTTGGTCACTATGACTCACAAAATGTGAGTGAATCTCATATCTAGTGATCTACTCTCAAAACGCGATGATTGCAATGATTCATTGTTCATGTAATTCGGTAGGATGAGTAAATTACCATAAGATCACTCACCAAAAATAGTAATAAAATGGGTTGGAATAAAGCGTGTAATGGGGAATGAGCCCTTAAAATTTTTGTAATAATCCTAGCAAACCTGAATCAAATCATCTTGGTTAAGTGACTCATCACTTTCATCATTTTTCCATTTCCTCAATGACTCACCACTTAATGGGGTAGTCATATTAATTACAAATTCATAATAAAATCTATAATCAAACACTTAATCATGCAAGTTGCATTCATTCAAGAATCATTAACAAAGATAATCATGTCCTTCTTGCTTGGGGTATAGAACGAGCAAAAATTTTCAAACAACACAAAGTCTTGGTATTCTTGAAATATGAGGCCATAAGTCCACCTATCATTGAAAACTCTGCCAAGATCAAGTATACCTCAAAGTCGTGATTCCTATCTAAAAGGTTTATGGTAAGACCCCAAAGACTTACTATAAAATTATTAACAAATTAATGTAAATGTAATCGCAGGCCACTCAAAGGGGGCTCCCTTGTAATCACTTTGCCACTATAGGGGGCTCCCTCCTTAGAATCTATGCTTATTCTTCTTCTTCTTGGATGATTTGATATTGATGGCCAACCTAATATATATATCTACCCTAAAGATACGTTGGTGAAGAGACATGATGGTTCACATATGAAGAGACGTGATGGTTCACGTTATGAAGGGTTGTGATGGTTCATTTTACAAGTTAATAATATAATAATTAAATGATTAATAATACTAACTAATATTAACTAATAATGTTAATATTGAGGATCCTAACATGCCACCCTCCTTAAAAAGAGCTTTGTCCTCAAAGCTCAAAGTGAGAAGCTTTGTCCTTTGTTTTCCAATAAGGATTTGCGTAAGTTCTTGGACTCTTTTAATGGCATCCTTTCGTAGGCAGGGATATCGAGAAGGATGAAGCATTAGCAGGGGGTTGCCAAGAACAATAGTAGAATATTCCTTAGGAAAATCATGATGACGATGGGAGGGCAACCCTTGGGGTTCCTCAAATACTTTAGAATGATGCATCAAAAGTGATGGTAATGATTTCATATCCTTTTTTGGTTCCTTGGTAGAGCCAACGAAGAAGGAGTGTGTAGTCACTTTGCATTGGTTCCGAATAGGTTTGGTCATATGGCAAGAACTCACTATTGGTGAGGAAGGTATGTGTAGGTCTTGTAGAGTGCATGTTTGGCTAGCATTGATCACTTTGGGTATGTCTACCTCATCCTTGCTTGGTACATCAATCACTTCTTGCACATCGACCTCATTTTCTTCATTGTGGTGAGTAGGTGCATTGGTCGCTTCGGACACAACTACCTCATCTACTTGCTCTATGGAGAGATAGGGATCAAATTCCTTCAATAAATACAATGTTAGTGTAGCACATTTATGGTGGGGTCCAAATTGTTCATCACAATTATCACAGAGTCCTTTTGCTCATCGTTCCTTCATCTCTTCAAAGCTAAGATGTTTAATTCGTAAATTTCGGTTAGATTTGGGGGTTGTGTAAGTGATTTTTTCCCTTCCATTATGCATATGTTTGGAAGCGATGTAAGTGGTCGATGATTTTCCATAAATGGTTTCCCTAATCGTTGTTGTGCATTAATTTTATCTTTAGCTAATTTTGCCAATCCATAGGTCTGCATCATGGTATAGGGATTGAACCTTGTCACCTCCATTCTAATTTCCTCTTTTAATCCCCTAATGAAGACATTGATGAGAATTGATTCATCCAATATTGTGTTGTGTTTGGTGATATCCTCAAACCGAGTTTGATACTCACGCACAAAAGTGATTTGATGAAGATATTTGAGCAATTCCCACATGACTGGGTCCCACATGGCTCTGATACCAAATGGTAAGATCCCAAAGACTTACTATAAAATTATTAACAAATTAATGTAAATGTAATCGCAGGCCACTCAAAGGGGGATCCCTTGTAATCACTTTGCCACTATAGGGGGCTCCCTCCTTAGAATCTATGCTTATTATTCTTCTTCTTGGATGATTTGATATGGATGGCCAACCTAATATATATATCTACCCTAAAGCTACGTTGGTGAAGAGACATGATGGTTCACGTATGAAGAGACATGATGGTTCACGTATGAAGAGACGTGATGGTTCACATTATTAAGGGTTGTGATGGTTCATTTTATAAGTTAATAATATAATAATTAAATTATTAATAATACTAACTAATACTAACTAATAATGTTAGGATTGAAGATCCTAATAGTTTACTAAAATTCACGTTTCTTAACTTGTCAAAAGCAATGGTTCAAAAATGCATGCTATTTCCAGTATTGGGGTATTTAACATTGATCAGATCAATGAACATCATTAGCCTTCAATTTGACTCTAGTTCATCTATTTTTGATCTGCATTGTGTTTTAATACAACTCATCACAAAAAGGGGTATCTGTAGACACCTAAAATGTGTTATATCAAGGATAATACCTATATGGAATTCCTAAAGACCATATGAACCACCTTGGGCAACCTTAGGGCTAAAATAGTAGTTTTCCCCACTCAAATAAGGGATATTTCCATTTTGTAACTCTATTTGTCCCTCCAAGATATGACCTCTAGAGGCCATCTTATGAAGGGGTGGCCTCCATTTGAGTCTGATCTACCAAGGGATGACCCCCATTTGAGGCCATCCTACCAAGGGATAGTTGTGCTAGAAGTAAAGTATAAAAAGAGTAGGACATAATAGGCAATAGAAACCACCAGTTAAACCCATGTATGAAATCACTCTATAAAATGTTACATGTGCATGAGCTTGATTTTGGTAAAAAGTATGACATAATCAGTTTGCATGAGATCTCAGAGAAAAGCATTTGATTTCTCAATGCAAACTGATCCTTTGCTTTTTCATGCATAAGGTGGCACTATTATTAGACTCCTTTCGAGGAGTCTATATAATAGTGCCCACCCCTCTTTCAAAATAGGATAGATTTTTTAGATTTTGAGCAATGAAGTGCTATCATATTTTTATCAAAGACCTAATAAATTTTGTAAGGATTAAAGTATGATTACCATGACTCCATAAGAAGGCCATGTCATTAGACTGCTCCAAGGGATAGAGGTGTGCACTTCATTTTTTATTTGACCTTGCATACTTGCTTTAGAGACCGATCCAGATCCATCAAGTTGTTGTAATAGTGCACCAATCCGCTAAAAACACCACAAGTCAAACCTAGGAGATGCCATTGCATTGGCTAAAAATTAGAAACCATATCTCAAAGAGATAGCCCGTCTGTACAATTGCCCCACACAGGGACGACCCCTATGTTTAAGTTTTTCTAGTTTCTTTGCATAAATAGTTTTTAACAATTTTCTTATTTCATAACTTAGCATAGTTAGATCTCATTTCCTGTATGCAGTCATCATATTTTTATTATTTATCACCTTTGTTTCTCATTTTCATCCACACATTTTATTAACTTCATTTTTTTCTTGTGTACGGGTTTCAGGTTTTTACAAGAAGGAAAGAGAACAAGAAATGAAAACCATCACCCCTCGAGGAGGTCATGAAGAAACCCTGCTCAAGATGCCTCCTGGGTGTGAGATAACCATAGAAGTGCATCAAATCTATTCTGATAAGAGAATCAAATATTCTCAATTATTTATTGTATCGATTGTATCAAAATGATGAACTCCCTCAAGGGGATTATTTTGTAATCATATTTTGAAGAAACAAGCTAGTATTAATAAAATGGACCCACCTCCATATATTTTCTTGTTTTATCATGATGTTATGGTTGAATTATCTTATCATTCATAGTTTAGTTTATATTTTGTGGTTTTGCAATCATATATTTTTAAGTTAAAAAGTGCATGGGATTTTGGACACTTCATATAATAAGAGCACTATCTATCTTGTTTGCATCTAATATTCCATATATAGAATAAGCATATTGATATATTTATACATTTTATGTGATGGACTCAATAATCTAGGATTCTTGATCCTATTTTTATGCATTGAATAGAATAGACAATGCTCCTAAAGAAGCAAAGATAAAACATGAATTACCACCTAAGCGGGTAACAAACCATTTTCACCATATACTAGTTTATAAGGATATTTCCATGTGCTTATTTTGATAAACATTCTATTAGCCCATAAAGCAAAATTCAACTCACTATCCCAACTTCTTTTGTTTTTGCTTCTTGCATTTTTTATTCTTGTGATCAAATTCTTATTCGAGGATTCTGCTAAATAATTCCCTTGAGGATGGTAATTCATATAATGAGAAATATCTATGTTGTACTTAGCACAAAATTCAATCATCTCAAAGGAAGTGAAGTAGTTACCATTGTCTATGACTATCTTTCTAGGAACCTCAAATCTGGTCAATGTGTGTTCTTCTAAAAACTTGATCACCACTTCTATCTGTAGTGGATTTCTTGAGAGGTGTTGCTTCCACCCACTTGGTAAAATAGTTCGTTGCTGTAATGATCCATCTATAACCTCCAAAATAATTGGGGTTAATCTCACCTATGAGATCTATTCCCCATTGAATAAAATGAACTTCAATAATTATTGGCCTTAGGTGCATGGCTGGAAAATTCTTCTTCCTTGAAAAAATATGACAATTATGATAACTTCTATCAAATTTATAGACATCCTTAAACATGGAAGGTCGATAATAACTAGCTCTTATGATCTTGTGAGAAATAGCCTTTGGATAAAAATGACCCCCATAAAAACTAGAATGATATTATTTCAGTACATGAGGAACCTATTTCTCAAACAAACAAAGGAGCAACACACCATATAGATGCCTCAAATATAGTCTACCTTCCTAAATGTAGTATTTTTGGACCAATTGCTTGATGGATATTCTTTTGTTTTTATATATGTCTTCTAGAAATGACAATTTTAAAGGTAAAACATAATATCATCATACCATTTTCAATCAGAATTGTCAACTTCTATTCATAGCCTCCTTTTCTTTGTTAGCTAGGTACTTTTCCAGTCCTTATCCTTTGACAATCTACACTGCTTTGAAGTCTACATAATATTGTATTAATTTATCCACCCACCTTATAGGGCTTCCTAAAGGTTTATACTAAGTGAAAAAATATTTAACAACAATGTAGGGGATACAAACTATTACCTTATTGTATTCAAATATGCAATTGAGATAATATAATGCTCTGATTAATGCATAAGCCTATTTTTCTAGCATAGAAAATTTTAGTTGAGCACCCTTCAATACCATACTCATAAAGGCTATAGGAATTTCATTTTTTCTTCATACTTTTAGTATATAACTACAACAATAGAGTCTTCTAAGGTAAATGAGTTGATCTTGAAATCTCTGGAATAATCAAGGCAATTCAATACTAGAGCTTAAGTAATTGCATATTTGATCTTTTGAAAAACTACAATATTTTCTTCTATCCACTTTATTTCCCCATGTTTCTTGATCATATCATTAATTATCTTGGCAATATGAGCAAAATAAAGGATAAACCTCCTAATGAAGTTAATCTTCCCAAAGAATGATCTAACTTCTTTAAGATTTTTAAGAAGGGGAATTTTAGTGATTGTCTCTATTCTTTGTGGACCAATGTTAATTCCATACTTTGAAACAATATGCCCAAGCAGTTTACCTTGTGTGGCCCCAAACACACATTTCCTATAATTCAAGGATATGCTAAACTCCTTGCACCTCTCAAAAACTTGAGTTAGATGTGCAAAATGATATTCATGATTTTTGGAAACAACTATAATGTCATCAAGATATACTACCACTATCTTGAATATTAGCCTCTTAAATGCAACATCCATTTCTTTCTAAAATGTTACCCTTGCATTCATCAATCCAAAGGGCATATTGAGATATTAAAATGTTCCCCATGGTGTGGTGAAAGTTTTTTTGTGTCAGTCATCTAGATTCACTACAATCTAATTGTATATTGAAAAGTCATCCAATAAAGACATTCTTTATGAGCCAACCACTTCCTAAATCAACTGTTCCATATTTGAAGGTGGATAGTTATATTTAAGAGAACTCTTATTCATATTCTTGAAATATACACAAAGCCTGATCTCACCATTATTTTTCCTAACAAGAACCAGGTTTGCAAACCAACAAGAAAATTTCACCTTCCTGATTATCTTTGTATCCAATAACTTATGCACTTATTTTTTTCTATTGAGTAATATTGCTTATACACATCCACCATGGGGATTGAACCCGGGTCACATCATCGATAATGCAAGTGGCATCCTTGTCAGTATATCACACTCATGGGGATCTTATGCACTTCTTTATACATAATTAGATGCAAAGTAGGATTGAAATTTCTTTGTTTTTGCTTGAAAGGCTTGGTATATTTTTGAAAGGGTATTATGTGATTCATTTTCTTTTTGTTGAAGGTCTTAAAATCCTCATAAATCCAAGCAAAGGTATCAATATTTTTTTTCAAAAAGTTGATATATTGCTACTTCTCTTTTGTTGATAAATATTTATTTATCCTAACCATATTTGGATATTCCTCTATTCTGATTTTTTACTTCATCCACTTCAGATTCCTGAACCAGAGGTCTATACACTCTATCAAAGTAATAAAAAAAGCTCTCTAAAGATACCAACCTCCTAAGGATTCTATTGGTATTCAACTGTATAAGTTTTGTGGGTTCTCCACTAACATCCTTCAATTTTTCTTCATCGCTTTCATCACAAATAACATCAGAAAACATATTTTGCATAGTCATAAAATCATTAATGTATATCATCATGAAAAATTGTAAATATACCATATTATTAGGGATAAATGACTTATAAATAGATATGGTTGGAAACCTATCCATAAACCAAGTGTCTATATCAGAGCTATATGCTCTATAAGCATTAATTACCAACATATTAGCATTATGATTATGTGCTCTAGGAATACAAGCAAATCAAAAACAAAAAATCTATATATTTCATTCAATGTTGCTTGCTTATATTAATTTAATATAGGATACTTTGTTTGATATTTTTATTTAAATTGTTGAATTATTAGCTCAACATCTCCACTAATTTTGAGGAAATTAATACCCAATTCCTAGGCTTTTATTAATACTAGCAATAAAGCTTCATATTCTGCAAAATTATTTGTATAAGAAAATTCTAACCTCTATGATATGCCAAGATAGCTTCCATTGATGTATTTCAAAATTACTCTAGCTCCTTCTCCTGCTAAATATTTTGCTCCATGAAAGGTCATAGTAAAAAATGTAAAGGTTATATTTTTTTTAGTTTTTGCATCTACTTTAGCCTTCAATTTAGGATCCATATTCTCAACATCAGGAACTTCTAATAAAATTCATGATATTAACCACTCTCATGAGTGTGGTCTACTAGTAAGGATGCCACTTGAATTATCAGTGATGTGACCTGGGTTCAATCCCCATGGTGGATATGTATAAGAAGATTTACTTAAAAAAAATTATGATATTAACCATATCATCATTAGGATATTTAAATTAAACTGAATACCTGTTGAAGGGTTCTCTTTTCAAGATGATTTTTTCCTTATACTACATTGGGATAGTGGTATATGACCAGTACAACTGAATAGTACCACCTAGTTGCTCTGTCTAATTCCTAGAGAGTACGATGGAAAATAAAGGGTCCACATATACAACTACAACATCCATCACAACAAATTTTTTAGGATATTGTTCAATATGGGAAAGAAGCCCAATGATAATGCCTACACAAGGTACTCTCTTGTTATCCATCATAGAAATAGATGGATGCTCTTTTTGACAAATCAAACCTAACTGATCAACTACCTATTTTGACATCACATTCATGGAAGCACCACTATAAAGCATGTAATTATGAATAACATATTGGTCCCCATACCATGAGGTATACCTTAGTGATATATAAAATGGTTTAACTAAATATGAGGCTCTAACTACATTATTATCAAGGCTTATGGGGTATTAATACTTTCCTCCTAGCTGATTAATTAGTTTGAAGGCTCTACATATTTGATATTAGTACTTGGGAATAGTCATTAATTCTCCAAAAGTGATACTAACCTTCTATTTGGCAACCTCTACACCCAGATCAAAATAATTTTTCTTATCATCCATTTCTTTTCTAGATATTTCATTTTTGTTGCTTTTGGATGATTTCCTCCACATCAAGCTCTTTAAGAATAATTTGTAGCTTCATTTTATTTACCTTTTCTAAGAAATAATTCATGTGGTTTCCTCATTTTGTGCAAGCCCTTCATAAATTTTATCCTTCACTATTTTATTTATGAGATTAATAGCATGTATTATCTATAAAGAATCAACCTCTTCTATTGTAGGTATAAGCTTACCTTGCTTCATTCTATCAAATCTGGTATTAAAAGACTCACGCAATGTTGATGCCTCTTCAAAGACTAAGGCTTTTTGTTCATTATTATTGGCACATAAGTCCATATCTCTCTCAAATTATTTTTCTTTGACTTCATCTTCCTGAGTCCAACATACATTAATTCTAATATTTTCATCTTCAAATTCAATATTTAAATAAACATTAGAATGTAGACTTAGATAAATACCACAATCGATAGGGTTATGTGGTGCATCACAAGCAGAGCAATAGAAAGGATGATATAATGCTATTTTATTAGATGGTATGGGATTTGGAATAGAATCTATATCTCTCTACTTCTTTCTTTTTCTAATTTTCATTCTAATTCCTGTTTCCCTATTCATTTCCATTGTTATTCTAGTTTCTATTGAAATTTCTCCTAAAAGGAGGCTTGTTATAATATTGCTATGTATTATTACCCTATGAAGTTTTTGAAATGCTATATTTACCCTTTTCAATTGTAGCCAACCTATTATTCAAAGTAGTAAACATCTCTTTCAACTGATTTGTTATTTTATTTATAGGATCTTGATCTATTTTATTAAGTACAAAGAACTCAACCTTATTGGGATTCCTTTTAGGTTGACTAGGCTCTAGAGAGTATGCTTTAATTTTACCACTCTTAATCATATTTCTCTCTATTTCAATGGCATTTTCCATACATATATCAATGGTGGTTGTTGCTTGTTATCTTTACTCATAATCGAAGTCTCCATGGAAAGTATTTTTGTAGAAACAAATGGATTGTTTATCATTTGGCCTTAATGCTACCACAATTCTTATTTCTAGTCTTAAATAATATTCTATTGCAATATTCTACTAATTTATTTTTCTTCTTCTTCATGGTATCCAACTCTATCAACAAGGATTATTCATTCTTTCTTTATCCATATTTCCTAAGGAAAATTTGATCTAGTTATTTAAAATCATGGATAGTACTAGCCCCAATACTTTTAAACAATTCCAAAAAATTCTTATCTAAGTTTTAAAGAACAATCTAAGGACAATATCTACATCATATACCTTAAGACTATCCATGGCATATAAAAAATCCCTAATATGATATTCATCGATTATAGCATTATTTACTTTAAATTTAGGTAAGTACCTATGACCTTTACCAGGGAGAGGATTCAAATTTATAGGTAAAATAAAAGCTCTATATCTATTTGTTATCCATTGATTGACATTGACATTCTGGTTTACATTAGGGGTTGTCATGCTCACTACAGGTTGATTTATTGCAGGTATTTGATTCACAATAGGAGAAGATTGATTTAAACAAGGATTTAGACTAAAAATATGTTTAACATTTTGAGTGATAAGTTGTCATTGATGTAAAAATTGAGTGGTACTTGATTTCAAACTTTCAACACCAGTCAATGGTAGTTTTAGTTGGCAGCGTTAGTTTCAGGTTCTCAAATAAATACAAAAGGATAATTTAGTTTCAATTTCAAGACCCAGTTCTAGGAAGTCATATTTGACCTAGAGTGCAAAAAGAAGCCCAAGTAAATAATATTATAATATTATTTTATAATATTATACAAATGAAGTTTTGATTTATTGTTGAGAGTGTTTTGATTTATTGCTTCAAGGTTTTCTGGAATAAAAAGAGTGATTGATAAAACCTTGTTTTATAAGCATTGTTGTTGAAGTAAGTAATTGAGTGAAGAACTTGAACTAGGGTTTGGAAAGAACATGAGTATCATTGTTATGTGAGATTGTTTTATAAGCATTGTTGTTGAAGTGAGTAATTGAGTGAAGAACTTGAACTAGGGTTTTGGAAAGAACATGAGTATCATTGTTATGTGAGATTGGTTGATAAGCATTGTTGGAAACATTTGAGTGATTGTTCATGTGATTGGACTAGGGTTTGTGAGCAAGGATTATTTCATTGAGTGATTGGTTGAGCCTAGTCAAGTGAATGTGTTGAAGTGATTGTTCAAGTTCTGTGAAACAAATTATTCTATATTCTAAATTGATTTGAGAAAGAGGTTGAGTATTGATGAGTGTGAAACATATTGAGTCTCTAACAATTCTCTATATGTTTCTGTGATAAAAGAGAGATTGGAAGTGATTGAGAGTTTGTGAATGTGAAGCATATTGAGTCTCTAACAATTCTCTGTATGTTTCAAAAGAGTGATTGAAAGTGATTGAGTATTGAGGTGAATGTGAAGCATATTGAGTCTCTAACAATTCTCCATATGTTTCTAAAAGAGTGATTGAAAGTAATTGATTTTTCTTTTTTTTTGGTTTAAAGTAATTGAGTATTGAGGTGAATGTGAAGCATATTGAGTCTCTAACAATTCTCTTTATGTTTCTATGAGATTGGACAAGTTCTAGTGTGGACTTGTTGAGCAGATTTGAGGTAAGTCTTTGAGAAGACTTGTGGATAGATTTGTGTGAGCTTTTGTGGAAGCTTACAATACAGATTGAGAGCATATTTGGATAAGTCCTAGTGAGGACTTATTGAGCAGATTTGGACAAGTTCTAGTGAGGACTTGTAGAGCATATTTGGACAAGTTCTAGAGAGGACTTGTGGACATATTAGTGTGAGATTTTGTGGAAGCTTACAAGGAATATTTGAGATAAGTCTTTGAGAAGACTTGTGAGCAGAGTTGATTGATTGATTTGTTCAAACCTTGAGTTAAGGTTTGGGGCAGATCTAGCAGAGTTGATTTGAGATTGAGTCAAGCTTTGTGTTAAGGCTTGAGGATAGATATTGAGGATAGATTTGTGCTAGACCGAAGGACTATGTTTAGTGCAGATTTGAGGATAGATTTTGGTGCATATTTGAGGATAGGTTTGTGCCAGACTAGAGATAAATATTGAGCAGATTTGTGCTAGATCGAAGGATTGTGTTTAGTGTAGATTTGAGATAGAGATTTGAAGGTGATAGAGTATAGAGGATGATAGTCTCTAGTGGATAGAGATCCATTAGCTAGGGTAGTGAGGATAGGTGTCTTCAATGGATAGAGATCCATTAGCCAGAGTAGTGGGGGCAACAGTTCTTCTAGAAGATCACTAGTCAGATCTTAGGAGAAAGGAGTTCTCCTATGGATAGAGATCCATAAAATTGATTAGGGGATTGGTGTCTCCTTTGGATAGAGATCCATAAACATTGTAATAGGGAAAGGATTCCCAAGAGATTGATTGAGAAAATTTTAGTGAAATATTTTCTCCGTGGAGTAGCCCACATTGGGTGAACCACGTAAAATTGGTGTCTCTATTGTGTGTGGTGATTTATGCATTGATTTGATTACTACTTTTGATATTGCTATCTATACATTGCATAATATTGATTGGAAAGAAAAGTAAAAAGTGGTCTTATACTATTCACCCCCCTCTCAGTATAAGCTTGTGTTCTTCAATTGGTATCAAAGCGGGTTCCTTCGAAAGAGTTTAATAACTTGAAGGAAAAGCTTTCAAGAACACAATGGATTCTAAGAATGTGTCTTCAGATAATTCAACACCAATATTTGATGGAAGTGATTATATATATTGGAGTAGTTGAAAATGGATACATACCACCAGTTGATCCACCTACAGATAAGGAAGGTAAGCTTCTACAACATTACAATTCAAAAGAAATGAATGCACTTCTGAGAGGTTTGCATAGAATAGAATCAATAAAAGTTATGCATTGTAAAGATGCAAAAGGAATTTGGGATAAGTTGCAAAGCATATATGAAGGAGATAAAAGTGTCAAAAAGGTAAAGATACGAAATCTCAAAGGATAATTTGAAGAATTAAGAATGAAGAATGAGGAAGACATTAGTTCTTATCTACTTCGGGTAGATGAGGTTGTTAATGCTATGCAAGGACTTGGACTTAATGTGGATGAATCAGATGTTTGTGATAAGATCTTAAGGTCTCTTCCAACAAGGTTTAGTGAAAATATTTTAGCTATAGAAGAAGCAAAGGATGGTGATTCTTTGACAAGAGATATGTTGCTTGGTATTCTTACAACTTTTGAGTTAAGAACAAAAGAACCTAATCCCTAGAAGGAAGCAACCTTCAAAGCAATTAAGAAGACAATAGGTAAGAAGTCAGAATCGAGCAATGAGTCATCCAGTGATGAAGAAGCTAATTATGGTAGAAGGAACAAGGATTCAAGAAGATTCAAAGATGCAAAATATGTTAGATGTTTCAATTGTGGAAAGTATGGTCACTATGCAACTGATTGTCAAGAAGCCAGAAACAACAAAGATGAAGAAAAACAGGATCACAGGAATAGGGAATCAGAAAGATACATGTATCAAAAGAAAGGCAAGGATGGACAAAGCAGACAAGGAAAGAAGTTCTTTCAAAGACAAAAGAGGAGCTACTATGCAGATAAGGCAAGTAAGTACTCAAGTGATAGTGATGCTAGTTCTTCAAGTAATGATAAAGATGAAGTCCTATTTATGATTGAAGAAAAATAAGAAGTTAAGAAAAGGTCACCAATAATTCTCAAGTGTTTTAGATGTGGTAATTTTGGACATCTTGAAGATAGTTGTACAAGGAATGGTTTCAGTTTCAGTGATGATGAATATGAGGATGCACTTGAAGGACTAGAAGAGAATATTCTAATAGCACTAGAAGAAGAAGAAGATGATCCTATAGTAGATAATTCAAAAGAAAATGAAGATGTAGACAAAGGCAAACAAATAGAGGAAGAATCAAAAAAAGAAGGATTTGATCTTAAGGTAGAACTTATTTATGCTCTTGACACAGTAAAGAAGGTAAGAAAGCAAAACTCTAAACTTGAATTTCAGTTTCAAGAATGCGATGAAGAAAGAAGAAATCTTATAGAGGATCTAAACAAGTCAATGGCTAAGACAAAGAAGTTCAAGGATAAGTTAGAAGCAAAGGTCTTAGAATGTGAAAGATTAGAACAAGAAGTAGCTCTACTAAGGGAAGATTTAGAAAAATCCAAGGATAAGCTACACAAGTTTGGAAAGAGTTCAAATATTGTGGATAAGATGATCAAGGTACAAAGAAGGTCAACAAACAAAATAGGTCTTGGTTTTGAACAAGCTCAAAAGAAACAAGAAGAAGAGTCAACCTCAAGTTCTGAAGAAGAAGAAACTTTAGAAGAAGATAGTGTAAGAGAAAGTGAGACTTTTGAGGATGAGTTGGACAATAGAAAGTTCAACAAGGAAAGGAACAATGCACAAAGAAGAAATAGATGGAACAACAATCAGAATAGGTTAAGAGAGACTAAGAGACCAATGAGGTCAAGACAAGGAAATTTCAATGGAAGATGTTTCTCATGTCACAGGTTTGGGCACATGGCTTCACAGTGCAGGACACATGAAAGACAAGAAAATGGGAATTTCAGAAATAGGCAACTTTTCCATGGGTATTGCTACTCATGTAATCAGTTTGGTCACAAGGCAATGGATTGCAGGGTTCATGATAGAAAAGGATATGGCTTCACTAGGAGAAATCCTAAGATATTTGCACCTCCAAGGAATAATAACATTAAGTGTTATAAGTGCAATAATGATGGACATACAACAAAGTGGTGTAGAGCAGACATTCCAGAACCAAGCATGAACATGAACAAGAATAGGAACAGGAATAGGAACAGGAATATGAAAATGAATATGAACAAGAACATGAACAATAACATAAATAGGAACATGAATATGGATATGAACATGAACATGAATAGGAACAAGAATATGGATATGAACATGGACAGGAACAAGAACATGAATATGGATATGAACATGAACATGAATAGGAACAAGAATATGGATATGGACATGGACAGGAACAGGAACATGGACATGGAGAGGAACAGTCAAAGGAATCAGAAGGATCAGACAAGAAGGAAAGAGGACAAAGGTAAAGACCAGTGCTTGTTAGGAGTAGAAATACTCCCACCCTAGAATTAACCACCTCAAGAGGAGGTGGGGGAGGGGCTAAGCTAAGAGACTCATTCTTAGCCCCGAGCCCCAAAGGTGACCCTTTGCCATTGATGTCAAATGGGGAGAGATTTGAGTAAGGGGGAGAGATTTGGTTTAAGGAGAGAGCATTGAGTCAGGGGGAGCAGTTTCCTAGGGGGAGCAGAATAGGAAAAAGGTCAAGTTTTGGTAAAAAGAATTTGGGTTGCCATCAATGACAAAGGGGGAGATTGTTGGACATTTTGAGTGATAAGTTGTCATTGATGTCAAAATTGAGTGGTCCTTGATGTCGAACTTTCAGCACCAGTCAGTGGCAGTTTCAGTTGGTAGCATCAGTTTCAGGTTCTCCAATAAATGCAAAAGGATAATTCGGTTTCAGTTTCAAGACCCGGTTCTAGGAAGTCATATTTGGCCTAGAGTGCAAAAAGAAGCCCAAGTAAATAATATTATAATATTATTTTATAATATTATACAAAGGAAGTTTAAAATTAATTATAAATTAATTTATTAGTTAATTTACTTAACTTATAAAGTTATTTAAATTAATTATTAATTTTAAATTAATTTAAGCTAAGGTTAAATAACCCTAAGGTGGGTTATTAAAATTAAAATTTGAAATTCAATTTCGAAATACAAAGCACCGACGTGAGGAGAAATTTAAAAATGTGTATATAAGGGGGGACTACCCACCTTACAAAATTTACCATGCCTTCGAAAGTATTTGCGAGCCTTATGATTTGCACTGCGTCCAAGGAAGATAAAGTGTGCGAATTTTGTTGAAAATCAAACGACGACGGAGGCATAAGAGGAAGGGACTCTTCCTTCCTTCATGTGGGCATTAGTAGCCCATGCGGTGGGCTCCCAAGCGCTAAGGCACTTAGGCTTGAGGAGACGGCGGATCGAATCTCGCCGAATCCCCTTTTTGGGGAAGAAAGAGGTATGCTTTAATCTTGGGCACCGAAAATTTTGGGAATATAGTTTGAGCATTTAGAAATTAATTTTTGCATATTATAATTGGTTTCTAAGGTAGAAAGGGGAGTTATAAGGGATTTGCAAAATTAGATTTTTAATATTATTTTCTCAAGTGGTTGAAAGGATAGTAAGGTGTTTGGTTGATGTTTTATGGTGTTAAAACATTATTTTGAGTTGGAGTTTATAAGGTGTATCCAAGTAATTATTTCATGTATGTTATGATGAGTGTTATTTTTAAAGGGAGCAATAAGGCATAAATTGAGTTGTGATTATTTTGTGACTAAAGGAATATTTTAAGAAAGTGTTGAAGTGATATTGTTGTGTTTAACCATTGGAATTGGAAAGAAGGAAATTGTGATTGAGACAGGTTTTTCAAAGGCACTTTGACATCCAACAAAGGTATGGGCATATTCTTCCTAGTGAGTGATTGTTGAAAGTTGTGTATGAAAAGTTGGAGTGAAAAGGATTGTTTGGTTAGCATTGTTGAGAGTGTTTTGATTTATTGCTTCAAGGTTTTCTGGAATAAAAAGAGTGATTGATAAAACCTTGTTTTATAAGCATTGTTGTTGAAGTAAGTAATTGAGTGAAGAACTTGAACTAGGGTTTGGAAAGAACATGAGTATCATTGTTATGTGAGATTGTTTTATAAGCATTGTTGTTGAAGTGAGTAATTGAGTGAAGAACTTGAACTAGGGTTTTGGAAAGAACATGAGTATCATTGTTATGTGAGATTGGTTGATAAGCATTGTTGGAAATATTTGAGTGATTGTTCATGTGATTGGACTAGGGTTTGTGAGCAAGGATTATTTCATTGAGTGATTGGTTGAGTAGAGTTGGTTGAGCCTAGTCAAGTGAATGTGTTGAAGTGATTGTTCAAGTTTTGTGAAACAAATTATTCTATATTCTGAATTGATTTGAGAAAGAGGTTGAGTATTGATGAGTGTGAAACATATTGAGTCTCTAACAATTATCTATATGTTTCTGTGATAAAAGAGAGATTGGAAGTGATTGAGAGTTTGTGAATGTGAAGCATATTGAGTCTCTAACAATTCTCTGTATGTTTCAAAAGAGTGATTGAAAGTGATTGAGTATTGAGGTGAATGTGAAGCATATTGAGTCTCTAACAATTCTCCATATGTTTCTAAAAGAGTGATTGAAAGTAATTGAGTATTGAGGTGAATGTGAAGAATTGGAATTGAGTATTGAGGTGAATGTGAAGCATATTGAGTCTCTAACAATTCTCTTTATGTTTCTATGAGATTGGACAAGTTCTAGTGTGGACTTGTTGAGCATATTTGAGGTAAGTCTTTGAGAAGACTTGTGGACAGATTTGTGTGAGCTTTTGTGGAAGCTTACAATACAGATTGAGAGTAGATTTGGATAAGTCCTAGTGAGGACTTATTGAGCAGATTTGGACAAGTTCTAGTGAGGACTTGTAGAGCATATTTGGACAAGTTCTAGAGAGGACTTGTGGACAGATTAGTGTGAGCTTTTGTGGAAGCTTACAAGGCATATTTGAGACAAGTCTTTGAGAAGACTTGTGAGCAGAGTTGATTGATTGATTTGTTCAAACCTTGAGTTAAGGTTTGGGGCAGATCCAACAGAGTTGATTTGAGATTGAGTCAAGCTTTGTGTTAAGGCTTGAGGATAGATATTGAGGATAGATTTGTGCTAGACCGAAGGACTATGTTTAGTGCATATTTGAGGATAGATTTTGGTGCAGATTTGAGGACAAATTTTGGTGCAAATTTGAGGATAGGTTTGTGCCAGACTAGAGACAGAGATTGAGCAGATTTGTGCTAGATCGAAGGACTATGTTTAGTGTAGATTTGAGATAGAGCTTTGAAGGTGATAGAGTATAGAGGATGATAGTCTCTAGTGGATAGAGATCCATTAGCTAGGGAAGTGAGGATAGGTGTCTTCAGTGGATAGAGATCCATTAGCTAGAGTAGTGGGAGCAACAGTTCTTCTAGAAGATCACCAGTCAGAGCTTAGGAGAAAGGAGTTCTCCTGTGGATAGAGATCCACGAACTTGATTAGGGGATTGGTGTCTCCTTTGGATAGATATCCATAAACATTGTAATAGGGAAAGGATTCCCAAGAGATTGATTGAGAAAATTTTAGTGAAATATTTTCTCCGTGGAGTAGCCCACATTGGGTGAACCACGCAAAATTGGTGTCTCTATTGTGTGTGGTGATTTGTGCATTGCTTTGATTACTTGTTGTTGATATTGCTATCTATACATTGCATAATATTGATTGGAAAGAAAAGTAAAAAGTGGTCTTATACTGTTCACCCCCCTCTCAGTATAAGCTTGTGTTCTTCAAAATAAGAATAACATGAATTGAAGTGTTCCCATGAGATTTGAAGAATATCTCAATATTTGGTACTCCAACAAACACTTATTTGCCACTTCTTCTTGTAAATGCCAAATTCAACTCTTCCTTTCTTGATTTTTAAAATTCTAAGTTCATTCAGAGTTGCTAGCATAGATGTGTAGAGAAAGAGCAATTTTTTTAACAACACTTAGGCCAATATTGCTCATCTTGATATTCACTCAACTCTCACAAATTTCACTTTAGGAAAGTCTATGAGAAATATAAACACAAATTAGTATTAAGCCTCCCAGGCAATGATGCCAAAAATTGTTGGTTAATTGTTGTTGTGCAAAAATGATACATAAAAAAAATACATAGGTCTTAGGACCCATGACAACAAGAATTCTAATCCCTAACAATGGTAACAAAAATTGTTGGGGGAAATTATCGCACCCTTAAGAGTTTTTCATGTTGTAATACTTTCTTGATCCAATCAGCATTATGGACTCTGGTGGATCCACCTATTTAACTCAGGAAAATATTATCACAGGACTCTAGATAGACAGGGTAAGGTAAGGAAACCCTTGAGGTGAGCCTAAAATATTTCTCATATGATCATGCTCATCCATATTTGCAAAAAAAAAAAAAACTACATCAAATTTGACCAAGATTTGAAGTAACATATAGCTAGTGCTTCAAAAAATAGATCGGTACCTTATCCATTGGGAAAGTATAGATAAACTTACAAGATGATGAAGAAAGAAGAAGGAGAACATAAAACTAAGTCAATCACATCCATTCAAATAATGTAATAGAAATGATTAAACATACCAACAAAAGAAAATACCATTTACACATTCAAATGATGTAACATGTAAATAGGATAACACATAAAATTGTACACAAAAATTCTAAAAAGAGGAAGCAAGATTGCATTAAACAACAAATTATTACAATGGGAGTTTGATAAAAACAACAAGATATCACTGAACAAGTACAAAAAAATTCTCCATTCAAATGATGCAATAGAGAACTACAACTCTTCATTCAAATGATGTAACAAAGATCCTCCTAACTTCCAATCTCAACCACTATAAATGATCTCAATAAACTGTGTACCTCCTTAGAAAAACCTACACAGTAATGAGGAAGAAAAATGGGTGAGTAGATAAGACACACAAACAAAAATATAACTAACAAGGATGGGTACTCTGGTATACCTCTTGCATAATTTACTATGCAAAAACTTGATGATTTATCCTACTGTAGCATATCTCTTAAATTGTTTGATCATTTGGTCCATAATTGCAAAAAATGCAACTGCCTCCATGATGTCTCATAATTGCAACTATCATTGATTAAAATTGGGTGATGGCCTATAAAAACTATAACTGCCTCCATATTTGATACACAATATTGATTGTATTTATAATGACTCTCGTTCATGGCCTGGTAGTGGTCTCAACTGGTCAAAAATATGTTCATAATTGCTTGTTACAATTTCTCTCAAGGTTGGCCAAAAACAACTTCAAAAAATTAATTAATTTTCAGCCGTTAACCTTAGCCAATAAAAAATGAGGTATATTACAACTTTTATGCAAAAGCTTTTAATAACACTAATAATAATAATATTATTATTAATAATATATATATATATATATATATATATATATATTATAGGGGCGGACTACAAGAAGAACTATGTGGCGAATTTCGAGGTGAACAACGCAGAATATTGTGGTGGCCATAAAATCCGGATAGCCTGACCGGATTCGTGGCAACTATCGATTCCACCATGTAAATTCAATATATATATATATTATAAAAAGGAAGAGCGGGGGGTGGGGGAAAGGAGGAGCAGCGGGAATGGATGGGTCCCCTATGCTATTTTTTATTTATTTTTTTATACATATTATAAAAAGGAAGAGCGAGGGGAAGGAGGAGCGGGGGAAATTGATGCCCCCTCCCCATGTTTTTTTTTTTTTTTAATTTATTTTATTTTTTATATATATTATTAAAAGGGAGAGTGAGGGGGAGGATGAGCATGGGGAATGGATGGGCCCCCCATGCTCTTTTTATTTATAATTATTATTTCATTTGTTTTTTATTTTTTGAGGAAGATAGGGGGTGGAAAGAGGAGTGGCGAGAATGGAGGCCTCCCACACTCTTATATATATATATATATATATAGAGGGAGTGGAAAGAGGAGCGGTGGAATGGAGGCCTCCCACACTATTATATATATATATATATATATATATATATATATATATATATATATATATATATATATATATATATATATATATATATATATATATCAAGGTTATGCATAGTTGCTATTTATCACCAAATTGGCTAAAATTAGAATTTTCAAAATTTGGAATTGGCTAATATTTGGGACCCTTGACCAGGGCCCATTAGCCAAAAATTTTTGGGTGCAATTTTGTTTTAGGGTCGATTCGCCCCAATTTTATAATAATTTGACCATTTGAACTTTAAATTTTCATCATTACCCCTACTAATAGTGAACCTTCTACATACATTTGGACACTATTTGCTTGAATTTCGAAACTAATTCACCAATTTTTTTATAAATACATTTTAGGGCCGACCTCTTACGCATAACCCTAATATATATATATATATATATATAGAAAGTATAAGTGGGGGAATGGATGCCCCCTATTTATTATTTTTTATTCTTTAAATATTTTTTGAAATTTACATGAGAGGATGGGAGAGAGGAGAATGGATGGGCCTCCCCCCTCTTTATTATTTTTTATTCTTGATATTTATTTTTTCGTATGAAAATAAAATTTAATTAAATATTAAATTAAATATTTAAATACATTTAATTAAATATAATCTATTTTAATTGGATACTTAATTATATATATAATCAAACTTTATAAAAATAGAAAACATTAATTAAATATTTAAGAACCTTGGAGGTCAGAAATAATTAATTAATCTTATTTAGGACTAAAAATGTTGACATAAGACCAAAACAAGGACCCAACCTTGGTGACATAAAAAAATGTATTGCTCTCAAAGGGACTCACAGGGCACCAATTTTTTTAAAAATTAGCACAAAATCAAGTTGGAGTTTGAGGATCTAACACCAATATTCATATTTGCTTTTCGATATGGTGGTTTCTCCTCTTGAACATGGTGGTGGTGCCTCTCCTCTTTGCAAGCCGTGCTAATATTTCCTTCTCCTCCTTGGGTATTCTTCAACTACATATCCTTGCTAACTCAATGCTTGGTGATCCTACCTATGGTGACTCCAAGCTTCTTAATCATGCCAATACTATGCCTTTTTGGATAGCTTAGTATATCCAATATAATATTGTCCACTTTGTTTTCAATAGATAGTAAGAAGTATACCTAACTTCTCCTTCTTTTGTGAAAATTTTAATTCCTTGTAAAAGATATCATCTACACTTCATTGAAGACATAAAATTGAAAAATTCCTCTTGCAACTATAAACCTTGAATTTTGTGCTATTAAAACTTAATAATAAGATAAATATGAAGGTTCAAAAAATGAACCTTTTGCACCAATGTTGCATACCTCTTTGATCTCCATTTGATGATGGATTTCTTGGTGATTAACTCTCTTAATTGTTGCCTCGATTTTATGAATTTGCAGATCTTCTTGCTGTCCAAAAAAACTTCTAAACTCTTCCAACCTGCAGCTTTGTAACTCCTTAAACTTGATGTCCAAGAATTTGGTTTTGTGGCTTCAAATATCCTTCAATATGCTCTCTAGAATTATGAAAATCACCAACTATTAATGTTGCCTAAATAATTCCATTGAATCTCTAAAATTTTCTTCGTAACTGCTCCAAGTTTTGATTCAAACTTACCTTCTAGAACCCTTCAATTTTATACTATAAAAATCAGCAATCTCCTTTTTCTAAATCAGCCTTCAAACCCATTGGTGGCTTTCCTTAAAACTCTCAAATTTGGTGTCCACTTCTAGCTTCTTTCTCCTTCAATATCCTTGTCAAAATATAACTTCAAATTTGACCTTGTTATTTAGAATTTGAATGTCTTGAAGTCTTTAATAATCTCCTCCAAAATTTGGCAAACTTCTTGCCAAATCCTTCTACCTTTTGGGATGGTTGTTGTATGGAAAAAATTGTTAGCTTTTGATGATGTATGAAAAATTAAATTCAAACACAAGATGTAAAATATGTAAGCTATGACAAGTATATGGTAATAGAACTCTAATATGTAGAAAAATGAGATAATAAACTTCTACAATAACTCAAAAATATTCTATTATTGAAATCTCATAAAAATAGTACAATGCATTATAATGGAGGAAATGAACACTTCAAAATTTTAATTGAAGCACTACATTGTACCTATTCACTACTCTAATCTAACACCCTATATTAATATTATCTATCACCCTCTATTTCTACCTTAAAGGCCTATATATAGGAATATATGTTCCTTGGCCCTTACTCTAACTAAGACTCTTCATCTACCTTTCCTATGACTCATGTACAAGTGGACCTCTTGTACATTTACATCATTGCACATTTATAGTTGTGTATTTATTACATTGCATGAAGTAACTACTTAACTTTACTCTAAAGTAAACTCCCACTCTAGTTATGTACCCAAGGTGGCACATTGACATGTACCAAATAATGTAATATATTGTAACACTCCCCTGTATTAAATTATTTGGATATTGAATGCTTTAGTCTTCAATACGAATCTTCATATTTTGAATACTGATCTAGTTCTTCTTTTTATTCTTCTTCTTCTTATTATTATTCTACTTCAGTCTTCATGTTGTCTCTTCTTGTCTTTTCCATTCCATTGTTCTTTATTTTTCAAAGTATTTGGAAGAGTCTTTGTTCTTGAAGTATCCCAATCATCTTTGATGAACTAGTGATCTCATAATTTTATAGGTCAAAAGTGGATCAAAATTACTCCATTTTATTTCCTTTGGCTTTATAAATGACCTATTTCCTTGATCTTCAAAAATGTAAAGCTTGAATTCATTGTTAGTGGATGCTTCTGAAATAAGAACTTGGAAAAACATTCCAATCTGAATATTAACCTCTCTTCAAAAATTTTATTGTACTTATATTTGTAGTAACAAAAGAAAAATGAATGGTTTTTTCCTTCATAATATTTACATGGATGGAAATTCTAACAGTTGACCTTCTCATGGTAAAATTGGCCACAATAAGTGCATAATAAAGGTATCCCAACTTACTTGTTTTCTATTTTAGGAATATCATGTTTATCTATCGCCTTGATAGATAGTTAAACCATGTGTGTATAATTGAATCTATTCTATCTTTACTTATTTCATAAATTGCTATGTCTTCTTGATCAATGATCTTTCCTACCTTTTGAATATGACATTGAATATCTTCATTAGTATAGTTATCATCAATTCCCTTTACTATATCAATAGAAGATGTTTGTGAAGAATCTACTTTCACCAAACTATTAGTTTGTGAGTTTTTAGAAATCCTTTTAAATCCTATTGATTATTATTTTTCATCTACATGTTGCTTACTATCCATTGAATTCTATGACTCATCAATCATGCATTTAATACATATCGATATTTTCCTTACTCCTTTTCTACTTGCGTTATTTAATATGTTCCTTGGAGTAGACATCCTTATAACTCCCTAGTGTTATGTGTTTAGTATAGTTTTGATAGAACCTTTGAAGTTGTCTACCTTATGACTCCCTAGTTAAGAGTATATAATCAAATTATTAACTCTCAATTCTTCAAGAAGTATGCTTTGTAATATTTCTAGGTAGTATTCCTTTTGACTCCTTAATATTTTATTTAAGAGTTTTGTAGAATACTTTATCTCTCTCAAGTGGATTCATGATTTAATTTTGATAATTTTCTTTGATAGTAGACTTATCTTTTAAGTTTACTTTGAGTTGAATCCCTTTTGTCTTCCCAGTATTTGGATGACAAGTTTCATACAATGGTCAAATCCTAATTCACCTTATTTCTCCCTATTGAAATGTGCACTTTTCAATTTGATGAAGTTTTCTATGGTTGGATTCCTTTTGTCCCTTTAGTATGTATTTTAGATAAATTTAATAAATTAATTCCAAATCTTAAAAATAATCAATGAACTTCCTTCTTTAATCTTCAATAGTTCAATTTTCTAAATTCCAATAAACTAAGGTTTGATGTAGTATTACTTATAAATCCCTAATTTGGATTTTTAAAAAATAATAATATTTGCAACCTAATATTTCAATTTTCCAATGTTGAAAACCTTATATCTCCTACTCAATCATTTGCAAATATTTTAATGTTTGAATATCAAACAATTTATAAGATCTTCTAAGATACGATTCCTTTGTTAAGATTGATTTCTTATTCTCTAATGTTTATAATGCAATAATAAATAAGTTTAAACATTATGTTAGTCACCTTATAAATCCTTGAACTTAGGAAGCAAATATTGAATAATGTAAACATTTTTACCTTCCTTGTAAATCATAATGAGCAAGTTGATTGGTGTATGGAGTAAATTTGTATTACACATTTTTTGTCTGCTGCTTATAGTAGAGCTTAATAAATGTGCATGGGTACCTTCTTCTCCTCCTTATTGGCACTTTGACTCCACTCTAATGTTGACTCTTTGATTCTCACACTTGATCTTCTAAAATGTGTGCTTCTCTTTAGCTTGAGTGCTTTTAATATACTTTTCATCCCTTCTTGACGCTTTAGCCATATGGTACGTACATTGTTGATGGTCATGTTGCTTGATGGATGTGATTTTAGATGTTTCCAATGCTTATTTATCCCTTGAATGTAGATCTATGATTATTATGCATTCTAACCTCCAAATGATGCTATTAATGCTCAACAATAGACATTACTTTACTTTGAGCACTTATTTCCTGGGAATACATTAAAGGAATATATGAGTAATTGATTTGGATGTGCCGAGTGGTGCTTTAATTTTATCATGTAATAATATTTTCAATATATATTATTCCTTGTATATTTATTTCCAGTGAATGCTCTTTTGTATTCTTGTCTACAACACTTTATTTCCAAGCGATCGATGATACCATGAGGTTGGATCTAACTATGGTGATTCTAGGGCATTGAAATGAAGGTTCTATTATGATCCAATGGTGGATTCAGTTCTTCAAATATCTCTATGCTCAGCTGGTGGTTCATCCAAGATAAAGCATGGGTAAAGCACCTTTGATTTCACCTTGTAATGTGTTGTCCTTTTGTTATCCCTTTTTGTGTTGGTATGCAATGAAAGATAACCTTCTTACATAGATGCCATGTGCTATATTTTACGTAGATATCCAATAGATGATATTCCCTTTACATAGACCCTTTTATGTTGTCCTATCTAAGTAGCTTTGCAAGGGATAGTGGGATTCTTACTTGGACCTTGATGTTATAGGTTAATGTTGTTGTAGGTGTTGGATATGGTTTCTATAGACATCTTGAACCTTGGCTAATGTGAGCCCTTTAGTTACTCTCTTCCTTGATCGAAGTTAGCAACTTTACTCTACTAAAATTTTTGATTTGTAGATGTGCTTTGCAAGTTATTGTAGTGTATTTTATACACTATAGTTTTATCCTCTTTTACTACATAGGACAATAATGTTATGGTATAGGAATATAATGCAAATAATTTTACAATAGTTTGAATAGAATACCTTAAATTTGCACCTATATTTGAGATCTTGCAAGATTTCTTTCTTCTTGATGAGGTAGCTACTTTGAAATACTCCTTGGTGCAAGTGGTGATTTGATGCTATCCTATTTAGTAGAAAATTGTCTCCTTTGTTTGGTTAACTTAGTAATAATAAATCCAAGCTCCTAATCATGCACTAATTTTTAACTTTCACTTAAATTTTTAGTGCACATTAAATAACCTTTAAGGATAATCAGTATAGTGCAATAGCAATATCCTTATTGCTCTTGTAAATAGAATCTTAAAAGGAACTTGAAATATGTATTAGAATCTAAGTAATTTGTACTTTAAGAGTAATGTCTTCTTGCTTCCAATGAATAATAGAAAGTTGATATTTTTATTTTTCTTGAAATATATCTAACTCCTATTTTTTGTGTAGGTTATAACCTTATGAGAACTATATTTTGAACTCCATTGAATACTTTAATATGAAACCTTCTTCTTGCAATTTTTAAACTCTAATATAAGGCATAAAAAAACTTATCAATGAACTGAATAACTAAATTTCAATTAATGAACATTTTGCACCAAATTTTCTTACCTTTAATGATCTGTATAGAAGAAGGATTTCAAGGTGGTTAAATTCACCTAATTGCTATCTTGTAATATATGAAATTTCAGCTCTTAATTACTATCTAAAATAGCTTTCTAAATCACCAATTTGTAGCTTTGACACTCCTCTAACTTATTTCCTATAAATTTAGTTTGGTGGCTTCAACTCTCCTTCAAGATATACCCTAGAAATCTAAAACTTGGTAGTTACTAATTCTGCCCAAATTGTTTATTTAATGTTGTACTCGAATATGAAAATTTCATATTGCAAAGTAGTCAATATAACCACTGAAATATTATCCTTGAATCTCATACATTTGTTAGGGAACTCCTCAAAATCATACCTGAGATTTTCCTTCTAGAACCCTTTAGTTTTTTGCTATAGAAACCAATAGTCTTCTTTTTTTGAAGTAGCCTTTTTTGGAAATTTCCAAATCTCTCAAATTTGGTGTCTTCTTCTATATCCATTCTTCTTAGACATCCTTGTCGAATTTTGACTTCAATCTAGATCTTCTTATTAAAATATAGATGTCTTGAGGTCTTCATAAATATCATCTAAAATTTGGAAAGCTTCTTACCATATCCTTCTCCCTTGATCTTGTTGTTGTATGACAACAATTGTTCCAAATTATTCCTTTATAAAGAACTTCTCCTTGGTAGTAAATTTCTCCAATGAGTTATCCTAGGAACTCCTCCAATGGCCTTCTTCAAATCTCCTTAAATGAGGCTCTCCAAGCCTTCTCCTAGTTTCTCCTTGAGACCTCTTCTCTAGGGTCTTCACTCGTGTAGCTTATTTCAACTTCCCAATAAGTCCTTTTATTCAACCTTCTACTATGAAAGTGTTACAATGAGATCTCCCTCTTGGATCTCTAAAATCAGTTGCTTATAGAATCTAGAACAAGACCTTTGATAGTACTTCTCTATTTTCTTCCAAAATTGAAAGTTCTTCAATGGGACCTTTTATGGGTCTCTTCAGCTTTTTGAGTTATCCTATTCTTCAATATGCAGTCTAAAGTCTTCTATATTTGATGGATATCACCAACCTCCAATCTTCTCCTAGAATTTTTTTTGAGCCTCTTCTTCCTTCAATTTACAATAAGGTTTCTTTGGTTTTTTTCTCTCTTCTACAATGTACAGGTATGCAACAAGACCTTTCCTTAGATATTTGAAATCTCCTCCTCTTTTGTTTGCTACTTCAAGTACTAGATTGAATCTAAATAAGATATTATTCCAAGCTCTTTATAGGAATATTATCAACTTTATTTGAATCTCCTTTTCCTGCAAAAAAGTATTAGGACTATAATGGAGGAAATTTTAAATCTAGATATGATGAATCTTCACTAGTTAATTTGTAAATCTAGTGGAACTAATGTTGAGTCATAGTCTTCACGAGTTTTTCTACAATATTGTAGAAATAATCTTACCAAATGCAAACTCAAAAATATTGGAAATAATATTTTCTATCAATTCTCAATCTCAATTGTGGCTCTCTCTATTTCCTATCTAATATATCGTGGAACTAATACCATTGTTAGCTTTTGATGTATGCTTAATAAAATGTAACCACAATATGTAAAATATGTAGTCTATGATAAGTATATGGTAATAACACTCAAATCTATAGGAAAATAAGATAATAGACTTCTACAATAACTCAAAAATATGTTATTACTAAAAGCTCATAAAAATATAATGAAGGAAATGAACACTACAAAATTTTAATGGAAGTGCTACATTGTACCTATTCACTATAATATAACACTCTATAGTAACATTATATCTTACCCTCTATTTCTACCTTAAAGACCTATATATAGGAATATATGTTCCTTGGCCCTTACTCTACCTAAGACTCTTCATCTACCTTTCCTATGATTCATGTACAAGTGGAACTCTTGTAAATCTACATAATTGCATATTTATATTTATTCATTTATTACATTGCATGAAGTAACTAAACTTTACTCTAAAATAAAATCCTACTCTAGTTATGTACCCAAGGTGGCACATTGGCATGTACCAAATATTGTAATATACTCTAGCAACAATTATCCCAAATTATTTTCTATCAAGTACTTCTCCTTACAATCAATATTCTCTCTTGAGTTCTCCTCAAATATTCTATCTTGAAATCCAACAAAACTTGCAATGGGATCTTTTCCTTAAGGCCTCCAAAATATTCAATATTTAACTTATTGCTTCAAGTACTAGATTGATTCCAAAGAAGATATTATTCATAGCTCTTGTAGTAAGCTTCTTAAATTTATTTGAATCTCCTTTTCTCTACAACAAAGTATTATAAACATTAAAAAAAAATCTTTGAATCTAAATAAAATAAATTATCACTAGTTGATTTTTCAATCTAGTGGAATCAATGTTGAGTCCTAGTCTTCACAAGTTTTCTACAACTATGTGGAAATACTCTAGCCAAATGCAATTTCAAAAATTTTATAAATAATATTTCTTATCTCCTCTCAATATCTCTTTGTATCTCTCTATTTACTATCAATCTACCTTGTGCTATGATACCATTGTTAGTTTTTGAATATATAAACTTAAAGGAAATACAACCACAAGTAGTTATATAAGCATGCAAGTTATATATATGATAATGGTAATATAATAAGCAAGTAAATACCATGAGAAAATTATGAAATAACTCATGAAATAGCCACTAATGAAAGCTCACGAAAATTGTATCTCTATTGAATCAAGATCACATGTACCCATATTACATAAACACTCAAACTACAATCTATTTTATCTTGCACATAGAAATAGATACATATATAATGGAATGTGACTCGTCATATGGAGAACCCTTGGTATTCACTCTTCTAGAGACTCTTCATATTTCTATTCTATGACTCATGTGCACATGGACTATTATTCACATTTACAATACCAAAATACTTTGCACACTTTAATAATACTTGTGCATTTATTACATTGTAAAAAGTAAATACTCAACCTCTAATATATGATACTCTTTGCTAATATAAATATGTACCCAATGTGGTACGTTAGTACATACTAAATAATGTAATATATTATAAAATTCCCAAAGAACTGATCACTCTAGAAAGATTGTTCGATAATAATGACAAAAAAATAGGTTAAAGAATGAATATAGAAGAACAAGCCTATAAGGAAATTGAGTTTGAATCAGGTAAAATATAAAAATTTAGGTTTATTGTACTATAGAAGAAATAAATTAGTTCAAATCACTCTACATATGGTATCAAGACATAATAACATGGAGATATAATGACCTTTGAGTCTATGATAAATATGTGATTCAACATATGATTGAACTAGCCTCTAATGCAAAGCCATTCAGATAAAAATAGAGGCTAGTCAATCCAAAAATAGAAGCATCCATGAAGTAAGAACTTCTCAAGCTGCTAAATTCCAAAATTATCTATCCAATTAAGCATTCTACATGGGTTGCAAATTTAGTGCCCATGAGAAAGAAGAATAGAAACATTCATCTCTAAATTGATTTCAGAAACTTAAAAAAAACATCACTAAAAGATCAAATAATGGTAGGTACAAAAATATTATCACTTCTAGATATATTTTCTGGATACAATCAAATATGGATAAAATATGAAGATCAACCTAAAAAAACACTCACTACCAAATTGAGAACATTTGTATATCAAAGGATGCCATTTGGATTGTCAAATGATGGAGCAACATTCCAACATGCTATGGATTTTTCCTTTGGAGACTTAGTCAATAAAATAATTTTGATATATTTAGATGATATGATAGTATTTTCACATGACAAGCATCTACACCTAGAATATCTTGAAAAAGTATTTCAAAAGTGCAGAGAGTTTGGGATATCATTGAATCCAAAGAAATCTATATTTATTATTCATTAAAGCAACCACTTGGGCCATGCAACTTCAAAATAAGGTATAGAAATTGATCCAAAAATAATTCAAGCCACACTATATCTCCCTCTCCCCTTAAATAAAAAATCTTTGTAGTCTTTCTTTAGGCAAATAAATTTTGTTTGAAAGTTTGTATTAGACTTTGCACAAATCGTTAAGCCTATGACAAATATTTTGAAGAAAGATGCTATATTTGAGTGGACCCTAGGGAGGATAAAAGCATTTGAGTAGACCAAAGAAGCTATCACCAAAGCTCTATTATTTATTAACACAAACTTTAGCATAGATTTCATCTTGTATGCCTATGGATCTAAAGACTGTTATGCTACAATGCTAACCTAGAAATATGCTAAGGATATGAAATTTATTCAGGATTTTCTAGTGGGCATGATTTATGTTAGCCCATTATTTTTAACATCCTTAGGGTAGGATACTATTGTTTCACAATTTTCTTGGATTCATTCAAAGTGGCATTATCCTACAAAAAATGTCAAAGGTACATTGGGAGAAATAGAAATGCCTCACTTCTACTACTAATTGAAGATCCATTTCAAAAATGGGGTTTAGACTACATTAGATTCATTAATATAAATTCATAAACAAGTCACAAATACATCTTAGTAGCAACTTGTTATATATAGAAGTAGTTGCTACCAAGGTAGCCAAACAAGACACTATGATAGAGTTTGTTGAAAATATGATAACTAGGTTTGGCATACCAAATGCATTAGTAAGTTATAATGAGAATAATTACATACGAGCAAGGTTTGTCAAATTTTATATCAAATAGGACATATATCTTAAGATGTCCTCTAATTATTATCCACAAGGGAATGGATTGGTTGAATCAACAAATAAGAATATTTTAAATATTATTAAAAGAACCATTGGAGAAAATAAAAGAATTTGGCATTTGTTATTAGATCAAGCAATTTAGGAAAAAAAAATTATAGTGAAGAAGTTTCTAAAATCCTCTCCATATTCATTGTTCTATGGCAATGAATTCATTCTCCTGCTACACATTGAGTTACCAATTGTTAAACTGATATTTCAAGTGGAACTCCCTAATGTGAAGGCAATGGAGGCTTGAATGGTACAATTGCTATTATTGGAAGAACAAAGAGAAAAAGCATACTCCAATTTATAACAACCATGACCAAGATATGGTTTGACAAGAATGCAATACCTCAAGATTTTAAAATTGATGATCTCATCCTCAAATGAGAGGAAGACAAATAAAATCTAGGCAAGCATAATAAATTTGGTTTATTCTAGTCAGTGCCATATCAAATCACCATCAAATAGAAATTCAATTCATTTGAAATTATATACAAGAGTGGCTATATTTTACCAATATCAGTAAATAACCACTGCTTTAAGAACTTTGTGTGAAGTGTCATCAATCCCCCTTTATCATATGCACATAGATAAATATGTAAATAAATTGGGCTATTAAAAATTTAAATTTAAATAAGCCAATTGGTCAAAATCAGAGATAACTGACTTTAATATTGACTTGTCATGAAATCATTGGCATAAATCCATGACAACAAGGAAACTAACCAACACATGAAGATATTCTCATGATCTTAAGGCAACAAAAAAGTGTTTTCAAAGAAAATCATGACTGAACTATAGATACCATAATTATTTATTAATGGAAACAATAATGTTTTGCATGCATAGCAATTAAGAAAAAAAACTTCATAAAAAATATTTGTAGAGAAATAAAAATTGCACTTGAATTTATTTTAAGAGAAGAATTGTGAAATAGAGAAAAAATTACAAAAAATGAAGTGTTGAAGTCTACTCATTTTTGCAAAATGAACAATGGTGAGGAATGCAAGAGTATCTAGTAGCAAAGAATGGAAGTCCCTCCAAGACTAAACCTGGCAAATTGTGGACACCAAATTAATTTCAAAGAGTCCATAATAGTTGCACAAAGAGGGTGAACAACAAGTAGCCAAAGGTATTTTTGCTAGCAGACCAAATGCCTTTGCTTATCACTCTTTTTACTTCATGTTATATTACTAAATCAACACACCCCTACCTAGATATATTTCTTGTGATATTCATGCATTATAACATCCAATTAAAGATAGTCCAAGATGTAACTGGGAAGGCTATTTTCCACTTAATTCTATATAGCATTAGGGATGCCTTCACCATAGTATCTAATCATGGAGTTAATATTAAGCCCTTTAACACTCAAATCCAAAGTAAATACTATGAATTCAAGAAAGACCTTGAGAAGGTCAAGTTTTTCAAAAAATGATTCCACTCCCAACTTCATCATCCCTTGGCCAAGGATATACTCCCAAGGACCCCAATGAAAATTACAGATTTCAAAAATTAGGAGTTATACTCTATGCTAGCTATTATTTTTTTCTACCTTCTAATATAAAAGTGTATTATTACCAATAGCTATGGCCTATATGAAGAACACAAGCTTATACTAAGAGGGGGGTGAACAAGTATAAGACCACTTTTTAACTTTTTCCTTTTACTTCAGAAAGCAATGCAATGAACCAATAGCAAAATCAAAGCAGTAATCAAACCAGTGTACAAGTCATCACACAATTGAGACACCAATATAACGTGGTTCACCCAAGGTGGGCTACTCCATAGAGAAAATATTTCACTAAATTTTCTCAATCAAATCCTTTGGGAATCCTTCCCAATTACAATGTTTATGGACTTCCTGTCCAAAGGAGAATCCTTCCCCTAATAAAATATTTATGAGCCTCCTACCCAAAGGAGATGTCCTATCCCCCAAAGAAGTATTTATGAGCCTCCTGCCCAAAGGAGATGTCCTATCCCCCAAAGCTCTGGAAATGATACTTCAGAAGATCACTACCTCTTTTCTTCGCTAGCAGGTGGAACTCCTTTCCATAGAAGATGTCCTGTCCTCCTTGCTCTGGCTCTAGAGACTACGATCCTCACCAATCACCTCCATAACTGCTCATCAACACCTGTACTAAACATAGTCAGTCGATCCAGCACAAGTCCTCTCAAACTCTGTCACAAATCTACATCAAACTCAGTCCTTTGGTCCAACATAAATTTGCTCTCAAATATCTCGTAGATCTGTCCCAAGCTTAAGCCAAAATCTTGAACAAATCAATCACAACTGCTCACAAGTCTCCACCAAGACTTCATCAAATCTGTCCACAAGTTCTTCAACAAGAACCTATCCAAATCAGTCCACAAGTTCTCCACAAGAACCTATCCAAATCAGTCCACAAGTTCTCCACAAGAACCTGTCCAAATCAGTCCACAAGTTCTCCACAAGAACCTATCCAAATCTATCCTAGCAAGCTCACCAAGAACTTGCCCAAATCAGCTCAAGCAAGTTTACCAAGAAACTTGCCCAATGTGAACACACAAAGAGAATTGTTAGAGACCCAATGTGTTTCATCCAATCATATCAAATCAATCTCATAGAAGCATAAATAGAATTGTTAGAGACTCAATATGTTCTATCCTTCAACTTTCAATCTCAACTCAAATCAATCTCATAGAAGCATAAAGAGAATTGTTAGAGACTCAATATGTTCTATCCTTCAACTCTCAATCTCAACTCAAATCAATCTCATAGAAGCATAAAGAGAATTGTTAGAGACTCAATATGTTCTATCCTTCAACTTCCAATCTCAAAATAATTAGGAGCAAAAGAGAAGAGAGACTCAATATGTTCTATCCTTCAACTCAAAAACAAACTCTTTCTCAAATCAGAATAAAGATAGAAGTAGTATACTTTCACAAGATCTTGAACCACAACCCAACAATTGTCAATAATGCAATATCAAGGAATCAACTCCTCCAACATAGAACCATAACTTGCTATCAAACCCTAGCCAAGTTAGTTTTCAAGAACTCAAAGCAATCTCTCTCTAAGCATCAAAAAGGGGTTCAAGATATTTCCAACTTCTCTCAAATGGGAATGCTCAACTTAACCACACAACCAAGTTTATCAAGCAAAGTACAACTTGATAAAATCAAATCTCAAAGGAGCAAGCCCAACTCATGTATCAAGTAAAGCATAACTTGATCAACTCAATCTCAATGGAAGCAATCTCAAAACCAAACTCTCAACAACCAAACAACTCAATTAGGGTTTCAACAACTTATAGCAATGGCATAAGCTTCTCACTCAAAAACCCTAAAGCAAACTTCAAATGCTTCCACTCTCATAAACCAGAATTATGCAATAACTCATAAACTCATCATGATCTCATAATGCATAATCAATACTTCCACTTTCAGAAAATAAGATCCACTCCAAATAAGGAAACTTAATTTAATCCTTTTCACTCCAAACTTATTTTTAGAAAACCATCAATCAATAATAACCATGGAAGAATGTGCCCATACCTTTACTTTGATGAAGAAGGAGAACTCAAAATATGTCACAACACTAACTCTCAATTTGCCACAAATTAGAGTTAGCAACAATGGAATAATGCACAATGATAAGAGTCCTAATAACACCTTATCACTCCAACTCATCAATAATCAAAACTCACAAATATACATATCAACAATATTCCTTTACACCTTATAACTCCTACTTAATATATCACAAAATAACTTCAACCTCAAAAATAATTACAAGAGAATATCCACTCAATAACTCCAAAGGCTCTCTAACCCCAATATGACATTAAGCACAATTATTCCTTAAACCCTTATAACTCCTAAAATACATTTACTTCTAAATGCATTTACCATATAAAAATTAAGCATCAATAATAACAATGTCAAAGCAATATTTCTATTTAACCTTATACCTCCATCCAATTACCAACAATAATTGCCAAGTCAAATCAAATATTCCACATTATCAACAAAAGATTTACCTTGGCCAAAAATCAATTCTCGGAACCGGAGAAGTGTGGAGACACCAACATAAGAGCCAAAGTGCTTCCTCCTCCAAAATCATGGCGCAAAGCAACTGCTATACCATGTGCACAATAATTTGTGACCAAAAATAAAACATGCCCGATGCGAATCAATCTCGACACCTCTACGCCACTCTTCATTTTACCTTCCCTTTGCTCGTAGAGATTAAAGACAAACAAATTTGTCTTCCTCATAGGCGTACAAAATTGGAACTTAAACATAGAGCAATACAAAACTCGAAAATCATAGAGTAATCCGAAATCGAAGGTCACAAAGCAATACAAATTCGAAGGTAATCACGCAAATCGGAGGTGCTTAGAACCTTAGGAATTAATGCCCTTTAATAGTCTTTTGCATCCCATGCAAGTTGACGTCGGCACTCCTTTCAAACAAACAATGTCAATGAGGTAAGTCTTTTACATGAGCGCCGCTAAGGGTTTAGAAACCCTTTCAATAATAATTATTAAATTAATAATTATTATTTTATTAATAATAAACTTAACTTAAAACCTTTTCAAAGGTTTGAGTTAATTTATTTATTAATAATCAAAATGGACTTTTAAGGTTTTTTCAAGGAGCAAAACCTTTTCATTAAGCCAAGATGGTTTTAATAAAAACCCTTAATGAGTCCAGATGGTTTTAAGAAAAACCTTTAACCTTGTCACCATGGTTTTAATAAAAACCCTTAAACAAACATCATGGAACTTTCAAGATATTTTTGGCACCAAACTCTTTTTGACATCAACACAAATTCCTTTTGACATCAACACAAACTCCTTTTGACATCAATGACAACTCACAAACATGAAGCTAGGCAACATACCCAAAATTGCCAACAATCTCCCCCTTTGTCATTGATGGCAAACCACTACTGAAACCACTACCAACTATCAAAACTAAAACCAACTGAAAACCATCCTCTGAAGCTTTGCTCCCCTTGACTCAAGGCTCTCCCCCTTACTCAAATCTCTCCCCCTTTGTCATCAATGGCAAAGGGTCACCTTTGGGGCTCAGGGCTAAGAATGAGCCTCTTAGCTTAGCCCCTCCCCCACCTCCTATTGAGGTGATTAATTTTGGGGTGGGAGTAAAACTCCCATTAGGCACTGATCATCATCAGTGTCCATAGTTGCCTTTCCATGATTTTTCCTGATATCCTTGTCCATGTTCCTATTCCTATTCTTGTTCTTGTTCAAAACCCTGTTCCTGTTCATGTTCTCATCCTTATTTCTGTCCAAGCCATTATTCCTATTCTTGTCATTATTCTTATTCCTACCATTATTCCTGTTCCTGTTCATAGCCCTGAACCTGTACCTTGGAACTTTTGCTCTACACCATATGGTTGTATGTCCTTCATTATTGCACTTATAACATTTGACAATGTTATTCCTTTGAGATGTACCTATTTTTTGAATCCTCTCTGTTGGACCAAACCTGTTCCTGTTGTTAACCCTGCAATTAACTGCCTTGTGCCCAAACTGATTACAAGAGTAGCAATACCCTTGAAAGAAATTACCATTTCTAAAATTTCCATTAACCTGTCTTGCTTGAGCCCTGCACTGTGAAGCCATGTGTCCAAACCTGTGACATGCAAAACATCTTCCATTGAACTTTCCTTGCCTTGACCTCATAGGTCCTTTAGTATTTCTCCCCTTATGTTGATTCCTATTTTTTGATTCTATGCTATCTGAATCACCATCTGAAAACTTACTCTCTGAAGTACTCTCTTCATCTGAACCATCTTCTTCTTGGGAGCTCATACTAGATTCCTCAACCTTGTTCCTTTTGTTTCTTTCCAAAACCAAGACCTGTTTTATCTGTTGTCCTTCTTTGATCCTTGATGATTGATTTTACCTTCTTGGAACTTTCTTCAAACCTGTAAAGCTTCTCCTTGTACTCTTTAGTTTCCTTTTTCAAGGAAGCTACTTCATGTTTTAACTCTTTACACTCAAGAGACCTAGCTACCAACTCTTCTTTGAGTTCCTGTGTCTTTGCTATAGAGATATCAAGATTCCCTATAAGCTCATCTCTTTCATAACGACATTCATCAAACCTATCAATGAGTCTAGCATATTTCTTTCTTTCTTTCTTTAACACATCAAGAGCATTAACAAGTTCAGCCTCAAGATCTACTTCTCCCTTTTCTGAAACATCCTCTATTTGTTTACCTTTTGAAACATCAATATCCTTTTCTGATTTCTTACCACTAGAGGTGCTACCTTCATCTAAAGCCATAAGAAGATCTTCCTCATAATTTTTTGAAGCATCCTCATACATAGTATTACCAGAATTCAAACCATCATTTGTACAATCATCCTCAAGGTGACCAAAATTTCCACATCTAAAGCACTTAAGCACAACAAATCTATTCCTCTTTTCTTTTCCTTCCTTTTCTGTTAGAAACAACATCTCATTTCTATCATCACTTGAAGAACTTCCATCATCACTACTAGAACACTTACTTGCTTTGTCTGTGTAGAAAATTTTCTTGTGTTTTTGGAAGTACCTCTTCCCTTGACTATTTTGCTCATTTCTGTTCTTCCTTTGATACATGTGCTTATAATCCTATTTTTCTTCATCACAATCATCCTTGGGTTCCGGACAGTCAGTAGCATAGTGACCAAACTTTCCACAATTGAAACATTTAACAGATTTCATACCTTTGTGCTTTCTTGAGAACTTGCCTTTCCTACTGTAGTTTGCTTCTTCATCACTAGAAGACTCATCACTATCTTCTTGTTGTTTACCCTTGGACTTCTTGGTAGCTTTGAAAGCTGCCTCCTTCTTAGGATCAGGTACCACTTTAGTTCTTAACTCAAAAGCTGCAAGTATACTATGAAGCTCATCCTTTTTCAATTTATCCAAATCCTTGGCTTCCTCAATAGCTGAAATATTTTCACTAAATCTATTTGGAAGAGACCTCAAAATTTTATCACAAACATCATTTTCAGCAAGCTCAAGACCTAGTTCCTTCATGGAATTAACAATCTCATCCATACGAAGCATATAGTCACTAATATTTTCTTCATCATTCATCTTGAGTTGTTCAAACATACCTTTGTAATATCTCAATTTTTCTTTTCTAACATTTGCATCACCTGTATGAACCACTTGCAATTGATCCCACATTTCCTTTGTTGTATTACAATGAATCACCTTTGTAAGATCTACCTTTTGTAGACCTTTCATAATTGCATTCATTGCCCTTGAATTTTTGTGATGTAGAAGTTTCTCATCTTTAGTAGTAGGAGGGAGCTTTGGAATAGTGTACCCAAACTCAACTGCTTCCCAAACTTCATTTCCAAGAGCCATTAGATGAACCTTCATCTTTATGCTCCATAGACCAAAATATGTCCCATCAAGAATAGGTGTTGAATTACCACTTGTAAAATCCATTGTGTTCTTTTCAAGCTTTTCCTTCAAGTTATGAAACTCTTCCGAAGGAACCTGCTCTGATACCAATTGAAGAACACAAGCTTATACTGAGAGGGGGGGTGAACAGTATAAGACCACTTTTTAACTTTTTCCTTTTACTTTAGAAAGCAATGCAATGAACCAATAGAAAAATCAAAGAAGTAATCAAACTAGTGTACAAGTCATCACACAATTGAGACACCAATATAACGTGGTTCACCCAAGGTGGGCTACTCCATAGAGAAAATATTTCACTAAATTTTCTCAATCAAATCCTTTGGGAATACTTCCCAAAGGAGAATCCTTCCCCTAATCAAATATTTATGAGCCTCCTACCCAAAGGAGATGTCCTATCCCCTAATCAAATATTTATGAGTGTCCTACCCAAAGGAGATGTCCTATCCCCCAAAGAAATATTATGATCCTCTTGCCCAAAGGAGATGTCCTATCCCCCAAATATCTGGAAATGATACTTGATAAGATCACTACCTCTTCTGTCGCTAGCAGGTGGAACTCCTTTCCATATAATATGTCATGTCCTCCTTGCTCTGGCTCTAGAGACTTCTGTCCTCACTGATCACCTCCATAGCTTCTCATCAAAACCTGTACTAAACATAGTCAGTCGGTCCAGCATAAGTCCTCTCAAACTCTATCACAAATCTACACCAAACTCAGTCCTCTGGTCCAACACAAATCTGCTCTCAAATCTCTATCAGATCTATCCCAAGCTTAAGCCAAAATCTTGAACAAATCAATCACAACTGCTCACAAGTCTTCACCAAGACTTCATCAAATCTGTCCACAAGTTCTTCAACAAGAACCTATCCAAATCAGTCCACAAGTTCTCCACAAGAACCTATCCAAATCTATCCTAGCAAGCTCACCAAGAACTTGCCCAAATCAGCTCAAGCAAGTTTACCAAGAAACTTGCCCAATGTGAACACACAAAGAGAATTGTTAGAGACCCAATGTGTTTCATCCAATCATATCAAATCAATCTCATAGAAGCATAAAGAGAATTGTTAGAGACTCAATATGTTCTATCCTTCAACTTTCAATCTCAACTCAAATCAATCTCATAGAAGCTAGTTGTTGATAATGTTTTATTCAATATCTCAATCTCAACTCAAATCAGAGAAGACTCATATGTTTATTTCAATTCAATCTCAACTCAAATCAATATAGGAGATAAAGTGTTAGAATTTTATTCAACTCAAAAACAAATCTTTCATAAAAAATATAGAAGTAGTATACTTTCACAAGATCTTGAACCACAACCCAACAATTGTCAATAATGCAATATCAAGGAATCAACTCCTCCAACATAGAACCATAACTTGCTATCAAACCCTAGCCAAGTTAGTTTTCAAGAACTCAAAGCAATCTCTCTCTAAGCATCAAAAAGGGGTTCAAGATATTTCCAACTTCTCTCAAATGGGAATGCTCAACTTAACCACACAACCAAGTTTATCAAGCAAAGTACAACTTGATAAAATCAAATCTCAAAGGAGCAAGCCCAACTCATGTATCAAGTAAAGCATAACTTGATCAACTCAATCTCAATGGAAGCAATCTCAAAACCAAACTCTCAACAACCAAACAACTCAATTAGGGTTTCAACAACTTATAGCAATGGCATAAGCTTCTCACTCAAAAACCCTAAAGCAAACTTCAAATGCTTCCACTCTCATAAACCAGAATTATGCAATAACTCATAAACTCATCATGATCTCATAATGCATAATCAATACTTCCACTTTCAGAAAATAAGATCCACTCCAAATAAGGAAACTTAATTTAATCCTTTTCACTCCAAACTTATTTTTAGAAAAACCATCAATCAATAATAACCATGGAAGAATGTGCCCATACCTTTACTTTGATGAAGAAGGAGAACTCAAAATCTATCACAACACTAACTCTCAATTTGCCACAAATTAGAGTTAGCAACAATGGAATAATGCACAATGATAAGAGTCCTAATAACACCTTATCACTCCAACTCATCAATAATCAAAACTCACAAATATACATATCAACAATATTCCTTTACACCTTATAACTCCTACTTAATATATCACAAAATAACTTCAACCTCAAAAAATAATTACAAGAGAATATCCACTCAATAACTCCAAAGGCTCTCTAACCCCAATATGACATTAAGCACAATTATTCCTTAAACCCTTATAACTCCTAAAATACATTTACTTCTAAATGCATTTACCATATAAACATTAAGCATCAATAATAACAATGTCAAAGCAATATTTCTATTTAACCTTATACCTCCATCCAATTACCAACAATAATTGCCAAGTCAAATCAAATATTCCACATTATCAACAAAATATCTACCTTGGCCAAAAATCAATTCTCCAACCTTAGGAGAAGTGTGGAGACACCAACATAAGCGCCAAAGTGCTTCCTCCTCCAAACTCATGGCCCAAAGCAATTGTTGTACCATGTGCACAATAATTCGTGACCAAAAATGAAACATGCCTGATGCGAATCGATCTCGACACCTCTGCCTAGCGAGCACCTTCGCTCCACTGCCTCTATCGTTGGAGCACAAGTGCCCAATGAAACTCTCAAGCGCCACTCATCGTTTTACCTTCCCTTTGCTCGTAGAGATTAAAGACAAACAAATTTGTCTTCCTCATAGGCGTACGAAATCAGAACTTAAACACAGAGCAATACGAAACTCAAAAATCATAGAGCAATCCAAAATTGAAGGTCATAGAGCAATACAAATTCAAAGGTAATCACGCAAATCGGAGGTGCATTGAACCTTAGGAATTAATGCCCTTTAATAGTCTTTCATCCCATGCAAGTTGAGTGGTTTCAAACATTTTTCATCCCATGCAAGTTGACGTCGGCGAGGTAAGTCTTTTACATGAGCACCGCTAAGGGTTTAGAAACCCTTTCAATAATAATTATTAAATTAATAATTATTATTTTATTAATAATAAACTTAACTTAAAACCTTTTCAAAGGTTTGAGTTAATTTATTTATTAATAATCAAAATGGACTTTTAAGGTTTTTTCAAGGAGCAAAACCTTTTCATTAAGCCAAGATGGTTTTAATAAAAACCCTTAATGAGTCCAGATGGTTTTAAGAAAAACCTTTAACCTTGTCACCATGGTTTTAATTAAAAACCCTTAAACAAACATCATGGAACTTTCAAGATATTTTTGGCACCAAACTCTTTTTGACATCAACACAAATTCCTTTTGATATCAACACAAACTCCTTTTGACATCAATGACAACTCACAAACATGAAGCTAGGCAACATACCCAAAATTGCCAACAATCTCCCCCTTTGTCATTGATGGCAAACCACTACTGAAACCACTACCAACTATCAAAACTGAAACCAACTGAAAACCATCCTCTGAAGCTTTGCTCCCCTTGACTCAAGGCTCTCCCCCTTACTCAAATATCTCCCCCTTTGTCATCAATGGCAAAGGGTCACCTTTGGGGCTCAGGGCTAAGAATGAGCCTCTTAGCTTAGCCCCTCCCCCACCTCCTATTGAGGTGATTAATTCTGGGGTGGGAGTAAAACTCCCATTAGGCACTGATCATCATCAGTGTCCATAGCTACCTTTCCATGATTTTTCTTGATATCCTTGTCCATGTTCCTGTTCCTGTTCTTGTTCATTTCTTGTTCATGTTCTCATCCCTGTTTCTGTCCAAGCCATTATTCCTATTCCTATCATTATTCCTGTTCCTACCATTATTCTTGTTCCTGTTCATAGCCCTGAACCTGTACCTTGGAACTTCTGCTCTACACCATCTGGTTGTATGTCCTTCATTATTGCACTTATAACATTTGACAATGTTATTCCTTTGAGATGTACCTATTTTTTGAATCCTCTCTGTTGGACCAAACTTGTTCCTATTGTTAACCCTACAATTAACTGCCTTGTGCCCAAACTGATTACAAGAGTAGCAATACCCTTGAAAGAAATTACCATTTCTAAAATTTCCATTAACCTGTCTTGCTTGAGCCCTGCACTGTGAAGCCATGTGTCCAAACCTGTGACATGCAAAACATCTTCCATTGAACTTTCCTTGCCTTGACCTCATAGGTCCTTTAGTATTTCTCCCCTTATGTTGATTCCTATTTTCTGATTCTGTGCTATCTGAATCACCATCTGAAAACTTACTCTCTGAAGTACTCTCTTCATCTGAACCATCTTCTTCTTGGGAGCTCATACTAGATTCCTCAACCTTGTTCCTTTTGTTTCTTTCCAAAACCAAGACCTGTTTTATCTGTTGTCCTTCTTTGATCCTTGATGATTGATTTTACCTTCTTGGAACTTTCTTCAAACCTGTAAAGCTTCTCCTTGTACTCTTTAGTTTCCTTTTTCAAGGAAGCTACTTCATGTTTTAACTCTTTACACTCAAGAGACCTAGTTGCCAACTCTTCTTTGAGTTCTTGTGTCTTTGCTATAGAGATATCAAGATTCCCTATAAGCTCATCTCTTTCATAATGACATTCATCAAACCTATCAATGAGTCTAGCATATTTCTTTCTTTCTTTCTTTAACACATCAAGAGCATTAACAAGTTCAACCTCAAGATCTACTTCTCCCTTTTCTGAAACATCCTCTATTTGTTTACCTTTTGAAACATCAATATCCTTTTCTGATTTCTTACCACTAGAGGTGCTACCTTCATCTAAAGCCATAAGAAGATCTTCCTCATAATTTTTTGAAGCATCCTCATACATAGTATTACCAGAATTCAAACCATCATTTGTACAATCATCCTCAAGGTGACCAAAATTTCCACATCTAAAGCACTTAAGCACAACAAATCTATTCCTCTTTTCTTTTCCTTCCTTTTCTATTAGAAACAACATCTCATTTCTATCATCACTTGAAGAACTTCCATCATCACTACTAGAACACTTACTTGCTTTGTCTGTGTAGAAAATTTTCTTGTGTTTTTGGAAGTACCTCTTCCCTTGACTATTTTGCTCATTTCTGTTCTTCCTTTGATACCTGTGCTTCTCAGATTCCCTGTGCTTATAATCCTATTTTTCTTCATCACAATCATCCTTGGGTTTCGAACAGTTAGTAGCATAGTGACCAAACTTTCCACAATTGAAACATTTAATAGATTTCATACCTTTGTGCTTTCTTGAGAACTTGCCTTTCCTATTGTAGTTTGCTTCTTCATCACTAGAAGACTCATCACTGTCTTCTTGTTGTTTACCCTTGGACTTCTTGGTAGCTTTGAAAGTTGCCTCCTTCTTAGGATCAGGTACCACTTTAGTTCTTAACTCAAAAGTTGCAAGTATACTATGAAGCTCATCCTTTTTCAATTTATCCAAATCCTTGGCTTCCTCAATAGCTGAAATATTTTCACTAAATCTATTTGGAAGAGACCTCAAAATTTTATCACAAACATCATTTTCAGCAAGCTCAAGACCTAGTTCCTTCATGGAATTAACAATCTCATCCATACGAAGCATATAGTCACTAATATTTTCTTCATCATTCATCTTGAGTTGTTCAAACATACCTTTGTAATATCTCAATTTTGCTTTTCTGACATTTGCATCACTTGTATGAACCACTTGCAATTGATCCCACATTTCCTTTGTTGTATTACAATGAATCACCTTTGTAAGATCTGCCTTTTGTAGACCTTTCAGAATTGCATTCATTGCCCTTGAATTGTTGTGATGTAGAAGTTTCTCATCTTTAGTAGTAGGAGGGAGCTTTGGAATAGTGTACCCAAACTCAACTGCTTCCCAAACTTCATTTCCAAGAGCCATTAGATGAACCTTCATCTTTATGCTCCATAGACCAAAATCTGTCCCATCAAGAATAGGTGCTGAATTACCACTTGTAAAATCCATTGTGTTCTTTTCAAGCTTTTCCTTCAAGTTGTGAAACTCTTTCGAAGGAACCTTCTCTGATACCAATTGAAGAACACAAGCTTATACTGAGAGGGGGGGTGAATAGTATAAGACCACTTTTTAACTTTTTCCTTTTACTTCAGAAAGCAATGCAATGAACCAATAGCAAAATCAAAGCAGTAATAAACCTAGTGTACAAGTCATCACACAATTGAGACACCAATATAACGTGGTTCACCCAAGGTGGGCTACTCCATAGAGAAAATATTTCACTAAATTTTCTCAATCAAATCCTTTGGGAATCCTTCCCAATTACAATGTTTATGGACTTCCTGTCCAAAGGAGAATCCTTCCCCTAATAAAATATTTATGAGCCTCCTACCCAAAGGAGATGTCCTATCCCCCAAAGAAGTATTTATGAGCCTCCTACCCAAAGGAGATGTCCTATCCCCCAAATCTCTAGAAATGATACTTTAGAAGATCACTACCTCTTCTATCGCTAGTAGGTGGAACTCCTTTCCATAGAAGACATCCTGTCCTCCTTGCTCTAGCTCTAGAGACTTCTGTCCTCATTGATCACCTCCATAACTGCTCATCAACACCTGTACTAAACATAGTCAGTCGGTCCAACACAAGTCCTCTCAAACTCTATCACAAATCTACACCAAACTCAGTCCTCTGGTCCAACACAAATCTGCTCTCAAATCTCTGTCATATCTATCCCAAGCTTAAGCCAAAATCTTGAACAAATCAATCACAACTACTCACAAGTCTTCACCAAGACTTCATCAAATCTGTCCACAAGTTCTTCAACAAGAACCTGTCCAAATCAGTCCACAAGTTCTCCACAAGAACCTATCCAAATCAGTCCACAAGTTCTCCACAAGAACCTATCCAAATCAGTCCACAAGTTCTCCACAAGAACTTGTCCAAATCTGTCCTAGCAAGCTCACCAAGAACTTGCCCAAATCAGCTCAAGCAAGTTTACCAAGAAACTTGCCCAATGTGAACACACAAAGAGAATTGTTAGAGACCCAATGTGTTTCATCCAATCATATCAAATCAATCTCATAGAAGCATAAAGAGAATTTTTAGAGACTCAATATGTTCTATCCTTCAACTTTCAATCTCAACTCAAATCAATCTCATAGAAGCATAAAGAGAATTGTTAGAGACTCAATATGTTCTATCCTTCAACTCTCAATCTCAACTCAAATCAATCTCATAGAAGCATAAAGAGAATTTTTAGAGACTCAATATGTTCTATCCTTCAACTTTCAATCTCAACTCAAATCAATCTCATAGGAGCATAAAGAGAATTTTTAGAGACTCAATATGTTCTATCCTTCAACTCAAAAAAAACTCTTTCTCAAATCAGAATAAATATAGAAGTAGTATACTTTCACAAGATCTTGAACCACAACCCAACAATTGTCAATAATGCAATATCAAGGAATCAACTCCTCCAACATAGAACCATAACTTGCTATCAAACCCTAGCCAAGTTAGTTTTCAAGAACTCAAAGCAATCTCTCTCTAAGCATCAAAAAGGGGTTCAAGATATTTCCAACTTCTCTCAAATGGGAATGCTCAACTTAACCACACAACCAAGTTTATCAAGCAAAGTACAACTTGATAAAATCAAATCTCAAAGGAGCAAGCCCAACTCATGTATCAAGTAAAGCATAACTTGATCAACTCAATCTCAATGGAAGCAATCTCAAAACCAAACTCTCAACAACCAAACAACTCAATTAGGGTTTCAACAACTTATAGCAATGGCATAAGCTTCTCACTCAAAAACCCTAAAGCAAACTTCAAATGCTTCCACTCTCATAAACCAGAATTATGCAATAACTCATAAACTCATCATGATCTCATAATGCATAATCAATACTTCCACTTTCAGAAAATAAGATCCACTCCAAATAAGGAAACTTAATTTAATCCTTTTCACTCCAAACTTATTTTTAGAAAACCATCAATCAATAATAACCATGGAAGAATGTGCCCATACCTTTACTTTGATGAAGAAGGAGAACTCAAAATCTGTCACAACACTAACTCTCAATTTGCCACAAATTAGAGTTAGCAACAATGGAATAATGCACAATGATAAGAGTCCTAATAACACCTTATCACTCCAACTCATCAATAATCAAAACTCACAAATATACATATCAACAATATTCCTTTACACCTTATAACTCCTACTTAATATATCACAAAATAACTTCAACCTCAAAAAATAATTACAAGAGAATATCCACTCAATAACTCCAAAGGCTTTCTAACCCCAATATGACATTAAGCACAATTATTCCTTAAACCCTTATAACTCCTAAAATACATTTACTTCTAAATGCATTTACCATATAAACATTAAGCATCAATAATAACAATGTCAAAGCAATATTTCTATTTAACCTTATACCTCCATCCAATTACCAACAATAATTGCCAAGTCAAATCAAATATTCCACATTATCAACAAAAGATCTACCTTGGCCAAAAATCAATTCTCCAACCTTAGGAGAAGTGTGGAGACACCAACATAAGCGCCAAAGCGCTTCCTCCTCCAAAATCATGGCCCAAAGCAACTGTTGTACCACGTGCACAATAATCTATGACCAAAAATGAAACATGCCCGATACGAATCGATCTCGACACCTCTGCCTAGCGAGCGCCTTCGCTCCATTGCCTCCATCGTTGGAGCACAAGTGCCCAATGAAACTCTCAAGCGCCACTCATCGTTTTACCTTCCCTTTGCTCGTAGAGATTAAAGACAAACATATTTGTCTTCCTCATAGGCGTACGAAATTGAAACTTAAACACAGAGCAATACGAAACTCGAAAATCATAGAGCAATCCAAAATCGAAGGTCACAAAGCAATACAAATTCGAAGGTAATCGCACAAATCGAAGGTGCTTAAAACCTTAGGAAATAATGCCCTTTAATAGTCTTTCATCCCATGCAAATTGCTTCAAACATATTTTTCATCCCATGCAAGTTGACATTGGCGAGGTAAGTCTTTTACATGAGTGCCGCTAAGGGTTTAGAAACCCTTTCAATAATAATTATTAAATTAATAATTATTATTTTATTAATAATAAACTTAACTTAAAACCTTTTCAAAGGTTTGAGTTAATTTATTTATTAATAATCAAAATGGACTTTTAAGGTTTTTTCAAGGAGAAAAACCTTTTCATTAAGCCAAGATGGTTTTAATAAAAACCCTTAATGAGTCTAGATGGTTTTAAGAAAAACCTTTAACCTTGTCACCATGGTTTTAATAAAAACCCTTAAACAAACATCATGGAACTTTCAAGATATTTTTGGCACCAAACTCTTTTTGACATCAGCACAAATTCCTTTTGACATCAACACAAACTCCTTTTGACATCAATGACAACTCACAAACATGAAGCTAGGCAACATACCCAAAATTGCCAACAATCTCCCCCTTTGTCATTGATGGCAAACCACTACTGAAACCACTACCAACTGTCAAAACTAAAACCAACTAAAAACCATCCTCTGAAGCTTTGCTCCCCTTGACTCAAGGCTCTCCCCCTTACTCAAATATCTCCCCCTTTGTCATCAATGGCAAAGGGTCACCTTTGGGGCTCAGGGCTAAGAATGAGCCTCTTAGCTTAGCCCCTCCCCCACCTCCTGTTGAGGTGATTAATTATGGGGTGGGAGTAAAACTCCCATTAGGCATTGATCATCATCAGTGTCCATAGCTGCCTTTCCATGATTTTTCCTGATATCCTTGTCCATGTTCCTGTTCCTGTTCTTGTTCATATCCTTGTTCTTGTTCCTGTTCAAAACCTTGTTCTTGTTCATGTTCTCATCCCTATTTCTGTCCAAGCCATTATTCCTATTCCTATCATTATTCCTGTTCCTACCATTATTCCTGTTCCTATTCATAGCCCTGAACCTGTACCTTGGAACTTCTGCTCTACACCATCTGGTTGTATGTCCTTCATTATTGCACTTATAACATTTGACAATGTTATTCCTTTGAGATGTACCTATTTTTTGAATCCTCTCTGTTGGACCAAACCTGTTCCTATTGTTAACCCTACAATTAACTGCCTTGTGCCCAAACTGATTACAAGAGTAGCAATACCCTTGAAAGAAATTACCATTTCTAAAATTTCCATTAACCTGTCTTGCTTGAGCCCTACACTGTGAAGCCATGTGTCCAAACCTGTGACATGCAAAACATCTTCCATTGAACTTTCCTTGCCTTGACCTCATAGGTCCTTTAGTATTTCTCCCCTTATGTTGATTCCTATTTTCTGATTCTATGCTATCTGAATTACCATCTGAAAACTTACTCTCTGAAGTACTCTCTTCATCTGAACCATCTTCTTCTTGGGAGCTCATACTAGATTCCTCAACTTGTTCCTTTTGTTTCTTTCCAAAACCAAGACCTGTTTTATCTGTTGTCCTTCTTTGATCCTTGATGATTGATTTTACCTTCTTGGAACTTTCTTCAAACCTGTAAAGCTTCTCCTTGTACTCTTTAGTTTCCTTTTTCAAGGAAGCTACTTCATGTTTTAACTCTTTACACTCAAGAGACCTAGTTGCCAACTCTTCTTTGAGTTCCTGTGTCTTTGCTATAGAGATATCAAGATTCCCTATAAGCTCATCTCTTTCATAATGACATTCATCAAACCTATCAATGAGTCTAGCATATTTCTTTCTTTCTTTCTTTAACACATCAAGAGCATTAACAAGTTCAGCCTCAAGATCTACTTCTCCCTTTTCTGAAACATCCTCTATTTGTTTACCTTTTGAAACATCAATATCCTTTTCTGATTTCTTACCACTAGAGGTGCTACCTTCATCTAAATCCATAAGAAGATCTTCCTCATAATTTTTTGAAGCATCCTCATACATAGTATTACCATAATTCAAACCATCATTTGTACAATCATCCTCAAGGTGACCAAAATTTCCACATCTAAAGCACTTAAGCACAACAAATCTATTCCTCTTTTCTTTTCCTTCCTTTTCTGTTAGAAACAACATCTCATTTCTATCATCACTTGAAGAACTTCCATCATCACTACTAGAACACTTACTTGCTTTGTCTGTGTAGAAACTTTTCTTGTGTTTTTGGAAGTACCTCTTCCCTTGACTATTTTGCTCATTTCTGTTCTTCCTTTGATACATGTGCTTCTCAGATTCCCTGTGCTTATAATCCTATTTTTCTTCATCACAATCATCCTTGGGTTTCGAATAGTCAGTAGCATAGTGACCAAACTTTCCACAATTGAAACATTTAATAGATTTCATACCTTTGTGCTTTCTTGAGAACTTGCCTTTCCTACTATAGTTTGCTTCTTCATCACTAGAAGACTCATCACTATCTTCTTGTTGTTTACCCTTGGACTTCTTGGTAGCTTTGAAAGTTGCCTCCTTCTTAGGATCAGGTACCACTTTAGTTCTTAACTCAAAAGTTGCAAGTATACTATGAAGCTCATCCTTTTTCAATTTATCCAAATCCTTGGCTTCCTCAATAGCTAAAATATTTTCACTAAATCTATTTGGAAGAGACCTCAAAATTTTATCACAAACATCATTTTCAGCAAGCTCAAGACCTAGTTCCTTCATGGAATTAACAATCTCATCCATACGAAGCATATAGTCACTAATATTTTCTTCATCATTCATCTTGAGTTGTTCAAACATACCTTTGTAATATCTCAATTTTTCTTTTCTGACATTTGCATCACCTGTATGAACCACTTGCAATTGATCCCACATTTCCTTTGTTGTATTACAATGAATCACCTTTGTAAGATCTACCTTTTGTAGACCTTTCAGAATTGCATTCATTGCCCTTGAATTGTTGTGATGTAGAAGTTTCTCATCTTTAGTAGTAGGAGGGAGATTTGGAATAGTGTACCCAAACTCAACTGCTTCCCAAACTTCATTTCCAAGAGCCATTAGATGAACCTTCATCTTTATGCTCCATAGACCAAAATCTGTCCCATCAAGAATAGGTGTTGAATTACCACTTGTAAAATCCATTGTGTTCTTTTCAAGCTTTTCCTTCAAGCTATGAAACTCTTCCGAAGGAACCTGCTCTGATACCAATTGAAGAACACAAGCTTATACTGAGAGGGGGGTGAACAGTATAAGACCACTTTTTAACTTTTTCCTTTTACTTTAGAAAGCAATGCAATGAACCAATAGCAAAATCAAAGTAGTAATCAAACCAGTGTACAAGTCATCACACAATTGAGACACCAATATAACGTGGTTCACCCAAGGTGGGCTACTCCATAGAGAAAATATTTCACTAAATTTTCTCAATCAAATCCTTTGGGAATCCTTCCCAATTACAATGTTTATGGACTTCCTGTCCAAAGGAGAATCCTTCCCCTAATAAAATATTTATGAGCCTCCTACCCAAAGGAGATGTCCTATCCCCCAAAGAAGTATTTATGAGCCTCCTACCCAAAGGAGATGTCCTATCCCCCAAATCTCTAGAAATGATACTTCAGAATATCACTACCTCTTCTGCCACTAGCAGGTGGAACTCCTTTCCATAGAAGATATCCTGTCCTCCTTGCTCTAGCTCTAGAGACTTCTGTCCTCATTGATCACCTCCATAACTGCTCATCAACACCTGTACTAAACATAGTCAGTCGGTCCAACACAAGTCCTCTCAAACTCTATCACAAATCTACACCAAACTCAGTCCTCTGGTCCAACACAAATCTGCTCTCAAATATCTGTCATATCTATCCCAAGATTAAGCCAAAATCTTGAACAAATCAATCACAACTGCTCACAAGTCTTCACCAAGACTTCATCAAATCTGTCCACAAGTTCTTCAACAAGAACCTATCCAAATCAGTCCACAAGTTCTCCACAAGAACCTATCCAAATCAGTCCACAAGTTCTCCACAAGAACCTATCCAAATCAGTCCACAAGTTCTCCATAAGAACCTGTCCAAATCTGTCCTAGCAAGCTCACCAAGAACTTGCCCAAATCAGCTCAAGCAAGTTTACCAAGAAACTTGCCCAATGTGAACACACAAAGAGAATTGTTAGAGACCCAATGTGTTTCATCCAATCATATCAAATCAATCTCATAGAAGCATAAAGAGAATTGTTAGAGACTCAATATGTTCTATCCTTCAACTTTCAATCTCAACTCAAATCAATCTCATAGAAGCATAAAGAGAATTGTTAGAGACTCAATATGTTCTATCCTTCAACTCTCAATCTCAACTCAAATCAATCTCATAGAAGCATAAAGAGAATTGTTAGAGACTCAATATGTTCTATCCTTCAACTTTCAATCTCAACTCAAATCAATCTCATAGGAGCATAAAGAGAATTGTTAGAGACTCAATATGTTCTATCCTTCAACTCAAAAACAAACTCTTTCTCAAATAAGAATAAATATAGAAGTAGTATACTTTCACAAGATCTTGAACCACAACCCAACAATTGTCAATAATGCAATATCAAGGAATCAACTCCTCCAACATAGAACCATAACTTGCTATCAAACCCTAGCCAAGTTAGTTTTCAAGAACTCAAAGCAATCTCTCTCTAAGCATCAAAAAGGGGTTCAAGATATTTCCAACTTCTCTCAAATGGGAATGCTCAACTTAACCACACAACCAAGTTTATCAAGCAAAGTACAACTTGATAAAATCAAATCTCAAAGGAGCAAGCCCAACTCATGTATCAAGTAAAGCATAACTTGATCAACTCAATCTCAATGGAAGCAATCTCAAAACCAAACTCTCAACAACCAAACAACTCAATTAGGGTTTCAACAACTTATAGCAATGGCATAAGCTTCTCACTCAAAAACCCTAAAGCAAACTTCAAATGCTTCCACTCTCATAAACCAGAATTATGCAATAACTCATAAACTCATCATGATCTCATAATGCATAATCAATACTTCCACTTTCAGAAAATAAGATCCACTCCAAATAAGGAAACTTAATTTAATCCTTTTCACTCCAAAATTATTTTCAAAAAACCATCAATCAATAATAACCATGGAAGAATGTGCCCATACCTTTACTTTGATGAAGAAGGAGAACTCAAAATCTGTCACAACACTAACTCTCAATTTGCCACAAATTAGAGTTAGCAACAATGGAATAATGCACAATGATAAGAGTCCTAATAACACCTTATCACTCCAACTCATCAATAATCAAAACTCACAAATATACATATCAACAATATTCCTTTACACCTTATAACTCCTACTTAATATATCACAAAATAACTTCAACCTCAAAAATAATTACAAGAGAATATCCACTCAATAACTCCAAAGGCTTTCTAACCCCAATATGACATTAAGCACAATTATTCCTTAAACCCTTATAACTCCTAAAATACATTTACTTCTAAATGCATTTACCACATAAACATTAAGCATCAATAATAACAATGTCAAAGCAATATTTCTATTTAACCTTATACCTCCATCCAATTACCAACAATAATTGCCAAGTCAAATCAAATATTCCACATTATCAACAAAAGATCTACCTTGGCCAAAAATCAATTCTCCAACCTTAGGAGAAGTGTGGAGACACCAACATAAGCACCAAAGCGCTTCCTCCTCCAAACTCATGGCCCAAAGCAACTGTTGTACCATGTGCACAATAATCCATGACCAAAAATGAAACACGCCCGACGTGAATCGATCTCGACACCTCTACCTAGCGAGCACCTTCGCTCCACTACCTCCATCGTTGGAGCACAAGTGCCCAACAAAACTCTCAAGCACCACTCATCGTTTTACCTTCCCTTTGCTCGCAGAGATTAAAGACAAACATATTTGTCTTCCTCATAGGCATACAAAATCAGAACTTAAACACAAAGCAATACGAAACTCAAAAATCATAGAGCAATCCAAAATTGAAGGTCACAGAGCAATACAAATTCGAAGGTAATCACGCAAATCGGAGGTGCTTAAAACCTTAGGAAATAATGCCCTTTAATAGTCTTTCATCCCATGCAAATTGACGTCGGCGCTCCTTTCAAACATTGCATTTTTCATCCCATGCAAGTTGACGTCGGTGAGGTAAGTCTTTTACATGAGCGCCGCTAAGGGTTTAGAAACCCTTTCAATAATAATTATTAAATTAATAATTATTATTTTATTAATAATAAACTTAACTTAAAACCTTTTCAAAGGTTTGAGTTAATTTATTTATTAATAATCAAAATGGACTTTTAAGGTTTTTTCAAGGAGCAAAACCTTTTCATTAAGCCAAGATGGTTTTAATAAAAACCCTTAATGAGTCCAGATGGTTTTAAGAAAAACCTTTAACCTTGTCACCATGGTTTTAATAAAAACCCTTAAACAAACATCATGGAACTTTCAAGATCTTTTTGGCACCAAACTCTTTTTGACATCAACACAAATTCCTTTTGACATCAACACAAACTCCTTTTGACATCAATGACAACTCACAAACATGAAGCTAGGTAACATACCCAAAATTGCCAACACTATACAATATCTAACCCTCGTTTCTATGATGAGTTCCACTCTAACCATTCACCAAATCCCTTATTCTTTGACTAGGCCCAACACCTATGTGACAAAATACATGAATAACTAACTTAGTTGTAGTTAAATTCACATGGTACTTTTCACTACTATTAATATATCGCATGGTTATTTCTCTATCATATAATGAACATTATGTCATGGGTAGCTTTGAACAGAGTTAACAACAAAGAAAATAATTTATTAATGGTAGAATGGACCAATCTATTGGGAAAATAAAATTCCTACTACTATTTTAATAGAGAATTTTTTGGGCCTACCCTAAAAATAGTTTTTGAAGAACATCATATTTCTACTCAATATACAACACTATTACAGGGCCATCATATAGAAGACAAGGATTGGTTCTTTCTCTCAAAAGGAATAATCATACAAATTTATGGCTATAGAGGGAAACCTTTTCTATTGCCATTCTTTGTTACCAAAAGGAGTATTATAGACAAATTTATTATATTAATTTCATGCATGTATCATGGATTAGTAATATGAGAACCTATGATAACCCACTCACCTATGATGCTACAAAATTTCTAAAATAACAAGAGGTCACAAATAAACTCCTCAATCAGAGCCATAGGTTGAGCTCTTTGTCCTAAAAAAATTGTAGTAATAGTTCTATCCAATAGGATCGCAAATCATATACAATATGGGGTATACAAGGAGAGGCTTAGGGAAGACATCTACTAGCTGACAAGACATTATTCAAGTTCAAGAAAGGCCTAAAAAAATAGTTTTGGGTGCACCTTTTCGAATATTCCTGGCCTTGAAAATAAAAAGTAAAATAAGTAGGAGATTCTCATTGGAAGTCCCTACCAAATAACTACTTAAAATTTGTGGTAAGTCAAGGAGAGCATAAAAATACTTTAGGGAAATATACATCAATCAAAAGCATGAAAACATCTAGCTCGCCCATTAACAATGATAAGGTACTTGAAGAGAATGTATAGTCCGAAGAGCAGTAGTTGCCTAGGATTGAATAAATTTTCTCCATCCCCTAGTAGAAAACCCCTAAAATTGGATTTTTTACTCCACCTCAAAAAATAGTAGAAAAAATAAAATTTGATTCATCTGAAGAGCTATGAGAAGGAGATAATAAGAGGTAGAATGTCCAAGAAATAAAACCAACAACTAAAGATCTGATTACTAAACTAATGATGATGTGGACCTTAGAAATAAAGATAAGTATAAACATTTATAATCCTTCTACTTACCTTTATTCTTCCTCCATACCTAATGTAATTCCTTCTATTTCTTTATTGAATTCAACTTCCACATTGGAAATAAATGTTTAGAATATCTTTGTGATGAAAGTAGCCTCATCATCACATACATACCGCTTATCCAAACCCCTTCGATCATCACTACTTATATTATTTAATAAGGTTCTTAACCTGCATTCCCTCTCGTGCAACCATTATTTATTGTTTCACATTCATCTGATCATCCAACAACAACCATTTTTTTGTAAAACATGGAACTAATGATGGTCCTTGTGAGTGCAGGACAGTTATAGGATGACAAGGAAAATAATCCAATCAGTAGAAAAAAGGGTAAGAAAGAGAAGTGATGATTTAGCTCACGAATATATGGATGCTCACACACCTGTATTTCATGTAGATTTTGTATTTAATTGAAGTGTTTGTGTTCGTTTTGAAGAAATGATTATTTTTTATGACATAGAGTAGAATGTGCTTGTGTCTTGTGTGGCGATGATGATGGGATCCACCTTCTATTTTATTTTAGTCTTGCATATGATATTTGATCAAAGGTATAAATATATATACATGGGACATAAACATGGAACCATTTAATGTATGTGCATTTGAATGTATAATGAAAATATGTCTTGTGTGTTTACTTCAAAACATTATTTTATTGGAAATTATGTGCATAGCTTCCTTGTAGACTAAATTTTGTGGAAATATAATTATCTACAATTGAGGACTGTTGGTTTAAAATCCATGGTAAGTTCGTAAGTGGAGGGATGTTGGTAATATTGTGTTGGTAATATTGAGGCAGTAGTTGCCCAGGATTGAATAAATTTTCTCCATCCCCTAGTAGAAAACCCCTAAAATTGGAGTTTTTACTCCACCTCAAAAAATAGTAGAAAAAATAAAATTTGATTCATCTGAAGAGCTATGAGAAGGAGATAATAAGAGGTAGAAGGTCCAAGAAATACAACCAACAACTGAATATCTGATTACTAAACTAATGATGATGTGGACCTTAGAAATAAAGATAAGTATAAACATTTATAATCCTTCTACTTACCTTTATTCTTCCTCCATACCTAATGTAATTCCTTCTATTTCTTTATTGAATTCAACTTCCACATTGGAAATAAATGTTTAGAATATCTTTGTGATGAAAGTAGCCTCATCATCACATACATACTACTTATCCAAACCCATTCGATCATCACAACTTATATTATTTAATAAGGTTCTTCACCCTCCTTCCCTCTCATGCAACCATTATTTATTGTTTCACATTCATCTAATCATCCAACAACTGTAAGGACTTAAACTGAAAGGGATTAATTTTATTGATACAAATGGTTACAATATATAGGCATAAGCCTATATTCAACACATGACACTTGTCAAGAGAAGCTGGCAAGTGTCAAGGTGAAGGCATAGTGCACTTTAACTCTAACATTACCCCTTAAAGTGCACTATCCTAACTAAAGAAAAAACAAAGCAAGTCAACATTAGGTAACATTCCCCCTTAATGTTGACTTCTCAAAAACAACCTATCATCCTCTCTTATTGCTTATTTGGTCTAGGCTCATGCTCTGTGCTCTTGGCTCTCCAACTGTGAATAATGCTAGATTCACTATGTATACATCTCGGTCCATTACCTCAGGGTCAGCCAATTCCACGGGTTTGTTGCCACTGGGTCAGCCATCTAAGTGCCTCGGGGTCATCATGGGTGCCTCAAGGTCAGCCACTTCTGGGTCTATTTCCTCTACAGATCATCCTCAGATGTTGCCTCTCATAGGTCACTGACTAGATTCACCATGTGGTGAACTCAATCTAGAAGGTGTCGGTCTCTCCCAAAAATGCACCTAATACAAAGAAAAAATGAGCCATATAAGAGTGTCGGTATTTGCTGAAAATGCACTCAATACAATAAAATGAGCCATAGATCAAAATAGGAGGAGAGAAGAAGAAAAGAAGAGAATCTTCTAAAGTGTCTTCGTCTGTAGTATTCAAAAGTAGATCCAAAAAAAACCTCAGATAGAGTCTAGGGTGTTTTTGTCTGTAGTCCCTAGTATAAGTGTCCTTATGGTGACCATGTCATCCCATCGAAATGCATGGGTAACCATCCACTGCATTCGCAGGTGACCTTCCATGGCCACTCCCAACAATTCCTGCCTCCTCATCCTTCTCGTTGCCCAGGCCAAGGCCCATTGCAAGTCCCACAAAAAATCCCTCCCATAGTGTACCATTATCAATCTACCAAGCAAAACTCAGCTCGATTGCCTTGATACCGGTGGTTCACCTCACACCTTATTGTTTGCCGAGAGTAGGGAGGGTTTACAGTGGCAGCAATCCAGAGTAGAATCCCAAATACAGCGATGTTGAACGCCTTCAATAAATGACCCAGAGCTATCGACCGAAAGGAAAACAATATGGGACCAGCTCGAGAGGCCTCACATCCCCTGAAGTAATACTAACCCACCATTTGCTTTCTCCATTTTAGTCATATCCTTTCCACCAGGTGATTGCCATAAAATAAACTAAACTGCATCGGCATTCTGTCAAATGACGGACTCCATTGATGTTTCAAACACAAAACCTAAACCTAATTTTAATGTTGACTTCTCAAAAACAACCTATCATCCTCTTTTATTGCTTATTTGGTCTAGGCTCGTGCTCTTTGCTCTTGGCTCTCCAACTATGAATAATGCTAGATTAACTATGTATACATCTCGATCTGTTGCCTCAGGGTCAGCCACTTCCATGGATCTGTTGCCACTGGGTCAGCCGTCTAAGTGCCTCGGGGTCATCATGGGTGCCTCAGGGTCAGCCACTTCTGGGTCTGTTGCCTCTGCAGGTCATCCTCAGAGGATGTTGCCTCTCGTAGGTCACTGAATAGTCCCAAAATAAATATCAAATCCTTCTTCATGGTGAACTCAATCTAGAATGTGTCGATCTCTTTCGAAAATGCACCTTAATACAAAGGAAAAACGAGCCATATAAGAGTGTCGGTCTCTGCTGAAAATGCACTCAATACAATAAAATGAGCCATAGATCCAAATATGGAGGAGAACAAAAAAATAGAAGAGAATCTTTTGAAGTGTCTTTGTCTGTAGTCTTCAAAAGTAGATTTGGAAAAAAACTCGGATAGAGTCTAGGGTGTCTATGTCTGTAGTCCCTAGTATAAGTGTCCTTATGGTGACTAGCCGTTGCATTCGCCAAGTGTATAGAAAAGGTCACTAGGTACAAGGATCACATATAAAATTACCTTGGGAGTGTCGGGTACAATCGAGAGTGCACTCCAAGGTATAAAAATTTGAGGCTAAAAAACTCAAATGAAACAACCTCAAAATTACAATATGACACCACCATTGTGTCCGTCGCAGAAATTTTTTTCCAACGACTATAAATACCCCTATATTCCACTATCAAAGGGGCCTTCATCATGTGGAAAAATAACATCATGCCTCTCTAGGCAGCAAAAAGACAATATCGCTCAATGACAGCATAAATAGAAAAAACAGGTATCTCAAGTTTCCTTGGGAGAGGAATTACATGGATCTACTTTGGCCATTATCTAAAAAATGAAAAATGCAATAAGGGGGCCATGTGGCCCTTCCACTTCCACTCTACATGTGGAAAAATTAAAAAAAAATGGCCTGAGGCCATACTGTTGACTTAGTAAAAATTCAAGTCCCCATATATTAAATAAAGTGGCCCCACCCACTTTAATAAAATATTTCCTTAGTTTTTAAATAAATTTCTAGGATATTACATCACTGAAAGTGTTGAAAAACAACAACACGTGCTTTAACATACTCAAACTTTCCATTCTCACTCCTGTGAGCGCTATAAAAAAAATCTCGATCCATTATCCGCTAACACCCTCGTCCGCTAGTAAATTAATTTCCAAAAAAATCAGGCGTAACTCCTCGTTCACGATCTGGTAGTTCATCCTCGTTCGCGATCCGGTAGTTCATCCTCAGTGCACAGTGAGAAAAAAAAGGAACTCGATGTCGTGAGCTGCTGCATTTACTTCTCCACTATAACCGATGGCTACTTCACAAACACTTTCGGCATAGAGCAGTATCTTCAATTTTTCACGACCTCTCAGGGTACGAATTTCTCGGTAGCAACAATTCCTTCCATTATCGTGGTGATTTTATAAACTTCAACAACCAATTTTAAAAAACTTCAATGCCAATTGCAGTCTTCGGTGGTCGCTTGCAGATATAGGAGATGCCCATGCCATAGAAATTCGTGCCATTGAAAGCACCATTGTAGACGCCATCACTGATGGAGTCTGCGCAGGCCCTAATTTTTTTTTTGCTGGTAGCCACCTGTTGATTCAGCGATAGCAGTGCAATCCCGAATAAGTATTGAATCTAAAGATGGAAAAATTTGTGGCCCTGCTAGTCATTTTTTTTTTCAACCTCACTACGATAATTCGGCCACCAAACTGTGTGCTGTGTGATATTGAATGGTACAAAGGAGACAAAATTGCATACAATTGTCCTCCAACATCTGCAGCAATTGGTTTTCCAAGGCTAGATAACTTTGACTGAAAAATAAGCCACTGTTAATTTGATCGAGTTCTAGCACCACCAGGCATTTCCTTCGCTGTCAGACATCGTGGGTTCGAGCTCCTTCAATGGCAGCAACAGCACCATGGAGCTCCCCTGCTATGACGACAACAACAACAACTGTGGTATTTTTATGGGGACAACCTTTTCAACGTCCAGGCCCATCACACCAGTCTACTTTCAATATTAGAAGCAGACGCACCATCGCTCCAATATTAAAAAAAAATGATTAATTTTTCACCATCAATATTTCAACTGGGCCATAAAACAAATGTCCACAAAAATATCAATTTGAAAAAAATAAATCATCGTCGTTTATCTTGGGCATTATGTCTGCTTAAAAAATAGGTCTGCTGTAGGTGAACAGAACAACCACAAATTTGAACACGTTAGCCAAAAAAAAACCTCTATTGAGCAGGACCTGTCTTCTTGCCTCCACTCCCTGTACTCATCTCTGTAGTATCTAATGCAGCTACGCATCCTCTGACAATGTTATCTATGTATGTGAAATCGCGGGCAACGTCAGCATTGTTAGGACCCTGGAAGATGTTAATGGTCTTACCTTGAAGAATGTCTTTGGTGAAAAATAAATAAGCCAGGTCTGCCCTAAGGCCCATAGACAACCCATATATATGATTATAAGTATGGGCGATTTCCTCTCCAGCCTTCTTTGTGGCAGCATAGAGACTGGCAGGTCGATCTGTTCCATATCTTCTGAGAACGGAACCTTCGTATTCAACCCATACACAGAGCTAGACGAAGCCCATACTATGGCAGGCTGGGGATTTGCAGATTTGCAGATCTCAAAGATGTTAACCAATCCAGCAATATTGCTATGTACATATGAGCTCGGATTCTCCATTGCATATCTGACTTCAGCTTGGGCAGCCAAATGCATGACATGGGTAAATGGAACCACATCAAATAATTTCTTCAACAAAGGTGCATCATTGATGTCTCCTTCCACCACAAAAACTCCCTGCTTCTCCTACGCCAGAGAAAGCCAAAACACAGGGGCAACCATTAAAAGATGACTTCTACGGATGGAATTAAATGGATCTAAAAAAAAAAATTTGGGGGCAGCCATTAATTTTCAAGCTATCTGGTTTCTGATCCATTTTTAAAAAATGGAGAGCATACTCCCTAGGCTTGGAAAAAAAATGGGGGAAAAGGATGAGGGGGGAATTTCTCGAGGGAAATCCCCCCTCAAGCTCACAAGGCCAGAGAAATCCTGGAGCTCTGATACCAAATGTAAGGACTTAAACTGAAGGAGATTAATTTTATTGATACAAATGGTTACAATATATAGGCATAAGCCTATATTCAACACATGAAACTTGTCAAGAGAAGTTAGCAAGTGTCAAGGTGAAGACATAGTGCACTTTAACTCTAACAACAACAACCATTTTTTTGTAAAACATGGAACTAATGATGGTCCTTGTGAGTGCAGGACAGTTATAGGATGACAAGGAAAAGAATCCAATCAGTAGAAAAAAGGTTAAGAAAGAGAAGTGATGATTCAGCTCACGAATATATGGATGCTCACACACCTGTATTTCATGTAGATTTTGTATTTAATGGAAGTGTTTGTGTTCTTTTAGAATAAATGATTGTTTTTTTATGATAGAGTAGAATATGCTTGTGTCATGTGTGACGATGATGATGGGATCCACATTCCATTTTATTTTAGTCTTGCATATGATATTTGATCAAAGGTATAAATATATATACATGGGACATAAACATGAAACCATTTAATGTATGTGCATTTGAACGTATAATGAAAATATGTCTTGTGTGTTTACTTCAAAACATTATTTTATTGGAAATTATGTGCATAGCTTCCTTGTAGATTAAATTTTGTGGAAATATAATTATCTACGATTGAGGACTGTTGGTTTAAAATCTATGGTAAGTTCATAAGTGGAGGGATGTTGGTCAGATTGTGCATAACCAAATGAAGTGGTGTCATAATGGTTTTAACCTCCTCCTTACCTGACGTCCGAGAAGATGGGGAATAGGGAGAAATATCCCTAAGTAAAAAGTGGGGAATAAGATGCGAAGAGAACACTTTTTACCAAGTAGAAAAATAAAAATAAAGTGAAAACCTTATTGGAGAAACCTTGTAGGAAGGGAAGTAAGAGGGAGCCAGGAGAAACCTTTAGCGAACAACATTTCCAAGTAGAATTATTTGTGTAAAATATTTCTATTTAATAAGTTTTCTTCCTTCTAAAATATTTGTATGTGTTGAATGCATCCTTGGTTGTTGTTTGCAAACATAGAGGATAAGACTGCACATTATACTTTTTATTAAAAAAAAATCTTCTCTGTTTGTTGTGTTTGGATGGAAAAGGAAAAATTGAATTTCTATAATTGAATAGGAAATATGTTTTGTTGGTTGAACTAGCTTGTAATGCTTCATGGAAATACATGTGTGCTTTGATGAGTGCTATTTGGACAAAGTAGACATCCTAGTTTGAGAAGCACAAATGCATTGATTGGTATGCAAAATGAAATATTGTGTAGTTGTTTGTATTAAATGATAACTGCACTTAGGAATGCATGCAAAATGTGATTCGGGATTTAATCCCATAATTTATTCAAACCCACCTTCCCTAAACCTGGAAGTGAAGGTACTTGGGTGGCAACTATGGAGGTGGTAAGTTATGTGGTAGCCGAAGAGGGACCAACATCACCTATGCTTGAAAACCAAATTATTATTTGATATCAAATCTCTTCTTTAATTTTTAAATTGATCCATCATTGTGTAATAGTGGTCGAATGATGTATATATTCTTGAAAATGTATCCAATGTTGTAGACATTATTATTGTGAGAGGTGATAAACTTGGTATCTGCTAGATATCATAGAGGTTGAGTAGCTAGGAGCTTTAACTTATTTCGAAAATCGTTTTGGTAATTTTTGGGGTAACCTAGTCAAGTTGTTTTATTATTGTACAAGCCTTGAAAATAATAAAGTGAGTCTCTTTATTCAGATTTAATCTTGAGTAAATAATATTAGCTAGGAATAAGTATAGTGCGGAATATATGTAGTGTGTACCATGGCTAATCCATTTATTTTTTGTATAATTAAAAGATAAGTTTATCTTTGGTGAGCTCCTCTTAACTGTATTAATGAAATATTCTTTGGAATTCAATAAAGAGTATGTTTTCAAAATATAATGCATATGTGCCTTGCAAGAATTTTCCCTCTAGGGATGCTAAACTTTTTAACATCGTTCATCCTAGCCATTAGTAGTCTTAGACCAGTAGACGAAGATAGTGGAGATCTTGTTTAAAAGAAGTATGTTGTTTTTAAAATTAAACCTTTATTTCTTTGGTTGAACGAAATGAGCATGTATATTTACTAAGAGACCATAGTACCCTTCATGGATGGTGAAAGATATGAAGACATAGTTAGCCATGTCTGAAAGTGAACCTATTCTACTAATTGAAAATGAATTTGAAATATTTGATTTTAAGTTCATTCCTAGAAGATGCTATCTTTTGCATGTGTTTGGTAATTTAGATTTTAACTTGTTAGCAACAAATGGACTTTATTTATAAATATTTATAGAATGGACAATGACAATGTCTTACTCAAAAATATTTTATTTGCTTCAAATAATCGTATTGTGAGCTAGCAATAAGTTCTTTTGATTTGTTTATGAGTAGCTTTTTATTTTTCTTATAAAATAAAACCAGTAGAATAGAACACATAGGTATGTGCTTTAAAACTTGAGGTTTCAGAAAACAAATGAAATAACATATTATATGTATTGAATATTTTTGTGGAAAATGATTTAAATAGTACAATAATATTTTCTGTCGTGTAAGGGGATGTCATAGAACCTTTACTAAGGGTTAAACCTTCAACTATTTTCCTTTAGAGCCTAGGTTGAGTGAACTTCATAGAGGTAAATATTAAACCTTAAGCTAGAAGTCAGAAAGCAATACCTTACCTTTGACCTAAGCATCAAGTGATAAGGATGTTTTTAGAAGAAAAATAAAAACCCAATATGTTGAGGTGCATGTAAGCACACAACAAGTTTGATAATAATCATTAAATTGATAAATTTGGTTAAATTATGTGACTTTATCAAATTATTTAATGAGAAGGTGATATGGGATGCCATCTATAGATTACTACTTACTATTACTATGGTAAGTCCCATGCCCATGTAACTTAGCTAGATTAGCCTTGATGTTTGGTATGGGACAAATGATCATGAATTGCATTGAGTATGTGTGATAAAGACCTAGGCCATGGAATTGACAAGGCTCTATTTGACTCTAGGAAAAAAGGAATAATTAGATAGACATAGGGTATATTTACGCTAGAGCACTTACATTTAGTAGTAGAACATGATCGATAAAAGTTGAAGGTTTGGAATGTTAAGGGATGGTGAAGCAAGTGTCAACCCTTTAGATGTTATGGGTTCCAAAGGATAACCCCTATCGTGGATCGAATCTCACACTAAAAAATGAGGATGGTAAATGAGATTGTCCACTCCACTAAATTGCACAAATACAGGATGTGGTCTATCTCATTCACTTGGATGACTATCCACAGTAGTCTTGAATCCAAATATTGGTGCAGTATGTCGTACTATTTAAAGTTTTTCATAATGATATATTGGGTGAAAAAATTCTTACTTTATACCTTGAAGGTATAACCTTAGCAAAATGTAGGTTGAAAAAAAAAAAAAAAATTTAACCTTCTTGCTTATCTTATATGTTTTAAGTAGGGCAACCAAGTGAGTAGACTTGGGTTGTTACATGGTGAGAATACTTGATTGCAAACAAATGTGTTTTTATAAATTTTTAAATAAAGTTTTAGGCACTCTCTATTCTATCTTATAGAAGAATACATACTGCAATAAATTTTTATGGATAACGTGAATATATATACACACACAAAGATAATAAATTATACATAATAAATCAAATCCCTTACAATTATATCAAACAAAGATAAAAGTGTAAGAAATAAATACTAAAAATAAATAATAGAAAATATCATGTATCATCACTATTAAATATTAACGCTAAAAAGTCTCGTGAGGGATGCCATAGTGGTATATCTTTGAAAATTCATCCAAAAGACCCAAGTTCAAACCCAAACCCTGGTACAAGCGGAACTAGGCCCCTTTTAAAAACCCATACTTTACCCTAAAAGTTATGGATAGAGTGAAAGCTTATTTGGAAAGTTGGAAAGGTAAGTTCTTAACCATAGAAGGAAGAATACAACTCATAAATACTATATTACAATCTACCCCTATTTATATGATGTCACTTTTAAGATTGCCAAATAGGTATAGCATTAGAAATTGATAAAACTCAAAGACTTTCTATGGAAAGGTTGTGTGGGAAATTTTAGATTTTCTCTTTGTAAGTAGAATAGGGTTTGCAAAGGAAAGAACAGTGGAGGAACAAGCTTGCAAAATTGTAAACTTATATATTTGGCATCAAGGAAAAATCTTAGGTGGAGATTATTTTGATATCAAGTAATAAATTGGGCAAAAATATTACCTTAAAAATATATAGGTTCACTTGATTTAATGAAATTATTTAGGAAAATAACCACACCCAAAGGATCATCAAAATGAAACTTCATATCACATATTTTACAATTGATAAATAAACATATTATATGATTAGTCAATTAGGGAAGTTATGTAAATTTTTGATTTGATGTTTGGTTGAAGCCTTATCTTATCTCTAACTCATAATGGCAACCATTGGCTCAAGAATACCTAGCATGTAAAGGTCCAAAGGTCAAAGACTATATTAATATGAGCAACAATTCCAGATCATATATTTCTTTTAGTAACCTAGTTAAAGGAGAGGAAATAAAAAAAATTGTAGATAAACTTCAAAAGATCCTTCAAGAGAATTATTTGCTGATTTTTTTATGAAAGGATGAGATGGTTTGAAATTTACCAAAGGATGGTGGATATTCGATCTTTGGATATGATGATTTAGAGAAATTAAAATTTCCTTCTCCAAACTATTTTCCTAGGAAGAATTTTTGGTCATTAAAGTCTCACCCTAAGGCCTCAACATTATTTTTGTTAGTAGTTTAAAGTAAGATTCCTATGTGAGACAGTCTATAAAGAAGAGGATATTATGTATCTTTCATATGTGTGTTCCATGAGAAGGATTTAGAAATATTGGATCATTTAATTCTTTATTATCCCTTCTTTCATACCATTTGGGGTTACTTTTTCAAAATTATTAAATTATATTTGGTAGCTCCATCAAAATTGAAAGAGTTGATGAAATGTTGGATTAATTATTTCAAAGCTAAAGTATTATGTATTCTATACAAGATTGACTCTGCTATTATTTGTTGGAATCTAAGGCTTGAAATAATAATATAATTTTTTAAAATATATAATAAAATCATGCCCAATTTTGGAACCGTGTTAATGTGTCTCTTGTAGAATATATACAAATATGGTGCTTGTCATGGAAAGTCTCAAATGCAAAAAACGAGGTGCTCATAACTTGGCTATAAAATTTGAACATATGTGGAAGAGTCATATGTAATAATGGAATTACAATAAAATATCTACTTTGATCTAGGATAAAATAAAAATGTTTAATAATTTGATTCATCAAAATAATTTTGATGATGCTTCTAAAGGAAACCGAGAAAAAGTTGGTGGGGGTGGTGTTATAGGAAATAGTGAAGGCAAAATTCTCCTCACTTCTTAGAATCATATGGAACATCAACTATCAACTATGTAGAGGCCAGGGAACTTCTTACAAGGGTTAAAATTGAAATAGAAAAAATATGGAAATATATTTTAATTGAGAGGGATTCACAAATTATTATCAATAGCCTACTTTCAAACCCCAATACGAGGTGACAGAGATCCCTCGTAGAAACCGTATAAACTTATTTTTTGGACTATTATTAGATCTATAGGTGTTTTCTTGTAAAAGGTTTGGGGCCCTTTCAAAACCCCTACTTCCATCCTATTAAAAACAAATAAATTATTGTCAATTCTATTGACAAAAATGGATATGGAGACTGGATAAAAAATAATATTATTGTTGATATTCATCACCTATTATTAAAGATAATATCTTGAAAGTATATTTATAGAAAAGAAAATAAATAATTTAACCAATTTTGATGTTGATTTTAATCTAGGTGAAATTTAAATTTTAAAAGGCAACTGACCAAATAAGATATTATCTCTTAATCAAAATGATATCAAAGAGCTAATTGTGGAAACATGTTGGATATCCTTCAATTGACATAACAACAAATATACTATTATGGTATTTTGATGGGAGTGGCCCTAGTAGGAGCTACATAGAACTTATTCAAAAAATTTAATAGTAAAAAAATATTTTTATTCAAGTAACATAGAATTTAGATTGTTCGAGGAGGTGGTTGTGTATTTTGTTCCTATTAAAAACATAAAGTTCAAATTCAAAAATTAATTTAATTTTATTATATATTATCAAATGTGTGAGAAGATGAACATGCACATGACTATGTATTTAATACCTATAAAAAAAAAATTAAATTAAATTAAAAAAATAATTTAATTTAATTATATATTATAAACTACTAATAAATAAATAAAAAATATCTCACATCAAAATTATTTTAAATATCAAATATTTAAATTAAAAAATATTAAATCATAAAACAATTTATTTAAAATAAAAGTATCTGCTAAGCCATAGAACTATATCTACATTAGCCGAAGGTAATGTTCAAATATACTTATTATTAGTAATTGATTATTCTATAATCTTTAGTATAAAGTTATTTTTTTAAATTGTTTATAAGCCATTAATGAGAGATAATAGGAATATATAAAAACCAAAACCTTAAATACTATTGATTCGTTTTCCAAATTTCTCTATTAGTAAAACTGAAGATTTTATACTTTTAAAAGTATCAAAATAACACTCGAACGTTTTCCATAATTGTATTTGTCAATAATTCTCTTTGGAGTAAACATTTGCGAAAAAACCTTTTTATTTAATTATTTTGAAAGCTATTTATCTTATAAATTAAAGAAGCTCACCTAACCCCGAAAGTCTAAGGCAAAGCACAATGGAAAAGAAGGGAAGCTAAAATTCGGCTATGATAAAGAGTCCTTGCAAATTACAAGGTGCGTCTTAGGATGGTGTTAGGTTACATTTTGTAGTACCGCATTGGGAATCTCACTTTTGTTTGTTAAAGTACGATGGGCCAACATTTAGATTTGGGCTTTTATAAGAACCTTAACTAATATAAATTCGATGCGTCAACAGGAACAAGCTCATATTTGTTTCATTATAATTTCCGGTGAAAGTTTTCAATGGCAATGGCGGTGCGGGTCTCAGAAGTCCAGTGGCAAGGAATGGCGGCACAAGCAGCAACAGCGAACCTGAGAAGTCCAGTGGCAAGCCTTCGGCGGACTCCTATTGTCAAGCATTCCCCTTCCTCCATTCTTTCATCTGTGCAGTAAATATTTCTCAAGAATAGCCAATTCTTGTTTATCTCTTTATTTTCAGTTTTTCGAATTTAACTATTCATGTCGTCAATGTTTTCTGTTACAAGTAGGATGGGGAATTAGTATTTTCCCGCTTTCAAGCCTGTTATTTTCTGCAAATTTACTTTGATGGACGTTACAGAAGAAATATTTGCTTAGAATAAGTGTTCAAGCCGTAAGAATATTTAGATTTTCAAATTTAATAATATTTATTCGAAGCTTTAAAAAATCATTTAATTGCGGAAGACGAACAATCTTCACTTTCTTCAACATAGCCTTTTATAATGGTTATCACTAGGTCTGACCATGTCGATTTACTTTAAAATGTCGTACAGGTCTTTAAAGGTTCTTGAGGACGGTTCGAACAAAGGCTTCCAGAGTGCTGGCCAAGCTCATGGTGGAATCAATCGCTTTTCAATGACTTTATCGGTTTAAATTGATAGTTGTCCAGTGATATATATCTTCTCCGCGTCTCTTTATCTGTTCTTCAAATTGATTTAAGGATGTCTGAAAGCTATTTATGGCTATTTCATTAGAATTAGAAGCTCGAAAAAGGCTTAATCAGTACTGGCTTCTAACAAATTGTCGGCATGTTTTTGATTATTTTGCTTTAAAGCTGGAAAGATTGCCACTTCTGGATCTCAAAGCGAGAAGAAACCACCGGCTTCTGTGATGTATGTCAAATAAAATTGTATTACCCCGTTCTGGTACCGTAGATGTGTTTATTTATAAATAATTAAATAAACAGTTATTTTTTGACCAGGAATGGCAAGAAGCGAAAATCAACGGAGTGTCCTGAACGGAAGAAAAAGTCCAAGAAGTCCGAGAATACAGACTTGCCGAAACGTCCTCCAACAGCTTTCATATATTTCATGTATACTGTTGAAGAGCTTGAACATGATATAAATCTCTCATGCTTTCTTAAGCTCAAGGACTAATGCAAAGATTATTTCCGAGTGCCGAACAGGTCGAGCCACAGGGAAGAATTCAAGAAGGAAATTCTGAATGTGAAAAGTACTGCAACGGTACGTTATTCTTTTGTGACCGGATCTGATCAACTTAAAATCCAAATGAATATAAGCAGTAGGCATTTCTTTGACAGAAATTTGAGATGATAATTTAGTGACAACCAGACCTTAAGAATCACACATTTGTTTACAAAAATTTCCCTTCATATATGACAATTTCAGTTGTCCAAGTCTGCCGGGGCTAAATGGAAATCAATGTCGAATGATGTAAGTTTCTTCCGCTCGAGTACTATAAGATTAATGTAGTTAATGTAAAAAGGATGATTGTGAAAATAAACTGTAAAGCCTAAGCTAAGTATGTTGAAATCGGGATGTGCGTGCAGGAGAAACTTCCCTACTTCAAGCTGGCTGCAGATAGCAAAGCAGCGTATGAGGCTGCGCTCGAGTCTTACAGGGCCAAAAACTTGACACAGGTCTGTCATCTTTATTTAATGTCCTCGTTAGTCCTCCACAGATTCTGTAAATATGTCAGGGCTGATTTGCTACTTTCTCAACTTTCAAGTATATTGAGCTTTGTTTTCACACTAAAATGTCACAGGCTAATGATTGTCAAAACCCTGTCGATGGAAGCTATACTAACATGAATTCGAACGTAAAGGTAAATTCCATTCAATCCTTTTCCGTTAAATTCGAACGTAAAGGGAAACTCTGTTAAATGCTTTGCTAAAAAGCAATTGATAAGGTAAGCATTATCTCGTTTCTTCTGATTATTTTCTCCTATGTGGATACAGGAGGGCGTTGGAGATAACATCATTAATTCCAACTGATTTTGGAAGCTTTTTCTTCGCTGGATCGTTTCCTTTTTTCTGTCTTCAGGAAAGCCGGCGGCTCTGTTTTAATTCTGTAGCTTAAAAACTTCATTGTACATAAGACTCTTACTAGGACTTTACTTTGCTTGATGCATGTATATTTTATGAAATTGCACATAATTTTCTGCAGTAAATCTTTTCCTTACTTTCACCTATTTTATGTAAGGTGTGCATTGATTCGCCTGCATGCCTAGTAATGAATATCTGTCTCTGATCTCCTCTATAAGTTCATCTGGAAATTATTTACACTTAAATAACCGCGAAAAATAATCTCTCCTCTGACCAGACGAAGAAGAGAACTTTAAACTAGCAAGCATTGAACGCAAGTGAAAAGCATTGGGAGCTCGTTGTGTTAAAAAGGATTATTGACTCAAAACGTAAGAGAGCAAAGAATGCTAGGCACTTTTTAAAGGCGTTAATAGTAATAGTTCATGTTTCACTCTGTCATTAGAACTGTAGTCTGATTCTGCACCTAAATTCCCTTTATCTTTTTCGTAAAGAATTTAATTGTTATGATTATTTAAAATTTAAGATTGAAAATAACTACCAATTGTTTGTAACTTTTTCTTTTATTGTTCTATATAGATGATTCTTGGGTTATTTGTTCTGTTTTATTTGTTGCTGTAAGTCTCAACAGGTTGTGATTCTGCCATTCGAGATATATTTTTTTCACTGTAGCATAATAATGAGAAATTATAATGTATTTATTTTACATATCAACATGTTTATGTTTATATGATAATATGGTATATATAATTTCAGCTAATTGGCGTTAAATAGAAAAGCATTACATTTTAATATGAAATGTGTTTGTCACAAACCTTCTTAATTTGGAGATCTAATACATGGATTTGTACAACTGCTGTTGTTGTTATCCAAAACAGTCAGTGAGAACTTGCCTTTGAATGTATCTAAATTTACACAATTTTCCAGCAAATTAGTAAACATTAATTAAATTAAATGAAAATTATTAAAATGTCATGATATAACTCAAAGGAACATTTTAGTTTTAGTAATTAGCATATTAGTGTTATCATTCCACAAGAGTTGTCACGCATTCAATTTAGATATTTAAAAAATACATATTTACCGTTATAAATTGGACCTTTTATTTGTTAGGAATGTTAGAAACTCTCAAGAACGCCTAACTTAATCTGAGACTAAAAGCAAATCAACTATATTCAACATTTGGTTGCAATTTGCACAAAACTTCTGCCTTTCAAATCCTAGAGTTGTACACTTCCTTTTTCATTTCATCTTTCATCTATAGACTTTTTCATTAATCGAAATAATTAATTGAAACTTAAACTTTCAATGCTTTGCATTTTGATTTATATTATGTATCATATTAGAGCAATTGTAATTTTCTGCTTTTTTCGGAATGCTTTCCCGTGGCGGTACAACTTTCATCTAGATATCCGCAATAGCTTTCATACACTTCTCACAATTACATGTACTTGGTACATACTTAGGATATTATATTACTTTAAGGGGAAGTTATTTAGTTATTTCATGCAATGTAATAAATGCAGAAGCGTCAATGTGCAAGTTGTAATGTGCAAAGTGTTCACCTGTACAACTAGGTAGAGTGTTGGTCAAGGAACTTATCTTCCTATATAAAGGCCCTAGATGTAGAAGATAGATATCAAAGTCATATATCAAAGTTAGTGTATCAAAGTTAGTATGTAGTAGATAGGCAGTAGTGTAGTATGTGTGAGCTATAAACTCATAGCTCATACATGGAGCACTAGCTTATATCATAGAGTGTCCATTTCCTCCATAGCTACTATTGTAATATTTTTCCCGTTATTTCTATTTATAACATATTTCAATAATCTTGCAGATTTACTTTATTTTTTATTATTCCACATCTTGTTATTGCTATATTCCATTGTATGTGGCATCAAAAGCTAACACTCACTTATATGCAATTTGAATCCTATGAAAATGAAAATGAGGAATTCAATCTCTAATTTTTTCGTTCTTTTCTTAATTTTAATTTGTCATTGTGAATCTCTTTTTCCTATGAGGAATTCCCCTCTTTTTTTCTTAATTTTAATTTTAATGTTAAAAAAATGTAGGACTAATATATTAAAATAAGCAACTAGAGTAGAAAAAGTCAATAAATTAACCAATAAAAAAAAAAGAAAACATAAATTAAGGTATGGCATTTGCTTTACAATATTTGTAATCAGTTTATATGGATTAGTTCTAGCTCTAGAAAAACTTGAATGAATTATGTGGATTGTTCTAATAATAGGATCTCTTAAAAATGTTGAACATGAAATAACATCAATAAAAATTAAAATTCAAAAGCTATTTTCCAAATTTATCAACTACAATTATTATTACTTTCCAAAGAGTTATTGATTTCTATGTTGTCATTTCCTTAAGAAATTGCTCTAAAATATTAAAAAACAAGAGTAAAAATAAACAAAATAACATAAATCCATTGATGCGTAGTCCAAATTGATTTAATTGAACCTAATACACTAGACCTAAATTTGGTGAAATAGATCTTACTAAATATATGCTATATAAAAAAGAAAATATCAACAAATTCTTGGAACCAAAATCTAAACTTCCACTATCACATAGGGATCCCATATAGGGTTAACATATCAATAAATGAAATTCCCCAAATCTTGAGAATAAGCTTGTACTAGATGCCTCTAAGGCTCTCTTACCTTCGTATAACTTAGATTAGATATCAGACCACCCTAACTACCTATTGAAATAAGAATTTTATGACTTATTCTAGATCTTAGACATGATCAATCTATGAATATTTAGCCTTCCTAAATTCTAACTCCTTTTCCTAAATTATAGGACCTTAATTTTATCTAACACACATATTTTTTTCTCCTTTTATTAAATTTGAATGCACCATAACATCATATTTACCATCCTCTCCACCACCTTGAATTTATCATGATTGCTTATCATCCCTCTTAATCACTTGTGCACCATCTCACCCATATTTTCTTATAATATCCATGTAAAATGAGTAAAATTTGTAGTGTTGATGGATCACTGATGCAGGAGAATAACCGTGTGAATTGGCAATCTTGCACGCTAAAAAAGAAAGGAAAGAAAATATAATATGTTTTAAATTTTAATTTTTTTGTTGTATATTTTTGGTTTGTGGCCAAAATTTAATTGTTTATATTAAATAAACGGCCTATATTTAGTTTGTAGGGAAACTAGAGAAAAAATAGTAATAAAAATCTTGGAGCCATCTCATTAGAAAAAAAAACAATATAGTTGGATGAAATTACATCTATTTGTATCTTCTAGGGGGAAGCGCTGGGGTAGTGTGATGTTGGCACATTGTTGAGACCATTTCCTCAAGAAAATAATTTGCAGGGATTTTGAAGTCTTGTGTTATTTTTTTATTTAATAAAAAAATCTGTATTCTTGTTGTCTATTGTGGTTTGTGTAATTGATATGATTTGTGTAGTTGGCATAGAGCTACAATATTGATAGTTTCATTGAAACTTTCAAGATTGATATGTACTATTTGGTATTAGAGCAGGGTTGGCTCAAGGGTTTTGCAAAAATAGATTGGTTGCATATAAAGTATTTAACAAAATGGTCCATAGGGGGCATGACAGGGGAAAAATTCCTAGAGGTGAAGATATTGCAACAATGAGAGAGGAAATACGAAGAATGATGGCTAGGATGGAAGCCATGGAATTAGCTCAAAGAAGTGGAGTACGCATTGAATATGTTAGTGAGGATGAAGAAGAAATTTATGAGGTGGCAAGGGAAGAAGATATGGATTAATCAGAAAAAATATTTTTAAGGGTCTTATCAAAAATAGGCAACAGGCCTAAGATGGATGTTCCAAGTTTTAGTGGGAGTTTGAAACCAGAAGAGCTCATAGACTGGATAACTAAGATGGATAATTATTTTGACCTTGAGTCTATTAAATGTAAAAATAAGGTAAAATATGCACGTACAAAACTTAAGGAACATGCCTCCTTTTGGTAGGATAAATTACAGATGGAAAGATAAAAAAAGGATAAAGAAAAGATCAAGTCATGGGACAAAATGATTATCAAACTAAAGGCTAAGTTTATGCCTTTAGACTACCATCTGAACTTGTTAAGGAATTTGCAAAATTTGAGATAAAAGGACATGAATGTGGTAGATTACATAGAGGAATTTTATAGATTAAGCATAAGAGCAGGGTGTGTTCATGAGGATGAAGAAAAAGTGGCTAGATATATAAATGGACTAAAATTCACTATTCAATATGAGATTAGCTTGATGCGGATGAAGACAATGAAAGAAGCTTACCAATATGCTCTCAAGGCTGAGGAAAAGTTAACAAGAAAATAGCAGGCAAATCTAAGAGGGAGATGCAAATATTCAACATTAGAGGCTAAATATTACAAAGAAGAAGAAGAAGTAGAAGCTGAATATGGAGATACCCTCATGCTAAGGAGAGTACTCTTAAAATCAGAGAGGGAACCAATAGACACCACAAAAAGGAGGAACTTGTTTAGGACTATTTGCAAGTCATAAGGAAAGTGTTGCAATATCATTGTGGATAGTGGTAGTACGAACAACTTGGTGTCCCAAGAAATGGTGGAGAATCTGAATTTGGAGACAACTGATCATCCAAGTCCTTACAAAGTTACATGGCTACAAACGGGACATCAACTTTTGGTAAGTAAGCAATGTAATGTTAAATTTCATATTGGAAATTATAAAGATGAAATATGTTGTGATGTTATGACCATGGATGCTTGCCACATCCTTTTGGGAAGACCTTGGAAATTTTGACCAGAAAGATCTCCATGATGGTGTAGCAAAAACCTACTCCATCATGAAGGATGAAAGAAAATTTATTATGAAACCATCAAAGGAACAACAAGAGAGAGGGCTGAAATGCACAAGTATGTGTTCTCATAGGAAAACAATTTCTAAAGGAGATGCAAGAAGAAAATTTGTGTTATGCATTGGTTGCAAAGACTCATCAAGATGGGAAAACAAAAGAAGAAGATGATTTACCAAGGGAAACCAAGGAAATATTGTAGGAGTATGAGGACATTATGATGAATGAACTTCTAAATGGTCTTCCACCAAATATAAGCATTAGTCATTGCATTGATTTGATACCATTAGTAAGCTTAACCAACAAGGCTGTGTATAGGATGAGTCCTGAGGAGAATGAGGAGATAAAAAAACAAGTACATGAGCTATTGGATAAAGGTTTGATCTAGGAAAGTCTCAGTTCATGTGTTGTTCTGGCAATGTTAGCACCAAAGAAGGATGGAAAGTGATGCATGTGTACTGATTCCAGGACAATAAATAAGATCACCATCGTATATAGGTTTCCATTACCTCGTATGGATGATATCATGGATTGCTTAAGTGGGGCTAAGTATTTCACAAAAATTGACTTGAAGAACGAATATCACCATATCAGTATTAGAGAAGGAGATGAATGGAAAACTTCTTTAAAAAAAAAGGATGGTTGTACGAGTGTTTTTTCATGCCTTTTAGGCTCACAAATGCCCCAAGAACCTTCATGATATTAATGAGTGAAGTGTTCAAACCTTTTCTTGGTAAGTTTGTAATTATTTATTTGGATGACATATTGATTTTTAGCAAGGAAAAATATGAGCATTTGCAACACATTTGGGCTGTCCTAGAGAAATTAAAAGAAGAAAATTTGTTGGTCAATCTTAAGAAGTGTGTGTTTATGAAAGAGGAGTTGGTCTACCTCGGTTTTGTGATCTCAAGGGAAGGATTACGAATGGACCCAGCCAAAGTGTAAGCAATAATAGATTGGCCAACACCTAGAAGTATGTTTGAAGCAAGGAGTTTCCATGGCTTATAAAGATTTTACAAAAAGTTGATCAGAACGTAAAGCATTTATGCTCCAATAACTGAAATAATGAAGGAAGAACATAAAGCATTCAAGTGGACAACAATAGTAGAGAATAGTTTCAACATATTGAAGGCAAAGGTAACCAAACAACCCATTCTTGCTTTACCTAATTTCAATAAAGTGTTTCAAGTTGATTGTAATGCAAGTGGGACAATGATTTGAGGTGTCTTAATTCTAGAGGATAGACCCATAGCGTATTTTAGTGAGAAGATAAATGATGCTAGAAGGAAATATTCAGTTTATGATCAATATTTTTATGCCATTGTTCAAGCTCTTAAGAAGTGGAGGCACTATTTGCTACCAAAGGAATTTTTTCTTTATACCAATCATCATGCACTTCAATACATAAACAACCAATTTAAGTTGAATCAATGACACATGAAATAGATTGAGTTTATTCAAATTTATTCATTTGTACTCAAACATAGAAGTGGAAAAAGTAATAGAGTGGTTGATGCTTTAAGTAGGATATGTTTGTTGCTGAGTAGAGTGATATTTAGTGTTGTTGGTTTTGAGGATATGAAAAACATGTATGCAAAAGATTTAGATTTTGGTGAAGCATGGGCAACATGCAAATCTCCCATTGAGGGGGATATGACTAAATGGTTGGATTATTTTATCCAAGAAGTTCTATTGTTTAAGTGGCAACACCTATGCATCCCTAGAGGATCCATGAGGGATAATATGATGAAGGAGAAATATGGTGGAGGTCTTGGAGGTCACTTTGGAGTGGAAAAGACATTAGAATAGTTAAAAGAATCTTATTATTGGCCAAGCATGGGAAGGGATGTGCAGCAAATGGTCCAAATATGTTCAATATGTCAATATGTAAAAGGGAGTAGCAAAAACACATGATTATATCTGCCTTTACCAATACCACAAAGACCATGGGAAGAGGTAAGTATGGATTTTGTTCTTGGGCTACCCAAAACTCAAAAGGGGAATGACTCTATATATGTGATTTTTGATAGATTCTTCGAAATGGCACATTTTATCCCTTGTAAGAAGTCAAATGATGCTACCCATGTTGCCAATTTATTTTTCAATGAGATAGTAAGGTTACATGGTCTACCTAGAAGCATAGTTTCTGACAGGGACACAAAGTTTTTTGGACACTTTTGGCGAACATTGTGGAAACAATTGGGAACCACTTTGAATTTTAGTTCAGCTTATCATACACAAATGGATGGCCAAACAAATGTGGTTAACAGAAGTCTTGGAAACTTGCTAATATGTTTAATTAATGGAAGACCAAAATAGTGGGATATAGTACTTGCACAAGCTGAGTTTACCTATAACAACTCCATCAATCGAAGCATGGGTAAGAGTCCTTTTTATATTGTCTATGGATTCAGTCCAAAGGGGGTGAATTAAGGGATAGTGCTAATGTAGGGAAGAAGAGTGTTGCAGCTAAATATTTCACTAACTACTTGCAAGAGTTACATCAAGAAATTCAAAATAAATTGGAGGTAAGCAATCAAAGGTATAAAGAGCATGAAGATTTAAAGAGAAGGGAGCAAGAGTTTGAGGTAGGAGATTTGGTATTAGCTCATCTCAAAAAATAAAGGTTTCCCAAAGGTACTCACAACAAAATAAAATGTAAAAATATTGGACCATGTAAGATCCTCCATAATTTTTTAGCGAATGCCTATGAGTTAGAGTTGCCTAGTGGAGTTGATATTTCACCTATATTCAATATGGCTGATATATATAGGTTCTATGATGGTGAAATCAATGAGAATAGAGGTAAAACTTATGATTTACATATCTCTAATCAATGGGAACAACAGTTACCAGCCATAAGAAGATATGAAATTGGTGAACTCGTTGACTCAAGGGTGGTGAAAAGGACCCGTCACAAGAAGTACAAGGAGTATTTGGTTCGTTGGAAAGGAAAAGATATGGAAGAAGCAAATTGGATACCATCACAAGAGCTACTCCAACATGGTTTTACACCATCATTTGAATTTTAATGAGTTTTCACCATCATTTGAATGTTCATGAGTTTTCCATCATGAAAAATTCTTCTTACCTAGGGTGTCTGATGTAGGAGCATCACCGAGTGAATTGGCAATCCTGCACACCAAAAAAAAAAAAGGAAAGAAAATATAGTATGTTTTAAATTTTTCTTATTTTTGTTGTATATTTTTGGTTTGTGGCCAAAATTTAATTATTTACATTAAGTAAACGGATTATATTTAGTTTGTAGCAAAACTAGAGAAAAAATAGCAATAAACATCATGGAGCCATCTCATTGAAAAAAAGCAATATAGTTGGATGAAATCATATCTATTCATATCTTCTAGGGGGAAGCACTGGGGTAGTGCACTATTGGCACATTTTGAGACCATTTTCTCAAGAAAATAATTTGCAGGCGTGGTGAAGTCTTGTGTTTTTTTTTTTATTTAATAAAAAAATCTGTATTCTTGTTGTCTATTGTGGTTTGTGAAATTGATATGATTTCTGTAGTTGGCATAGAGCTGCAATCTTCATAGTTTCATTGAAACTTTCAAAGTTGATATGCACTAATCACATTTTTAAACTACCTTGTCATTATTATCAATGGTACCCATAGCTATCAAATCAAAGGTTCCTATAATAATTATAATATAGATATGTTGAATATATTTATTATTTTTATCTTAAGACCTAGGATTAGGTTAGTAATTCCTTGAGTATTATGATTAGGATTATTATTTATCTTAGTTTATAAATAGAGGAGTTATGTTGTAGTTAAGATATTATTCATAGTTATTGCTTTAAGTCATTTCGACTCCATGTATGATACTTCTCCCTCTTTAAGTGGCTATGAGACTTTACCTTCTATAAGTGGCTAGCTTATGTATTGATTTGGAGTTTATAATTTAAAATTTATTGCATTATTATTTTTTCCTATTGAATTTAATTTATTGTTCTAGTGAATGTTTCATTTTATATGTTTGAGTTGTTTTGTTGTAGGATCAACATTCATTAGAATTTCAAAAAAATAACTCTTTAGCAAGAATATGGGTCAATTCACTTATGAGAAGGAGATGTTAGAAATCTTACATGTTGTAGATAAATAATTCATGGGGTGATGCTTCAACAAAAAAATAAAACATAGTAGTCTCAAGAAATTTCTAGAACGCTATCTCTCTTTTATTAAAGAGGATATTTCTTTATCAACTTATTGGGTTATAATTTTTCCATTGCATATAAAAAGAAAAAGGAGAATGTGGTGGCAAATATTTTGTATCACAAAAATTAGAATATTTTTGCCATCAATTCTATCTCCACTTCCCTTCCACAATAACATTCATAGCTTTGAGAGGGATGACATTCAGACCCTAAGATTGCTCACATCTTTCATGATGTAGAGACTATCTCTCTACTTCCTCTCTTGTTCTCATATATTTATGGGATCCTCTACAATAAGGATCAACATTATTTTCTTATGTCTTCCATAGTCAAGACTAGAATTTTATAGGAATTACATGCATCTCCATCAATTAAACATTTTTTATTTTAAAAAACTTATGAGCTAGAAAAACAATCATTTTATTGAAAAGTATTAAAAGTAGATGTAAAGACATTTTTTTGTTAAATGTGGGGTATGTAATTAAAACAAGGAGGACACCATTAATTATCTAGGATTTTTGTAATATTTTACTTATTCTTGATCTCCAATGAGAGAACATATCAATAGATTTCATCAAAGAGCTTCACAAATTTTAGGGAAAAACATGATTATTATGGTGATGAATATCCTTTCAAACTATGCTCATTTTTATTCCCTACAACATTGCTTCATGGCTAGTAAGGTTGCCAAGGTATTTATTATTTTTATTTTCAAATTGCATTGCATTCCCATATCCATTATTAATTATCATACCCTATTTTCACTTGTAATTTTTGGAAGTAGTTGTTCACTCTTATGGTACTCAACTAAATATTTCCTCTTATTATAATCCTTAGTCAAATATATACAAATATATTATGAATGTTACAACACCAATATAGCCAAGCTGGCTATATTTCCAATTGTCATTGATTTAATGATTTATTATTATTATTAGTTCTAGGTTGATTTAGAATGTATCATCTTATAATAAATAATTATAATTTTCATATTCACAAGGAATTATCTCTTCTAAAGCAGAAAATAACTAAGCCCTCCTAAAGTGACAAGAATATATTGTTTTTGCATTCACTTCTCTCTTCGTGACTTTATTGCATTCGTTCTTACATTTATTTAGCTTCAAGTGGTATCAGAGCCACCTTATTGGCAATGTGGGAATCAAATTTGTACAAGAAACCATTTCTATCAATATAGGAAAATACCAATGAAAATTTTCTACATCAAACAACGCTACTGGTTCTGCTTAAATTCATTCACATGGATTTGTTTTCTCTCTATATTTTTGGAAAAAAAGATATAGAACCATAAGTAATCATTGTCATCTCACAGGCCAAAGGTTAACATCCATTTTTTGGCTACCATCTTGAAACATATAGAATTACTCAACAGAAATCTCCTAGAAAACTTCTATCCTCCCATAGATACAGTTAAGTGGTTTTGCTTGATCAATATAGGTTTACATCCAATAATATATACAATGAATAAAAAATTATAAGCTAATCGTAAAACATCAGCTTATCATCTAAAGTATCCTCCTGAATATGTGTGTTTAGTGGTTTTTATGAATGGTATAGGGTTATTTATGCATCCATAGCTACACAAGGTCTATGTGGATTAGTTATATGATGGATTGCTACTACCTAAACCAAGCAGACGAGCTTCAGTTGATCACATGTATTTTTCTTATGACACTGCATCACTAAAAATATTATATTCTTGGTGGTCGACGCAATCTTCGTTATCAGTTGACAAAGGATGGTAGTTGTTCAAGAGCCAAGGATGTTATCTTTGTGGTTGGCACAATCTTCATTGAAGTTAGAAATAAGGAAGGGTAAGTTCACATGCATTATAATACATTCTTTTAAATATTCATATTCCATTCGCATACCATGCCTTCACAAAGAAAATCGGCAAGCATTACTTGAATCGTGAACAATAAAACAATAAAATCAAATTGGTAAATTTTCTAAGGTGTGTAAATTATTAAATATTGCAATCAATTAATTTTATGACAAGTATTACGTAATAAATTTTAAATTTTTGAATTAGCATCGGTTATTTAATCCCACAGAGGAGGTGTTAGTGATACAGTAACATTTAAATACATTCAAAATCATAATAATAGTCGTGACCACCTCTTGTGGTCACAACACAACCACATGTATGTTAACCTGCTTGTCCTCTAGTGTTGCATCATTTCATGCTTGTCCTCTAGTGCTTCATGCATCTTGTACTCTATCGCTTCATGCATTATTCTCTTCTTGTATTATAGTGCTTCGTGTGTCATTCTCTTCTTGTCCTCTAGGGCTTTGTGCATCGTTCCCTTGTATTATAATCTAGATGATTTCTAACCTGGTCATATTATAGTGCTTTGTGCATTCATTCCCTTGTAGTATCATCTAGCCTATTTTAAATCGCATTGTCCTCTAGTGCACCAGTGGCTAACCATTGAAAAAGTAATAAACCAATTTTGTATCAATATTCACATTCTGAATTAGCAGTTAATCACACATAAAATTGAAGCTAGTCATTGGCTATTTCGACATAGGAAACCAAATGTTAGACTATAAAAAGTAGGAACTAGCCATTGGGCCATATAGACGTTGCACAAAAAATTCAAAGTATCTGTTAAAGTAAAACATTGCTGAAAATTACCAAATTTTGATCAAAGTGCTCAAAATATCTTTTTCATTTTTTTGTAAAATTTATAAAGTAAGTGTATGTAAGACAGGTCGAATCGAGCACCAAACGGAAGATTATTTACTGCAAATAATCCAACCAAATTACCATTAAAATCACCAATATGACCTCCATGAAATAAAGGTACACAACATATTTCTCCCTTGCGTGTTAACAGTTTTAAACCCAACCATCCTTATACTAACCCCATAGCTCATTCTAACTCATCCAACTCATCCCAAGAAAATCTCACACATGAGAAAATAGTTATCCCCAATACACGCAAACAAGAATTACAAGTATGTTTGACTCAAATAATGACCAATATGAACAACATGTCAATAATGCTTGGAAAAATAGTAAATAAAAAAAACCAAGAAGCTCCTCCTTCCCCAAATAATTACCATACATAAAATGATAATGCAAATTAAGATATATAGGAATTTTATCAATATGCAATATGGCCTATAGGTGTTAATATTCTACGTACTGATATGCCCACCTTTGATGGTGGGGATTCATATGGTTGGTTAGCTAAAATGAAGGGTATCCTACACTTATATCGTATTCCTAAAGCTGAAAATATTTCTTACGCATCTTTCCAAATTAGATACAGAAGCTTACCAATGGTTCTCTTGGTAACAACATCAATATAATCGTCTCATATTATGACACAAATTTAGAGATATTTTTCTCAAAATATTTGACGAAGGTAGTTCTTCTTCCTACATTGTTCACCTATTGGACCTCAAACAAATTGGTTTTGTCCAATATTATGTTTCATAATTCATAAGTCTTCTCACTTACGTAGAAGTGATATATGGTTTAGTGGTGGTTTCTGCCTTTCGATATGGTTTAAAAGAAAATATTCAACTAGAAATGGACTTACATGATCCATACACTTTGGATGAAACTAAAAGGATTTCTAAAATTGCTAAAAAAAAAATTAAAATTGGACATCTTCTAGACGAGACTCTAATACACGTCCTCAATATCGCAACAATTCCTTCCACAAAAATGAACAACCATCAAGATGTTTTTTCTATAAATATTGTAATCATCATCCAAGAGATCAAGCATGTGTCCCAAGACAAACCTTTAAAATAGAATATGTTAATAACAACAAAGAATATGAAGTAGACGATGCCAATCAGCCAAAATCACCCATATATAAAGAAAAAATAGATAATAATTACACAATACCATAAGAGGGTACTATGGTTATATCAGTGTATGCTCTCATGTGATTAATAGATCACCATACAATTAAGATACTAGGATTTATTAGGCATGTAAAAATAAATGTGTTTATTGATTCAGGTAATACTCATAACTTTATCGACGTCAAGACTGCTAAAGCATTGAATTTGCACATTAATTCTTCCAACCAAGATAAGTTTTAAGTTTTAGTTACAAATGGAGGAAATGCTCAATGTATTGATGAAACCTCTTTAGTATTAATATAAATGGGAAGTTACGCATGGTGGGGAACTCCATTCATTATGAATTTGGGAATTTCATATGTTATTTTGGGTGTACAATGGATAGAACAACTTGACACTGTTAGTTTCAATTTCCAAAAAATATTTGTGGAATGGAAATAAAATGAAAATACTATTCAACTCCAAGGAATTCAAATTCCACCATCATAGGTAGTGATTTATCATAGCATGGAAAAAATAATAAGGAAAGGAGATTATGGATTCATAGCTCAAATCAACTACATGGAAATACAAGCACAAGATACAACAAAAATTACCTCAAAGGATCTTCAAGATACTATGGTTAACTATGATGAAGTTTTCAAGGAACCAAAAGGTCTTCCTCTCAAGCGATCTCATGACCATGCCATACATCTTATCCTTGGAATTCTTCCACCTAATGTACATACTTATTGATACACTCAATCTAAAAAAAAAAAAATTAAAAATATTATCCAAGAACTATTAGAAAATGGAGTCATTCATCATAGCACTAGTCCTTATTCATCACCAGTAGTGTTGGCCCATCGTAAAGATAATTATTTGCATATGTGTCCTGAATTTTGGACCCTTAACAAAATCACCATCAAAGAAAAATTCTCTATTCCTTTCATAGATGATGTATTAGATGAATTGCATGATGCTAATTTCTTCATAAAACTGGATCTACATTTAGGTTTTCATCAAATTAGAGTAAGAGATGAGGACATTCCTAAAACTACTTTTCGTACTCATGAATGTCGTTATGAGTTCCTAGCCATACCTTTTGGTCTCACCAATGAGAAAATATGCTCATTAGATTCATAATCATAATAAATTACAATTCTTTTATAGCACTCAAATCAGTTTGAAATCTCTACTATTATGGAGATATTACTTGCTCCTATTATGTTTAGAAATACTCTAAAGAATTCCCTATATGCTCTCACAACAAAAAATGATTTCCTCTCAAATAGTAAAGTTGGTGCAACTATATTTAAATGATTTTTAAATATTTATAACCTATATACTTTAGGTAATATACTCTAAAGTATTCTCTAGAGTCCAACATTCTTCCCCTTAAAGTTGAGAGGACTGACTACAAAGTCTCTCAACTTTATATACTGAGCTTTTGCAACTCCTTTGATGAATATGTCCGCTATGTTGTCTAAAGTGCTGCAATGTTGTAGCTCAATCACCTATTACTCCACCATGTCTCGAATGAAGTGATACTTCATGTCAAAGTGCTTTGACCTACTGTGGTGGATAGGATTATGTGCCAATTGGATGGCACTCATATTCTCACAATACAATCTTGTAGGACCACTTTGTATTTCTCCTATTTCTTCAAGTACTTTTATCAACCATAAAGCTTGGGTACTAGAATTTATGATGGCTATGTACTCAGCTTAATATATGATAATGCTACAACTATTTGCTTTTTGGAACTCCTGGTAATCAGTCCTAGCCCAAGACTAAAACAATTCCCTGAAGTAGATTTTCTATCATATATTACCGCCCCAATAATTATCACTAAAGCCAACTAATTTTACAAAATTACATTTGTGGTAATGAATCCCAAAATCTAATGTACCCTTTACATATCTCAAAAATATTTTAGTTGCTTGTAAATGAAGTTCATATGGATCAGCCATTTACCTTGAAACAAGAGAAACAACATATTGAATATCGGGTCTTGTGTTGGTGAGGAACATTAGACTCCCAACCATGCTCATGTAAGTGGTCATGTCAAATTTTGGTGCTCCATCATATTTGTTCAATTGGATCCCATGACCCATTGGAATTGCAACATGATTGCATTTCTCCATAGAAAATTTATTGATAATATATTGAGCATATTTGTGTTGAAATATGAAGATACCTTTATCTATTTGATGTACCTCCATGCCTAGGAAGTAATGCATTAAACCTATATATTTCATTTTAAATTATTTTATCATGGAGTTTTTTAATTACTCATTCATCTTAGCACTACTACCCATGAATATTAGATCATCCACATATAAGCATACAATGAGAATATATTTACCTTATTTTATGTAGTAGAGGGTAGATTCACTTTTGCTCCTAGTGAATCCATACCTTTGAAAGTAGCCATCAATGTGTGACTACCATACTCTTGGTGCTTTCTTGAGGCCATACAATCTTTTCTTTAGTTTGTAGACAAGGTGCTCCTTACCTTGTTCTTCAAATCCTTGAGGTTGTTGCATAAAAACCTCTTCATTCAAGTACCCATTGAGAAAGGCACTCTTTACATCCATGTGCTGAATTTTCCACCCTTTGTGGGCAGCCAAATAAAGTACTGATCTAATTTTCTCCTGTCCAGCAAGAGGAGCAAAGATCTCCTCATAGTCAATCCCATACTTCTGAGTGAGCCCTTTTTCTACAAGTCTTGCCTTGTGTCTTTCAATGCTTCCATCAACATTGAATTTGGTCTTTTAGACCCATTTGCATCCAACACATTTATTACCCTTAGGAAGCTCCACTAGGCCCCAAGTATCATTCCTTTTTATAGATGTCATTTCCTCTCTCATGGCTTGTTGCCATACATCATGAGCACTTGCTTTTTCATATCTAGATGGCTCTAGCTCTACACTAGTCATTGCATCATAATTGACTACATATCCCTTAGGCTCTTGGGAGTCATCATCACCATACATATGCAGATTTTCAAGTCTTTTCAAAACTACCTTCATTTCACTAGCTTAACTTCTAGTGTATATTTTCTGGAAATTCTTATCCAACATTTGAAAATATGGATGGTGCTGAAGTGTTCTTATACCTCTATATGGATAATCAATATCCATAGGTGAATAACTTACTGATCTCTATGGAGGACTTGGAATAGAATCTGTTGTACTTGAAGTAGTACTCATACTTGGGCTTGGAGGACTTACTTTGCTATTTTTGGGCTGCACTTGTTGCACTTGAGAAGAAATTGCATCATGAGATCCATCATCAAAAAAAAATTGATTACCCCATTATCCCCCATCATCAAAAATCACATCCCTGGAGAGTATAATTTTATGTGTTTTGGGATTGTAGATCCTATATGCTTTGGAAGACTCACAATATCCAACAAAAATACATGTTTTACTTTTGGGGTCAAGTTTCTTTCTTTGCTCATCAGGAATGTGGGCATATGCAAGACAACCAAAAATCCTAAAGTGTTTTACATTTGGTTTTTTGCCATACCATCCTTCATAAGGAGTAATACCATCTAAAATATAAGTAGGACTCCTATTCAAAATATAAACACTAGTTCTAACAGCATCAGCCCAATACATGTTACTTATATGCTTAGTTTGCAGCATTGATCTAGTCATTTCTACTATAGTGTGGTTCTTTCTTTCAGCCACACCATTTTATTGTGGGGTATGGACAATTGTGAATTGCCTTTTTATTCCACAATATTTATAATATTTTAGAAATGTATTTGAAGAATACTCTCCTCCTCTATCAGTATTGATACATTTTACAACAAACTCATTTTGATTCTCTACATTATTTTTGAAATCTATGAAACAATAAAAAGATTCATCTTTAGTTTTCAAAAAATAAATCCAACACATTCTAGAGAAATCATCAATGAATGTGAGAAAGTAAGAGTTGTTACCAATTATTTTGGTTTGCATTGGATCACAAATGTCTTAATGCACCAATTGTAGTGGATGGCTTGCTCTCCATGCTTATCCATTTGGAAAATTTTATCTTGAGTGCTTTACCAAATCACATCCTTCACACACCTCCTTGTGTTCTTCAACTCTTGGAAGTCCACTTACCATAGCTTGAGAAGTCAACAACTTCAAGCTTGCAAAATTAATATGACCAAATATCAAGTGCCAAAGCACACTTGGATTAGAAATAGCTACACTAGCAAGTTGACCACCTCCTTGTTACCAAAAATTAAGAGGAAACATCATATTCTTTGTCATAGGTACTTGTGTAATAAATCTATTACAATTATTTTTATCAAAAATGACACATTTTCCTTCATAAAAAAAAATCCTATAGTTCTTCTCCATCATTTGTCCAACACTAAGCAAATTATGTTGGAGTTTGGGGGTGTAATAGATGTCATTTACCTTCTTGGTGCCTTATTTTTTTGGAACCTCCATGGCTCCAATACCTTCAACTTGTAGTGCCTTTTCATCTCCCAATTTGATCTTTGATTTGTAGGAGGAATCCATTGTAGAAAAGAGCTCCTCTTTGCCACTCATGTTATTGGAACAACCAGTATCCAAAATCAAAGTTTCATTAATATTTTGATCTTATTTTCCATAGGTGAGGAACATATTTGAATAAGATCCTTCCTCTTCTCCATAGTTTTCATATTGACCTCTCCCATCTTGAGAAGCCTTGGACCAACAATATCTAGCAAAGTGACCAACCTTGCCACAATTGTAACAAGATTTATTTGATTTGTCACCTCCTCTTCCTTGATTGTCCTTGTCCTTGTCGTATTCCTTGTGCATTATCATCTTCTTTGGATGAGAATACTTTCTCATCACCTCCATAACTTTTAGATGTAGCACCTTGCAATATTTCTTCATGAGACATCAAAGAACCAATTAGAGCATCAAAAGTTAGAGTAGACAAATATTTAGACTCTTCAATAATTATAGCAATATGGTTCCATTTATGAAGAAGTTTTATCAACACTTTATTCACCACTAATTAAGTTTTTATGTCTTCTCCAAGGGTTTGCATTTTATTTAAAATGACTTTCACTCTCACACAATAATCTGCCACTCTTTCATCATCTTGCATCTTGAGTTTCTCAAAATATCTCTTCAAGGTTTGAAGCCTCACTATTGATCCCTTGATAGATATCTCTCAAGACTTTCCATGCTTCTAGGTTTTTTGGACAAGGAGCAATCCTTGGAAATATACTTTTTTTCAAAGATGCTTGGATATGGTAGAGAGAAAATGAGTTTTTCTTTTGGGTATCCTTTTTATTGGTTCTATCAACTATCCTCGAGGTGGTCCAATATGCAGGTTCATTGTAGTATTCTTATATAATATCCCATAACCCCTTGCATATGAGTAAGGCTCTCATCTTAATGGACCAATACTCGTAATCTAACCCCTTAAATTCAAGAATGGAAAGATTTTTATATGCAACCATTGGTGCTAATAAAAAAATTTGGAATAATGTAGATAGCTTCTAATACATTTTTTTTCAATAAATAATAGTAGAAGATCTTCTTTTACTTAATTGACTCAACCTGTTAAGTCAATATCTCAAAATTAACCTCTAATTGCAAAAATACATGCTTCTTTTTATTTACCAAAGTCTCAAGCACAAAATTTATCATAAATCATCCAATACTGATTGAAAAAAAAATTAAAATTTTTCCTGTAGACTTCTGATATTGTATCTGAAAATACACTAAATTTCAGAAGCAAATTCACACAAATGAGAAATATGTGATCAATTTACTTTTGCCCTTTCTAGATCTTAGAGTGTTTTTCAGACAACCTCAATGTTTTTCACATAAATCAATCCATAAAGCTCCAAAATTTCTGAAAATTAAAATTTGTATTCTTGAGACAATAATCTGAAAACCCTATAAATTTTAGAAGAAAATTCACAAAGGTGAAAATGATGTGATCATTTACTTTTTCCATTTTTATCACAATTTCGGATCTAGGATTTTTGAAGAAAAAATCAATATTCACACAAATCAATCAATACAGATCAAAATGACCTGAGAAAATGTATGAATTATTATTTTATCTAAATAATATTTCTTCCAAAATTTGAGAAGCAAATACCATGTCTTCCACCTTATACAACCATTTTATTGAAAAACTGAAAATGCTAATAAAATCAACAAATTAGCTCTAAATCACTTGAAATGTTGACTCCATCCTATTTATACAATTATATAACAACCCTAAAAATTTCATAAGCAAATACATAAATATGCATGAGATATTAATTATTTACTCGAGCTCTTCCTTGCAACTCTACTGAGTGCTGGCCACTTGAGTTTCTCGGACAAAGTGTATGCTTAAGATCTCTTCACACCACTCTCAATAGGTTTTGATCCATCTAAGAAAACCTCCTCTGATATCAAAATGAGAAAATATGCTCATTATATTAATAAGCATAAGAAATTACAATGCTTTTATAGCACTCCAATCGGTTTGAAATCTCTACTATTATGGAGATCTTACTTGCTCCTACTATGTTTAGAAACACTCTAAACAATTCCCTATATGCTCTCACAACAAAACTGATTTCCTCTCAAATAGTAAATTTGGTGCAACTATATTTAAATAAATTTTAAATATTTAGAACCTATATACTTTAGGGAAGATACTCTAAAGTATGCTCTAGAGTCCAACGAACAATGCCCCCTCCACCTTCCAAAGTCTCATGAACCATGTCTTTCATCCATTTCTTCACAAATTTGTCTTAGTATTCTTTGATGATACTTTAATATATAGTAAATCATGGAAAGATTATTTTATACATGTGGTAAAAGTTCTTCATGTTTTACATAAGGAGAAACTTTTTTTCAAATGCTCCAAGTTTTCTTTTGATGTTCAAGAAGTTGAATATTTCGGTCATATAGTTTCTCATGAAGGTGTTAAAGTGGATCCTAATAAAATTAAAGTCATTCAAGATTAGCCTTTACCCAAAACCATTAAGAAACTTCATGGTTTTTTGGGCCTTATAGGTTACTATCACAAGTTTACAACTATGGTAAAATTGCAACTCCTCTCACAACCCTTACAAAAAATGATTTCTTTCACTAGTTGCATGTGGCTACTCAAGTATTCATAGAACTCAAAGAAGCTATGTGTACTACTCCAGTTTTAGCAACTCCATATTTTCACAAACCATTTGTTATTGAGTGTGATGCTTCAGGAACATGTATTGGGGTAGTATTAATGCAATATGGGTATCCCTTGGTATTTGAAAGTAAGCAACTTTTAGGTAAAATTTTGGTAAGGTCCACATATGAGAAGGAAATATTGGCTATTCTACATGTAATAAAAAAATGGAGACATTACTTAATCATTAGTCGCTTCATCATAAAAACGGATCATAGTAATCTTAAGCACTTTCTAGAACAACACTTTTCCTATCCAGAACAAAACAAGAGGCTGATAAAGTTATTAGGATATGATTTCATTATCGAGTATAAGAAGGACAAATAAAATGTGGTAGCAGATGCATTATTCCATAAATATGAAGATGAATTTTCTATCAATACCATTTTGGGTCCTTTTCTCAATGGGTTTCTCAGCTCCAAAAATAATGGTTAGTGAACATCGAGACTACTCAAATTATTCAAGATTTGATTCTAGGATCATCCAAGTATCCTCATTTTTCATATAGTGATAGGGTGTTAAGAAAGAAATATTGCATTTACATCCCACAAAGTTCCACTATTAAATCCATTATCCTTGAAGAATCACATGCTTCACCATCAATAGGGCACTTAGTATTTTTGAAGATATATATGTGGGTAAAACAATATTTTTATTAGAAAGGATTAAAATATGGTATCCAAACATTTGTGGCTGAATGCGAATGCCAATGCAACAAGGGTGAAATAGTCAAATCTCCAGGACATCTTCAACCATTACCAATTCCAGATAGCCAGTGGGAACACATATCAATGGATTTTATTTAAGGTATTTCTAAATATGAAGGTAAAATAGTGATTTTTGTGGTAGTAGATCATCTCTCCAAGTATACTGACTTCAATTCTCTACAACACCCATATTCAACAAGCAAAGTGGATAAGGTATTTATGGACTCCATTTTCAAGTTACACGAAATGCTCAAAAATATTGTAAGTGATCGTGATCCCATATTTATTAGTAATTTTTGATGAAAATTATTCCAACTAAGTGGTACCAAATTAAACATGTCTTCTACATACCATCCTCATACTGATGGCCAAACTAAAATTGTTAACAAATATTTGGGTACTTATTTATGATGCTTTGCTCAAGATGAGCAGTATCATTGGAGTCACTGGATGTCATTAGCAAAATGGTGGTACAACACTTCGTACTATTACTCCATCAATATGTTCCTGTTTGAAGTATTGTATGGGGTAAAACCACCAGCAATAGCAGATTATGTTCCAGGTTCTTCCAAAGTATCTCAAGTAGATGATTAGTTCTAGTACCAACAGATAATGCTTAATATTCTTAAAGAAAATTTGATCCAAGCACAAAATCGTATGAAGCAACAACAAGATTTAAATAATTCAAGATAATTAAATATAGGAGATATGGCTTTATTGTGTCTGCAACCTTACAAACAGTTGTCATTAAAGACCAAGACTAGTCAAAAGTTGGCTCCAATATTTTATGGTCCTTACAAGATGGTGCATCGCATAGGCGAAGTGGTATATTAGCTAAATGAAACAAGGATAAAACCATTAAATATCTAGGATTTTTGTAATATATTACACATTCTCAATCTTAAATAAGAGAACATGTCCATAGATTTCAACAAAAAGCTTTTTAAATATGAGGGAAAAACATGATTTTTATGGTGATGAATATGTTTATTTTTATTCCCTACAACATTGCTTCATGGCTAGTAAGGTTGCCAAGGTATTTATTGTTTTTATTTTCAAATTGTATTGCATTTCCATACCCATTTTTAATGATCATGATCCTATTTTCACTAGCAATTTTTGGAAGTAATTGTTCACTCTTATGGTACTCACCTAAATATGTCCTCTTCTTATCATTCTTAGTCAAATGACTAAAAAATATTGTGAACAATTGTATGGGTACTTACCTTCATTGTATCACCTTGGATAAACAGTATCAGTGGGATCACTAGCTTTCCATAGTCCAATGGTCATATGATAATTTTTACCATATTTTCCCTCAAGATATTTCTATTTTGGGCACTATAGGGCTAGAAACCTGCATTATTCAAAGACTATATCCCAAAATAATCTAAGATGATCCAAATAGACAATTTTTTATGAAATCATGATATTATAGTCCAACTCCTTAAATATAATCTATCTTAGGCCCAAAATCATATGAAGGAAAAATAGGACATGCATAACTCAAAGTGGTAATTTGTAATAGGATATTATATTTTTTATTTATAAATAATTATCCTTGAAGACCAAGTCCAGTAAAAAATTAGCCACTTAGTTTTATGGCCCCTACAAGGTGGTTGTCACATTAGGAAAGTCATAGTTGGAGCTTATTCAAACTTCTTCCATCCATATTTTTTTCATATTTATTATCATAATAAGATTATTTTCTAGAAATATTATTTTCTAGATAGAGTTTTTAATACTTAATGAAGAAAATAAATTTAATCTCCACCTGAAAGTAGTGTTGTAGTCCAATTTCCATAATCTACAATTTTACTAGATTCAGGGATTGTTGGCAATTTTGGGTACTTTGAGTACATTGCATTTGCTCAAGTGAATAAGTTGTCATTGATGTCAAGAAGATTTTGAAGGAATTTGATTTTATGAAGGTTACGGCATGATAGTTTCAAAGGTCTTTTGCAAACCCCAAGCTGACAGGTTCGAAAGAAAGTAAGTTGGAAAAGTGTTGCGATATCGCAACATGTCGCATTTTTGCGACTTAGGCAGGAGAGAGAAAGCTTTTTAGAAAAGTGTCGTGATATCGCGACATGTCGTGTTTTCACGACTTAAGTAGGAGAGAGAAAGCATTTTAGAAAAGTGTCGTGATATCGCGACATGTCGTAGTTTCGGAACTCAAAGAGGAGAGAGAATGTACGGAGTCATAAATGTCACGATTTCGCGACATATTGCAAGGAAGGTTGTACGGACGAAAAAGTGTCATGATTTTGTGACATGTTGCAGGAGAGAGAGTCCGAAAGAAAAAGTGTCATGATTTCACGACATGTTGTAGGAGAGAGAGTTCGAAAGAAAAAGTGTCACGATTTTGTGACATAATGCAGAAGAGAGAGTCCGTAGTGTGAATTGTCGCAATTTCGTGACAAGTTCGAAGAGAGAGAAAGTAACATGAAAAGTGTCACAATTTCGTGACATGTTGTAGAGTTTGAAGTGAGAATTGTCATGATTTCATGACATGCTACAGATTTCAAAGTGAGAACCGTCGTGATTTCGCGACATGCTACATATGAAAATGTTCCAAGTAAGAACTATCACGATTTCACGACATATAGCAAAGGAAAGGTTTCAAAGTAAGAAATGTCGTGATTTCGTGACATGTTGAAGAGAAAGCGTACAGATGCAGAAAGTGTCACAATTTCATGACATGTTAAAAAGAAAGCGTACATATGTAGAAAGTGTTGATTTTGTGACATGTTGAAGAGAAAGCACATGGATGCAAAAAGTGTCACGATTTTGTGACAGTTTGAGATGGCAGCATACGGATGGAGAAAGTGTCATGATTTCGTGATAGAAACTGGAAGCAAGTCTTCTATAGGAGAAGTGTCATGATTTCACGACAAAAGCAGAGAGGAAGGCTATGAAGACAAAAGTGTCACGATTTCATGATAGAAGTGAAGATGACGACAGCAAAGGCAGAAGTGTCAAGATTTTGTGACAAAAGTAGAAAGGAGGTCGATGAAGGGAGAAGTGTCGCGATATCGTGACAAAAGCAAATTTGATGCTGACAAAGATAGAAGTGTCACGATATCATGACAAGAGCTTAGTGGAAGTCGACAAATGTAGTAGTGTCACGATATCATGACAAAATCCAAAAGAAAGTGTACAGAGGAAAAAGTGTCGCGATATCACGACATGTAGTTTCGCAAGAAAAGCTATAGAACCATAGAGGCGGTTGAAGCCGACAAAGTTAAATGTGAGCCGACAAAGTTAATGGTTCAGCTGACTAAGTTTAAAGTTTTGATCTTGAGAAATTTTGTTATAAAAGGAGGGCTATTTTGAGATTTGTAGTGTTCAGCTGGTGAAAGTTAAGACCACGGTGCACAGAGAGCGAGTCATGTTGAATCAAGCTAAGTGCGAAGTAAGAGCGCATAGAGAGCAAAAAAGCAAAGTTTTGTGAGTTGCAAGGAGTCATGGTGAATTGTTCCAAGTGTTGCTATGATTGCGCAAACAGTGCAAAGGTTGGGGTTCGACCAAGTGCAGCTGTGTTTGCGTAGAGAGAGCTTAAGGACAATTTTGTGTGAGCTTTTCTGAGAGCTTACAAGCAGATTTGAGACAAGTCTTTGTGAAGACTTGTGGATAGCTTTTGGCAAGCCTTGTGAGAGCTTGTGAGTAGGTTTAGGACAAGTCCTTGAGAGGGATTTTTGGATAGATTTGAGCAAGCTTTTGTTGAGCTTGTGGAGCAGTTTGGGCAGGTTCTAGTGAGAACTTGCAAAGCAGATCTGAGATAATTCTTGGTGAAGACTTGGGTGAAGATCAAGCAAGCTTTAGTGAAAGCTTGTGAACCACTTTTGTGAACCAGATTTGAGGACCAGTTGAGGACAAAGATTGGTGTAGATTCGAGGACATTTGTGCCAGATCGAAGGACTATGTTTGGTGCAGACCAGAGAAATATTTGAGGACATTTGTGTCGGACCGAAGGACTATGTTTGGTGCAGACCAGAGAAAGAGAACAAGTACATTTGTGCTAGATCGAAGGACTGTGTTTAGTGCAAATTCGAGGACCAGCTTTGAAGGTGATAGAGTTGAGGACAAAGGTCTCCAGCCAGAGTAGGGAGAACATGTGTCTTTTGTGGATAGAGTTCCATTTGCTAAGGGTAGTGAAGGCAAAGGTTTTCTAGACGATCACTAGCCAGAGTAGAGCTAGGGGATTTGTGTCTCCTATGGGTTGGTGCCCACAAACTCGAGATTAGGGGATTGGTGTCTCCTTTGGGTTGGTGCCCATAAACATTGTTATTGGGAAAGGTATTCCTAGAATTTGGATTGATAAAATTTAGTGAAAGTTTTATCCGTGGATGTAGCCCAGCCATTCTGGGTGAACCACGTAAAAATTGGTGTCACTTTGTGGATGATATTATGCATTGTTTTGATATTGTTGTGGGTATATTGCTTTACTATTTTGTAATATAAAGAAATAAGTAAAAAAAGGTCTTATACTATTCACCCCCCCTCTCAGTATAAGCTTGTGTTCTTCAATTGGTATCAGAGCAGGTTCCTTCAAAAATTTTAACAGCTTGAAGGAAAAGCTAGCAAAGAACACAACGGATTATTCAAGTGGCAATGTAGCACCTATTCTTGATGGGTCATATTTTGGTCTTTGGAGTGCAAGGATGAAGGTTCATTTAATGGCACTTGGGAATGAGGTTTGGGAAGTATTTGAATATGAGTACAATATTCCTGAACATGGTCCTTATACTAAAGAAGATATGCTCCTACATCACAGAAATTCAAAAGCAATGAATGCAATCCTGAAAGGCTTACAGAAATCTCACCAAAGTGATTCACTATAAGACAACTAGTGAAATGTGGAAACAGTTGAAGGTGGTTCATATAGGTGATGCAAATGTCCGAAATGCCAATTTGAGACACTTCAAAGGTATGTTTGAACAACTCCAAATGAATGATGATGAAAATATTAGTGACTACATGCTTCGTATGGATGAGATTGTTAACTCCATGAAAAACTTAGGTCTTGAGCTTGCTGAAAATGATGTTTGTGATAAGATTTTAAGATCTCTTCCTAATAGATTTAGTGAAAATATTTCTGCTATTGAGGAATCTAAAGATTTGGATAAGTTGAAAAAGGATGAGCTCCATAGTATACTTGCAGCATTTGAGTTGAGAACTCGGGTGAAGGTTGATGTCAAGAAAGAGGCAGCTTTCAAGGCTACCAAGAAATCCAAGGGTAAACAGCTTCAAGAGAGTGATGAGTCTTCTAGTGATGAAGAGGCATATTACATCAAGAAAGGCAAGCTCTCTAGAAAGCATAAAAGCATAAAAAATATAAGATGTTTTAATTGTGGAAAGTTTGGTCATTATGCTACTGACTGTACTATTTCCAAGAATGAAAGTGATGAAGAGAAACAGTATTTTAAGAGCAAGGATTCTGAAAAGCACAAGCATCATAGAAAGAACAAATATGAGCACAACAATCAAGGAAATAGGTATTCTCACAAGCACAAGAAGAGTTTCTACCTAGACAAAGCAAGTAAGTGTTCGAGTAGTGATAGTGAAATTTCTTCGAGTGATGATGAAAATGAGATGTTTATTTCAAAAAAAGAGGAAGAACCGAAACATAGATTCATTATCATGAAATGTCTTAGATGTGGAAATTTTGGTCACCTTGAGGATGATTGCACAAATAATGATTTGGTTTCTAGTATGTATGAGGATGCTTTAGAAATCTATAAGGAAGATGCTTGTATGGTTTTTGAAAAAGGTAGCACCTCTAATGATAAGAAATCTGAAAAAGGCTTTGATGATTCAGAAAGCAAACAAATAAAGGATCTTGAAAGTGAACTTACTAACGCTCTTAGTGCTTTGAAAAAGGAAAGGAAGAAGAATGCTAGACTCAAGTATAAGTTAGATGAATGTTGTATGGAGAGATATGATCTTATAGAAAATATTGATTTCTCTATAGCTAAGACACAAAAACTCAAGGATGAGTTAGAGTCTAAGGTTCTTGAGTATAGTGAGTTGGAACAAAAAATGGCTTCTTTGAAAGAAGAAACTAAAGAGTACAAGGATAAACTTTACAAGTTTCAAGATAGCTCCAAAAGGGTTAAATCTCTCATAAAAGGTCAAAGAAAGACAACAGATAAAACAGGTCTTGGTTTTGGTAAGAAACGCAAGGAACAGGTTGGGGAATATAGTAAGAGATTCCAAAAAGAAGAGAGTTCTGATGAGGAGAGTATTTCAGAGAAAGAGTCCATGAGTGATAGATGCACAGAAACAAAAAATAAAGTTCAGAATGAGAAGAAGTTTTTGGGACCCAAGAGGTCAAATAGAAGAAAATTTCAAGGCAGATGTTCTGCATGTCACAGGTTTGGTCACATGGCTACACATTGCATGGCTCAAGTGAAGAAAGTAAACGAAAATTTCAAAAGTGCTAGTTTATTTCAATGGTATTTCTACTCTTGTCAACAGTTCGAGCACAAGGCAGTCTATTGTGAGGTAAATAACAAAAATAGGTTTGATCAAAACAGGCTTGGCCAGAACAATTTTGGTCAGAACAGGTTTGGGTAGGACTGGCGGATTCAAAAAATAGGTATTCCTAAAAGAAATAACATTGTTACTTGTTATAAGTGCAACAATAAAGGTCACACAGCTAGACAGTGTAGATCTGAACTTCCAAGGTATAGGAACAGGAACAGTGGTATGAACAGGTCCAAGGATCAAGGCATGGACAAGAATAGAGATGAGAACAATGACAAGAATAGGAATATGGACAAAGAGTTCAAGAGAAGGCCTGACAAAGAAGTTATAGATGCTGATGATGATCAGTGCCTAATGGGAGTTTTACTCCCACCCCAGAATTAATCACCTCATCAGGAGGTGGGGGAGGGACTAAGCTAAGAGGCTCATTCTTAGTCCTGAGCCCCAAAGGTGATCCTTTGCCATTGATGAAAAAGGGGGAGAGATATGAGTAAGGGGGATAGCTTCAAGTGAAGAGGAAAGCTTCAAGTCAGGGGGAGCAAAACTTCAAAGGAAGATTATTAGTTGTTAGCACAGTTGGTTTCAGTTTTGGCTCTTGAGATGTGTTTGTTGTAAAGGTTTGCCATCAATGACAAAGGGGGAGATTGTTGGCAATTTTGGGTACTTTGAGTACATTGCATTTGCTCAAGTGAATAAGTTGTCATTGATGTCAAGAATATTTTGAAGGAATTTGATTTGATGAAGGTTACGACATGACAGTTTCAAATGTCTTTTACAAACCCCAAGCTGACAGGTACAAAAGAAAGTAACTTGGAAAAGTGTCACGATATCGCGACATGTCGCATTTTAGCAACTTAGACAGGAGAGAGAAAGATTTTTAGAAAAGTGTCACGGTATCGTGACATGTCACGTTTTCGCGACTTAAGTAGGAGAGAGAAAGAATTTTAGAAAAGTGTCACGATATCGTGACATGTCGCAGTTTCGCGACTCAAAGAGGAGAGAGAATGTATAGAGTCAGAAATGTCATGATTTCATGACATATTGCAAGGAAGGTTGTACGAACGAAAAAGTGTTGCGATTTCGTGACATGTTGCAAGAGAGAGAGAGTCCGAAAGAAAATGTGTCACGATTTTGCGACATGTTGCAGGAGAGAGAGTTCGAAAGAAAAAGTGTCACGATTTCATGACATAATGCAGAAGAGAGAGTCCATAGTGTGAATTGTCATGATTTCACGACAAGTTCGAAGAGATAGAAAGTAACACGAAAAGTGTCACGATTTCACGACATGTTGTAGAGTTCAAAGTGAGAACTGTCATGATTTCACGACATGCTGCAGATTTCAAAGTGAGAACCATCGTGATTTCGTGACATGCTGCAGATGAAAATGTTCCAAGTAAGAACTGTCACAATTTCGTGACATGCAGCAAAGGAAAGGTTTTGAAGTAAGAAATGTCATGATTTCATGACATGTTGAAGAGAAAGCGTACGGATGCAGAAAGTGTCATGATTTCACGACATGTTAAAAAGAAAGCATACGGATGCAGAAAGTGTCATGATTTTGTGACATGTTGAAGAGAAAGCACACGGATGTAGAAAGTGTCATGATTTCACGACAGTTTGAGATGGCAACATACGGATGGAGAAAGTGTCACGATTTCACGACAGAAACTAGAAGCAGGTCTTCTATAGAAGAAGTGTCACGATTTCATGACAAAAGCATAGAGGAAGGCTATGAAGACAGAAGTGTCATTATTTCGTGATAGAATTGAATACGATGTCAACAAATGCAGAAGTGTCACAATTTCACGATAAAAGTAGAAAGGAGGTCGATGAAGGGAGAAGTGTCACGATATCACGACAAAAGCAAAGTTGATGCTGACAAAGATAGAAGTGTCGCGATATCACGAAAAGAGCTTAGTGGAAGTCGACAAAGGCAGTAGTGTCAAGATATCACGACAAAAGCCAAAAGAAAGTGTACGGAGGCAAAGGTGTCACGATATCGCAACATGTTGTAGTTTTGCAGGAAAAGCTACAGAACCACAGAGGCGGTTGAAGTCGACAAAGTTAAATGTGAGCCGATGAAGTTAAGGATTTAGCAGACTAAGTTTAAAGTTTTGATCTTAAGAACTTCTATTATAAAATGTGGGTTGTTTCGAGATTTGTAGTGTTCAGCTGGAAAAATTTAAGACCGTGGTGCACAGAGAGCGAGTCGTGTTGAATCAAGCTAAGTGTGAAGTAAGAGCGCATAGAGAGCAAAAAAGTGAAGTGTTGTGAGTTGCGAGTCATGGTGAATTTTTCCAAGTGCTGCTATGATTGCACAGATAGTGCAAAGGTTGGGGTTCGACCAAGTGCGGTTGTGTTTGCATAGAGAGAACTTAAGGACAATTTTGTGTGAGCTTTTCGAGAGCTTACAAGAAGATTTGAGACAAGTCTTTGTGAAAACTTGTGGACAGCTTTGGGCAAGCCTTGTGAGAGCTTGTGAGAAAGTTTAGGACAAGTCCTTGAGAGGGATTGTTGGACAAATTTGAGCAAGCTTTTATTGATCTTGTGGAGCAGTTTGGGCAGGTTCTAGTGAGAACTTGCAAAGCAGATCTGAGACAAGTCTTGGTGAAGACTTGGGTGAAGATCAAGCAAGCTTTAGTGAAAGCTTGTGAACCACTTTTGTGAACTAGATTTGAGGACCAGTTGAGGATAGATATTGGTGCAGATTCGAGGACATTTGTGCCAGACTGAAGGACTGTGTTTGTTGTAGACTAGAGAAAGATTCAAGGATATTTGTGCCAGATCGAAGGACTATGTTTGGTGCAGACCAGAGAAAGAGAACGAGGACATTTGTGCTAGGCCGAAGGACTGTGTTTAGTGCAAATTCAAGGACCAGCTTTGAAGGTGATAGAGTTGAGGACAGAGGTCTCCAGCCAGAGCAAGGAGGACAGGTGTCTTCTATGGATAGAGTTCCATTTGCTAAGGGCAACAGAGGTAGAGGTTTTCTAGAGGATCACCAGCCATAGCAGAGCTAGGGGATTAGTGTCTCCAGTGGGTTTGTTCCCATGAACTCGAGATTAGGGGATTGGTGTCTCCTTTGGGTTGGTGCCCATAAACATTGTTATCAGTAAAGGTATTCCCAAAATTTGGATTGATAAAATTTAGTAAAAGTTTTATCCGTGGACGTAGCCCAACCATTCTAGGTGAACCACGTAAAAATTGGTGTCACTTTGTGGATGATATTGTGCATTGTTTTTATATTGATGTGGGTATATTGCTTTACTATTTTGTAATATAAAGGAAAAAGTAAAAAGAGGTCTTATACTATTCACCCCCCCTCTCAGTATAAGCTTGTGTTCTTCATGGATTCCTTATTAAGTCATAGGATCTTCTAGAAGAATATGCAACATTAGATCCTATGATAATCTCCTAGTCATTTATAGATTTGAGTATAAATATTTTCAAGGGGGGTGATATTTTATGAATCCAATATAGTCATATTAATTATCATTACTAGTGTTACCTTTGGGTCTTAATGTTACATTAATAATCCCTTAAATGGGATTTATGGCATGGTTGAAACATCATTTATACTTGTATTCCTTATTTGCTTCTATTGCATGCTCTGAGCATTTAGATCATAGTCCCATGGCATAGTCCTACATGTGTAATTTATGTATATACCTCCTACTATTAAAATTTATAGTAATGATGGTGTTTGTGGTCCTTATGAAATAATAGCTCCATATGATATTCAATAATCTCCTACTAACTCCTAATTTTGGATAACAAGAAGAGAGAGAGGAAGAGACTACAATTTTATGAGAATAATTTGAAGATATTCTTTTGACAAAGTAATAAGGCTATGTACTTCACTATTGTCATTGCATACACATTTTCTAGTAAAACCTAGGCATTATTGGTCTATAAAAAACATTAAAACAAAATAAAAATAGTTATTTTGATTCAATATTGTAGTGCTATAAAATATTTCAACATAGATGATAAGGTGTACATATAAATACAAGGGAAATGAGAAAGAAAAATGATAAAAAAATAAATATATGTATGAAACATTTACAACCTACTAGCATTTTGGCTAGAGGAAAGGACATCCTAGGAGGAATTCAATTTCCACCACTTCTTGGGATATCCTCCATCACCATCATTGTTATTATTGTGAGCACATGGAAGATAAAGAGGATACAATAAAATATAATCCATAGTCATAATAACATATGTACTTTGATTTGTAAAATTGAGAGAGAGTTTGTAGGGTTTATAGTTGAAAATAAAAAATGGATAATATATAAAATAAAAGAGGCGATTTCATTCAATATCTAAAAATAGAGGATAAAAACGCATTCCCTAAAATATGTAAATGTAGGCATCCTTTTTTTCCTATTATATTAGCCATTCAACATGTTTTTGATCACTCTTTTGACCAATTTTATAGAATTAATAATTTGAACCTAAATTTGCGGTAAAAATATGTCATTAGCATTCTTATTAACAAAAATTAACCAAATCTTGTCCAAATTTTGCAAAAGTAATACCATTGAAAGTCTATCAAAAATTTCCTTCCAATTACTAGAAACAAAACTATTTTTAACCATCATTTGAACCTTAAAAATACGTGAGAACAAAATTGTTGTGTTGTAAAAATACCATGGTGTTTTTGTGATCATTCAAGGATACCCATAAACAATTATGTATGAAGATAATTTTTTTGTAGACATTCAACCTTTTTCAAGAATTTGAAATTTTTGCAAGCATTCAACAATTTTGTGAGCCCTTGACATTTTCACAAAAGCACCACAAAAGTTTTAATTTTAGTAGTGTGAATCCCAATCATCACTAGTTCCATTGATTTCACATGCAATTAACTAAATCCTATGTTTCTTATCTAAAATACCAATCAAAGGTGTTTAACTATGGTCGATCTCGGCTTAGGGCTTTTGCCCTTTTAAACGGTGGGACAGCCCGGGTTTCAGGTAAGGATGCAGCGATTACAGATAGATAGGACCTTGGAATGAAAAGGGAACTTTTCAAAGCAAAGCAAAGTGTACCCCTAAGGGTTTAGTAGTCGGAGTCACTTCGTCACTTTCGTCTACCCATCAGCGGGCCTCCTCCAGTTACTCAGGGACTGTCGATTCAAACATGGGGGCCCTTTTAAGAGCCCTTTGAAATGGTGGGGGAGGGCCCCCATGCCCATGTTTTAAAAGGGAAAGGGCATCCATAACCGTAAAAAGGATAGAGAGGGCGGCTCTTTGAAAAATCCCATAATGTGATCGTTTCTTCACCGAGAGCCGGGCCAGATAGAAAGAGCCTAAAAAGTGATTCTTTCAAGGCCCACCCAGCCACCTGTCATTACACACTCGTGACCACAACTCCATCTATTGTTTAAAGATCTTATGTATGAGCGGTGCTCTCTCTTCACGCCCTCTCTTTGAACCTTGTAAATGATCGAAATCACAGATAGAAACTTAGTGCCGTTTGATGAGTAACTAAGAACGAGGGAGAGGGATACAGGAAGAATGAAGTAATGGAAGAGAAAGTAATTGCTAGTAGTAACGACTTGTCACGATCCATTGGTTTATATATCATCCATGTTCTAGGTGTATCGAAATACATTATTTTCACCAAGCGTATATAATAAAATTGAGTGAAAGGGTCCGCCCCGCGACGAAGGGTACTAACTGCCCCAAGACCAAGGGGGTACTAACCAACTGCCGAGTCCTCTCCGAACCGCAGGAGATAGTTGCCCATCATACGGCTCACCAGCTTCACTTGCTCCCTCTCTATTTTAAAGGGTCGGCTCGCCCGTCGGCTTGAAAAGAGAGGGAAAGATCACGTCTCTATTTTGTTTTTTGTTTTTTTCGGAGCTGCCGAATTCTTTTGAAGAGGAGCGTGCGGGGGATAAAGAAGCAGGATGAATTACGGCACAGATCTTAAGTAGTTGAATCTGGGCACTGCTACCCATTGATCGGTAAGTGAGTGAGTGAGTGAGTAAGTAGCAAGTGGTTCCCTTTAGTATGTTAGTTACGCCCGAGCAGTAAACCGTTCAAATATTGTGTAGTTCCCATACAAACCCTGTTCACCGCCGATAGACTAGAATCTTCCATTCCACACGAGCCTTCCTGCGGCGTGGTGGCAGGAACGAGGATTGGCTCGGGTCAAATCCGCAAAGGTCAAATACATAGGCCCCTTCCCCTCCGAGTTGTCCAGAAGCCCTCGGAGCGAAGGGTTAGGCGGGTAGTACGGGCCCTCTGACTTCCTATGTGCTGTGTGTGCGGCTTTCGCGAAGCGGATGAGGGCTGATAGTCTCGCTATGCATGCGCCTCTCGCCAGAAAGAAACCGAAAAAACTGCCTCTAGCCTCTATTTAAAGAAAGCAGAAAGCTGCCCTCGCTCACTCCCTTGGAATAGAGAGGAGATAGAGGGCAAAAGCTCGACCGCTCTCTATCTCTCTATTTAAAAAGGGGGGAATCCCTCTCTATTTTAAAAGGGCTTCAAGGTAAGCGAGTGCCCCAAAAAGCGGCTTTTAAAATAGAGGGGAGAGCTTACCTTACCTTATAAAAGTGGGGGTGGGGGGGTTCAAGTCATTATCCCTCTTAAGAGAAATGATCTCTCCGGTTCTCGGCCCCAAGTATGGCTATTGAAGGAGATCGACCGATAAAGAATCGGGAGAGATCAGGAGGTCGAGGCCCCCCACTTCTATAAGGGTTGGTTGCGCCTTTTAAAACTACTTAAGAGGGGGAGGGAGAGCGCACTCTGGATATGCACTCAACCTTAATTTCTGTATATCGGTTGAGGGTCGCTTTTCAATTAATGAGCTCTTTTTTAAGACATCCTTAGAATTAGAAGATCGGTTTAGGGCCCCTTTTAAAACAGAGAGGTTCGCTCTTTATTCCTTTAAGCTCAACCTTTTGAATAAAGAGGAAATAAAGGCTCTTTAAAACTTATAAGGGTTGAGGGCTCTTGAAAACTGGGCCGACGTTTCTTTATATATCGGTTGAGGGTTTGAGATTAAGCGTTTCTTTCCTCTTTAAAACTTATAAAGGTTAAGGGCTTACTTTTAAACAAGTTCTAAAGCTTTGAATAAGGATAGAGAGCGGACCTTTATTATATTATATTAAAACGCTTTGAATTCTATGGAGCCGGGGGAGTGAGTGCTCTCTATCTATAACCCTAAAAGCGGGAGAGAGAGGTTTATTTTGTTGTTAAGGAGAGCCCTCCTCCCCTATATTTCAAAAGGGCAAAGGGATCCCTTTCCATTCCTTTTTCAATCGGGTGGGAAGAGCTCTCTATTTTAAAGGGGGTTGAGCGCAGGGAGATGTATAGATAGACATCGATATACCTATACACGGATATATAGGTACATGGAGATACATATGCATCTATACAACTCCTTCGGATAGGGATCCGGAGGATATCTCTGAATGGGTAGGCCCAAACCCATGCAACTATTGATCAAGGGAATTAAATCCATACAAGATTGAGCTAACTATCCAATCAGGTCATATAACTAGCCTAAAGTGGACACATTACCTCCCTAAATTATGCTTTTAAAATCTATGTCATGCAAACCCTTTGTGGAGTTGACAATGTTGGTTTTCTTCTATAAAAACCCCTTTTGGGTGTACAAATGGCCAATAAAGAAATTTAATGATTGAATTTTTAAATTCTTCTATGAAGTTAGCAAGAGGTAAAGGAATTCTAGAGATATTATTAGAGTTCTATTTTTTGTTTTGTAAGTATATGTAGCATAAGCCATCACTAAGGGTGATTAGGGGCATGTTCCTACTTCACAAGGGAAAACATCTAGAAGGGATTTGATGATTTAATTTTTAACTTCAAATCATAGTATAATTAAATACCAGAATTTGGGTTGTTGCTTTCTTTATTTTCAATATTGTATTGCTTTGAATTATTTTTTATCTTTTCAAAACTTAAGTGGAAAACTTAGGGCTTGATCCTTTTATCATGGAATTTTACTACTCTGGATAAAATGGATAGGCTCCAATTGTGTTTATTAAGATTTCTATTTTTGAGGTTGCTATTTTGTAGGTTTTTCTTTTATAGGTTGTATTTTTGTAGGTTTTCTATTTTATAGGTTGTTTTACAGGTTTCTATTTCATAGTCTGCTATTTTGTAGGTTTTCTATTCATGTATTTTTGTTTATCACACGTTGATCCCTCTTAGCATTTTTTATCTTTACCTAGTGTTTTTAACCCTTACCTAACATTTTTAACCCTTGCTCAACATTGATTACCCTTGCCTAATGTTTTTTACCCTTTCTCAATGTTTTTTACCCTTTCTCAATGTTTTTTACCCCTACACAACATTTTTTGCCCTTGCCTAACATTTTTATCTCTACCAAAAAAATTTATCCTTGACCAATATTTTTATCCTTGTCCAATATTTTTGACCCCTGAAGAATATTAGAACCTTGTATAGTATTTTTGACCCATTTCTAGTGTTTTTGACCCCTTCCCAACATTTTTGGCTTCTTGTAGTGTTTTTGAATCATGTGCAACATTTTTACCCCATAAAAATATTTTTGCATAGTCCCAAGAAATAGGTCCAGATTCACATCTTTGTTCCACTTTTAATATAAATAGGTATACTCTAATTTTATTCTTAATTTTAATGCATTAAAAATATGTTTTGTGTGCATATTTACAAAAAGTTATAAATATTGAATTGTAAACATTAGAATCATAATATATCTTAGGGTTAATGAATGAAGTTCATTTTATTTAGCACTTGTTTATTCCCTAACAAGAGGCATATTTTTTAATGCATATATTAGATAATGGTCAGTTTTCTTCATACAAATTTAAGTCATTTTCATAGTTGTTTTCTTACTATGGTTGTAAGTAAAATAAGCCTCTCATGAATCATCACAAAAGAATATCATTATTTTTGTATTGCTTGATAATACATTGCCTCACATTTGTATATTATAGCATAGATTGCATTCCAATTTAATTCGTTTAATTCATTACTTTGAAAAGCAAAAAATAAAAAAGAAAAGAAAAAGATAAATACTTGGTTGTATTTTTTTCAAATAAAAAGTATAGAGGTTTACATCATGGATTTATACTACTATTAATATTGTATGCAATATTTATTTCCTTTGTAGTCTTTGTATTTTTAGATTTGTAGGACAAAAATGAACATGTTGTAAAATAGAGTAAAGCAAAATCTAGGACATAAACAAATTTCCCACCAAGTACCAAGGTATTCTCATTTTATGATTTCTAATTTCAATATTTTTATACTCTAATTGTTTTTCCTCTATCTAAATAATTCATTAAAGTTCAAGAAGTAAAGAATTAGGACATTTGACTAAATTTCATATTAAAGGAACTCAATATTTTACATTTATTAGACATTCAAAATTGCACCTAGTATTTGCATCCCTAGGATAGAATATTTTTTTGTATTCCTCTTTATGCCATTGCTAAAAAATAAAATATGTTTTCTTTTAAGCTTTGAAATTATTGTTTTAGTCTTATAGTTATTGCAAGGAAAAAAAACATATAGGTTAGGAATCTTGTATAAAATATATTGTTTTCATAAGTATTGTATAGTCATCCTTTTATATCATATTTGTCTAGAAATAAATATTTAGGTGTATGAAAAATAATAAAATAAAACATTGATTTAGGGTAAATATTTAATCAACCCTTCATGAACCTAAAATATGTCCACTAAATAAATTTAACAAAATTATGAGGTTCAATTGATATCCCTTGTCTAAGTGTAGATTCACCTCAAGTTTTCAAATGTCAATGTCACTACATATGTGGTGAACCCAATGTGAAACACCATGAAGGTCCAAAAACCCTTTAACCTAATCCTTGACCTTAATCAACCTAAATTTTCTAATACTTTAATCAAGGATATTTAATTTTTTTGTGTATAGGAAAGCACATTAATAAAAGATAACAATAACATAACCAAATTTTAGTCCTATTGGGGGAAGGATAATAGCCCCTTGAGTAAACCATCATACAATACTTGAGGGTTATCTCTCTTGATGAGTATAAAAGAGTGGGCTAACAATATTTATAAGGTGGTTTGTTCTCTTTGGTGATATAAGTATTATTGAAACACATTCTCTTTCTTCTATAAGAAACTCTTTAAATAAAACCATGATAAAATTGAACCCTCTTCCTATAATTTTTGGCTCAATCCCCTTATATTAATCGTAATAGTGCATCTTAGTTAGTACAAATCCTAAATAATTTGCCAATGTTACCTAAGCTTCAAGAGAAGAAAAAATATTTGAGAATAGAGGAGGAAACTCTTCCCTCAAGAACCTTTTCCCCTATTCATAGTGAACAAGGGGAAGTAGTTTTCAATTTCATGGATCACCTAAATTCTTTAATTTTGAAAAATAAGAAACATTTATAAAATATTTTAAGGGTTCACGAATAACCCTTGACCACCTCTACTACAGAAGAATCCCTCTTAGATATTCCTCAACAACCTAGGTCTAATTAAATGAGTTCTCATAAAAGCGACTGATATCATGGGTATTTTCATGTAGATCCCAACCCTTCTAGCCTATATCATATATAATATAATCCATATATTATCACAATATATTTGAAAGGTAGGTCATCTAGTATTCCATATTCTTTAGGAAATTAGGGGCCTTTTCCTCTAAGTGAAAAACTATAAGTCACCATGTCACCATGTCTTTCAACCCATAAACATCTTTCAAGTTTAGAATCTAGACATTTTCTCTAGTGTGCCAAATCCTACAAATATGTTTTCTTCTAATCCCTTTTTAGTATGCCTTCTTCCCAAATTCCAGTAACTTAGGAACAAAAAATACAGTCACCTTTTTTGCCTTCTTCTCTCAAGTAACTTAGGAATAAAAAATACAATCACCTTTTTTGCATCAATCCCTACAAATTCCTAATATTACCCATTGGTTAGTTTTTAATCACAATTAATTATGCCACAAAATCCATTCAATCTTCCATATTGAAATTTCGATATATAAACTCTAAATTGAAACAACTAGTTAAGAAAAACTCTAAATATAAGCAACAATTGACTTCCCTTCAAGGAGCCTCAATAGGACAAAATAAATCCTATAAATATTAATGTAATAAACCCTTAGACCCTACTATTTTTTTTTTAAAGTGACTTGATATTACTAAAGAAAAACAATAATAAGAGTACACTATCTTTCTAGTAAACATTATCCTCTTAAATTTGTAGTTCCTGAATTCTACATATAACTATGAAATGAACTCGAATAAATCAGTCAATGAAATAGTTTGCCACTCCAGGTGGGCACACCCTCATCGTAGAGGCAATAATGCGATGGTCGTAGATTAAATATGAAATTAATGATGATTTAATTTAAATAACTATCTAATCTATATATATGAAGTGTTTACACTTGGAATACCTAGCCGACGGCTAGGTTTGGTATGTAACATGACTCCCCTCCTCGGAAAGCTTTGTCCTCAAAGCTGGAAATGTCTAGAAAATAATGTAGGTTCCCATGTGGCATACTCTTTTGCTAAATCTTGCCATTTGATGAGAAATTATTGAATCTAGCTTGACCGTAGTCTTCGTACTCTTTGTTGTAAGATTTCTTCAGGTTGGAGATATATGCGTCCTTCCTCATCGAGCACTGGTAATTCTGATTGACCTTGCACCTTCTAACCAATTACTTTTTTGAGACACGAAACATGAAATACTGGGTGTATTCTTGATGATAAGGGTAGCTCTAACTGATAGGCTACTTCTCCAATGCGATGCACAATTTTGTAAGGACCATAGAATCATGGAGCCAACTTTTGGCTGGACTTTATCCTTAACGATGATTGTTTGTAAGGTTGCAACCTTAGGAAAACCTAGTCACCAATATTAAAAGTTCTCTTTGATCGGTGTGAGTCTTGTTGTTTCATACGATTTTGTGCTTGGACTAAATTCTCTTTGAGGATGGTGAGTGTAGACTGCCTTTGTTGGAACCAATCATCCACTTTGGCTACTTTGGATGACCCTTGTATGTAATCTGCGATAATTGGAGGCTTGGTTCCATATAATGATTCAAAGGGAGACATCTTAATTGAGTAATGGTAAGAAGTGTTGTACCACCATTCTGCCATTGCTAGCCACTGGCTCTATTGGTATTATTTATCTTGAAAGAAACATCTTAAGTATGTACCCAAACATTTTTTAACTACTTCTGTTTGACCATCTGTCTGTGGGTGGTAGGCCAAAGACATATTCAATTTGGTACCACTAAGTCGAAATAATTCCTGCAAAAAGTTACTAGTGAAGATGGGATCTCTATCACTTACAATATTTTTTGGCATACCATGTAATTTGAATATTGAATCCATAAATACCTTTGCCACCTTGCTTGCGAAAAAAGGATGTTGTAAATCCTAAAAATGAGCGTATTTGGATAACCGATCTACGACTATGAAGATTACTGTCCTGCCTTCTGATTTAGGAAGACCTTTAATAAAATCCATGGATATATGTTCCCACTAACGCTCAGGGATGGGTAATGGTTGTAACAACCTTGGTGATTTGATTGTTTCTCCTTTATTGCACTGGCAAACTTCACATTCTGCTACCCATTGTTTGACTTCTGCTTTTAATCCTTTCCAACAAAATGATTGTTTGACCCTTAAATATGTCTTCAAAAATCCTGAATGTCCTGTTGATGGAGAAGCGTTCGATTCATCGAGGATCTTTGATTTGAGTTTTGAATTGTATGGAATGTAAATGTGGTTCTTCTTCCTGAGGATCTTATCTTCATAAGAGAATAAAGGGTATTTAGAGGACCCTCTAGATAATTCTTGAATTATCTGAGTAGTTTCGCTATTGGATAACCATTCATTTTGTAATTGATTCACCCATTGGGAGCAAGGGCCCAAAATAGCATTAATGACTACTTCGTCTTCGTATTTCCTAGATAATGCATCAGCGTCTACATTTTCCTTCCCCTTCTTATACTCGATAACAAAATCATAACCCAATAGTTTGGTTAACCACTTATTTTGTTCCGGATAGGAAAACATTTGCTCAAGAAAATGTTTGAGACTACTATGATCTATTTTTATAATGAAGCGGTTGCTGATTAGGTAGCATCTCCATTTTTCTACTGCATGAAGTATTGCCAACATTTCTTTTTCGTATGTTGATCTTCCAAAATTTTTTCCTGATAGTTGTTTACTTTCGAATGCCAACGGATGACCTTCTTGCATTAATATAGCCCCAATTCTTGTGCCTGACTGTTAGGTGGCACACTCTCTGGAATCAAATGGATGGCATGGTCATGAGATTGTTTAGGTGGTAATCCTTTAGATTCTTGAAAAACCTCTTCGTAATTTTCTACGAGGTCTCTTAAATCTAAAGCAGTAATATTAGAAGTTGTTTGAGATTGTTTTTCCAAACAATTAATTTGATCTATAAATCCGTATCCACCCTTTTTTAACATCTTCTCCATACTATGAGAGCTCACCATCTGTGATGGAGGAGTGGTAATGCCTTGTAAGAAAATGACCCATCTGTTTTCCCTCCATTCCACAAAGAATTTCTTGAAATTGAAGCTAACCGTGTCTAATGTTTCCAACCATTCAACTCCCAAAATGACATCAGAGTTCCCTAAATTCATGACGAAAAGAGATCCAGACCAGGTATAAGTTCCCATTTTAATGGAAACTTGAGATGTTCTACCAACACATTGGGCATTCACCCCGTTGGCTACTAGAACCTGGAATTTGTCTTTGTTGGAAGAGCTAATGAATAGATTCAGAGCTTTTGCTGTTTTGATGTCGATAAAATTGTGGGTACTACCGGAATCAATTAGCACATTCACCTTTTTTTGGCGGAGAAATCCTGGTACCTTGATGGTATGGTGGGTGGTTAACCCCATGAGGGCATGCATGGAGATAGCCATTGTATCCTCTTCCTTCTCTTCTAGATTACTTGGTAGTTCTTCTTCCATAGGTTCTTCTTGGTGGTAAACTTCTTCCTCTTCTCTTTCATATTGATCACATTCAATATGAAAGTTTTGTTTTTGGGCACATACTTGTTCCTTGGGATGATGATTGTGACATTTATAGAAAAAGTATCTTTATGGTTGATCATTTCTATGAAAGGAATTGTTGTGATATGAAGGACGACTATAAGTTTCACGTCGTGCATATAACTGAATTCTCTTCTCAGCCAGCTTGGCTATTCGTATGCAATCATTTAGCAAGGTTGGATTTTGATTGTCCACCTCAACCCTAATATTTTCTTTCAATCCATTGTGAAAAGCTCCAACCACTGTGTCGAGACTGAGGTCTAATGTATACGGTAGTAAACTGGTGAATTCCAAGACGAACTCACTAACCGATCCTTCTTGTTTAAGAGATAGCAGTCTTACTGTGTATGACGATGTAGCTCCTTCATCAAATATTTCTAAAAAATAGGTAGTGAATTTTTTCTAGTTAATATTAGCTCCTTTCTCATGTTTAAGCCATACGAACCATTGGTAGGCCTCAGTGCCTAATTTTGATGCAGTGAAAGAGACTTTATCAAAATACCTAATTTGGTATAAGTCTAGAATGTCTTCCATTTTGGCTATCCAACCACGAGGATCATGACCATCAAAAGTGGGCATATCAATGCATGGAAAATTATTAGGACCTCTTGGTTATATCTCTGTCTATGAAAGTGATTCCCGTAATTATCCGGATTGCCTCTTTGCTTTTCCCAATCTTCATCCTGGTCATCATTTTCTTCATTCCTTTGTTCATGGGAGTGATTTTGGGAATTAGGATTTGGATTAGGTCAGTTTTGTGCGCTCAACGGTTTAGTTAGGTTGACATTAATTTTGCGCATACCATCTAGTAAGTGTCGAAGAGTTTCATCCATGGTAATGGCCGAGTTGCTTGATTCTCCTTGTGTGACGTTTTCATGAGTTGGGGGAGGGTTAGTAGCCATGGGATTGACCAGTGGATGATTCAAATTATAACTACCAATTTTGAAAGGAGAAGGAGAATTTTTTGTACCTTGGCTTCGATGAGGTCTTCTTGCATTGGTATTGGGAGTCTCCGAGCTTGTTAGTCGACCATCGGATCCTTTGGACCACTGTTTGGTCATGCAATTTCAAAATATTTCTTTTTAAAATCTTGCTTCAATTTCTCCAAAAATGGATTTTGCCAAAATTTATGTGTTCCACTTTGACTGTCGTGCCAACTACGATGCGGAAATTAATGTGGTGCTAACCTTTGATGGCATGGATTTTAGTGTAACTCACCTGAACCTGACTGACATGACCAGATGCTAATTGAAAACGACAGCGAGGACCGCGACAATGAGCCGACTGACAACGAGGACAGCGACTGACAAGGAGGACGACAAGACCAAGGACACATGACGAAAGACGACACAAATGGAAGACTAACACGGAGGACGACAAGACCAAGGACGCGGATGGAGTAGCAAGGCAAGTGCAATGAGGCGAGCGTGTGGCCAAAGACATGACTCACTATGTGCACTAAACGCCTTATAAACACCTGATCACCCACAACACCATGTATGTGGGATAAATGCCCATGCGAATATAAAAAAATAAAAAAAAAAATAAATAATAAAAATGCGAGTACCTAATAATATAACGCGATATATGATTATTTCGTGCTTGTTGATTGGCCAATGGTGCGCTCTACTTTTTGTGCAGTTTGTACTACAAATTTCTCAACTTTTCTACTAGTTTAGTGATTCAAGGGTGTTTATCAAGTGAATAAACCTGATTCTTCTCCCTGCTTCAGTGATGCACAGGAAAAATCATTTAGGTTGCTGGTATATTTTGACAATGATATAGTACTGCATGCATTCTGGAGTGCATTTAGAAGTGCGTGAGGTGGCAAATTAGAAATATGATGGCACCCGTATTACCCAGGTGGATGCTAATTTTCTCATAGATGCGTTGGCCACGTATTCGAGATCTATGGGTGTTGGTCTTCTATCCGAAGAATTTAACTTCGTGAAATGATCCTACTACGGAGTGCGCTAGGCTGAAGGAATTATGTGGATATAACCAGTACTGGTGTCTCATGATACCACTTGGTAGAAATCCCTAAGGGATTCACCGATAGACTTTTAGAGAATGTATTATTCAACAATTATTTTGCAATATATATACCACAAAGATACACGCAAGATATAACTATGAAATGAACTCGAATAAATCAGTCAATGAAATAGTTTGCCACTCCAGGTGGGCACACCCTCGTCGTAGAGGCAATAATGTGATGGTCGTAGATTAAATATGAAATGAATGATGATTTAATTTAAATAACTATCTAATCTATATATATGAAGTGTTTACACTTGGAATACCTAGCCGACGGCTAGGTTTGGTATGTAACAAAAGGAATAAGGTGATCCAATGTATCACCTTATAACATTTCAAGTCATCTACCATGATATAGCCTATGATGAGGTAATTTTATTAAAAAATCCCCAAAATCCATAATGACCAATATCTAGAGTGATATTTTTAGATACCCCACAACTCAATTAAAATTTTTGGGGAGCTGGTAGAAATGTTTATTCAACAATGTTTGGCATACATCACAAAGAAGTGCACCATAGATAATATCTACTAGTTTAAGCAAACTAAAGATGAGTCTCTTACAAAATTCCTAGCTTGATGGTGGATCTTAGTTAGGAATATTCCCTTTACCTCAACATAAAAATATTTCTTGCTAATTTTCATATGTAATTTACAAGAACAACTTGCTTATCCATTATATATAAGCCACATATCTTCCTTTGAAGATGTGGTGGACTTAACCAAACAAGTGGAAGTTACCATTCAACATGGAGGATAGCTAAAAACTAAGAAGAGGAAAAGCCCTCTTCCTCTAATTCTAAAATATAATACAATAATAATCATGTTGTGGGTGATGGGGTAACTTACTCATGCTCGATCAACAACATTAAAGCTAGTAATATTAATACTACCACCAGTCTACAGAAACTCATCATAGTCAAAGCTCAAGAATATCCCAAGAGAAAGTTCACTTTACTTCATCAAGTCCTATCATTTTTTCTAGAACAACTATTGAATGTAAAAATGATATAATTTTAACCTATATGGCCTATCGACCCTAAAAAGAAAATGATCCCTTGGATTATGTCTAATGAACATTGTGCTTTCCATCACTCAAACAAGCATCACACAAATAAGTGTAGAAATCTTATGCATCTTGTGCAGGATTTAATCAATGATGGTCATATTATTATTAGAAACCCTAAACAAATAACATATTCTAATAAAGATATGGAAATATTCCAATATCCCTTGTCTAAACATGAAAAACACATCGTCAACCATGTTCAATATAGGAACATTCCCTCTCTAGATCAAAACATAGTAGGAATAATTCATGTTAGTATTGTTACTAGACAATAGTCCAAATAAAAAGGTAAATCCTCAAACCTTATCTATAATACCTCTTTGCTTTTGCATCCTAGGCATGAGTCTTTTTATAAAGATCCATCCCTAATTTTAATATCTCAATACAAATGAAAAAGGGACTTTGATATTCAACAACAATTGGAGGATACCTAAACAAAAATATCCATTTGAATTATTAAATACACCACATACTTATAGGAAAAACCTTTTTAAAATTTTGAGTGGACAAATCATACCATATAATGTTAGTCTTAATGGTATTACTAATGTGGTGGGGGCCCTTAATGTAAATCACATAATCATATCCTTTTATAAGTATGATCTTCCACCCCCTTCCATGCTTGTATAATTTTATTTATACATCACATGCCACGTTGGCAAGCAATTTATCAAAATCGTTCTTACCAATAATGACTCTCCTTTAAACATATGTAGCCTTAAATTCATTAATAGGATAGGGCTAAATAAGTAGGACTTAGAAAAGTCTAATATTTTTATTAAATCCTATGAAAATAAGGAGCATGAGGTATCTCGAACTAAATTTCTTCCATTGAAAGTAGGACCTCAAATACTTAACACCTTGTTCTATGTATTGCTTTGTAACATGAGCTATAATATCATTTTAGGATAACCTTCGATCCACACCATGCAAGTTATCCTTTCAAGTTATTATCAATATCTAAAATTTAAATATCAAAGCAAGTTATATATCATTATGGAAGATAAAGTTCCCTTCACGTATTATCAATCTATTCATGCAAAAAATTTGAAGGCTTTCCTTTATCCTTCACTAAATAATTTCCCTACCTTCATTAATGATACCATAAAACCTTCTCAGACTAAGAAAATTACTGATAAGGAAGTCAAAATGAGTATCTGGCTTAAATTCAAGAATAAAATTCAAAATATATTAATAACATAAATATCAAAAACTAACATAACAAGTTATTAGCTTTAGACCTAGCTATATTATACCTATCACCTCACACTTTAGGCCTACCCTCTAAAATGGAATTGGTTTTACAAATATAAAGTTACACATTTCTCTCTATTGGGAAAACTAATGAGGAAATAATTAATGGAATAAATCCATGCCAAAAAAAATTAAAATATGCTTCATGTTACTTATTGAACCTTTATCCTATATCCAAATATATCCTTTGTAACTTTGGTTATTAAGGAAAAATGTAGGGCCTCATGAAAAAGTTATAAAAGAACCTTTGTAGCCTAAATATTTTCTACTATGTTGGGGATTAGGATGCATATCCTTCAATAATTAAAGGTGACCCTCACCCTATTAAAAAAAAAGCAATTATGAGGTAGGTATTTACTTTCTATAGTTCCAAAATGATATCACTTTAACAAAAATATTGAATTTGGATGAGGAGGGGGATATTGAACCCTCTCTTTTCAACTTTTTTATTTATTCTCATAATATAGCCATATAAAAACCTTAAGTATTTTTTATCCTAAACTTCTCAACAAGAATGAAGAAGAGTCCCACAAACACTCTAAAAAAAAAGCATATGATAAGGATTATTTATCCCTACCTCGAGCAAATAACAACAATTTTCTAAAACCAACGTAAAATCTCTTATCAACTTTTGACGTGAATGATTATGAAGTGAAAATTTTACCATGCATCCCTTCTAGGTATGACCACACCATCTTTATCAATAATAATCCCCTATTAAATGGTCTCTCTTACCAATTACCAATCCTTCATAGTATATAGATCTTGAACAATGGACTTTAGATCTTGAAGAACTTAAAAGTTTAGGAGTATTACCTACCCTTCCATAATTATAAGATGAATCTCACATACTAATAGAATAAATGATCAATATCAACATAGGCCCTCAATACAATCCAAATATTATAAAGTTTAGAAATTTCCTAACTCTCAAAGAATGTGCACTAAAATTTTGATCAAATTCCATGACATATTTGCATGGTCTTACATAGACATTCTAGGCTTGAATCCTTCTCTGGTACTCCACCATTTGGTTGCTAAGTTGGATGCTAAATTGATAAACCAAAAACTAAGGTATATTCATGCTAAATTTTCTTTAATTTTTAAAGAACTTTAAAATTTCTTAGAAATATAGTTTATTAAAGAAATCAATTATTCTAAATAGATTTCTAACATAGTACCTATTGTTAAAAAGGAAAATGCCATGCATATTTCCATTTACATTAGGGGCATCAATAATGCATGTACCAAAGATGAATTTCATTTACCCAATATAGATATGATTGTGACTTTTACTATAGGGTGTGGAGTGTTATCTCTAATGGATAAATTTTATAGATATAACCAAATTTTAATTGTGATGAAATATCAGTTCAAGACAACTTTCATTACCCCGTAGAGAATGTTTTGCTACCAAGTCATGCCCTTTATCTTGAATAATGTTGTATCAACCCATTAGTGATACATGCCATATATATATTCCATGATATAATACACAATATCATTGAATTCTATGTTGATGATCTTATTGTATGATCTATAAAATGAGATCATGTTACGGACTTAAGACATAATTTTGAGTGACTAAGGAAATCTAAGATCCATTTAAAACCTTCTAAATGTGTATTTAGAGTAGTCTCCAAAAATTTGTTATGGTTTATGGTTTATGGTTTATATTCTCTTGATTTCAAATCAAAGTATACCTAAATAATATATCTACTATCACTAATATTTCATCCCAAAAATATCTAACTCAACTTCAAAGTCTACAAGATAGATTATAAGTCGATTAAGTAGTTTATTTCTCAATTGGATGAAAATGCAAACATTTTTTTAATTTATGAGAAAATAAAACAAATTCAATTGGGATGATGGATGTAAAAATGCTTTTGATACCTTGAAAAGATATCTTTTATATTTGCTTATGCTTGTCCCACCTAAAGGCCTTAAACCATTGTTATTATACACTATAGCAATTGTTATGCCTTAGGTGACTTGTTATCCTAATATGATTATCAATATAGGGAAAGAGTTATCTACTATATTAGTAGAACCCTAGTTAGTTATGAAATTATATATATACCCTTAGAAAAATTTTTCTTAGCAATTGTATTTAATTCTCAGAAGGTAAGATATTACATGTTAAGTCACAAAAATTATGTCATAGCCAAAGTAGATTTCTTAATATACCTTATTTAAAAACCTTATTTCTTAGGTTGGAAAACTAAATGGGTAGCAACCCTTAAAAAATTTAATCTTGAATTTGTTAGCCAAAAATCAAGAAAAGGACAAGTTATAGATAACTAGTTGGTGCCAACCCCTTTATTTGCTAGTAACCCCATAGTGATAGGATATCATAAAAAATTATATGTATCCTTAAAGAGGCCCAACATGATTCCTATATCCTTTAATTTAATGGCATACGATATGTCAAAGGTGTAGAGGTAAGAATCATCCTAGTGTCTACCCAAAAATTGGTATCCCTCTATCTTTTATACTCTATTTTTTGTGCACTAACAATGCAACTAAATACAAAGCACTTATCCTTAGGATTTACATGGTTCCAGCCTTGAAGGTAACAACTCTCTCCATTTTTAGGCACATGTAACTAATTCTTAACCATATTAGTGGAGTTTATCAAACTAAATATGACAAATTCAAAACTTACAAGGACATTATGGATAAGTTAATGGATACCTCACTCATACCTCTAAAGCTAGAGGATTGTTTTTTGTGTTTTGGTGTATGAGTGTTTTCTATGTTTTTATTTTCTCTATTGTCTATTTTTGGTTGTTTTTTTTCTTTTTTTTAATTATTTTTTAGGTTTTGGTTGTTTTTATTTTCTTGTTTTGTTGGTTGTGGCTTTGTAGCGTTCTATTGTTTTTGTTATGTTTGTGTTTTGTTATGTTGTTCTTGTATTTTTTTATATGTGGTTTGTGTTGTATTTTTTATATTATTGTGCGTGTGTGTTTGGTTGTGCTTTATCTTTTTGACATACTCAAGGAGCATGTTTTTTTATTTTGTGTTTTTTAATTTTTTTGTGTTTGTGTTTGTGTGTTCTTATTTTTTGTTGTTTCAAGTTTTCTCCTGGAGTATGTCAAATGTGTTAGTCCAAGTGTGAGTCTTGGGTGATTTTTGTGGAATAGATACCCCTACCTCCTTGGGTCTTACCCAAAAGTGGTATCCCTTCTAGGATGTTTTCCACAAAAAAAAGACATGGAAAAGCCATGATTGTTATTCAACAAATTAAGAAGCTTGCAACTCTAAAATCTAGTCAAGAACCCTTAGAAATATTTACCACAAAAGTGAAATCCTATCCTTTATGCTTAGTAAAAGTACCTTTTTGTATTAAGAGTTACATTCTACTAGAAGGTTTAAATTATAATGAATAGAAGAAACTAGGACAACAATCTTGTAGGTTTATAATAAATGAAGTCATTCTATATAATTAGTTTTTTGATGGAATCCTTCTCAAGTTATTACACTTAGATAAAGCTAAAAGTATCATTCAAGGTGCCCATGAGAAATTATATGGTGGCCACTTTAATATAATTTCCATCACTAAGAAGCTCCTGCAATTAGGATATTATTGGTCTTCCATGGAAAATAATGCTTGTGATTACATATAAAAATGTGAAAAATACCAAAGCATGATAATCTTATCTACATACCATCTAAAGGCCTCCAATTCATAGTCCTTTTACACTCGATGGTTGGATATCATCAACAAAATAAATCCCTTTTCATCTAGTGGACATAAATTTATCATCACTATAATTGAGTATTTTACAAAGTGGGTGGAAGATATGCCCTTATCCTCTTGCACTAAATTTCAAGAACAAAATTTTATCTTAAACCAGACATCAGGGTTATGCGTAAGGGGTAATACCAAAAAAATATTTATAGATTCAAGGTGAATCAAGGTGAATCGTGCATAAAAATCAAGGCAAATTTTTCAAAATTTTGCAAAAAAATTATCAAAATATGGCAAATTTTCAAAAAAATTGCACGTAAATTATAAAACCTTTTAGGGACCATTTTGACCTATTAAATCATATTAAAACTTCATAAGCATACCACTAATAGATCAGGCTCGAAAAGAGATTTCCAAATAGTACAAATTTACCTATGTTTGGATATATATTAATGTCTAAAACTATAAAATTATTGTTAGTCGCTTTATGACAGTCGCTTGTATCAGTCCCCTTGTAACAGTTGCCACATGACGACTATCACAAGGTGACTATCACATGGCAACTGTCACATGGTGACTGACAATAATTTCATAGTTTTGGGCATCAATATATATCCAAACATAGGTATATTGGTACTCATTGGAAAAAATAATTCAAGCTTTATCTAATGGTAGTGTTTTTATGAAGTTTCAAGATGATTTAATAGGTTAAAATATATTCCAAAATGACATTAATTCCTTACAACCATTTTAGGGCCACTTTTGACCTATTATAACATCTTTAAACTTCATAAAAACACCACCATTATATTGGTCTCAAAAAGAGCTTTCCAAAAAGTACAAATATGCTTATGTTTGGATATATATTGATGCCTAAAACTATGAAATTGTTGTTTGTCACCATGTCATAGTCGTCATGTGATAGTCGCCATGTGACAGTCACCTTGTGACAGTCGCCACATGGTGACTATCACATGGTGACTATCACAAGGTGACTATCACATGGCAACTGTCGCATGGCGATTGTCACAAGGTGAATATCACATGGCGACTGTCACATGGCGATTGTCACAAGGCGAATATCACATCATGATTGACAATAATTTCATAGTTTTAGGCATCAATATATCCAAAGCATGATAATATTATCTACATACCATATAAAGGCCTCCAATTCATAGTCCTTTTACACTCGGTGGTTGGATATCATCAACAAAATAAATCCCTTTTCATCTAGTGGACATAAATTTATCATCACTATAATTGAGTATTTTACAAAGTGGGTGGAAGATATGCCCTTATCCTCTTGCACTAAAGTTCAAGAACAAAATTTTATCTTAAAACAGACATCAGGGTTATGCATAAGGGTTAATACCAAAAAAATATTTATAGATTCAGGGTGAATCAAGGTGAATCGTGCATAAACATCGAGGCAAATTTTTCAAAATTTTGCAAAAAAATTATCAAAATATGGCAAATTTTAAAAAAAATTGCATGTAAATTATAAAACCTTTTAGGGACCATTTTGACCTATTAAATCATATTAAAACTTCATAATCATACCACTAATAGATCAGGCTCAAAAAGAGCTTTCCAAATAGTACAAATTCACCTATGTTTGGATATATATTAATGTCTAAAACTGTAAAATTATTGCTAGTCGCTTTGTGACAGTTGCTTGTATCAGTCCCCTTGTAACAGTTGCCACATGGCGACTATCACAAGGCGAATATCACATGGCAACTGTCACATGGTGACTGACAATAATTTCATAGTTTTTGGCATCAATATATATCCAAACATAGGTATATTGGTACTCATTGGAAAACATTTTTCAAGCTTGATCTAATGGTAGTGTTTTTATGAAGTTTCAAGATGATTTAATAGGTTAAAATATATTCCAAAATGACATTAATTCCTTACTACCTTTTTAGGGCCACTTTTTACCTATTAAATCATCTTTAAACTTCATAAAAACACCACCATTAGATTGGTCTCAAAAATATCTTTCCAACGAGTACAAATATGCTTATTTTTGGATATATATTGATGCCTAAAACTATGAAATTGTTGTTTGTCACCATGTCATAGTCGTCATGTGATAGTCGCCATGTGACAGTCACCTTGTGACAGTCGCCACATGGTGACTATCACATGGTGACTGTCACAAGGTGACTATCACATGGCAATTGTCGCATGGCGATTGTCACAAGGTGAATATCACATGGCGACTGTCACATGGCGATTGTCACAAGGCGAATATCACATCATGATTGACAATAATTTCATAGTTTTAGGCATCAATATATCCAAAGCATGATAATATTATCTACATACCATATAAAGGCCTCCAATTCATAGTCCTTTTACACTCGGTGGTTGGATATCATCAACAAAATAAATCCCTTTTCATCTAGTGGACATAAATTTATCATCACTATAATTGAGTATTTTACAAAGTGGGTGGAAGATATGCCCTTATCCTCTTGCACTAAAGTTCAAGAACAAAATTTTATCTTAAAATAGACATCAGGGTTATGCATAAGGGTTAATACCAAAAAAATATTTATAGATTCAGGGTGAATCAAGGTGAATCGTGCATAAACATCGAGGCAATTTTTTCAAAATTTTGCAAAAAAATTATCAAAATATGGCAAATTTTAAAAAAAATTGCATGTAAATTATAAAACCTTTTAGGGACCATTTTGACCTATTAAATCATAATAAAACTTCATAATCATACCACTAATAGATCAGGCTCAAAAAGAGCTTTCCAAATAGTACAAATTCACCTATGTTTGGATATATATTAATGTCTAAAACTGTAAAATTATTGCTAGTCGCTTTGTGACAGTTGCTTGTATCAGTCCCCTTGTAACAGTTGCCACATGGCGACTATCACAAGGCAAATGTCACATGGCAACTTTCACAAGGTGATTGACAATAATTTCATAGTTTTGGCATCAATATATATCCAAACATAGGTATATTGGTACTCATTGGAAAACATTTTTCAAGCTTGATCTAATGGTAGTGTTTTTATGAAGTTTCAAGATGATTTAATAGGTTAAAATATATTCCAAAATGACATTAATTCCTTACTACCATTTTAGGGCCACTTTTTACCTATTAAATCATCTTTAAACTTCATAAAAACACCACCATTAGATTTGTCTCAAAAATATCTTTCCAACGAGTACAAATATCCTTATGTTTGGGTATATATTGATGCCTAAAACTATGAAATTGTTGTTTGTCACCATGTCATAGTCGTCATGTGATAGTCACCATGTGACAGTCGCCTTGTGACAGTCGCAACATGGTGACTATCACATGGCGACTGTCACAAGGTGACTATCACATGGCAACTATCACATGGTGATTGTCACAAGGTGAATATCACATGGCGACTCTCACATGGCGATTGTCACTAGGTGAATATCACATGGTGATTGACAATAATTTCATAGTTTTAGGCATCAATATATATCCAAACATAGGAATATTTCTACTCATTTGAAATCTCTTTTTAAGACCGATCTAATGGTGGTGTTTTTATGAATTTTCAAGATGATCTAATAGGCCAAAAGTGACCTAAATAATGGTGGTAAGGAATTAATATCATTTTGAGATAGATTTTGACCTACTAAATCATCTTGAAACTTCATAAAAATACTACCATTAGATCAGGCTTGAAAATATCTTTCCAACAATTATAAATATACCTATTTTTGGATATATATTAATGTCTAAAACTATGAAATTATTATCAATCACCATGTGACAGTCTCCTTGTGTAGTCGCCTTATTATAGTCACCTTGTGACAGTCACCATGTGGTGACTATCACAAGGTGGCTGACATAAGACGACTAACACTAGCGACTTTCACAAGGTGACTATCATAGTCATCCGTGTCAATCACCTTCTGTCAGTCACATTGTGTCAATCGCTTGCTTTGTATCGTTTGCTATTAGATAAAATTAATGTTTTAATTGTATGAGTGTCACTATCAAGGTTACCTATATATAATGGGGTACAAGAGGTGAATTGGGTAGGATAATTTTTTTTTAATAATTTTAAGGTGAAAATTAGGTGGGAAACCTTATGGTACCGGGGTAAATTTACCCTAAAAAAATTGATCCTATAATTTTCGAGCGAATGGGCCAACCTCTAGGGTCCCAAAATTAGCAAAATAAAAATTGTGAAAATCCTAAAATTCATTCTAAATTGTGAAATTCACCATTGTGCATAACCTTACCAGAAATTAAATCACTATGGTATCCCTAAGATGATCATCTATGATAATGACATGTTCTTTAAGAATAAATATGTTTCTAAACTTTGTGCCAAATTTAAAATTCAATATAAATAGTCAACGTTATATTATCTATAAGGTAACGATTAGGTTGAGATATCTAATAAAAATATAATAAGAATAATAGAGAAACTTGTTAGAAAAATAGACAAGTATTGGCATCTATATCTCTATCCTACCTTATGGGCATATCATACCAATGTTAGGAACATAACTGGCGTTATACCTTATCCCTTGGGCTATGGAACTAAGGTTAGTTTCCTTGTTGATTTAGAAATTTTATCCTTACAAGTTCTCTTAAAATATATCTTTTTTAGAAATGAATATTGTCATGATCACCTTATCCAATTGGATTTACTTTATGAAAAGGAGAATCATACTTTAGATAACCTATGGGAAAAGAGTGAGAAATCATTCCTTCAAAGTGGATAATTTTTTTCAATGAGTTTACATAGGGTATTTATGAGGGATCCTGTTCCCATCATACTCAGTGGGGTTTGAACCTTGGACCTCTCAAAGAGAGGCCAAAGCCCTCACCACTATAGTAAGCTTGTAGTTGTTCAAAGTGGGTAATTTGGGTCTTAAGGAAAAATAGAATATACCAATGCAAAATAAGAACTAAAAGATAAATTTCATCCTAATTGGTTAGGCATATTTATAATAACCACTAAATATGGATCAAGTGCATAACTCCTAGCTATACTAGATTGCAAAGAACAAAAAGAATCCATATATAATGCATATTAAAAAATATTATGTCTAGACATGCATTGCTTTCCTAATCACGTGCTTATCAACATTGACTATCTATTGCATGATTGAATGATAATTCACATGCTTGCATTCATGTGTTTGTTTATTATTGTTTCATGTAGAGTTGAGATATCCATAAGGTCCCATGACGATCCTAGTTAGGATATATTGCATCATATATTGCACTTTAATTAGGTAGCTAAGATAATGGATCTCCCCAAATACTTTACTTTTATGTAAGGTAAATGTGATTATAAATAAACTACTTTCACACCTTAAGACATTACAAAATATGTCAAAATCCCACCATCTCTTGTAGTAGCTTGATAGCACTTTTTGATAGCTTAGTACTACAAAGTAAGTCTATACAATGTATTTAATAAGGATCTAAGCTAGTAAGTTCTTTCTTCTTCCATCAATACTCTCACGTTGTCCTACAAACACTTGGGAGATGCTTGTATTCACATCCAGTGTTTAGAAAATGAATAAATTATAAATGTTTTGAATATTTAAAGTTATTAAAATTTATCATCTAACTATTGACAAGTCAACTAGAGGAAGTGTTATTACATCCTTGATACTCCATCCTTCATCTATCTTGCTTGTTTATAGATCCATGAGATAATGGGGTACTAATGACTAACTACCTAATAGTTGGTACCATATGTGATCAATTATTAGTACTATTACTCCTTTTTGAATTATGAGTTATCTAGAACATCCCCCTCTTATATGTGATAATCTAAGTCGATGATCATTTAGACCCTCTCACAAGAGTGACACCCATTTTCTTTATAAAGGAAACATGATGAAAATTATAACATTTACATAGTGATTTATGGTTGGTACCATATTTGGTCAATTGTTAGTACCATTACTCCTTGTTGACTTATGAGTTATCTAGAACATCCTCCTATTATATGCCTTAATCTAATTCGATGATCATTTAGACCCTCTATCGAGAGTCACACTCATTTTATCTATCAAGGAACATGATGAGAGTTATAAAATTTACATAGTGATTGATGGTCATATCCTAATTATCATACACTCTTATTTAAGGGATTGATTTATTGGAAGTATTATACAAATATATATTGCAATAATGTGTGGTTGCTTGATGCATTTAGAATTAGGTGATTTTGCAAGGATGCAATGATGACACTAATCAGGTTATATTACACTTGTATTTTACTTGCACTTGGTATCTGATGCTAGTGGATACCTTCCCTTAGGACCGTTGTCTTATTAGATGATCAATTAATTTTTAATTTTTTTTGTCATGCATGAGTGTTTTCTTGTGTACTGGCATGATTGATCTACATCAATTTATTCCATCACTTTTATCCCCTACAAAAAATTTGACCAAGGTGACATAACATTAGTAGCACATCTAAATTAATGGATTCAAGAGGTGTCTATAAAATCTAGGTATGATGTTGTTCTCTTTGTCAAGTTGTTAGGATGCAAAATCATGGTTTAAATTCCTCCTTTTTGTCTAGATTTTCTCAAGAACCTTGTTTGTGATAGTGACATACTTCCAATTCAAAGCAACCTTTTGACATTAAAAAAAAGCTACCATGGAAAAAAATCAGATAGAACATCATCAGTATGCAATAAATATCTCAAATTAAGCACAAATCCCTATGTATTGGGTATCAAATATTAGTGGTAATGTTATTTAAAATTGTATGTTTTGCTTGCTCACATTGCATATGGAAAACTTGTGTCTCATTTGAAATTTAACTTCTATTTTTGTTTAACACACATGCTTGATTGATATTATTAATTCTTTTCTATTTTATATAGATTACTTTCTCATAATCATATTGATGTAAGGATAATCATAGTTAGCATATATTTGCACATGCATTGAATTTGCACTAGGTCACTGATGCTAGCAGTTCCTCCTATTTGTCAAACTTGTATCACTATATGATTTCTTAAGTATACTTTATTTAATATATTATATATTTTTCATATGACTATGCAATATATATACATATCACCTTAATACCTACTTCCATTTATGGATGTTGATAGAGTCATATCTTCGATTGATGAATGTATCAACAACAAGCTTAACAATAATTATAGCTTTAATAATTCATTAGAATCGTAAAAAATGGACGATTCTATCAAATATCCTTCCATAGTGTGTTAGTGAATTATACCTCTTTGAAATCCCTTTAAAAGAGTAAAGAAATATGAACATAAAAATATTTCCAGATGATGTCTACTCCTTCTATGAGTCATAGGAATAGATGAATCTAACTTTTAAACTCTTAGTTATCTTAACTTCTCTACTTCAGCCCTCTTATTATCACCTAATAGGTTATGTATCAAGTATACCCCATTCTCTCATAGGCCCTAATAATGGGATCGATAAAACCTTGGACTGATTCATCCCATTTACTTTTTTAGCTAACAAGGTAATGGACAAAGGAAGCCCATTTTCTAAGGAGCTAACAAAGCACTTGGACTGATCAATTTTATAAATATACTAAATGAAAAGTATCCTATAACATCTATGCAAACTAATGGAAATATATTTCATAGAGTTATTACTATCAATGGACCACATAAATCCTTTTATCCCCTAAAACCCATTTGTGGGAGGAGGGAGGCAAAATAACAAAAGTCACTCAAATAAGCCCTATAATTGGGGGTATTAGGCATAAGAACATTCAAAACAAAAAAGCATTCAAATATTATTGACATACACTGTCTAAGAAAAAGTAATCAAATCATACGAACATAGATTATCCAAGGTATCTTATGTATATAAACTATCCAAGAAAAATAAAACAAATTATGTGGACATAAATTATCCAAGGCATATTATGGACATAAACTATCCAATACAAAATAATATTTAAGTCTTATGGACATAAATTATCCAAGACAAAAATCATTTAAATCTTATGGACATAAACTATCCAAGGTAAAGTATTCAAATTATATGAACACAAATGATCCAAAACAAAAAGCATTCAAGTCTTATGGACATAAATGATCCAAGAAAAAAAATTATTCAAGTCTTATAGACATAAATTATCCAAAACAAAATACACTCAAATCATAAAGGACATCAATTGTCCAAAGACTTATAAGTCCTCTAGACATTTCTAACCAAGTCCTCCAAGCAATACTAACCAAATGTTACGATCCTTCCTTAGAAAATTTTTCTTTGGATGGATTTATGTTTTGCTTTGTGGTTTATAAATGGAATGATTGGCTATTTCATGACTAGTTATGCAGGATATTTGTTTTATGGAAATGTGATATAACTCATTAGTGGAATGATTTATTATTTTATGTTTTAAAACCTACAAAATATTTGTATATATATACATGTATAGATCTTAACGAATGTGATGCTACTAAAAAATATACACTTTTGTAGGGATAGGTTTTCTTGTGAATGGAAGGATGGATTAATCATCAAAGCAAAGATACCAATGAATGTTCGATTGAGCTATTTATAGAACAACTTGGACTATTATGGATGAAAGTCCCAATACGTATAGTAATATAATTTAAAGTGTGCATGGAGGAAATATATATAGTAGATGGAATATGTTGTTGCATCATCATTTCATCTAGATAAGATCTAGCAGATAGATTAACTGCAAGAAAAATAGATACTTAAGCTATTACATCCTTTAAATTATTTAAAGTATTGTAAGAGAACTTAGCTCTTGACTGACACCCTTGTTTTAGTTTAAATTCAGAAAGGAGGCAGTGGTTTTAGCTGGTGTTTTAGAAATAAGTAATTAGACTCATTTATTCCCAGTGAGAACATTCATTCTCATGCTCCAAGGTAGAAATGAATATTATTTGAACTAATATGTGGTGTTGGAAGGTTTAACACCTTTGTTTATTTAACAAGGAATTACACCTTACCTTAGGATGGATTGGTTATTAAATAAACAACTAGAGTATATGAGAAAAGCAATAAATTATCTCAAACTTATTTCCACATCGTTTTCTAGTGGTGGTTATGGAAGCTATACTACTTTGATCCTTATGATAAGGATGGCAAGAGAAATAATATATACTCATAAAAAAAGAAACTACATTTGTTATAAATGTAAGAAGTTGGCCATCAAGCATATGAATACCCTCAATCACAATAAACCAATGGGTATGGAAAGAAATAATAGCCTCACCAAAGCACATGAAGCAACCAAAATAAGGATAATCCTTTATTATAAAAAGGATATTGTTGAAAATAGCAAAGGAGGAACCTATTTAGGATGATTTATAAATTAATAGTCAAGTTTTGAAAGGTGATTATAGATAGCAAAATCAACAAAAACCTAATGGTGATATAGATGGTAGAGAAACTTGGATTGAATATGAGGGAGCATCCAAACCCATACAAAGTATCATGGTTAGAAAATGGGCACCAATTTTTTGTAAATAAAAAATATATGGTAAACTTTCAAATTGGTTCTTATAAAAATGTAGTTCTATTTGACATTATTTGATGGATGTTTGTCATGCCTTGTTGGAAAGACAATGGTAGTATGATATAAAGCCACTACATTATGGTAGGGTTAACATATACACTATTGAAAAATATGGCAATAAGTACACATTAAGTCCCTTGAAGGACAAAGGAAAAGAGGTATGCAATAGTTTAAAATTTTACCTAATCTCCAAAAAATAATTCTCAAAAGAGATAAAAAAGGAGAAGCATATTTTAATTTTATTTCTAAGCCAATGGAATAAGGGATAGAGAATATGATGGATGATATTCCACATAAATTAAAGGATTTGTTAGAAGAATATGCTGACATTATTTTACAAGAATTACTTGATGAGTTACCACCTATGAGAAGTATTAATCATCAAATACACTTCATACTTGGCTCATAATTTTTAAACAAGGTAGCCTATAGGATGATACCTATGGAGAACGAAGAAATTAAGGGACAAGTCCAAGAGCTATTGGACAAGGGGATGATTACAAAAAGTTTGAATACATGTGCAGTACCAATTATACTAACACCTAAGAAATGAAGAAAGTGGTATATGTACACAGACTCATGAGTAATAAATAAAATAACAATAAAGTATAGGCTTCCATTAAATTTATTGATGACTTGATGGGTTGTTTAAGTGGATTATATTACTTCAAAAATAATTATTTGAAAATTTGTTATCATAAAATTTTAATCAGATAAGGAGATGAATGGAAAATTGCATTTAAGACTAGAGAGGTATTGTATGAATGACTAGTTATGCCATTTTGGTTGACAAACACATCTAGTACTTTCATGAGGTTGATGAATGAGCTCTTGAAGCATTTTATTGGTAATTTTGTGGTAGTTTTATTGGATTATATTTTAGTGTTTAAAATATGAAGGAATAAAACCTAATACATCTAAGGTTATTTTTGCGAAAGTTGGAGGAACAATTGCTAATAAATTTGAATAAATGAAGTGTTATGAAGAAGGAATTGGTATATTTGGGTTTTATTGTATCCAAGGATGGTTTGTAAATGGATCCAATAAAGGTGAATGCTATTGTTGAGTAGTCATCACCAAGAATTATGTTTGAAACCATAAGTTATCATGGTTTGGCAAGTTTTTACAAAAAGTTCATAATAAATTTTAGTGTAATTTGTGCTCCAATCATGGAAATGATATAGGGAGATAGACGTGAGTTTAAATGGATGAGTACATTGGAAAGGCACTTTCAAATGTTTAAAATAAAAGTGATAGAACAACCAATTTTTTTTATTGCTAGATTTATTAAAGTTTTCCAAGTAGATTGTGACATCAGTGGAACAACCATTGGAGGTATTTTGAGTTAGGAAGGTAGACCCATTGCTTATTTCAGTGATAATTTTAATGAAAATAAGAATTAATATTTAGTTTATGGTCAATATTTCTATGCCATCATGCAACCACTAAATAAATAAAGGCATTATCTATTATCAAAAGAATTCATGCTATTTATAGAAAATCGTGCTTTGTAGTTCATAAATAGTTAGGGCAAGTTGAATCAAAGACACATGAAATGGGTGGAGTATCTTCAAGTTTATTTATTTGTTTTGAAACATATAAGTGTAAGTTTAAATATGGTAGCTGATACAGTGAGTAGAAAAAACTTTTGATAAATGTAATGGTAGACTCATTTATTCTTTAAGTTCTTAAATTTGGCACAAATTGTGATTGTGCCACCTATTTTAACAAACAATATGGTAGTGCAAGGAACTGATCCATAAAAAAAAGGGTTATTATTAAGGATACCTTCATTATTATCATCACAAAGAGGATCATACACAACACATTATTCGAGAGTGGCTACATGAAAGTCATGGTAAACTCAAACTATGCCATCCTTTTTTATGAAAGGGGGAGAGATTCCTAACTTCACAATATCTTTATGAGATAGAAAAATAGGCTTCCCTCGAGAATGAGGAGACTCCACATGTGCAACACAAGGGACAAATACATAAAATTAGAAGCTACTCTAGAGGATATCCTCATAAGCTATGTCACAAGGGGTATTCCTTTTAGCATACTTCTTTGGGGTCACACCTCATTTAGGATGCACCAAGGTTACCATATTATAAAAATAATGTTTAAGGGATAAGGAGGACACTCATACTCATAACTCCACTCCAATCCTTGATTATCTAAACATTTAGCATAAGTAATAAGATGATCATCATTATCAAAGGATAAAGGTTGGTTTTTATTAGGGATGTAGCCTAAGCCACATGTACTAGGCCAAATCTCAACTTATAAAGGCTCTTGAATACCTGTATGTTGTGTCCCTAAACCTTTATCTATATATCCCATACAAGATAGGAATTGCTTTGGAAGTAGGTAATAATTGGATAGGTAACAATGGGTAAAAGAGCATTCTATGGGAAGAGGGTTTCTAGCATGGATCTTTTCATTCAGGGATCCTCTTGTAAAGATAAAGGTACATGTACAAATATGTACTACTTCATCATTCTTATAGGGTAAAGCCATAGTCTTTGGTGAAAGTGGTAGCTTGGAAAATCTAGAAGAGACTTTGAAAAATGATTAACTTGATCTTGTGATGAAACATTGATGAGCGGTTACTCACTTGTAGATTTTCAAGTTGTTTAGATGTGTGAAATAAATAAACTAATGGGTATACATTGAAATCATATTAAGCATGCTCAACCTTTGAATAGTATTGAAATGGATGAGGGTCACCTGGAATGGTGACAAGTTGATTATTGAATTCAAATTTCAAATATTGACAAACAATAGAAAGGACAACCTGCATTGCATGAATACAAGGTCCTCCAAGAAGATGATTGAACAATGTGGGGTAAGACACCACATATGACAAGGTATTTAATATATTAGGTCCAATCCTAAGGGTGAGATATATAACATTGCAAGACTCGTGGGATTCGTTGTTGAAAGCTTTGTTGATGATATTGGATTTAGTTAAATCTTCCTATTTTAATCCAAACTTTTGGAAGAATTGATAAGTGCATAAATTGAGGGAAGAACCATTATCAATCAAAATATGTTTGATAAATTTTTCCCCAATAAATGTGGTAATGCATAGGAAATAATTCCCCTATGAATCTGAGGAAGGAATATCATCATGCGATAATATGATATGATGTATTCCAAGAGAACTTACAACATTACCTATAGCACTAAAGGAAATTAATTGAGGGGAAAATTGTTGTCTTAGAAGCTTCAACAAATCTTCCTTATGAATAGGAGAAGTTTACAAAATCTCTAAGAGAGATCTTGGCCAGGGTACAAGCTAATTATTGTTGAATTTCAAAGGAGACTTTAGGTTGTGGCTTCAAAACGGAAGGTGGGTTTTCTAATCTTGTGCTTATTTTTGGGGTATTATTAAAAATTAAGAAGGGTTTGGAAGGTGGGTTGGATGAAAAACTCATCTCCTACTAAGAATATTGAGTCAGTTGAGATTGATACTATTTCCTTGTAGTTATTGTTATCATTCCAACCATTTTATCATAGGGAGGTGGCACATTACGATATGACACTTGATTAGCTTCTTTATGACCATGCTTAGGCAGGGGAACTTGGAATATTCCCATGTTTTGATTAGTTGTGGGTTTTTTTTGAGTAAGAGGTTGATTATTTGTTGGATTATTGGGTCAAGAACCTTATATAATAAGTCATCCTTCATCAATTAGGTCTTGGACCATATGTTTCAACCTCTTACATAAATTTTTCATATGCCCCTCCACTCTATGATACTCATAGTGTTGACCAAGCTTATACCAAATAGTCATGGTGTCAAGTTACCTTATGGGAGGTAACTCAATCATATTAGCTTCAAAAATTTATTATAGGACCACATTCATAGGTTTTTTGAGTCTTGTAAAATTACTTGGTGGGGATTTTTGAGGTTGACTAAGCACCAAATTTTGTAGGATGTTAACCACACCATTAATAGATCTACTATCCATTAATCCATCACCAACTACATGTTTGTTCTTATACTAAATTTTAGTGGTCTTATATTCTTTTATCTTAAGTTGACCTCTTCTTATAAGGACTTGCTCTACCCTCCTTTCTAGATCTATGGCTTGGTCAAAAGATGTGATAGTTGTTGTTTCCAATTCATAAGATATTTGTTCTCGTAAATAACTAATAAATATCTCAAGCATGTCTCGAGGAGGTAAGGTATATCTCAAACATCCAACTAGACTCCAACGAGACAAAAAAATTTAAAAAAATTATATTTAGTATGTTTTAATATATAGACATCTTTCATAGTCACATTATTTTCAACATAGGCACCAAATTCTTGAACAAACATTTCAACTATCTCTTCAAAGTTCCTTAAATAATTATTAGGCAGTTGATAATACCACTCTAATACCATACCACCAAGGCTCTTAGGGAACAAATTTAGCAACAATATTTCATCATATATGATATAATGACATGTTGGCCTAGACATTCTTAAATGCTCAATTGGATCTTCCATTCCCTTATAGATACAAAAAAATAGTATTGGAAAGTGCTTAGGGTAGGGCCTAAAGGCAACGATAGGGTCTAAGGGTTGATATTACATTTATCTATACTTTCAGGTGACACTAGGTGGTTGAATCATATCCATTATTGAAACCAATTGTTTCACCATATTTGGTAAACTTTACATCTTAGGATTGTTTTTGGGCAATGCTCTTAGGTTCCCTAAGGGAGAGGTATAGGTACATTGTTGAAAGGGAACTCGGCTAGTATTGGAAGTATTAATATTGTTATGATGAAGGTTGTGATATGTGGTATCTTCTTATAGAGAATAAGTGAAATTTTATGGAATAGAAGGATCAGTATTGAGATGAGTAGAATGAGAAAGAAATTGAACATAATCTTGATATGTAATACTAGTTGGATGAGCTTGTGGAATCCTTCCAATGTTAATGGTCATCGTAGTGGTATATGTTGGTTTATGTAAGGGAATAACATGATGTGAATATTCAAACAAGGGGTTATGATGAACTAGTCTATAAGAGATAGTTGAATGAGGAGAAGTCTCACCCCTTTCAAGCTGAGATTCCTACACCATATCTTCAAGCAAAGCCACCCTATGGTGTTTCATGAAACCCAAAAATGATCAAATGATATAAAATTAAAGCCACCATTAGACAACTTAATGGATCATAGATTTTATAAATTTCAACATATTCTTGCTCTTTTGCATCAAGGTTAGGATTATTTCTATCAACCTAATAATATTCTTGAGGAATTTGATCATATTATAAACTCCTTTTCTGACTCCTAAGTAATAGAACTGTTAGGATAAATGAAAGGATAGAGGATAAAACCAAAAAAATACACAAAAATATTCTTAAGATGTTTTTAAATATTTTTTGATCTAAACAAACAATATTAGTGATCTTGTTTAAATTTTTAAAGAAAACAATAAAGTAAGAGGATTCCTATATTGGCCACTAAAACATGTTTTCACATCAGCTTCACCAAATATGTATAGGGGAAAAATTACCCTATCACATACAATTCTTGACTAGATCCACTAGGAACCAAGGTGACCATAGGGGTGTGTTATATTCTCTACACTTGGGGACACAAAGTAATAGCTTAACCAAGATCAGTTTTAAGACTCACTCCAAGTCCAAGGTGGAAATGTTTAATGTGGCATTTAAGTAATCACCTATGTTTGGCCTTTCTATTCTAAACTATGGAAATGAAAGAATAATGAAAAATACACAAGATACAAGAAGATAATGTCTAACCCTAGTACAACTCTTTGATTCAATGATCTCTAATCCTAAGTTGTAAGAAATGAAAACTTTTTTATTTGATCAAGGGCACAAGTGAAATGCACAAACAAGACTAAACCTTAGATGCAAAACTATATGAATTTTTATTTCAAATTTCTAGAAAGCAATAAAATATTTTTCCTTTTTCTATATATAACCTAGGTTGTGAGCAGAAAATATAAAAACGAACACAACACAACTTAACAACTTTACTTAGGGCACTTATTTTATCTAATGTTTTATCCAAGCTTTGTCTTGCGTCTAGAATATCGTACAACTTTAAATCTATAAAATAGCTTCACAAAATCTTAGAAAATATGGTCACTATTTGGGGGTCTGCTTAGGCCACTATAATATTGAGCTTGGAGGTACAAAATTCAAACCCCTTAGGTCCTTTTACCTGACAATTCATATTAAAAATGAGCTTTGGGATAAGTAATCACCCCAAATGAAATGCAAAATAAAATGGATACAAAACTTGAACACAAATTCAATTTTGAAAAATAGGATGTGGAAATAAATAATTGCCCCCAAGCTAATATGATATGAATATAGGTGAAAAAAATGATAATAGTTAAGATAGAATTCAAACAAAGATAAAACATGATGTAAAGGACATGCAAAGTGAAACCCTAGGGTTTTGGGATAAGTAATAACCCCCAAAATTAGCTAGACCAAATCTACACCTTGTAGTATATCAAGCACAGATTTTATAGTAATACCAAAACTAATGCAAAGTGCCCAACAAAATTCATGCCCTATAGAAAATGGGGTGAAGATTCATATAAAAGGGTTTAAATCCTAGAAAAAATGACCAAAATACAATGGAATATAAAGTAGGATATAAATATGAACTAATGAGTGCAAAGAAAAAACCTAGTGATCTCATGGAAGAAGCAAGAGCAAAGGTGGAAGACCTCTCCGCCCTCAAGAATATATATGTACATAAAGGATTTCTCCACTTTAAAAATCACAAGAAACACACCAAAAAAAGAACACAAAAGCACTAAGAGAACCAGAAGACAAGAGAAATCTAATTTCACATGAAATTTCTCAAATTGCTAGCTTTCAAATTTCTCAAATTGCTAGCTTTCAAATTTCTCAAATTGCTAGCTTTCAAATTGCTAGATAATTTTTTATATAAAAAGTGAATACATTCCCTTTATTTATAGATAATTTGTAGGTCTAAAATGCAATATAATGAAATTTAACCTTGATTAAGTCGATGCCTCAAAAGGGTCACCCTAAAAATAAGGTTTTTGAAGAAAACCTTGAATTTGGTAAATTTATGTCCATAATTTACCAAGCACAAATTTTCTAAGTTGTAGGAATTTGTATATTGTCTCTTATATTTGATATATTGTTGGATCATTTGATAATAATATTGGATTATTTGTAACAATCCAAGTCTTGTTACTCAACTAGTTTCCTGGTAAAAATATCAACAAAATCTAGGGTAATTTTTTCTATAAACTTTAACCCATAGTCTAAAATGTTTTCCTAGTTTTCAAGGTTTAATTTCAAACTACTATAATTTTGGATCATCTAATAAATTTTACAATCAAGTACAAACAATACAACATAGACATAACATACCACTTTTGGGTTCAATACTACTGCAACCAGTCACCCAAGTGGACGAGGTTGACCAAACCCTGTAGAGATGCCATTTCAGTGGAAATAGATATCCTCATTTACCATCTGTTTGCTCTAGCATGAGGTCCATACCATGGCAAGGGTTGCCCTCTAGGGTCCATAACACCTAGAGGATAGATACATTTTACCCTTAGCTCTTCATACTAATCCTTCGACTTTCTAGTCGACTTGTTCCTAACCAATGTAGAAGAATTTGGTGTATTTATACCTCTATGACTAACTGGTGATTCCTATTTACCTAGAACTAGTTAGTACCATGTCAATTCCCTGATATTGGACTTCATTACACAAAATCATTACAAATCACAATAGTTTATTCCATACCAAAACCTATGGATAAACTAAGCTAAGTTTGATGAGTAAGGAATTTATAACTATGCCATTTGAATATAATCTCAAAATGGTGTCCCATACCACCTTTCTATCTAGAACTGACCAAGTCATTTATTGAACAATTTCATCAATCAGCAAATGTTTCAAAACTTGTTGTGTGCATACCTATACCTCAACGTTATGGATGATCATATGTCACATTATCAAGTCAAACCTCCCAAGAATATTTTTTAAGGTTATGCTACTATCATTTATTTTAAAAATATTTCTACAAAACTCCCTTAAGTAGAAAACTCTCATTTCTAAAAGAAGCATTAAGTTTTAAAGAATAATAATTAATTAGACATAGGGGTAGTTTGCCAACCGAAACTAAATTTTCTACTTCCATGAAGTTGATACCATTCCAAAGTAGAATCATCCCCAAAACAAAGGCCAGTTTAATTTTCACAAAGGTGGATTCTAAAAATACCCATTGCACTATACTTGGTTTATATGCCATGCTCACAACATTGCACATTTTCTAGCAACTACAATTCTTTTTAAGCTATGAATCAAAGATCTCTTTTATGGTTTTACCATCATTTTAAAATCGCATTCTAAAGTTAAATGAAAGCTTTTTTTTTAAAAGGATTATTTCAAAGACTACCCTCATGTCATATTTATATGTTCTATACAAAAATTATTAATTATACAATATTGACTTCATACCTTATAATTTGCAAGCGATTTATTCTTCCAAATTCATATAGCTTCCTAAATTGTATATAAATTAATTAAGGATTGCATCAAGCTTAAATATATCTAATTGTGACATCAATTTAAAAATAACATATATAGAAGAATCTAAAACAATGTTTTCTTTAAATAACTTATAATATATTTTAGTCATATCTATACAATCTGGCATCACTAAAGCCAATTTTTTAATTTCCAATTCAAACAAGAGTACAAGAGGGCATTTCCCATTTTACTTTACATGCAGAAAGTTTAAATATTGCTAAGAGTTTCAACAAACATATTCTAAGTTTTGGTCCATCTATTACATTTAAGATTTTTCTTTCAAAGACTACTTTCACAACAAACATGGACGTCATCCTTCATCTATACCAGGTCTCGGTATTTTCGGTTTGTTCCTACACTACATTCTTGGTATTGCTTTCTCTCCAACGTTAGATAACCCCAACAACCCATTTCACATAGAAAAACTCATACAATGCCATCAAGGATCATATTACGACTCATGATGGATGATTATGCATCCTACTATGCACACATGCATTTTAAGCTAATATGGAAACAATATGAAAACTCACATATCTCCTAGTTACTCTTTTAGTTTTCTCCTTCTTTTATTGTCTACCCACTTTCTTAGGTAGTAATTCCATAAAATATTGGTTTCTTTCTTGTTTTAAAATTTAGTAGCATGCCATCATTTAAAATTCATTCCTTTGTTTTCAAATGTAATTAAACACATCAACAAAGCAATACAACTTTCCCAGCAATACATTGCTTTACAACTACATTTTAATTCAACCAACATGGTAGCATTCATCCTAAATTTTACATTACCTATTTGAATCAATTCTACATGGTTTTCACTTTATTAATCAACATATATCTCACCATATCTAAACTTAGTTGGTCATAGTTTACACAACATTCTTCTTTTATTTTCCACCATTTTACAAAATAATTATACATAGTATGCACAACAACAAACATAATGTCTCCTCACTATTTCCATTTTTAAATAAACATGGTATGCACAACAACAATCATGATGACTCCACACTATTTTATGTTCAGATAAACATAGTATGCATAGAAGCAAATACAATAACATCAAACTATTTTCATATTCGGATAAACACAGTATCCACAACAAAAAACACAATAACACCAAACCATTTTCATGTTTAGATAAACATAGTATGTAAAATAACAAACATAATAACACCAAATAATTTTCCTATTTAGATAAAACCAATATGCACAACAACAAACATAATAACACCAAGTACAAAACCCAACCTATTTCTTTCACTTCGAAATAATTTTAGTTGCTGGTCTTTCAATTGGTTGTCCTCCTTTTCATTTTCCTCCTTGTTCTTCCTTCCTCCTTTTCCTTTCCCCAAAATAACCCACTCTCGTTGTAAACTTGGTACATTGTTTATCCTCCTTACCCATGTGTAGTGCTAGATTTCCAAGACACCCCTCCAGAATCTTGTATGCATCACGTTTCATCATGGTGTTCCAATAAATCTCGACATTAATGATTTTTAGCTCTGCCAACTTTTCCAGCCTTGGAGCAACAATAGTAACATAAACTATTTTTCACATGATTTTAAAATTAATAAGGTAAGGTTGGAAATATTCATAGAGTCTAATGCGGAAATAGTTTCGGCCATCAAATAACACATGATATTTGCCTTCATAGCCAAACATGGTGATTCCATCAAATGTCACTATTCTTTAGTATGAACGTGGAGCAAATACATAGTAAACTATAACTTGATTTGCACAAGTTTTCTTTTATTTTTTAAATAAAAAAAATAGCTATTTTTCTTTATTTATTTTCTATTTTATTTATAAAATTATCTTTCTATTAAAATCATGAAAGAATAAAGGAAAATATTTTCAAACCTTCATTCAATAATTAAAGGATGGCTCCCATGATTAAGACATCTTCATTGCCACCTCTAATAACACAAACTCACTTTATATAAAAATAAAATAAAGGAACATTCAAAGTATTACACACATGTCAAAAAAAACACTAACATGATTTTCCAAGCTAGTGGCTCCCATCATCATTGCCACCATAAAATATTTCTCATTCCATAAAATCAAGCAATATTTCAAACAATTGAACTCATGCATAGATGCAATTTATATTACCCCTAAATGATATGCAAGAATGAGTTTCCATGTGCTCGCGAGTCGAATCATCACCTCCCCTTACTTACCCTTAAACTAGTGATTTACTTCCTTTCATTATTATCCTGCAACTATCCTGAACTCACAGAGACTTTCAATAGTACCATTTTTCTCAAAAATAGGTAAGTATATACATATTTTTATTTCTTTCATTATTCGTACAAGGAGGGTCGTTACATTGCTAGTAGATGTGTTATAATTTTTTTAATAAATTTTTAGACACTCTCTACTCAATCTTATACAAGACCACATATTATAATATTTTTTATGGATAACATAAATATATACACACAAACACAAAGACAAGACATGATACATAATAAATAATATCTCTTATAATTATATCTAATGAAGATAAAAGTGTTAGAAATAAATACTAAAAAAAACAATAGTAAAAAATATCATCCATCTTCGCTATTAAATTCCAATGTTAAAAAGTATTGTGAGGGATATTGTATTTGTATGTCTTTGAATTTTCATCCAAAAGACCCAATTTCAAACCCAAACCCAATACTAGATGACTGGAGTTCCTTTCAAAAACCCATGCTTTACACATTTCTCATTACAATGAAATCAATCAATATTTCAAACAAGTGAACTCATGCAGAGATGCAATTTATATTATCCCTAAATGATATGAAAGCACGAGTCTCCATGTGATTGCAAGTAAAATAATCACTTTTCCTTACCCTTTTTCTATTGACTTGCTTCCTTTCATTATCATCCTGCAACTGTCCTGCACTCACAAAGACCGTCAACAGTACCATGTTTCTCAAAAATAGGTAAGTATATACATATTTTACTTTCTTTCATTATTCATGTGAGGAGGGTCGTTACATCCTCCCCCACTAGAAATAAACATAGTACCTATGTTTTACAACTAGGTTAAGCAAAATAAATCTTTTGTACATTCATATCTTTTACTTTTAACCAAAATGCTCAAGTGAATTCACAATTCCACTTTAACTCTACATTTTGCAATCATATTCATCATCATAGAATCACATCACATACATTTTTTTTAATTGGCATGCAATCACATCATAGATTATTTCATAATGAAATAAGTTACACATACCCAACATGGTTCAAAATATTTCACTTAGCAATACAAAAAATATTGCAAGTTACTCTACTTAGTAAAATCCCTAATATGTTTTACCCAGGTGTTGTAGGTGAGTCAGATAGGAGAGGGCAATACTCCAAGGGAGGTCCCAGGTTCAAATATCCACCCTACCAAAAATTTGAATTGGGTATCCAAAATCCAATTGATAATGTTGGTGTGGGCAGGGTTGGGTGTGACTCTCGGGTGACTTTGATGGTAATAACCCCATATTTGTGGTCTCTCAGGCTAATGCGGCCCCACAAGGGGTTTTTCGCTTAAAAAAAAAACATCCCTAATATGTTTTATACACATATCATAACTTTTTTACAAAAGAAATTTTTTGATAATTTTTTCATCTACTTAAACAAATAAGAAAATTATTGTTGCATTTCTACCATGTCTTCCCACATAGCATATCTATTTGAGTAGTGGTACCATTTATCTATGCTTCATTTTCTTAGGTTATTGGTTCGAAAAACAAGTACATGAATAGGTCGAACCTCAATATTAAAGGGATCAATCATCTGAAATTTGGAAACATCCAAAACATGAGTAGGATCAGAAATGTATTTTCTAAATAGGGACACATGAAAGACATAATGGATCTTAAATAAGCTTGGTGGTAGAGCTAATATATACACAACATGGCTTATCCTATCGATGATCTCAAATGGACCCACGTATCTCGAGTCAAGATTAGAATATTTGATTAAAATCTTTGTAGGCTTCACCCTTAAGAATACTCGGTATCCCACCAAATATCTCCTCAGTGTTATTTTGAGGTCTATGTAGCTCTTCTATTGATCTACGACCTCTTGCATCTTCTGCTGAACTCTTTTCAATTGTTCTTCCATTTCTTTAATCATTTATGGGCCGATCACTACCAGATCCTCTAAATTATCCCAAGATAAGGAAATTTTGCACCTTCTCCTATACAAGGCTTCGAAAGGTGTCATACCTAGTGAAGCATGGTAACTATTGTTATATGCAAATTCTACTAGGTATAAGTAGTCTTCCCACTTCGTATGCTAATCCATGCATTACATTCACAACATATCCTCAAGCACATGATTCACTATCTTAGTCTAACCATCTATTTTTGGGTGATAAGTAGTACTAATATTCGTTTTGGTCCCTAATACTCGATGCAAAGCTTACCAAAATTTAGAAGTGAAACATGAATCTCTATTAGATATTAGAACTTCTAGAAATTCGTAGAGTCTTACCACTTGTAAAACTTACTTCCTACAAAATTTGCATCATATTGCACATTGTCGGGTATAAAATGTGCAAATTTAGTTAATTTATCCATAATTACTAGAATTGCATCATGCATGAACCTTTTTTTAGGTAAACCCACTATAAATCCATTGACACTACTTATCATTTTTATGTGGGTATCTCATGTGGATATAGTTTTCCAATCAGATACAGATGTTTTGCTTTCACATTTCTACATTCCAAGCATTTGACCATATAATTGGTAATATCCTTTTTCATTCTAGACTAGAAATATGCTTTATTTATATTATCTCGCATATTTGCACCTCCTCGGTGCACAAAGTAGGGAGTGTTATGTGCCTCCCTAAGGATTGTTTCCTTTAATCCTCATAAGTTGGGTACCATCAACCTATTTCTGAAATAATGTAAATCATCCTTGAAAACATAATTTGTATTCTTGTCTACTTCTTGTCCATTCGGACCCACACACGACTAACAAAAAATCATCTATTTATTTCCATACTTTAATTTTATCTAACAGATCATATGGGCATTTTATCATTGCTGTTATACACCTTCTACTCAAATCATCATCGACATTATTCTCTTTTCCCTTAATGTACTCAATACCAAAATCATATTATTCTAAGAACTCCATCCAACATCATTGTATGGCATTTAATAAGGGTTGAGTAAATACATACTTCAGACTTTGGTGGTCCATATTTAACTCAAATGGTTTTCCTAGAAGGTAATGTCGCTAAAATTTTAGAGCATGTACTACCATTGCCAATTTTAAATCATGAGTGACATAATTGACTTTGTGCCTCTTGATTTTCTTGGACTCATAAGAAATTACTGCATAACCTTGGGTCAAAATCCCACCTAATCGTTTGATCTATTCATTTGTACAAACTATAAATTGCTTATTAGGATAATTTAATTACAGGATTGGTGCATTCATCAACCTTTTTTTCAAAACTTGAAAAGCCTCCTCACACTACTTTGTCCATCTGAAGCCTTTACCTTTTCTATGAAGGTTTATAATGGGTTGAGTAATTCTTGAAAACCCTTTGACGAATCGCCTATAATACCCTGCAAGTCCCATAAAACTTCTCACCTTTGTAATATTAGTAGGTGTAGGCCATTTAATGATTACTTCAATTTTATTGGGGTCTACTGCAATTCCTTCAAAAGAGACTATATATCTAAGGTATTGTACTTGTGAAGTATAAAACTCACATTTTGACAATTTTCCAAACAATTGATTCTTTCTAACAATCCCAAGCATTGTTCTCAAGTGTTGATCATGCTCTTCTTTATTTTTGGAATAAACCAAAATATCATCCAAAAATATGAGTACAAACTTATATAGTTTTTCTCTGAAAATATTGTTCATGAGATTCATGAACATGGTTGGGGCATTGGTTAACCCAAAAGGTATGATTGTAAACTCAAAATATTCATACATTTTTCTAAATATTGTTTTAGAAGTATCTTCCTCTTGAATCCTTAGCTGATGATATTGAGATCTCAAATCTATTTTAGAAAATATATTCACTCCTCTTATTTGATCAAATAAATCATCAATCCTTGGTAGCAAGTACCTATTTTTGATAGTAACCTTATTTAGCATTTGATAGTCTATGCATATTCTTAAGGTACCGTATTTATTATTAAATAACAGGATAGGAGCTCCCTAGGGTGACACACTAGGTTTTATTAACCCCTTTTAAAGAAAATCTTGTAGTTGTGTTCTTAACTCTTACAACTCTATAGGATTCATCTTATAAAGTGACCTTGCAATTGGTGTTGCACTTGGTAAAAATTCAATTGAAAAATCAAATTTCCTCTGAGGAGGTAACCTTAGAAGTTCCTCAGGGAATAATCCTTGAATGTGCTTAACACCAAATGTTTCTGGAAGATATCAGATCCTTCTCATAATCTTCTTTTCTATTCATTTTTACTATTAATACCATACCCTTCTTCTTAATAATATTTTAATTTGCATTAAAAACAATAGATGGGGTTTTACTTCTCTTCACCCACAACTAATTATTATAATTTGAGTAGATTCATTTACAAAAACCACCATATTTCTTCAAATTTAAAAAGAGCTTTATGCGCTTTTAACCATTCAACTCCCAAGATGATACCAAATGCATGCAAAGGGTTCACATACAGATGCCAATTGATATTTTCTTGTGGCAAGGAAATGTGAGAATAAAAGAGACACTAGTTAACATGGTGAGTTTACCCTAATCCATACTCTACCTTCCAACCATCTACCAAGAATATAGGTCTAACAAGTGAGTCCCTCATTAATCTAGTTGATATAAATCTATCAGTTGATCCACTATCAATCAAAATTTGTATAGTTTTACCAAAAAAAATACCATTTAATAATAAAGGAGTAATTTATCCATTGAGTTGAGAACTACCTATGGTCACATAAATCTTGTGGCTAGCTTCCTCTGGAGCTTTCGATGGTATATCAGCTCTATGGGGGTATTTTTTGGCATAATGAGCTCCTGTATACCTTGTTATTCTCATTTCTGCTATGAGATGTAGCCTTCTAAGTTCTTTTCTAAGGAGTTGGTTCGTGATCATTTTAAACTTGGGAAGTATTTCCTCATAATATTGGTCAGTTCAAAATCTAACCCTAAATTCTTTAACAAAATTTTCCCACTTCAGGTTGGCAGCTTCCACCTCGTGCCATTTTTTATATGATTTCCACAAGTCCAAGGCTATTTATTCATATTCATAACTTCCAAGGTAGTTTGGATTCAGAAGATAGAGTTGCCAGAGAGAAGTAGGATTCTAATTCACTTAAATAGTTTTTAGCTGATTCTCCATTGTCTTTTCCATTAAAATTGGATATTACAACTTTCTTTAAATTTCTATCCAATTTTTTACTTACTCTTGCCCTTCTAGATCTAGAATTCTTAAGTTCCCCTGGCACTTCCATTGTCCTATCTAATCTAGTTTCTCTTTCTCTAGCTAATTCCTCTATGACTCATTTTTGTATTAAGGTAAATAGGTTATCTCTATTATTTCATTATTTATTTATGTTATTCGCTAACTTTATTATTAGTTATTAGCAAGTATATATCCCAGGCTACCATCTTCTAATATAAGCTAGGTATGGGTGATTAGATCCACTTTCCATAAACTAATCTAAGATGATAATTTGTATTTATTATTTGGTTATCTATGCAAATTATAATGCCTTGCTTATCAATGGTATCAAATTTGTTGTCTTTGGCTTGTTTTATTTTTTTATAGCCTCAAATGAGCACAATTCTTGAGGCTAACCTAGAAACTGGAGAGGAGACTGGGCTGACTCAAGCATGATTACCAAGGTGACCTGACCTGGCCCGTATTCCAAGGCTAACTCCTACATGATGTAGACCTTGAAGCAACTACCACCTGAGCACTAGCTAGACGTGTTGACTACTGACTAGCATGAACCTAAACTGATACATAGACTGAGGGATAGCTTAGATCTGACCAAGACCAACATGCAGATCAAGAAATAGACTGATATGTAGATCGAAGGATAGCTTGGATCTGCTAACCATACGACTCAAAAAAGGGTGAACTATGTGGACATGGTGATTTACAGAAGGTGTAGGCAAGGGATCATCCACCCTAATGTGGACATCCAGTTATTTGCACTTTCATACTTTTAAAGCATTGTTGAACCCTCACATGATGAATGTGAGATAATTATCCCAATGCATTTGATTTTCCTATGTTATGTGCACTCAAAAAGGCAACACACAATTTGGCAATATTTTGTTTTTGTCCATTTTTGCATATCGATTCCTAGCCTTAGCATTGAACACTTGAAATCATGGAGGTATTTTTATATTTTTTAGAACCAATAATGATCTTCTGTGTGATGGTAAATCAACCCCACACTCAATGTCCTCCTAGATAGTTCATAGTTCGTGAATACAGTGATCTCATCATTGTATGTTCGATCACACAACTACCCAATTCGGTGTGATAGCACCTATTTGGCATCACCTGAGATATTCTATGACATCACTTGTATGATCTACAATTGCATGGAGAATTTTTTGCATCATCTTTGTAAACCTCTAGTTCAAACTAGTTTGAAAATACTGGCACAAAGGTGATGTAGTAAGATTTGACATCCTCCTCTGACCTTCAATAGTAATTATTCCCTTCAATGGTAAAATATTCATGTCCAACAAGAGAAAACCTGTGTTTATCGTAGGTTCGATAGTTATAGGATCTTCAAACTATAGGTGGAGTAGCATCGCCTAGTGGAGAAGAGCTACCACGTGGAGGAAAGAGGGTACCAACTGGCACACCACCCACCACTGCTGCGCAAAAATGAATACAAGTAGGGGATCTTACCCTTACATTATCAGTTAATAAGGTATATTGACTGGTTGGAGGTCGAGTGCTAAGGCACTGATTATCAATAGGTTGAGGGATCCAAACTCATCGAGGATCAAAGGTATTTTTTTTATTGTTTTTTTAAGCTTTTTTTTTTAATGATTATTTTTTTTATTAATTAAATATAAATTTTCTTAATTAGTTTTTTAATAAATTTAATTAAGAAATTTTTGTATTTAATTAGTATAGAATTTTTTCATTAAAATTTATTTTTTCTTTCAAATAACAATTTTAAAAACCTTTGAAGCACAAACCTCAAACAAATTTCATCCTAGTCTATTTTGCAAAACCAAGGGGAGGTATTTCTTTTATGTTATTTCATTTCAAAATTCTCAAATAAATATGCAAAGGAGGGAATCATATTGAGTGAAACTTCATTTTCAAAATAAATTTGACATTGTAATTAGGTGCATTTTTGGTGGAAACCAACACCTAAATTTTCAATTTTTTTGTGGGCACTTTTTGTTGTATGCTGCATTTACATTTCCATTATTATTTTGCACTACATCATAAAGTTTAAAAATCAAACAATATAAGTCCCCAAAAATTGAACCCATCCATGCAATTTATTTGCACAGTAGCATTCGGTATAAATAGTACCTCTAGACCACACTTACAAGTAAAGCTATCATGCTTTGGGCTATTGTATCTAATGTCTAACATAGCTACAACAATGACATCTAAGCTTATTCTCTTCAAATTTTTAGGGAGATATAAGTTTACCATTTTGTTATTTTTTCACTCCATTCACTTCTCTAAATAATTATTGTTTCTAGATATAAATCCTGATGAATTGTCTATCCAAATTGTTTAGGGGAAGTTATACCCCATGCATGAGGAAGACCTTATATGGTAGGTGTCATAAAAAAATGATTCTATTTTATAACCACCTATGTTCCACGTATCGTTCTGCCCTCATGTACCTATAGTCTCCCTCATGTAAGGGTGGGTATATCGAGAGGTTCAGTATAAAGGCCTGGTAGGTATAAATAAAGGGGGACCATTTGGTGATATAAGGAACCTTCATTATGGCCGCACAAATATCTGTCAAATACTCAGTTACTAAAAGGTTCCAATTATGCACCATGGAAGACAAAAATGAAGGCTATTCTACAAGTAGAAGAATTGTGGGATGTTGTCTCTGACACAACAAAATGTCCTACAACACTAGGTGCAAATCATATTGCATATGACAAGAAATATAGTAGGGCAAGAATGCTCATCTTGCTTGCTATCACAGATGATGTTCAACCTCACATAGTTGACAAATAACATGGTAAAGATGCATGGGATGCACTTAAGACCATCTATGAGGGTAATAATGATTCCACCATTCTTAACCTTCAATCTCAACTTCATAATTTGAGTATGAGGTATGGAGATATAGTTGAACTATTTCTATGTAGAGTGGCTGAGTTGAAATCAATATTGAATTCTATGGGAGAGACTGTAGAAGATAAAATCCTCACTTCAATGATTTTGAGAGCTTTAAAAGGGTTTTCCCTCCCATTCCTCTATATTTATAGTGTGCTCTAATTGCTTAGCAGAGAAGCAACATAGAGTACCATTTGAAAAGAGCTCTTCACGAGTAAAGAAACCTTTGGAGTTAGCTCACACTGATCTATGTGGTCCTATACCAAAAAACTATGGGGTAAATAGGTACTTTCAATTGTTTGTCAATGACCACTCATGAAATATTTGGGTTTTATATATTCATTTAAAATCAGAAGCTTTTAGTTACTTCCAACAATTCAAGAAATCTATTGATAAGGAGTTAGGAACTTCTATAAATACCCTTCGCTCAAATCGAGAAGGGGAGTTCACCTCTAAATAATTTTCCTCATATTTTACTGCACATGGGATCAAGAGACATCTCACTACTTCCTATACTCTGTAGAAAAATGGAGTTTTTGAATGGAGGAACCGTTTCATCATGGAAATGGTTTGTTGTATGCTTACAGGAGCCCATCTAGAGCAATAGTTTTGAGCATAATCTATCACAATAGCAGTGTACCTTCTAAATAGGGCACCCACAAAGGCTCTAAAGTATATAACTCCACAATAATCATGGAGTGTTCGGAAACACTCCATTTATCATCTATGCATTTTTGGATGTAAGGTGTTTATGCACATACCAAAAGTGAAAAGGAGGAAGTTAGATGATAAGACCTTGTAATATTTTCTTCTTGGTTATGATGAGCATTCGAAAGGATATCAGTTGCTAGAACATTTCAACAAGAAGATTCATGTCAGAAGATATGTGGTATTTGATGAAGCTTTCACATCACCTAACACATCTAATGTATACTCTAATTTTGAGAGTCTAAGATTGAGAAGTTTCCTTTTTGTTCACCATAAAAACATATTCCTAAGTGGCATACAAGTACTATCAGAGACTCAAAAATATCCACACCACCATATATGACATTGAATAGACCTCATACTCACAATATGACTTGACAAAGAGAAAGCAGCAGTAAATACTACTGAGGTTGATGATATTTGTCAATCCTTTGAGGATATTTCTGTAAATCCAACAAGAGAAACAGAAGATATGGATGTGGATGATGATATGGTTTATATATCTTCACTAGATGAGCATTAACCCACAACAGTATAATATTCTCTTAGTGAGCCATAATGGAATACTGCTATGAATGCAAAGCATGTGTCTTTGAAGAAAAATCAGACTTTAAAGCTTGTTGATCTATTGCATGGAAAGAAGACCATTGGCTACAAATGGATGTAAAAAGTGATGTACAAGGTATATGGAATAATTGATAAGCATAAGGCCCATGTTATTTACAAAGGGCTATGCACAAAATGAAGGCATTGACTATGAGAAAAATTTTGCATCTACTACTCGGATGACTACTATTTGTGTTCTTTGTGCTATGGTAGCACAGTTTAGGTGGAAAGTACATAAAATAGATGTCAAGAGTGACTTATTTAATGGTGATCTCAAATAGGAAGTGTATATGTTACAACCAGAAGGATTTGAAGTGGAATACCAAGAGCAAAAAGTTTGGAAATTGGTCAAGTCCTTGTATTGTTTGAAACAGGCTCCACGAGCTTGGTACATTAATATGGATGATCACCTATTGTAGCATAGATTCAAGAGAAGTCCTTTGGATGAAAATATCTATTTCAAGAAATAAGGTTTTGAAATAGTGCTACTTGTACTCTATGTAGACAATCTGATTATCACAGGAAGCTCAAAAAAATTGATAGTTGAAGTCAAAGGTGACTTGAGCAAATATTTTGAGATGATAGATCTAGGACTTCTTCACTATTTTATTGGCTTAGAAGTTAACCAAAATAAGCATCACATCAAGGTGTCATATAAAAATTATGCCAATACATTGTTAAAGAAGTATTGCATGACTGATTGTAAGCCTATGGTAACTTTGATGGAAATAGGGCTTTAGTTATCACAATATGATGATTCTCCTTAGGTAGATGGTACTCTCTATTGCCAGTTTATCGAGAGTCTCATATATCTAACCAAAACTAGGCTAGATATCATGTTTTATATAAATTATCTTTCGAGGTTCATGTAGGAGCCTAAGGACAGTAATTGGAAAGCATAAAAATGTGTTCTTCACTATGTTCATGGTACTATTAAGTATGGCCTAGAGTACAAGAATAATAATCAATTCTTCTTGCAAGGATACACAGACTTAGACTATGTCGATGATCAAAAATCAACTTCAAGATATATTTTTCATATTGGATCCACTCCTATCTCTTGGCACGACAAGAAGCAACGGGTGGTTGTTATTTCATATATAGAGGCAGAGTATCATGCCGCATGAGAAGCAGTGTGTGAGATGATATGGTTGCATTGCATCTTGCCAAGTATGGGTCATCCATCCAAATCTTCAATTCATTTATTTTGCAAAAACCAGGGCATTTTTGAAGCTCATCAAGAATCTAGGATTTTATGAACGTACCAAAAATATTGTCACTCAATGTCACTTCATTAGAGATGTAGTTCCAAGGCACAACATTCAGATTCAGTACATTCCCACCAATGATCAAGTTGTAGATATTTTTACTAAGGCACTTGCACGTGTCAAATTTGAGTTGTTTTGCAACTCCCTATGTATTTCAAAATAATGTAATAAGGGGGGGATGTTAGGGTAACTAGGTTATCTCTATTATTTCATTATTTATTTATGTTATTCACTAACTTTATTGTTAGTTGTTAGTGGGCATATCTCCTAGGTTAGCATCTTCTAATCTAAGCTAGGTATGGTTGATTAGATCCACTTTCCACAGACTAATCTGGGATGATCATTTGTATTTATTATTTGGTTATCTATGCAAATTCTAATGCTTTGCCTATCATGTTGTTGGGCAATGAGCTCCTATTTCTAGGCCATGTGATTTTTTTGTTTGGCCATTTCTTCCCTTTGATTTTCCATTTGTACTTGTAATAATTTAACCATTTTTACAAGGTTCCCTCCTTCCTCACTAGTTTCATTCAAAGGAATATCATGAACCTTTTTCTAGCTTCTTTCACATTAAGGATATTCTTTTGTTATATTTTTTCCTGGACATCTTATATGTATTTTTGTGATTTCCTCTTCCCTACCTCCTACAAGATTTCTCGACGACCCACCTTACAACATTCATGTCATTTGTCGTATAAGTGAAAGAGGTAGAATATTAGTTATCGTTAACTATTCTAATTCCCATACAAATTTCTACAACTTTAGAATCAATTCTACTCTAATATTATATGTAACAATCTAGGTCTCGTTACTCACTTTGTTGCTCGAATAAAAAGATCAACAAAGCCTATGGTATTGTTTTCTATAAAATTTAATCCATAGTCTAAAATGTTTTCCTAGTTTACAATGTTTAATTTTAGACTACTATCATTTTGGATCATCCAATAGATTTTACAATCAAGTGTAAACAATACAACACAGACATAACATACCATTTTTGGGTTCAATACTACTGCAGCCAATCACCCAAGTGGACAAGGTCAGCAAAATCCTATAGAGATGCCATTTTAGTGGAAATAAATATATTTATTTACTGTCTGCATGCTCCAACATGAGGTCCATACCACGGCAAGGGGTTATCTCTAAGGTCCATAACACCTAGAGAGTGGATGTCTTTTTCCCTTAACTCTTCATCCCAAAACTTTGACTTTCTAGTCGACTTATTCCTAACCAGTATAGAAGAATTTGGTGTATTGATTCCTCTATGACTAACTGGTGATTCCCATTTACCTAGAACCAGTTATTTCCATGTTAATTACCTTACCTTGGAATTCATTACGTAAACTCATTACAACTCATAGTGGTTTATCCCATACCTAACCCTATGGCTAAACTAAGCTAAGTTTTATGAGTAGCATTGTTGCATTATTTGCTATCAGTTGCATTATTTGCTATACCTATGATGTGTTTGCCTAGTTTTAGCATCTTCCTTGGTGCATCACAGTTGTTGAGGATATTATTCCTTGGATCCATTGATGATGTGTTTTCCTAGCTAGAAATGTAGTTCTATTTATTCAGTGTCTCTACTGATGTGGAGGACATTCTAAGGCAGACTGTGGAGCAGATCAAAACAATTTTGTGTTGAAGGAGCTACCATCAACCACTGTTTCTTTTGTGAATACACATGGTGCTAAAATAGATTTAAATTTTTAAAAATTTCCTTCATATGCATACAGTTATTGGTGATGTCGATGCTGTAATAGGCACTGATGACAAGGTCATCATTGGCACCCGAGCTAAGTGATGATAGATGAGTCGATGTACATGATTTTGCACAAAGAGATATATGGGTGTGTATTTTTCCATAGTTGCCATGCGATTTTACATAATGTGTTTGTTAAAGCCCATCTTGCTATCCACCATTTGACCATTGTTGAAACATTTAAATTTTTACCTGCATGCTCTCGTGTGAAAAATGGTCGACCATAATGGGCCCAAATGATTTTTTTTCTTATTATTCAATGGACCTATTGTGGCTGATCCACAACACACCCCAAAATTGGGGACCCACCTTTTTTGCATGCTTTCAAAGAAGATCTCAGTGACCCAGATGCTAAAAATCAAGAAAAAGGGGCAAAATTGCACAAGGATAAAAAGTGTCGCGATGCTGGCAAAAAATGAAAATTGTCGCGATATCGCGACATGTCGCGCCATCGCTGCCGAAAAATGAAAATTGTCGCGATATCGCGACGTGTTGCGCCATCGCTGCTAGAAAATGAAAATTGTCATGATTTCGCGACATGTCGTGCCATCACTGCCGAAAAATGAAAATTGTCACGATTTCGCGACATGTTGCACTGTCGCTACCAGAAAATGAAAATTGTCACGATTTCGTGACGTATGGCGCTGCCACTGCTTGGAAATGAAAAGTGTCATGATTTCACGATGTATTACTGTAGAGGTTGTATGGATTACAAAGCTACCATGATTTCATGACAGGTAGCATTTTCGTGGCTAGGAGCAACAAGGGTTGTACGAAACACAAAAGCTATAACGATTTCATGATAGGTAGCGTTTTCGTGGCTAGGAGCAACAAAATGCAGCATGAAGGGAAAGTGTCGTGATTTCGTGACATGTCGCATTTTCGCAGTTAGGAGAAGTAGAAATGGTGTGGAATAGAGAAGCGTCACGATTTCATGACAAAAAAGTAGGAAGGTGGTGCCAAAGAGAAAAACATCATGATTTCGTGATGGGTAGTAGCCAAAGTGAAAGGAACGAAAAGGCATCACGTTTTCATGGTTAGGAGCAGCTAAAATTGTACGGAAGTGAAGGGTGTCATGATTTCGTGACAAGTTGCAGCTAAAGCAGACAGAACGAGAAGATGTCACATTTTCATGGCCAGATACAGCGAGAGCAGTCCGAGAGAGAAAAGCATCACGATTTTGTGACATAAAACAGCTAGACAGCCCAAAAGGTAAAAAGTGTCACGATTTCATGACATGTCATGGTTTCGCTGTGCATGAAGGCTGACAAGGCTGTTGGCAGAAAAGTGTCACGATTTCGTGACACGTCCTATTTTCGCGGTACAGGTGGCAGAGCGGGGTTACATGCTATTTTTGTCATGATTTGCAGGTGGTAGTTATGAAGCATGCAAAGAAACGTAGAACACGTGGCATACAGGTGTCAGGGTTACAGAAGCGTTACATGTAACAGAGAATATCGAACGTTTCGACATCGCACATAAAGTCAAAAGCAACAAAAAGGCGGGGAATTCGAAACGATGCATTCTAGGAGGTGAAACGAAGTGACACAGGGCAAAACAAAGAGCCGTATCAGATAGTATAAAATCAGAAGGGCAGATTGATACAAGGGTTGGAAATTGCTGCTAGCAGAGTTGCAGAGACAAGGGCAACAAGCCATTCTGGGCCTGCACTTGGAGCATTTTCCTCCACTTGTTCTGGATTTGTTAAACCTAGAACATTCTGTCATTGTAACTGATATATCATTTTAATACAGAAATACAGAGAGTTGGCATCTCATTGATAAGAAAGAAGGAGTCATTTTTGCATGCAAGATTTAATGTTTTATCTTCCCCTTTCAGATTTCTAGGCTTCTAGGTGAAGTTTAATGCAAGTGTTCTTGGTTGCTTCATGCGAAGGTCTAAATCTGAAATCACAGTAAAAACCCCAGAAACCCGCACCTAGCTTATCTGGATTGTGTGAATTTGTAGATTCAATAGGTTAGGTTGCATGCAGAAAACCTCATTATCTTCGGTTTTGTCAAATCGAGATGGTAGCATTCTGGACGTAGTTTAGTTCATCTTCTTTGCATTTCTTTTATTTTCAATTCTTTATTTTATTTTTTGCATTTTAATTACCATCATTTAAATAAATAACTAAAAATCCATCAAAGCCTGAGATCAAAATAGATTCATCTCTTAGATTTATTCACTTTGAGTCCATTGCAATTTCAAATTAAAATAAACCATAGTGCCCCTTGTTAACATTTACTTGCAACCACTAAGGTATTCCCAGCATTTAAATTGAACAACATCATTGGTATACAAAGAGCTAGCATAACAGGAACCTTGGAGAAATTATTTGTTATAATTTCTTTGCAAGCAGAGGATTTTGGGACTCAGATCCTATCGGAGAGTGTGCTTTCACAACTGGGTGAAAACACCACTCAACAGATTGGCGCTAGAAGGAGGGCTTGATTGGTTTACTTTATTTTTATTTTCATACAGAAGTAATATCTTTTGATTTGATTTTGAAATTATCTCTTAAATCTCACAAACGGCTAAACTACAGCATTTGTTTTTCTGTTGCAGGTTTTCTTGGAGATAACCGAGAGTTTCATCAGGCAGGCTGGACCCACCGCGTCGTATTGCGACTAGGTCCCAAACAACCGAGGAAACCATATTCCATGACCTTACACTCATTGGTACTCCCAAGAATAAAACCAAGCAAGTTGTAAGCTTACCAGTCACAAAAGACCTTTTTGCTCCAGGAACATCGAGTGGACCTACACCAGTGATATCAGTTGCCACTAGTGTACCTATTGTCGATAATATTTCCACTTGCTCTTGTAGGGTTGTCCTCATCGATTTTGAGTCAAATGGCTCAACCTCCAGTAGCTCCTTGGTATGGAGCTAATAATATCCCTTTGAACATTGTAGGGGATATCCATGAAATCCCTAAGAACATAGAAATATTTTTGCCCAAATACAAACCAGATGGCCCAAGAACTACAGAAGAACATATCCAAGCCTATAGGGATGTTTTAATAAGGCTGCAAGTCCAACATGAGGATGTGGCTTGCAGACTTTTCCCCATGAGCTTAGATCCAATAGCATATGAATGGTATATATGCTTGCCGACTGGTTCAATCACTTCATGGACACAAATGGAGAATGCCTTTGTCAATCAGTTTAGGTCACCTTTGGATCCCGCAACCATTTACAATCAATTCATTACATGCAAAAGGGGCCAGGGTGAACCAATCAGAACATTTAATCAGAAATTCCAAAAGTGCTATAATAGAGCAGTTCGACATTTTGCCATAGATCCCGTAGTGGCCTTGCAAATATATTTTGGGGCATTGGATCCCATGATAGCCATGTTTGCAAGATGAAATCCTCAAGTCACCATGCTCGCTCTAGCCTACAATGAAGCCATGACCATCGAGCAACAAATGACACCACAGGGCTATGGATTTCCCCCAGATGCCTATGATGGGACAATATGCTCCATATGGTCAAGCTCCCTTGGCAAATCAGATCATGGCACCACAAATGCCAAGCATGAATGCCTTCCCATATCAACAACCGTATCCACCAGCACCTGCTTATGCACCCATTCCAATCCAACCAATCACATCCATTCCACCCGTTCTCGCATTTTTGCAAAATAGTCAATCGACTATGCAAGGAACCAGCCAAGTTAATTCTCAGGCTATAGTTCCTTTCCCAAATCCAACTCCGATTCAAAGTGTCAATCCATACGTGAATCAAATTCCTCAAAACCCGACCCAAATGTTGAATCAAGACCCCACCAATTATGCAAACCCAACGGGAGTTAACAACAATGTAGTTCCATCGAAGGAGATTTATTCGGAGGTCGAAGAGCTCAAGAAGATAGTTCATAAACTGAGCAATGACATGGTTCAAAAATAGAAGTATGAATCCCATGCCCCTCACTCAAATCAAAATTTTAACAATAGAGGGAGACATTGGAACACAAATCCAAACAATGGGGGAGTACTGCCCCTATTGCCAATCAACTAGATACTTCTGCAGGACCTAGTCAATCCAGTTCCCTCTTGAATCTGTCAGATTTGGCATGGGAAAAGGGGTGTAGGTTGCACAACACAAAAGAGCACAATGAGAGGAATTGTCCTGAAATTGCTAGATACACTCATTGTCTCCAAGCCCAAGTTGATGACTTGGAATTGGTGTCCAATGAGGGTCCATCTCAACATCAGGATGATAACATTATGGTGGTGGAAACTTTATATCGTCAAGAAGGTGAGAGTGAGGAAGAAGAAGATGAAATTTTGGAACAGGAGGTGCAAGCTTTTCGAGAGTTTAGAAAGGGGAATCACGGATATCATTTGAGAAGTAAATCTAAAGCCCCTAAAACCTCATCAACACCACCAAATAACTCTATCCTCCCTCCAGACACTAAGGCAGATAATAATCCTCCTCCTCCACTTAGAAGAGAAATGTCTAATGACGTGCAGAAGACAGTCAAATTCGAAAAACCAAACTATGACATAGTGGAGGATCTAAAGAAGTCCAAATCTAGCCTTTCGTTCTTAGACGCGGCTAGATTGCCTGGCCAAAAGGAGGCATTGATAAAGGCTCTGAACTCACCTGATCAAGTGTGGAAGGGAAAAGAAGTTGAGTCCCATCTGATTTTACGAAAGGAGAGACGGGATGTCCCGCCATTCTTATTGACTCTGAGAATTGCGGGTAAGAATTTGCATATCTGTTTGGTGGACACGGGTGCCACGAGCAACCTCATGCCTTCGGAGATATGTCAAATGCTAGGTCTACAACCTGTTTCATCCAAATGCAAGGTTTTGCAATTGGACCGATCAGAGGTAAATGTGGTAGGGACCCTATATGATGTCAAAATTCAATTAAATTCTGAACCCAGGGTCCAGCAGGTTGTCGACATCCTGGTTGTTAACATCCCAAGTAGATATGGAATGCTACTTGCAAGGGATTGGATGAAAACTCTGAATGGTTATTTTTCAACAGATTGCTCACATATGTGGCTACCCTGGAAAGGAATTGCAAATCAAATCAGAGTGGAAAATGAACCGAGGCTTAAAGAAATCATAACAGAATTTAACAAGCCGAATGAAGTTCAGTTTTCTGAGCCAAAACTAGGGGTCTATGCACTTGATGTTGAGGAAGCTACTGAAGAGCCTAAAAAGGAAACATGTCATGGTGGCTCTTTTGAGGAAAATGATTTCACATGGTTGCTCAAGTTTGATGGATCCAAATCTAGACAAGGGAGCAGGAGCTGGAGTCGAGCTCACTGGTCCAGGAGGTAAACCATTATTGGCTGCTTATAGACTGCAATTTCCTTGCACGAACAATGTGGCAGAATACGAAGCACTGATCTTTGGTTTACGTCTAGCATTGAGCAAACAAGTTAAATGCTTGAAAGTATTGGGAGATTCTGAACTAGTAGTCAAGCAGATTAAAGGACAGTATACATGTCGTGATAGGAGACTGAGCCTTTATAGAACTAGGGTTATGGACCTCATTGAGGAATTCGATGCGTTCAATATAGCCCTTATTTCTAGAAAAGGAAACCGAATAGCAGACTCTCTTGCAGTCGTCGTGGGCATGTTAAATCCAGTGGACATAAAAAGGTGTAAAAAGTTCTCCATTGAATTGGTTCCTTGTCCATCAATACCCGATAATGTCAAGAATTTCCAGGTTTTTGAAAATGACAGACACATCTTCAAATTTGTCACAAACTCGGGTATTTTTGAAAATCAGGTGATTGATGAGGAGCAAAGGTGGCAAGAAGAAATAGAAAACGAGAGTGAAACTGCATGTCAATCCAACAAAATACCTAAAGACGTGGTTTCATTGGAGAAAATGTTCGATATGGGATACAAGACCAGAAAAGGAAAAAAGGTCCCACTCCCCAAAGATGCATGTGATCTAATTAATCTAGGGAGTGCAGACAATCCAAAGGAAGTGTACATTGCAAAGGCATGTACAGCTGAAGAAAGGAGCAACATCATACATGCATTGAAGCATTACATGGATTGCATTGCTTGGAATTACAATGAGCTGAAAACATACAACCAAGACATCATCACACATACCATCCCTCTAAAGCCGGACTCCAAGCCTTTTAGACAAAGACAACGAGTTGTTAACCCGCTATTGGAGCCCTTAATAGAAAAGGAGGTCAAAATATTATTGGAAGCGAAGATCATTTTTCTTGTTAGGCACTCAACCTGGGTTGCTAACCTCATTCCAGTAAGAAAAAAGAGTGGAGAGATTAGGTTGTGCATAGATTTTTGAAATCTTAATAAAGCCTCTCAAAAGGATAATTATCCATTGCCATCCATTGATGAAATTTTACAAATGGTAAATGGATCTGAAATGATGTCTTTTCTTGATGGGTATTCTGGATACAACCAAATTCTTATACATCCAAATGACAGGATGAAAACAGCCTTCACCACCAAGTGGGGGACATTTGCATACAAGAGAATGTCGTTTGGACTGTTAAATGCTGGTGCAACATTTCAACGTGCCATGGACTATGCATTCAAAGGGCTTATAGGCAAATGTATCATCGTGTATGTGGATGATATTCCAGTATTTTCAAAGAAAAGAGAAGACCATGTCAAGGATTTGAAGAAAGTTCTTCAAAGATGCAGGGAACATGGGATTTCCTTAAATCCCAAAAAGTGCATTTTTGGAGTAACAGAAGGAAAATTGCTTGGTCACATCATTTCAAAAGAGGGCATATCCATTGACCCAGAAAGGATACAAGCTATCCAAAACTTGCCTCTCCCGGGTAGTAAAAAAGAATTGAGATCTTTCTTTGGGCAGGTTAATTTTGTGAGGAAGTTTATCTCGAGCTTTGCTGAGATAGCCAAACCTCTGAACAAGATGCTCAAGAAGGATGTAGATGTAAGATGGAACGAGGAAAGTAGGGTGGCCTTTCAGAACATCAAGGATGCCATTTCCAGAGCCCCTGTCCTCATAAGTCCAGACTATTCTAAACCTTTCTATATTTATGCTTTCGCATCGGAACACTCTTTTGCGAGTGTCTTGACCCAGAAAGGTGAGGATAGTGCAGAAAATCCCATAGCATTTTTGAGTGCTCCTTTAAAAGATGCTCAATTAAGGTATTCCATCCTTGATAAGCAGATGTACGCACTTTTTAAAATGGTAAAAAAATTTAGACATTACATTGTGCACAATAGAGTTATTGCCATCGTGCCTGACCTACTGCTATCAAGACCATGTTTTTATAGAACGAACTAGGGGAGAAAAGAGGGAAATGGATTTCCACCATCCAAGAGTTTGATCTTGAAATCCAACCTATGAAACTAGTTCGAGGACAAGGACTGGTGAAGGCAATCGCTGAGAATAATCCGCAAATGACATGCCAATATTCAAATGCAGAATACATTTCTAAGGATGACTGGTATGTTGACATTGTGCAATTTTTATTGAATGGTAAGTGTCCTTCTAATCTGAATTCAACTCAAAGAAGAGCTTTAAGACTTAAGTCTGTCAATTATCTGATGAAATCTGGTGTTCTTTATAGGAAAAATCATGAAGGGATCTACTTGAGATGCTTGAACAAAGAAGAAGTTGCCAAGGTGTTGCAGGAATTTCATGAGAAATATGGAACTGGTCATGGTGCGGCAAATGCTACAGCGCATCAAATCCTGAGAGCAGGATACTACTGGCCCCACATTTTCAAAGATGCACATGCCCATGTACGATCTTGTCACATTTGTCAAGTAGCTGCCAATAGAGAAAGAAATGCAGCCATGCCATTACAACTTGTAGTTGAGATGAGACCATTTGCACAGTGGGGACTAGATTTCATTGGGGTTATTAACCCAAATTCTTTTGATTCCCATAAATTCATACTAACAACTACATATTACTGTACAAGGTGGACAGAAGCGGTTCCTACAAAACATGCCACCACAGACGTTGTAATAAGATTCCTTGAGGACCACATTATAACAAGATTCGGAATGCCCGATTCTATTGTCAGTGACAATGGTAAAGCTTTTATTTCTATGCAATTTGCAGATTGGGCATATGACAATAAAGTGAGTTTAAAATTTGCATCTAATTATTATCCTCAAGGAAATGGTTTGGCCGAATCTTCAAATAAAAATTTGTTGAATATCATTAAAAAATTATTGGAAAAGAACCCTCGGGATTGGCACAGCCAATTAAAGTTTGCCCTTTGGGCAGATAGGACCAGAGTAAAAGAATCCATAGGGAACACTCCCTATCATTTGGTCTATGGACAAGACCCGATATTTCCTGCAAACTTGAAGTTGCAAACCTTGCATTTCATACAAGAGTACTTGGGGACAGATAATCAAGTTGAAGCTAGGTTAAGTCATTTGTTGCACCTTGATGAAAAAAGGGAGGAAGCCATGAGTCACATGAATAAACACCAAGAAGTTATCAAAATATGGTTTGACAGAAGGGCTAAAATTAAGTCCTTCAGAATTTCAGATTTGGTGTTACTATGGGATAAAAGACATGAAGAAAAAGGGAATCATCAAAAATTTGATTGTCTTTGGTTAGGCCCTTATCAGATTTCAAAAATTCTCGAAAAAAATACCTTCAGGCTAAAAACTTTAGAAGGGAAGGATTTGATGTTACCGGTTAATGGGCATGTTTTAAAGCATTATTTTAGCCCTTAGGTCATAAGAGATTGATGTTATTCTTTTCGGTTTTGGTAGGGATTTTCAAATTTTGTTTTCATTGTTTAGGATTGTTAGTCTAGTTAGGATTTAAGTTGTGGGTTTGATTTCAGTTGACATGCTTTGTTTGTTTTTATAAAAAAAAAAAGAGAAAAAAAAGAAAAAGAAAATTGAGATGTCAACTTATGCCTAAGACTAGGAGAATATGAAACATTGGAATTGTCTTGTAAAAGCTCCACAAGTAACACAAACATTTTAAGTTATATCGTTTGAAACTTGTGATGCATGAAGTAGTCAGTTTTGTATGGCAAATATTTCATCTGCAATTCAAAAGACAATGCATTCATATTACATCTCACTTTACATATACATTCCATCTTAGTTGCATATGCATCTCAGGTACAAATCATTAAAGTGTGTCAAATCCTCTTAGGGTTATGCTATAAATGTGAAAAAAATCCTAAGGTTGGAAACTGAGCCTCATGATATCTAGAACTAAGCACATCTTATACATTAAAAAGGATCTTGAGCAAAATGATCAAAACCTAACTTGGAAGAAAAGGTCAGGCGAAAGAAGTATTTCATGTCTATCCTATTATGCAACATGATCCTTAAACAGTGGTTTTGACCACTTCCATAAAGCTTAAAGCCTAAAATCGGAGTAGTAAGGATAGGGTTAAATCCTCATCGGACTTAGGTTGAGGATCCAACTCCCCAAAGCTTTGATTTGACCTACATGGAGTAGTAAGGATAGGGCATAAATTCTCATCTCGCCTAGGTTGAGAATCTGATTCCCCAAAGCTCCTATGTCTCATTTCATGATAAATCTTGGATTGGAAGGATCGTACTACTTGTCCTCTGCAAAGGATGGGTAGTCATCCCCAAGGTCCAAGCAATAAAATTAATATTCTCCATTTTCATCCAAAGCTTGGATTGGAAGGATCGTACTACATGTCCCTAGCAAGGATGGGTAGTCATCCCCAAGGTCCAAGAAGTAAAAAATTAATTTTTCCCATCTCATCTTTATATTGGATTGGAAGGATCGTACTACTTGTCCTCTGCAAAGGATGGGTAGTCATCCCCAAGGTCCAAAGAAATGAAGGTAAGTCTTGGATTATGGGGTTAAGTATGCCCATGCATGGCAGCATGTCTTGTCTAAAAAACAAGACCACTGATTGTTCAAAGGGTTAGACTAGCATGACCATTTCTTCCATAATTGGTTAAATTATTTTGCTCAAAGTGAGGTAATGAATTCCAAATCAGAATAGTAAGGATAGGGTTAAACTCCCATCTCGGTTAGGTTGGGAGTCTGATTCCCCAAAGTTCTGATTTCACGTTCACTTGCACATGGGTTCAAGATAGTAGGGACTCATAACCAACTTTGGGATATAATAAAGCAATTCATTAGTGGATCCTAAGAGGGTTTGGTAATCTTGAATGTTTGTGCATGATACTAGAAAGTTTAGGCCTTTACAAGAGCAAAATCTCTAAGCATAGTTATCAGGTCACACAAATCATTCACAATCTCACATATGCATTCATGTAAAACTGACAATGGAATGTTGATCAATTTCAAACGATAGGGAATGAAATACATTGCACACACCGAGCTAATACTTGATGATTCTGATGATTCATGTATTTCTGATCTTTGGGGCATTTGTTTATATTTCTTATGTGCTAACACATGTTTTCGAGTTTGTATACTTCCAGGTTGGGTTCTCACTAAAATGCTCAAGAGCATTTGACAGCAGAGTCGCCATTTGTTGTGGCTGATCCACAACACACCCCAAAATTGGGGACCCACCTTTTTTGCATGCTTTCAAAGAAGATCTCAGTGACCCAGATGCTAAAAATCAAGAAAAAGGGGCAAAATTGCACAAGGATGAAAAAGTGTCGCGATATCGCGACATGTCGCTCCATCACTGCCAAAAAATGAAAAGTTGTCGCGATATCGCGACATGTTGCTCCATCGCTGCCGAAAAATGAAAAGTTGTCGCGATTTCGCGACATGTCGCTCCATCGCTGCCTAAAAATGAAAAGTTGTCACGATTTCACGACGTGTTGCGTGGTCGCTGCTAGAAAATGAAAATTGTCACGATTTCATGACATGTCGCGCCATCGCTGCCGAAAAATGAAAATTATCGTGATTTCGCGACGTGTTGCGCGGTCACTGCCAAAAAATGAAAATTGTCATGATTTCACGATGTATGGCGTTGCCACTACTTGGAAATGAAAATTGTCACGATTTCGCGACGTATTGCTGCAAAGGTTGTACGGATTAGAAAGCTGTCGCGATTTTGCGACAAGTAGCGTTTTCACGGCTAGGATCAATAGAATTTGTACGAAATGAAAGGGTGTCACAATTTTGTGACATGTAGGTGTTGCTAGGAGCAAAAAATGCGAAATGAAGAAAGTGTCACGATTTCATGTCACGTTTTCACGGTTAGGAGAAGCAGAAATGATAGAAATGAAAATCGTCATGATTTCATGACAAAAAGTAGGAAGGTGGTGCCAAAAAGAAAAACATCATGATTTCATGATGGGGAGCTGCCAAAGTGAAAGGAGTGAAAAGGCATCACGATTTCGCGATGGGTAGCGTCGAAGGCGTACGAAGATGAAAGGCGTCACGATTTCATGACAAGTTGTAGCCAAAGTGGACAGAACGAAAAGATGTCACGATTTCATGACATGTCACGTTTTCATGGCCAGGTACAGTGAGAGCAGTCCGAGAGAGAAAAGCGTCACGATTTCATGACATAAAGCGACGAGCCGAAGTGATGGAAGAGTCGTGACAGAATGCAAAGATGTGTGGATACGAAGAGAAAAGTGTCACGATTTCGTGACATGTCACGGTTTTGCTGTGCATGAAGGCTAACAAGGCTGTTGGCAGAAAAGTGTCACGATTTCGCGACACGTCCTGTTTTTGCGGTGCAGGTGGCAGAGCGGGGTTGCATACAGAAAAACGTTGGCGATATCGCGACATGCTATTTTTGTCATGATTTACAAGGGGGCAGTTATGAAGCATGCAAAGGAAACACGAAACACGTGGCATACAGGTGTCAGGGTTACAGAAGCGTTACATGTAACAAAGAATATCGAACGTTTCGGCAGCGCACATAAAGTCAAAAGCAACGAAAAGGCGAGGAATTCGAAACGATGCATTCTGGGAGGTGAAACGAAGCGACACAGGGCGAAGCAAAGAGCCGTATCAGATAGTATAAAATTAGAAGGGCAGATTGATACAGGGGTTGGAAATTGCTGCTAGCAGAGTTGCAGAGACAAGGGCAACAAGCCATTCTGGGCCTGCACTTGGAGCATTTTCCTCCACTTGTTCTGGATTTGTTAAACCTGGAACATTCTATCATTGTAACTGATATATCATTTTAATACAGAAATACAGAGAGTTGGCATCTCATTGATAAGAAAGGAGTCATTTTTGCATGCAAGATTTAATGTTTTATCTTCCCCTTTCAGATTTCTAGGCTTCTAGGTGAAGTTTAATGCAAGTGTTCTTGGTTGCTTCATGCGAATGTCTAAAATCTGAAATCACAGTAAAAACCCTAGAAACCCGCACCTAGCTTATCTGGATTGTGCGAATGTGCAGATTCAATAGGTTAGGTTGCATGCAAAAAACCTCATTATCTTCGGTTTTGTCGAATCGAGATGGTAGCATTCTGGACGTAGTTTAGTTCATCTTCTTTGCATTTCTTTTATTCTCAATTCTTTATTTTATTTTTTGCATTTTAATTACCGTCATTTAAATAAATAACTAAAAATCCATCAAAGCTCGAGATCGAAATAGATTCATCTCTTAGATTTATTCACTTTGAGTCCATTGCAATTTCAAATTAAAGTAAACCATAGTGCCCCTTGTTAACCGTTACTTGCAACCACTAAGGTATTCCCAACATTTAAATTGAATAGCATCATTGGTACAAAAGAGCTAGCATAACAGGAACCTTGGAGAAATTATCTGTGTAATTTCTTTGCAAGCAGAGGATTTCGGGACTCAGATCCTACCGGAGAGTGTGCTTTCACAACTGGGTGAAAAAACCACTCAACAAGCCCTAATGTTTTTTTCTTATTATCCAATGTCATGAGAGGTGGGGCATTTTATTTATAAAAAAATAATCTATGTATTACAAGGGAATATTTTATAAAGTGGAGGAGGGCCTCTTTATTTTTAAAATTGTATGGAAGGGAAGTGCTCGTGACATATTGATGGATAATATGGCATTATTGGCCATTTTTTAAATATTTTTTCCACATGGGAAGTGGAAGTGGACGGACCACATGGCCTTTTTTATTACATTTTTCAAATTTCAATGGCCCACATGGCCCATGTAATTCCCCTACAAGGGAAATTGAGATGATGTTTTAATTCTGCTTGAGAGTAATGCCACCCGAGTTTGATGCTAGGAGAATATTCTTGATTCTTATTTTTGATGTCTTCTTTATTTCACTGCCTAGAAAGGTATGTTGTTTTTATCATAGATGAAGACCCATTTAGAATGGAACATAGGGGTATTTATAGTCATCGAAAATATTTTTCTGATATGGATACATTGGTGGTGTCCAATTGTAATTTTGAGGTTATTCCATTTGCATTTTTAGCCTCAAATATTGTTATCATGGAGTGCACTCTCGGTTGAACCTGACACTCCCAAGGCAACTATATGTGATCCTAGTATCTAGTCACCTTCTCTATAGAACCTATAATATGTAGTGGCTAGTTACCCATGCATTTTGATAAGATGAAGAAGTCACCATAATGACACTTACTCTAGGGACTACAAAATATTAACACCCTAGACTCTATTCAAGGAATTTTTTGAATCAACTTCTAAAGACTATAGATATAGACACTTTAGAATATTATATTCTCTTATTTCTTATTCTCCTCCACATTTGAATTATATGGCTCATTTTATTATATTTTTTGAGTGCATTTTTAGTAGAAACTGACACTCTTATATGGTTCATATTATTGTATATTAAGGTGCATTTTCGGCAGAGACCGACACCTTGTAGATTGAGTTTCACCATGGGGGAGTGATATTCATGGTGAACCTAGTCAGTAACCTATGAGAGGCAACATACCTAGAGGATGACCTTAAGAGGCAATAGACCCAAGGAAGTGGCTGACCTTGAGGCACCCAGGATGACCCTAAGGCACTAAGAAGACTGACCCAAAGGTAAAATATCCAATAAAGTGGCTGACCCTGAGGTAACATACCGAGATCTATGCACCATTGATCTAGCATTATTCATAGTTCGAGAGAGCCAAGTGAAAAGACTACGAGCCTACACCAAATGATGTAATAAAGGAACATGTTAGGGTTCTATTTTTAGAAATTTACACATTAAGAGTAAATGTTAGAATATTAATGTATACTTTTTTTGTATGTTATGACATGTGTCCTCGAAAATTATCATGTTCTCATATAGGCCTCATGTCAGGAATAAAAGATATGAGATATATTGATACAAGAATGATTACAATATATATGCATGAGGCCTATATGAGAACATAATAAGTGTCAAGAACACATGTTATAACATGCACAAACAAAGTACACATTAATACTCTAATAGACATCATGAAGCAAGGTAAATTACAAAGCAAAGGGTATGAATACACAAAAAAAATTACTGCAAAGACTAATATTCTTGGATATAGCATTTTCGATATCCCTTCATGCTTGAATTGGAAAATGAGAAAAGGAAACAAACCATGATTTTTAGCACTAGTCAACAAAGGACAAATATTTCGTGCTATGTATTGAGTTTCAGCTCGAAAGATAGCCCATTTGGTCACTGAGCTAGCGCTAGGGTGCTTGGGGTAATAAGATCACAGGTTCAAAATTGGGTAACTCTTATTTTTGCTTGGTAGAGTTAAAAATATTTTTATTGGTTAGAGAAAGCACTTTAAATATTTCATGTTGCACTAATGTAACTACTCGTTGGGATAGCCCAATTTGTAACCAAGCCTTGGATTGGGTGTTGCATGGAAAAAGGTCACAATTTTGATTCTCCTACACTCGTGGGTTGTGTTGATTGAGGTATGACTGCCAAATTTTTTATTTAATTTTTTTTAAAGGATAAAGTGTGCTGCCCTTGTATTGATTAAAATGAGGATATAGTTTGCTTCCTTGTGTTGATTAAAATAAATATAAATATTTTTGTGAAAAGGAGATAGATTTGTTGGCTGGTTATTGATTAAAAAGGGGGTAAATTTCTATTTATATTTTATTTAAGAAAATAAGTTATAAGGTGTATAAGGGAATAGTTGAAAGTGTATTTTTGTATGTGAAAATTAGAGACAAGGTGGTTTTGTTATTGCTTGAAAAGTATAACTCTTACATGTTACAAAAGAGGATATAAGGTGTATTATGGATTGTTTATAATTATTGTATTTTAGAAAGGAGGCATAAGGTGTATTGTGGCTTATTATTTACTTGTATTTTTGTATGATAAAGAGAAAAATTGGAATGGTTTAAAAGCTTTATGAAGAACATTGTCTTATATTGAGAGAGTGGGCGAACAGTATAAGATCAAATTTTACTTTTATTTTCCAAGTAATATTATCCAATATTATCAGGGGTAATATCAATAGTAGTAATCAAAGAAATGCACAAATAAACACACTCATGAGAAACATAAATTTAACGTGGTTCACCCAATGTGGGTTACATCCATGGAGAAAATATTTCTACTCAAAAAATACCTTGGGAATCAATTTACTATTACAATGTTTATGGACCTCTGTCTAAAGGAGACACCAATCCCCTATACTATGATTTGTGGATATCTCTCCACAAGAGAACTCTATCCCATTTCTTTGGTTTGTGGATATCTCTCCATAGGAGAACCCTTTACCATTTTCTCTGGTTCGTGGATATCTCTCTATAGGAGAAATATTTCCCCTTTCCTCTAGTTTGTATATCTCACTCCATAGGATAACTCTTTCCCCTCTACTCTGGCTGATGAACTTCTATCCACAGAAGATATCTATCCCCACTGATATGGCTAGTGGACCTCTATCCATAGGATATCTCTGCCCCCAATACACTGGTTGATGGACCTCTATCCACTAGAGACCTCTGTCCTCTCTGCTCTAGTTAGTGAACTTCTATCAACATAATACATTTATCCTCATTGATTTGGCTAGTGGACATATGTCTATAGGAGGTATCTATCCCCACTACACTGGTTGATGGAACTCTATCCATTGGATACCTCTATCCTCTCTTCTCTAGTCACCTCCAAAGTCTGATCTCAACTTTATCTCAAATATCCACCAAACCTCATCACAATTCTAGCATAAATATGCTCTAACTCTACTCAAATATACCTTCCAAACTATCTCAAGTCTTCTCTCAAGACTTGGTCAAATATTTCTCAATGCTACTCCAAGTATTCTGACAAGACTTTCTCAAATCTACCTTCAAGCCTTGTCAAAATACTTGCTCAAATCTACCTTCAAATATACTTCAAGTCTTCTCACAAAACTTGCTCAATTCTTCTTTAAATCCTTCTCAAAATACTTACTCAAATATACCTTAAAATCTACTTCAAGTATTCTCACAAGTCTTGCTCAATTTTATCTTCAATACTGATCATAGAACCTGCTCAAATATTTCCAAATATTGCATACAAACAAAGCTTATATCTCTTTCAAAAATAATTTCTTCAACTAGGCAATTTAGACATATTCTACCTAGAATTTGTTTAACCTTTGGAAAATATAGAGAATGATATGCTCTATCAAAAACCCAATATGTTATTCACATTCACAAATCTTATATGCAATTTACCCAATCTCTATATCTTGCAAAATCCCTTTCAAATCAAATTAAAACAATGTATAACTTGTTTTACAAAACTAGTTTATCTTTCTTGCAAATTTTCTCTCAAAGATCAATCACACTAATGCACAATTTTCCCTCACAAAATTTATATCAAAAACTTTCAAAATTTCTTTCAATATCTCTCAAACCAATGTTCAAAATGTTTCACAATGATGCACTAACTTGTATTCAACTATAGTACAAGTAGTTCATAATTTCTAGCACAAATATCTCAATCTCTTTCAACAATGGAATCACATGTAAGTATAAAACCCTAATACAAAAATTTCCAACAATGCATACCAATAAACCCTTTTAACTCCACCTCAAAACTAGTTTCTCAAAACACAACCACTTAGCTTAAAAGGTTGAATCACCATACCACCAAGTGCTTGGTGAAGATGTGCCCTAAAATACCTATCTCAAAAATAATATCTTTTGCAACTACAAAAATTATTAGCATAACACATTTTCATATATTGGAAAAACCCTTCTCAAAATGTGTGCACAATTTTGTTCCAAACCAATGCTCTATAACTCTCTTGGTTTTTTCAAAATAAAACATCAAATCATGAACCTAGTCCTTCAATATTAATGCAAATATTACAAACAATAAAAACACATTCTACACATTTTATCTCTCACTTTCATAAAATAATTTCCAAACCACTTAATGACCCATAACATAAATTTACAATATTAAATAAACCATTTACACATTATCACACCTAATTTTGCATATATAGAAATAAAACTTAATGACATCAATATATTCAAAAATATTTGTCAAAAATAAATTACCCTTATATCTCCTATATTCCAAAAACATTTACACCATAGCACACCCTTCAAAATTCATGCAAATAAAATATTAAAAAACCGTAGCACATACATTTTAATAAAAATATTATCACTAGCACGGACATGAATTGACCCTCCAACCTCAAACTCCTAATGTAACGTGTGACCGCTTACGCTAGCCAAGTGGTCAAGACCTAACATATAGGCATCCACATTTATTTCCTCTGGTGCATTCACCAAAAAATTTAAACCCTTAAAAAATAGTGCTATGGAGATTTGAACCATGAACCACTCCCTCACAAATGACTTAGCATGAATCTAGCCACCGTCAAAGAGTGAACAAAAATATTTATTTCGCTCTCCTGTTGCGCTCCTTAATCAATGATGTCCCCTCTTCCCCATTCATTGTCACCACAAAAATCAAGAACCATTTTATTTTCAAAGTCTTAAGGGGTATTTATATGTTTCCATGGATATTATTAGATGTCAATCCTCTTTTAAATTTATTTTAATAGTTTGAATTATCTTTGGTGTCATGCAACTTTATACTTAGGTATTATAATATTTTTAAAAAATATTATAATAAAACATTTTGCCTTGGGTATTTTTACACCAATGAGAAGTCTTATCTTTTCTTTGAAATTTAAAATCTCCTTTGGTTTTTTAATTTACCAAATGAAGCTCTTGTTACTTTCAAACTCTCTTAATAATATTTAAATTTAAAATTTAAATATTATAATCCTTTTCTTCAAAATTTTATTTGATTTCTTTCACAACCATGGAAAATTTCTTTGCATTTATTATTTCAACCTTGAAGACAAACCTCAACCTTTTCACCTTTGACATCAAACCTTTGACATCAATTACAACAATATACTCAAAATTTCCAACAATATCCCCCTTTTTCATTTATGGCAACTCTTTCTAAAAATTCCTTTTCCTACCACTAGATTCCAAATATGCTCCCCCTAATTGAATGCTCTCCCCCTTACTCAAATCTCTCCCCCTTTGACATCAATGGCAAATGGAATCCTTTGGTACTAAATATAAGACTCTTAGCTTAGCCCCCTCCCCACATCCTCTCCTTTAGGTGATTAATTTTGGGGTGGGAGTATCTCTACTCTAAGCATGCAATGCTCATTTTCTTTGTCAGCCTTATTTTTCAACATTTTTGGAGCCATACCATTTTGATCCTTTTGAGTTTCCATGTTCTTGCTTATCTTTGGAAGTTTTGGAAACTCTGTTCTACACCACTTGGCCTTATACCCAAAATTATTGCACTTGTAACACATAATTTTATAGTTCTTGGAAGGTGCAAATGTCTTGAAGTTCCTCACATTCATGCGATGTTCATCGAGCAACGTCAATTGATCGAGGTGAGCTTGCCGCATGGTGTCGTCATCGATGAAATATTTTAATGCGACATGCATCATTGGAATTTCCAACTCTAAGGGCATAATGGCCTCAGTGCCATATACTAGTGAAAACGGCATTGCCCCAATGGGCGTTTGAATGCTAGTCCTGTAAGACCATAATGCCAGGGGCAGCTGTATATGCCAATCCTTGTGATGTTCTTGCACTGTCTTTTTCAAAATGGCTACCATAGTCTTGTTTGAGGCCTCAACTTGCCCGTTTGCTTGTGGATAGTATGGATTTGCAAAACTGTGTTTAATGCGATATTTAAATGTTAAAGCCCACACAGTTTTGTTCTTAAAATAAGTTCCATTATCCAAAATTACTTTGGATGGTATCCCAAAATGACATATGATATGCTCGAGAATAAATTCTATGATGCGAGCTCTAGTGGTCATTGTAAGGTGAATGGCTTCCACCCACTTTGTAAAATACTTAGTAGCCGTGATAATGAATGTATGTCAGCCTGACAATGGATGAGAGATCTTGCCAATAAGAGGTCTTGGAGGGATGGGGTGGTATGGGAGAGTGATGAGGAGGATTTGGAATCTATCCACTGAGAGTGATGAATAGTGGGGTGTTATACTCACTAGACAAATTTATTCTAGTTAAATAGGGTGATGTGGTAGTTTGGTTTACGATAGGATGTTCTAGAGCCACTTGTCATGATTTATAGGTGATAAGGTGATAGAAGTAGTCACCCTATAGTATTTTTGTGGACTAGTGAGAGTGGTCGACTTATGATTATTTTTAATGTGGATTATGTAGATACGATGCCAAAGTATGATACCTAGTGGTTGACTCAGATTTGGGAGGTAGTTAGGGGAGTCAGTGATCGATGGGTGTATCTAGGTGGTGGGGTGTTTGCACTAGAGGGGTGGGCATCGAGAGGTACCAAGTATAGGACACAAGGAGGGGTGAGAGATGAGGGGGAGGTACCTATTTTCCTATCGAGGTGATGACTAGGTGGTGCATCTAGTGCATCTATAGTGAGGGTCATGGAGGAATCAACAAGTGATAGGATGCAGCCCATGGAGGAGACTATGACCATGGAGGATGTAGTTGAGGATGTTGGGGTTGGCATGGGTACTAATGATATGATTTATTTTGGTGGTTTAGGTGACATGGGGGATATGGGAGATATACCCTTTGAGGACTAGGAAAGGAGGGATGTAGATGAGGATCTTCTGATGTTGTGAGAGAGGGTATATTAGCTAGAGGGGCATCTTTGGGAGAGCGAGAGAGGCTGGGAAGTTGACTTGGAGATATGGAGAGGAGAGTATCATGATTTTGAGGAGAGATTGATAGTTGTGGATATGGTGAGTGGTGCTAAGCAGAGATATTGGAAAAATATCTTAGGGGTAGTAGAGTAGGCATATGCCACAGAGCAAAGGACTTTGGAGCTATAGTGCATTGAGTTGCATGGGTGGCTCATGGTGGTGGAGATGAGGTATGCAGATATGGTAGAGGGTCTACATTATTTGACTATAGATACGATGGATGCATGGGAGAATTTGAATATATAGGTGTATAATATGCAACATGTGATAGTGGCTAGATATGCTAAGCGAGAGTCTCATTTGGTGGAGATAGTTGAGTTACATGCTAAGGTAGAGAAACAATAATAGGCACAAGAGGATAAAGTGGGTGATGGTAGCAGAGTAGGTCCCTACAGATATGGCTACTTTGAGAGCAGAGATAGAGCATCTATGGAAGGATAGTGAGGATGTGGTAAGTGATTTTGAGGTTATCTTGTTGATGCGTGGGATTCCACTTTTATATTATAGTAGGTCAAGTTCAAGATCAATATTATGATCACGAGCGTAGACGGATTCTTAGTAGAGTAATCAAAGTATGAAATTGATAGGGAAGAGGGAGGTGAGGATAAAGGCACCTATAGTATCACATATAGAAGATGTTGTCCTAGATTTGGATAGAGTGATAGTGCCTATGGGTACTCAGACATTAGGGGTAGTTGTCGATTCGAGTGGGGTGGTAGTAGCATGCATGGTAGAGCAGGTGAGGGTGGTTCATGAGGGGAGTGGAGAGACTCCTAGTGATAAGTAGGGTTGATATTGGTTTATGATGGTGTATTTTCAGTTTTGTAGCCTACAGGCATGTGTGATGATGTATGGAGGACTTGTTCCCATTTTGTAGCCTTATGGCATTTTTTATTATGATTTATATATACCTATTTCATTGTGGCTCTTATATATGTATTTTATGATTTGATTTGAATGTGTTTGTGATATTTTGATGTTTTTGTAATGTGAAGTATTGGTAAGTAAATGTATGATAAATGAATATACGTGCATGTGGTAGTGTGTAAGAAAAATGATGTCACTATAGTGTAGATGTAATGGAATTGAATGTAAATAGATGTGATGATGTATGATCTAAGATAGATGTGATAGTGGATAATGTAATATAAATAAATGCATGTAAGATAGATGCAATGATGCATGATGTGGAAGCTAAAATACATAGAGGAAGCACTTGTATCATGACATAACTAATGGTAATATGATCTATTCTATAATATCAGGGATGTAGGATAATTTTGACAATCGTATTTAAAGCAATCAAACCTCCTAAAAAACTAAACAAGATTTATCAACAACTCATAACTAACTTGGCTAGGTCAAAATTTATCAAGGACCAATGTGTGCAAATAAGTGATGTTAATTTATCCATTTTGAGGGAGGTAGGACTATCCTATTGTAAACATAGCCAAAATAGCTAACTCATCCACAAGTGTGCAATGATTTGTACAAAATAAGGTTTCTAATGTGACATATGTGTCACCACTTGTAAGACTATTCCACCGGTAGATAAGTGTTTAGGGCCTATATATGGTGATGGAAATCATACCATGATGTTATTTTAAACCTAAGGACCAAAGGTGATAAAGCATAAAAATTGTGTTACTTGAAGGCTTTTCCTTTTGGTTTATGCCCCTCATTTTATTGCTTTTTTTTCTTGTGGGTGTTTGCTTTTATTTTTTGCCCACTTTTCTGATGTTTGCTTATGCTTATCCCTTTTTCTATCCCTAGGTTGTATGTTGACCATGCAAATTACAGGATGATAAAGGGAAACCATTCACTATATGGATATATCTACACAAAGTGTTTTCTTCCCTAGACTCAAAATTTGTGTAAAATGTGACCTGTGTGAGTGGTCCTTGAAAGAAGTTAAACCGGCCAAAGGAAACTATGAGGAGTGTAATAACCTATTAGCTAGAGATGACATTTGATTGACTAAACTAGTAAATAGTAAAGAAAACATAGGGAAGGGAGTGGACATCCAAGTTGTAATGCTAATAAGTGCATATGTTATTATTGCTAAGGGCACATTTCTAGAGATGGAATATACAAACATGGATGAAATCATAGAATAAAATGGGTATATGCAATGAATATAGTGTGTGAGCTAGTATGAAAACCCAATATCTACAAGAGGAAATATGTGAGATGTAATCGTATGAAAATAGAAAACAAACATGTCTGAAGATGGATGTGTGGAGTGAGGATGATGTAAATAGAAAGTCATGATAATAATTGTCCTAGCGTATGGGGAGGTGTAGAAAATAGGAAAAAACATATAAGTGGGAGACTACGTTTAATAATTATGATTGGAGATAAAGAATCATGATAAGAGATGTAGAATAACATGAAAGTGATGAAGTGCAACAAATATGAGAAGATGAAACAATGGTGTAAAGAGAAGGAAAATAAAAGGGAGAAGAAGAGGGAAGAATCAACATAGGAATGTAGTTGCTTGAAGCATGACCATTCAACAATGCTATCAAATAAGGAGAATAGGAGATAGAGTGGAAGAAAACCAACAGTAAAGAACCAAGTAAAAACTAAGTGAAATGACATGAATTGGATCATGAGTGACTAGGTGAAGTGACAAGGTAACTAGGATTTTGGTAATTGATATATTTGAATAGTTGTTGAGAGTAACAAGGTGTGGAAGTGAATGAATCCCTTGATGGGGTGGAGCAAGGTACTAGCCAATGTGGAGGGCTCTAGAGTCGAGTAGGCAAGGGAGCTTATTCAGGATGTGAAAGAGGGTCATTGAAAAGCATATCCTAAATAATGGTCTCAAATGTAAGCAATGCATTAATGTCATGCCCTAGTTGCCTATGATAGATAAAATTGGTTTTCTTTGTAATCTTGTGGCTTAGGGCATAAGGGTTCAATAGGGCAGATCTTGAGTAGTACAAGGAGGATCTGGTGAAGTAGCTAATGAAATTTTTGAGACAATGGTGTTGATAAGACTAGCATAGGATAGATATATGGGTCAAGTGGTGATGAGCATGAAGAAAGTGAGGTAGGGATGAGTGGTGAGGTTGAAATATAGGAATTAGGTGTAGGTCATATCTGAGAGCAAAGGATAGGCCTTAAATAAGGTAATGTGGGTTAGGCTATGGTAGAATGGTGTTAATGGGAGTGGTAGAAACAATGGCTCAAGTGTAACTCAATATTTTTGAGGTAGGAGAGGATATTTTGGATGTTTATGGGAGGGGGTGATTTAATCAAGAAAGATAGGGACATGGATTCATGCAGGTAAATAGAATGGAGATATGGGTGTGGAGTAGGAAGTGAATGGGATGAAGAAGGGGGGAAGTGGAACTATTGTGTTGATGTTGTGATAGGCTAAAATGGGATACCACAGAGTGGGGATGGTAGTGTTTGAATAATAGGTGGTCCAAGTGATGGCTACAGATAGTGACATGGGTAGGATGGAGGTATGCGAGTAGAGGTGGTATGGGTGGCATGATAGCATAGAGATAAGTCATAAGGTGACATACAATTTATTAGGGGTGGAGGAAGTCCTGTATAATATGCATGAATATGTGTAGCTCCCCTATTAGGGGGACAATATACTGGTGAATATTGGTGAACTAAGGTGTGTGGCATATACAAATCTCTTATGTCACCTATGGGATGTGGGGATGATTTACGTTCATGATGGTCTATCAGATGGAAATGTTCCTCCATATCTATGAAGGAGGATAAGGAGATATAGCTATCGCCTAAGATGAGTGAATAGGACAAGTCCCTATGGTGAGGTTATCGAAGGTGGGGTGAATTATGGTGGTCATAATGTGATTATATGGAGTGCTGATACACATGAACAAAATCGAGTGGTATGGAAAGATCAGCTGGGATGACTAGTATTGAAGGTAGTATTTGGAGGTCCTGTGTGATGAAGGTGAGTGGTATGCTAAATATGTATTTTTGGAATCGGGTATCACTATGAAAGACATCACTATTGGTGATGAAGGACCTACAAAAACCAAAATACCCACAACATATAAATGACATAAAAAGTATAAATATTTTTGTTGTGTAATAGAAAGTGAAAACCATGTGTAGTACGATGTGGATTGTGTGGGTGATGTGAATCAGGACCATGTTGTAATAACACTATGTACAATTCATGGTGGTGCATATCTAGTCAATATAGGCATTGAATGTGCAAAGGTGAATGATGTTGATAGGATTGGGTTTGGTGAATCCTTCCAAGTTTCCAATCAATAAGTGCTAGAACTTTATTTTTGTGTGATGATGTATGGACCTAACTAATTTTGAGCAAAATTTTCATGCTGCTAACGGGGTTGGCTTGTAATTTATTAATTTTCCTTGAGAACCAGGTCACCAATTTGAAACTCATGATAATGTACCTTATTGTTCTAGGTATGGAAAAGGTGGTATTTGTTGACACATGTGTGCTTTATGGCATGAATGTGGTGTTCATCCAAAACTATTACTTGATCATGATAGGCTTGACGACTCATGTCATCATCGATAAAGTCATGGAGACTCATAATTAAGGTATCTCAAGCTCAAGAGGCATAATGGCTTCAATAACATAAACCAATAAGAAAGGAGTTTTCCTAGTGGGAGTACAAATGGTCATACAATAGGCCCACAAGGTAAGAGGTATCTGAGTGTGCCAATTGTGATTGGATTCGACAACTATTTTACAAAGGATGGAGCAAATGGTTTTGTTTGTGTCCTTGGCCTAATCGTTACCCTATGGGTAGTATAGAGTTGAGAAGCTAGGGTGACTATTGAATTTGGCATAGAGGGTGCAAATTTTTTTTTTGAAGGGTTTACCATTGTGAGAGATGATTTGGGAAGGAATTCCAAAGTGACATATGATGTGGTCGATGATAAACACCATGATTTTGGCTGTTATGGTTTGGACAAGTGGGATGGATTTGACACACTTGTGAAGTACTCTATGGTAGTGATAATGAATTTATGATTGATTTATGAAGTAGGTGTGACTTATCTAATGATATCTAGGTCCTATTGTGAGAAATGCCACATGGATTGAATTTATTGCAGATATTACGAAGGAAGGTGTGTGAGGTTAGCATGTTACTGGAATTTGATACATTACTTGACATATTCATAGCAATCATATCCATTTTGGGTCAGTAATAGCCCATGTGTAGGATACATTTTATGATAGCCATGCCACTAAAGTGGCCACAATAGGTATTGTCATGGGTTTCTTGTACTACCCACTTAGATTCATGTGGTTTGAGGTAACGCAAAAGGATACCATCATAAATGCGATGATATAATATGTCCCCTAGTAGTGTGTAGCGAATGATACATATTTTGAATGCTTGGTGTTGAGCATGTGATAGATCACAAGGTAGGAAACCTAATTTTATATAATCCTTGATTTGTGAAAACCAAGGATCATGTGGCTCGATGTTGAGAACATGAATGCCATCATCTTCTACAAGAGGTGAATATGATATAGATGATTGTGTAAGCGTATGAATGGACACATGTGTCGTATCTGAGAGATAATTTTGTGGTATTAATGATCCTAAGGAGGTCATTATATCAGAAAAATGATTGGAGAAATGCAGGATAGCTTTGATAGCATACCACTCAAATTGAGTGAGGAATTTTTGAGCAGTTTGTTTATATTGTTGGATTATGGGACAATGACATTGCCATATATCCTAGACTTGATTCATGATAAGGAGGGAATCTCCAATAATGTGAAGGCATAAAATGTTCTTAGAATGTGCCTGCTTTAGACCAAGAATAAAGGATTCATAGTCTGTATTGTTGTTTGTGTAGGGAAATCCTAGTTTGAATAAAAATGGGGAGGCTCCTCATATGGTGTAAAAAAGACAATGCCTACACCCCCAGCTGTGCAATGGGAATCATAAAAGAAGATTATTAGGTATACTGGTATTTTTGGTTCGATATATTATTCATATTCTACGATGTTGAATATGGAATCATTAAGGATTTGGATGAGGAGAGGCCGATTATTAGGTAATGGAGCCTTAGTGAGCTAGTTTGTGATGACCTGCTCTTTGATGTATTTTTGCAAAATGAATTCTAGGTCAAATTTAGTAAGGAACATGATCCATTTAGTGGTACGAGAGTTATGATAACTCTTGTTCATCATGTATCAAAGCATATTGTCATGAATGATGACAAATGTAGTATTATTAATCATGTAATGACATAGTTTTTGGGTAGAAAAAACTATGGCTAGGCATAGCTTTTCCATCTACACATAACACATTTCATAGCTAACTAGCATATAGTTGATGTAGTATATAGCTCTCTCATGATTGAGCTCATTATTTTGGGCAAAGAGTGTGCCAAGTGCAAAGTCCATAGTGGAAATGTATAGGGTAAATGACAACTGCGGATGTGGAGGAGATAAAACTGGTGAAGAGGTAAGGTAGGCTTTGATTTAATCAAAGGGTTTTTGAAAATTTTCATCCCATTTTAAGATGACCCCTTTTTGTAAGAGGTGATTAAATATCTTACATTTATCTAAAAGTTGAGTTATATAACATTGTATGTATTGAATCTTGCCTTGAAAGCTACATATTTGTTTGAGGTTTATGGGTGGAGGTATCTCGATGATGGCTTTGAATTTTTTAGGGTCAAATTCAATGCCTCATTGAGAGACAATTAACCCTAGGATTTTTCCTGAGGTGATACCAAATATGTATTTCTCTGGGTTAAGGTGAACGTTGTGTTCCAAAAGATAATAAAATATTTTATGTAGATCAATGAGGTACTATAAATGCTATTTTGATTTTGTGATGAGGTCATCAATGTAGTATTCCATGATTGTATACATGTAATCATGGAAAATGTAGTTCATTGCATGCTCGTAAGTTGCCCCAACATTTTTAAGGCCAAAAGGAATGATCTTATAGAAAAAGGTCCCCTAGGGGGTTGTGAAAGAAGTCTTGTGTTGATCGACTAGGTTGATTTTTATTTGATTGTAGCCAAAAAATCCATCCATAGGAGATATCATTTCATGGTTGGTGATGGAGTCAATGAGCAAGTTGATTTTGGGTAGGGGAAAGTTGTCCTCGGGACAAGATTTATTAAAGTCACAAAATTCAATGCATATGTGAACGTCGCCAAAAGGCTTAGGCACTAGTACCATGTTGGATATCCATTCAGGATAATCAATAGGTTGAATTAAATCTACATTGAGGAGATTTTGGAGCTCATATTTCACTAGTAACACAACTATAGGATGCATGCATCACAATTTATACTTGATAGGTTTGGCATCTTTGTCAAGAGTGATGTTGTGCACTACTAGATAAGGATCGAGTCTAGGCATACCTTTTTAGGACCAAATGAATACTTTGATATATTCCTTTAGGAAGGCTATAAACAAGATATGCTCTTCTAGTGAGAGGCTAGCAGCTAGTTTGACAATGCACGAATTTGTGGGATCATCACCAATATCAACATCAATGGTTTCTTCTATGATCTTGTGGGATTCATATTGAAGATATTCCAAAATCAAAATAAGGTGGAGGTAATTGATAGCCTAGGTTAATTCAAATTCATCATCTAGATATACATCGATATGATGGACCAACATAACATGAGGTGGGGTGGATGGTGAAGGTGCGTTTGTTGTGTGTAAGATAAAAAGTGATAGCAAAAATTCTTGTGATGAAGGTGTTGATGAAATATGGGTAAAATAAATAAAATTAGGATTGGGTGTGTTTTTACGATGCATGGGAGATGAATATAAAAGTGGGGAGAATAGATCTACATCAACCATGTTGATGGAAGTCATAGAGGTAGTGGAAGACAATGAATATGATAAAAAAAATTGAGAAGCATTGGATCATCATGGGAGATTTAATGGTGGGTGTTAGACCACATGTGGAGAATGAGATAACCTGATGGATCGATGAAGTTGTGATGCGGTCGAATGTAGAGGCAATAAAGAAGGAGGTGAAATGGACTTCTCTATATGAGGAGGCATGAGAGATAGGGCAACAAATTAATCAACCAATGCATTGATACAATAAGTAGAAGCCGTGTCATTAAGATATATGTATTGGAAGAAAGCACATGGAATAGTAATGGTATAATGGGGAGAGAGGTTCTCATACCAGATGTCCATATCAATGTAGTATTCTAGTTTGTGTTTAGGTGTTGGCATGGTTTGCAAAGAAATGTCTTGAAGCTCATCCTCAAGCACGTATACGATGGAGGGGTGATAACCTAGACCAAATTTATCTATTGGAAATTTAACATAGGGGTTGATAGGTGTCTGTAACCCTTATTCATAGCATCCTAATCCAAATTCATGCCAATGGAAACATTGAAGTTAATGTAGTGTGAATTGGGGATTTGACATGTGGTCTAGAGTGCCATAAAAAATGGATTATGGTGGTGGAGGTATAGTGGCCAGGAGTGAGGAGTCAAGTCCAGTGTAAACAAAGTTGGTATAATTATCAGGGGGACATAGTCACACAATGGTACCTATGGCTAAGACCGAAGCTGAAGAACAACTAAAATCCTTCATTGATTGGATTGTCTAGGATCATACATGAGCATCCTGAATATTGTAATCATTGGGTTTGAAGTTTGTTATTAAAATTGATACTCAAGGTGTGGCATGTGTTGGAGAATGAGGTAGTAAATCAAAATCTTAAGAGGACGATGCCAGATGGGAATCACAAATGATGGGATGAGAATAATGGAGTAATTCATAATCTAAGTGGGAAGCTCATTGTTCCCAATTATGGAATTCAGCTATGGTAGATAGAATGGGGTGTTCAATGTGCAAGAACTGCATGGCTAGGGTATGACAAGTGGGCATTGAGCTATGTGAATATGTGAAAGATTATGGTCATGGATTAAAATGGAGTGGTTGCATTTGTGGAGTGGAAAAGAGAGGAGTTTCGATAGATGAAGATTGGTGAGATGGTATAGGAGGTGACGATGATGGTGGAGAAAAATGTGGAAGCACATGAAGAGGATTTGTGGAAGAAGATAGCAAAGGAGTGGGATTCCATGAGGAAGGTGGTGAGAAAGTAATGGCATTGGAATGAAGTGTTGTGCTAGGTGATGATTTTTGTGGGGATGAGATTGGTGTAGAAGGAGATATAGTGATCCTAATGGATGAGGATAATGGATGGTGAGGATGTGAGTGGAGGATAATGAGGGTCCTCAGGGAAGGTCTACAATGATGTAAAATTTGAAGGAATCCTTGTCGATAGGAACACAATGGACAAGACCATCGTAGACATACTTAAGACAGTGGTATAAGGTAGAAGGTACACATTGCATGTCCTTTATCCATGAGTATCCAAAAAATATATTGTACTACATCTCACCCTGAATAACATGAAATAGGATGGATATGGTTCAGAAACCAACACAAATGGGTAGGACAATACAGCCTACTGTCAATCACATGGAACCATCAAATGCTCTAATGTCAATTGAAGGTGTGGCAAAATGAGTAGGTGGAATGTGCAAATGATGTAGTGCAACTATAGAGATGATGCTTATGGATGAACCAGTATCAACGAGAGCATGCTTGTAGGTGATATCATTAATGGTTGCTTGGATGTGAAGAGGTGGATCTACTCCTTCCCCTATGAATTCAGTGATATCATGGTCATGGAAGCTAATGGAGGGTTGAAGGCAATGGGATATGTTTCCCATGAAATTAACAAACGTATTTGTGTCATGTATTTTGATATCGATGGATTGAAGGATGTTGTTAAATGCCTCATGATGGGGTTGATATTGTTGTAAGAGATCAAATATGGATAGCCTGGCTAGGATATTGCATAACTGATGTGTAATACTACCACGTATTGTAATAATATTTTGTGGAAGGTGTGGTGAGGCTTATGCTATTGGATCGAGTTGTGGAGAAGTGATGCAGGAGCATCTAGTGGTGTAAGAGTGATCTTGCATCACCCAAAAAAAAAATTATAATTGTTTAATTTTGTAAAACTAGTTTAACTTGCAGGAGATTTTTGAAGGTCTTAGAGGTTGAATTTGAGGATTTTTGGCTAGACATGAGCCTTGGCACAAAGAGCCATGGTTTATGTAACTTAGATAATTTCATGCCATTTTTGAAAATATGTTGTAATAGTCAATCGGGTCAACGAGCGCGAAGTTATGACCTCGACAAGTTGCCCCCAAAATTCAAATTTGAATTTTAATGGTTTTAGGTGGGAAAAATGGAAAACAGGGTATTTGAGGGAATTTTCGAAATTGTAAAGGGGTCTTTTCTCTTGTATCCTTATTTTTGATATGAAAGTAATGAAAGGTTTGATTCTCTAACTTGTTCAAAGGAAAAATACCTGTGTATCATTTTTTTGGTGTTGCTTGTGTAATGTGATCTACACCAAGTGGTATCAAAGCCAGAGTTCTTGAGTGTGTAAATAGATCACTGGACATGGGGAAGTTTACACCAGGATCTGTGGTTAAGTTTTGTGAGAGAAGTGAGTAGAATGCCTCCACGGAGAAACCATGGTGGTGTTGGCTCCTCTTTTGTTCCGTTGTCGTGTTTGCCGCCGGCCGGGGCTTTTTTTTGGCGCCTCTATCCTGTTCTCTTTGTTTTTTTGCTAGTTCTTTGGATGGTTGGTCTTTTTCTGTTGTTGGTGTTTTTTTTTCTTTTGTTTCTTGCTCTTTCCTTATGGTTGTTGCTTTGATTCTTTTATTGGTTTTTCGGGGTTGATTCCGGGATGTGGTTTGGAGTTTTCGTGTGTGGTTGTATTTTTTTTGTTGTGTTTGGTTTTTGTTTTTCGTTTTTGGCCTTTTTTTTTTTTATTTCTTTCCCTTTTCTCTTGTTGCCTTTTGTGGGCTTTTTTTTGTGTGTGTCTTTTTTGTGGAGAAATATGGTGCAAGAGGAAGATTTCAGATCTTTGTAGAGGAAAGTTCAGTCTCTGCAAGAGGAGTTGCGTAGAGGGTTTGAGCCAAGGAGAGAAGAAGGTAGTGAAGATGAAGTTGAAGAAGAAGAGGACCGGTTTGAGGAAGAAGAAGAGGCAGTAGATCCTGCACAAGCTAGGTTATACATAGCCATATATCAGATTGGAAGGAGACCAAAGATGGAGGTTTCTACATATTCTAGAAATCTTGATCCAGAGGAGTTGATTGACTGGATCAATTATTTGGAAGAATACTTTGAGTATGAGGAGGTTGAAGATCATGATAGGGTCAATTTTGCTAATACCAAGATGAAGGATCATGGCAGCATATGGTGGAAGGGAGTGCAGCTAGATAGAAATAAAAGAGGAAAAGAAAGGATAAAAAAATGGGAGTGGATGTTGGAGAAGTTGAAGAGGTAGTTCATTCCAGGTGACTACAAGTTGGATTTGCTAAAGAAAATGCAAGGTTTGAGGCAATCAAGTAATTAGAATAGGCCATTTAGAGGTCAACAAAGAGAATGTAGCCTATTATATTAATGGGTTACGAGCAAGTATTCTAGAGGAGTTAAGTTTGTTAAGGATGACCACCATAGAGGATGCTTACCAGTTTGCCCTAAGGGTTGAAGAGAAGTTGAATAAAAGGTTTGAGAGCAAGGAAAGAGGAAGAGGTCGTGGTGGAAGAACTGGTGGAAGAAAATATGGAGGATGAAATGAAGATTATAAGAATAATGAAGAAGCTAGCAATAGTTAGGACCAAAATGGATATAATGCTTACTGCCCTCGTGATCAGAACAATGGTGACTAGAGATGAAGAGGAAGGTATGGATGAGGGTTTAGAAGAAGAGGATTTTGTGGAACCTATTTCCACTATGGAAAAGGACATTGAGCATACGAGTGTCCACAACACCAAGAGAGGACAAATAGGAGGCCTAAAGGTTATACCCGAGCTGCGGTCATTGATGAAGGTGCTGAATTTGAGCACTCTAACAAAGTAAAAAGAGAAGTGCTAATCACAAGGAGAGCCTTTCTAAATGAGGAGAGAGACCCAGATCAGAGGAAGAGCTTATTTTGCACAAGGTGTAAATGTGCAGGTAATATTTGTAATATTATCATGGATAATGGTAGCACATATAACCTAGTTTCAAAAGGAATGGTTACCAAATTGCAATTAGAGAGGAAGAGACACCCACATCCATATCGGATTGCATGGTTACAAAAGGACCATAGGGCTTTAGTCAGTGAGCAATGCTTGGTAAAATTTAATATTAGGAATTATTGTGATGAGGTCCTGTGTGACATCCTACCTATGGATGCTTGCCATATGTTGTTGGGAAAGCCATGGCAGTTTGATCAGTGTGTAGTGCACAATGATCATGCCAACACTTACTCCTTGACAAAGAATGTAGTGCGCCATAAGCTGAATCCCCTGAAGGATGTGGATGAAAAGGTATGTAGAAGTTCCATAATATATTTAGTTGAAGGGAGAAGGTTTTTGGATGGTTTGAAGCATAAGCATATGTGCTATGCATTAATTCCTAGAGTTAGGGAAGAAGAATGTAAAGATACCCCAATAGTAAGGTCTATTAGAAGAATTTCTAGATATTATATCAAATAATGTGCCTGAGGGTTTACCACCAGTGAGAAAGATCAGTCACCATATATATTTGGTACTAGGATCTAGTTTACCCAATAAGGTATCCCATAGAATTACTCCTATAGAAAGTGAGGAGCTAAACAAACAAGTCCAAGAGTTTCTAAAAAAGGGACTGATTTGGGAGAGCTTGAGTCCATGTGTAGTACCTATAGTACTAGAACCAAAGAAATATGGAGAGTAGAGAATGTGTACATACTCTCGATCTATTAACAAGATCACCATAAAATACATATTTCCATTGCCAATGATGTATGACATTATGGATTGTTTAAGTGGAGCCAAGTATTTCACAAATATTAATTTGAAGAGTGGGTACCATCAGATTCATGTTAGAGAAGGAGATGAGTGGAAGACAACCTTCAAGACCAGAGAGGGCTTGTATGAGTGGTTTTTCATGCCATTTGGGCTAATAAATGCACCAAGAACATTCATGCGGCTGATGAATGAGGTATTGAAGGAGTTTTTAGGAAAATTTGTCATTGTCTATTTGGATGACATTTTAATATTTAGTAGGACCTTGGAATAGCACTTGATGCATATCATAAGGGTTTTTGAGAAGCTGAGGGAGGAGCAGTTGTTGATTAATTTGAAGAAGTGTAGTTTTGTGAAGAATGAGTTTGTGTATCTAGGACTTGTCATCTCAGCAGAAGGTCTAAAAATGGACCCATAAAATGTGAGGGCTATCATTGAATGGCCTACTACAAGAAGCATAACTGAGGTAAGATAATTTCATGGTCTAGGAAGTTTTTACAAAAAATTCTTAGAAATTTTAGTAGTATTTGTGCACCCCTTACAGAAACAATGAGAGGGTATAAGAAAGAATTTAAGTGGACCTTAGGAGTAGATAAAAGCTTTGATATGTTGAAGAAGAAGGTCATAGAGCAACCTATTTTCACTTCTAGATTTTAATAAGGTATTTCAGGTAGATTGTGATGCTAGTGGTAGTGCCATAGGAGCTGTATTGAGTCAAGAAGGTAAACCTCTTGCTTATTTTAGTGAGAAACTCAATGATGCTAGGAAGAAATATTCAGTTTATGATCAAGAGTTTTATGCTATAGTTCAGTATCTAAAGAAGTGGAGGCATTATTTATTTCCAAAAGAGTTTGTTCTATATACTGATCATTAGGCCTTACAGTATATTAATAGCCAAGGGAAGCTAAATCAGAGGCACTTGAAGTGGGTTGAGTTTCTACAGAGTTATACCTTTGTGTTGAAGCAAAAGAGCATAAAGTCAAATAGAGTTGCAGATGGCTTAAGTATAAGGTAGTGTTTGTTGATATAAATGAAGGTGGAAGTTGTAGGGTTTGACGAACATAAGGGTTTGTACCTTGAAGATCTTGATTTTGTAGAGGCTTGGAGGGCTTTCTTGGCACCTATTACTTTGTATAGGACTAAGTGGTTGGATTTTATGATCCAAGATGGAATTTTGTTTAGAGGAAATCAATTATGCATTCCAAGGAGTTTAATGAGGGAGAATCTAGTCAAGGAGAAACACAGTGGAGGGTTTTCTAGACACTTTGGTCAGGATAACACCATTGCCCTTGTTAGTGAGAACTACTATTGGCCATAGTTGCAGCAAGATGTGAAGAGATTTGTGTAAAGTTGTAGAGTATGCCATATGGAAAAGGGTGTGAGATAGAACAATGAATTATATCATCCATTACCTATACCAGAGAGACCATGGGAGGACATTAACATGAATTTTGTTCTTGGCATACCAAGGAAACATAGGGGAAATGACTCCATATTTGTGGTGGTAGATAGGTTTTCAAAGATGGCACATTTTATTCCCTACAAAAAAACTAATGATGCAATTCATGTTGCAGGTTTATTTTTAAAAGAGGTGGTATGACTTCATGGTCTACCAAAGAGTATAGTTTCTGACAAAGATACCAAGTTTGTTGGGTATTTCTGGAGAACCTTGTGGAAGAAATTGAAGACAGATTTGAAATTTAGTTTTGCATACCACCCACAGAATGATGGACAAATAGAGGTGGTGAATAGAAGTTTGGGTAATCTATTGAGATGCTTGATAGGATATAAGCCCAAGAGATGGGATTTGGTTTTGCCATAGGTGGAATTTGCATACAACAATTCTGTCAACAAGAGTACTAACAAATCTCCATTCCAGATAATATATGAGAGTAGTCCAAGAAATGCTTCTCAGTTGAGGAAGATGGATACAGGGTAAAACTATAATGTTGAGGTTAAGGACTTTGCATAGCATCTTAAGAGCTTGCATGAAGAAGTGAAGAAGCATATTACTAAGATGAATACTCAATATAAGATAAGGGTAGACCAGAAGCGATGGTTTAAGGAATTTGAAGTGGGAGATGAAGTTATGGTCCATCTAAGAAAAGAAAGGTTTCCTGCTAAAACCTATAACAAGATGAAGATGAAGAAGTTTGGACCATGCAAAATCATAGAAAAACAGGATTCAGGCAATGCATATGAAGTGGAATTACCAAGTGGGCTTAACATATCACTTGTTTTTAACATTTCAAATTTGGTAGAATACCATGAAGGAGACAATGGTGAGGGATCAATAGTAGAATTTTTGAATATTCCAGCATCTACTCCAAATACGAAAGAGATAGAAGAGATCCTGGATACATGCATTGACAAAAGTACTAGAAACAGGCAGTATGCAGAATATCTGGTTAAGTGGAAAGGCAAACCTATTGAAGATTCATCTTGGTTATCAAAGGTTGAGGTTGAACACCTTGGTTTTCTTCCAAAAATAGAGAAGTGAAGGTCACTTCTCAAAATTACCCTAGGTGTCTAATGCAGGAGCATCCAGTGGTGTAAGAGTGATCTTGCATCACCCAAAAAAAATTGTAATTGTTTAATTTTGTAAAACTAGTTTAACTTGCAAGAGATTTTTGAAGGTCTTAGAGGTCGAATTTGAGGAATTTTGGATAGACACAAGCCTTGGCACCAAGATCTAAGGTAAATATTGCTTAGCTCGTTTCATGCCATTTTCAAAAACATGCTATAATAGTCAATCAAGTCAATGAGTGCGAAGTTATGACCTTGAGAAGTTGCCCCCAAAATTCAAATTTGAATTTTAATGGTTTTAGGTTGGAAAAAGGGAAAACAGGGTATTTGAGGGAATTTTTGAAATTGTAAAGGGGTATTTTCTCTTGTATCCTTATTTTTGGCATGAAAGTAATGAAAGGTTTGATTATATGACTTGTTCAAAGGAAAAATACATGTGTATCATTTGTTTGGTGTTGCTTGTGTAACGTGATCTACACGAAGAAGTGAATGGTGTTGGGGATGAAACCACTGGTACGTACTAACAAGGTGAATAGCATTGGGCCTGAGTGGTAAGGTTTATCATGCCAACGATTCCATGTGAGGGTGAATCTCATTATAAATTGTTAACCTATCTAGATTTCCCTTGGGGATTGGATTGAGGTCCTTGGGGATTTCTCCCTCGGTGTTATGGTAGTGGGTTTTGGTAAATACCCAAATTTTTATTTTGAGGTGCAAGGGGGTTTAAGACCTAAATGGTACCCTAATCAATGAGGTCTTGGACAAGACCATGAAAGGAATGATAAGACTCTATATCATAATCACCCTATTTATGGTATGTACAAGTCCTTATTGATATATCCATGAGGCTTGGATTGATTGGTATCAAGAGTTCAAATATCAAGTAAGGTAATGTGGCCTACATTGTACAATTACTAAAATAGAGCTAGTAAGGGCTCAAATAGTGAGGTTAAATTTTACTGAAGAAGCTACGAATGCAGACCATGAGGTTATGTTGATCGAGGTGTAGGAGGTGCACTAGTATAAAACAATTACTGCGATGGAGGTGGAGGTCATGATATGGATGAAGAGACGGGAGAAGATGCTACCACATGGTTGGTTTATGGGAATCTAGTATAGGGTTGATTTGGCACATTCCTGTTGAATCAAAAGTTGGAATTGTAAGAGGAGTTTTGTGTAAGCTTGATATTTCTATATTGGACCTTGATGTCCTCAATGAATTTAGATTGTATGATAGCTTCCTCAAAGGTGTAGCTTTTATGAAGTTGTAAATAGGTGGATATATCCCTATGATAAATCTTTGAGAATAGTATAACCAACTCAGAATGTGGGAGGCTATGAGCGAGGTCACATATAACTGATCTCCATATAGCAACAAACTCAGTAATAGGTTCATCATCTACTTGACATAAAGTATAGACATATGAGAAGGTAGTTTTCTTCTTGATGTTGATGGAAAAGTGTTTCACAAATGAGTTGGTTAATTGCTCAAGGTGTACAGGTTGTGGTGTGGAAGCATATTGTACCAATCTAGGGCTTGTCCCATGATCAAGAGGGATAATTTATGTAACATGAGGGACTTGCTACTATGAAGCTGCTAGCAAGCTAAGCGATAATTTCTAACATGTTTGCGAGGATCCTCTTTCCATTTGTACTTATCAAACTTTAGTATCTAAAAGTGATAAAGGTAAGGAGGAATGAGTACTGAAAGGTATACTAGCTCATTTCAAAGCTCATCGTATGTGGGATTTTGTAGACCATAACTAGATGTACAAATTTTGAGCATTTTAACTTCATCTTATAGAATTTGAAGCTCAGGTGCTTAGGGTGTAAGGAATTGTATAGGGGTAGGTGGAGCTTGGGAGTGTGGAGGATACTAGAGTTGTTTTTTCTCCTAGTGTTTGGGAGGGACATATTGCAATGGCTCCTACAAGTGATGCTCCTAGATACCATAGGAAGTCAAAGCTAATGGGATACCCTACGGTAGAGTAGGCATCTATTGAGGGTAGTAGTATTGTTGTTACAGGGCTTGTGGTTGTTGCATCCATATTTGTGGAGGAAGGGTTTGCTATAGTGGTTGGTTCATAGGAAGTGATTACCATGAATAGGATGGTGTGAATAATGTGGATGCAATAGGCTATTATGGAGGTAATTTTGTTTGTATGACTGACATCGATGTTGGGCAATATTAGGTGTCATAATATGGCACATGTATCTAACAAGGAGCATTATGGGTGGAAAATATAGGTGGCATACAATATCTTGTAATATTGGTATGATAAGACATAGGTCATGTATTATAGGTGGAAAAGAAACTAGGGTTTGGAGCTCGAAATGGAGGTGGTGGAGGGATGCAAAATATGGGCACAAATAAATATGGAAGTGAAATGGAAGGTGGTGGACCATACATTCCAGGTGGGTGGAATGTAGGTGGGGGTAATAAGGGAGAAGGATCATGGGATTAAATGGTAGAAGCCTAAGGAGGTAGTGTGGTGAAAAAAGTCTCACCAGATGAGGGAGATGAGGTCTGTTTGTGTAGTTGGTATGATAATTATTGTAAGTGAAGCATCAAAGGATGCAAAGGAAGGTTGTTGGAAAGATGATGATTATGGTGCTTGAAAAGTGTCCTAATATGATGATGCAATGGGTTCATGTTGAGTCTTTGAAGGAGGCTATAGTTGAGGGATTTTTGATGAGGGTTCCTGCATTCTAAGAGTGGAGGATGAGGTATCTGAGGTCATCCCAATAGTAGAGTAAAATGAGGCAACATTAGGATGAGTGTGATTGAGAAGGTAAGAATCATTCTCAAAGAGTGATTGAGATAGAATCTAAAAGAAAGGATGTGTGAAGGTAGGTGAGGTAGGAGTGTTCTCCTCATAAATAGTAAATATAGGAGGTAGATATCCTAGAGCAGTGTAGATGATGTGATCACAAAGTGTGGAAGGTAGGTTTGGTGAAGGTGAATGGGGAAGAAGTGGATCATCTTCACCAGATGAAATGGGAGTCTGATCATGAGACATAGTGTGTGTGAGATAAATTTAAATTTATGGGGAGGTCTACTATGAGTGTGGAATCTTCTCCTATAGAAGTAGGAGAAGAAGTAGATGAGATAGAAGTGGCAAAAAATCCCTCCTCAAGGTGTTATTGCTAACACACTTGACTATGTGTGACAACAAACATGTTTTTGTGTGTGGTGAATTTATGCTAAGAAATATTTAAAAATATAAATTTGAGGTTCTAGGTGTGATTTGTGTGGGATTTTTGATTAACCCTATTAAATTTTGATAATTTTTGTATGTGGAAATAGGATTCATAGGGCACTATATGAATTGAGACCTAATTTATAGGTTGACCTACAATTTGGACTAAAACTCTGGATCTGATAGAAAAATTAAAAGTGACAAGTATTAGACAACCAATGAATGTGCTTCTAATCAGTGGATGTGCTGAAAGTAGTTCTATGAGTATGTAAAAAATATTTTCAACTAGAATAAGTTTTAGATGTAAAAAACATAAATTTTTTGTTTATTTTGTGTATTTCAATGTTGGAACTTACTGCTATAAAATAAATATGGAAAGTTGGGTGAACTTCTAAATCAAACAAGAATGTCATAGGCATAGAACCTCCTACAACACCCAAGAGTGCACATAATAGAATGGTGCCTTAACGAAAAGTGGTGACCTCTATGGAAGGTACACTAAAATGATAACAAATACAGGGGAACTCAAAATATTGAAGTGAGTCCACTATCCTCTCACAAGAAGAAGTAGTACTATTTAAGACCTGCTACTAGCCTAGTTGGGAATTTTATTTACTCTTGGGTGATCTTTGTCAAGAATGATAGTTACTAATTATGTGATCCTTGTGAACTAAGGCATCTAATAATATCCCAATTTGAAGGTCCCTTTCGGTGATGAATTCTAGAAAACCAATTTCAAAAGTGGTGGATTTTCTGGTGATGAAGTCCAAAAAACTACTCCTAGGGGCTACTATGGTGACTAGACGGGTAGTGAGCTGGTGGAGGGTAGAACTTCGACCTCACCAGTCTTGAGTGGGAAATTGGTGATGAAATCCAATCCTTACACTATTTTTTTGGTACATGAGTGTGTGTAGGTGTGTTTTTTACCATTGAGGGAAAGAAAAGATGACTATCTAAATGCATTTTAAAAAATTAAAACTAGGCCTAGATGCGCTTTTGAAAATGAAACTAGATTTATATGCACTTTTAAAATGAAAACTAGTCCTATGTGTCTTTTTGCAAAATAAATAAGGATCTATGATTCTATTCTATGCAGCATGTAAACAAGAAAAGTAAAGCATATGATAAGAGGGATTTTGGAACCCTAACTTTGAAATGTGAAAGAAATTTGAAACTAACTATGTAGAAATAAATTAAAATCCTATGTTAGAAGATGTGAAAAAGAGAGGAAATCCTAATATAAATATGTGAAAAGAAATATGCAAGTTACCCAGGGGATTTGTGAAAGATATGGGAAATTTCTAATCTAAATGATTTGAAAGAAATTTGGTAACCCTAATCTATTTACATGAAAATACATATGCAAGTTACTAGGGGATTTGTGAAAGATATGGAAAATTTATAATATAACCAATTTGAAATAAATTTAAAAACCCTAATCTTGTGACATGAAAATAAATATGCAAGTTACCCAGGAGATTTGTGAAAGAGATGGGAAATTTATAATCTAAACAATTTGAAAGAAATTTGAAATTGATTACACAAAAATAAATTTGACTCTTAGGATAAAGGATGCAAAAAGGAATCAAATTCCTAATCTAAAATTATAAAAGATATTTGAGCTTTGATTTTGCAAGAAAGGAATTTAAATATTTGACACAAAAAGGTATTTTAAAAACCTAATCTAGATGTGATTTTTGAAAGATGAAATTGAAATACTTTTAAAACATAAGAAAAATTTAAAATTTCTGATCTAAATGCAAGTTTTGGAAAGTAATTGGAAATGCCTATCAAACATGCATAAAGGAATGAAATGCAACCTAAAAAAAAAGAATGGGAAACTAGTTTAGTGATTGTAAATAACAAAGTGAAAAGAAGAATGCAACTTTTGAATCTAATGACAACAAAAAACTATGAAACAAATTGAATGAGTTCTAACCACTTTGATAGACCTAATTATTGTTTCAAAAGGAACAACATTAAAAAATAGCACAATGTATTTTGAATGTGAAATTGCTATGCAAAAAGAAATACAAAAACAACAAATTCCAAGCAGAATTCTTGATCGTTGAGATGTCTGATAGGTTTTTTGAAGTTTCTATTGTAATACCCTATTGTGTTAGGGTTTTTGAAGTAGTATGACAAAATTCATAGGGTGAACTATGAATTAGGTTTTGATTCACAAGTTGGGGGATGAATCAGGTTTAGGAGCCTCAAACTCCTTTTTTATGCTAGTCTGAAGTGCTTTTTAGGTCTTAGGAAGGTTCTTATCTACCTTGAGGGTACTTGCAATAGCATAGAAAACCAGATATTACAATATATTTGTAAGAAAACTAGCCTAATGCAACCTTTTATGGAGTCCCACCGGGCTTTCTAGAATGAAGCTCACAAAAAGAGACATTCATTTGGTCAAGTAATTCAACACAAAGTAAACTACTAAGAAATGTTGCTTTTACTTCATAAATGAATTCTTTGTAGGTTACAAAGATTAATATCCCTATTTTATTTACAAAATACACAAAATCTTGATGATGTCTTTAAGAGCTCCTTAGTGAAGGTGGGATTCCGTGTGCACGGTCCATCAATATGTTTTTCTAGTGTGATTTTTTTTCTACACCTAGTTTTTAGACCTGTAAAAGATGATTAGTAAGTTTGGGGGCCTACCTCAGTCAAGACCCATAGTGATAAAAGATAAAATTGATATAAAAATAGCATGAAATAATGATAAAAACTAAAAGGTAATGCTGCTAAAACATCAAATAACTGATACCTATTGATTTTATTGGTGTAGACCCAATACAAGGTCAATTCATAGGGTGGCCTACGAATAAGAATATAGATTCATAGGGTAGGGGGTGAATTCAACTATGACTAATTTCTTGTGGAGATCCTCTATCTAGATGGGCTCCCAAGATGCTCTGATTTTGTTTGCATGGTCTAGAATTGTCAGATGCAACTCTGGTATGATTTTTGTAGAGTTTTTATAAGGTGACTAAAAGGGGAGAGAGAGGTAAAATGAGATGGGGAACCCTCTATTTATAGGAGAGGCTAAGGTCAGGATAGGGGGTCATATAAACCAAACCCTAGATTCATTTTCTAATGGTGTTAGGTTAGGGTTTTACGAGATGTCAATCCCACATGTCCTAAAGAAATGTCTTCTCCTCACACATGTGTGAGGAAGATTTAGGGTTAGCTAGGGTTAGATAAGTCCAAGGTTAGGTTAGGGTTTAGTTAAAGTTATCAAAAATATCCTAACTAATCTCATGGTGCACACATGTGTGGGAGTGTGCTTAGGGCTAATTTGGTTTAGAACCCTAATTAAACTCACTTAAGGGATAAAGTGCATGTAAGTGAAAGTCAATGATGAATTAGAATGTTAATTAGCCTAATTAGGATTTTTAGTGGGAAATGGTCCCATGGGGTCCTAATTAGGTGTAGGAAAGGGCTTAGGTGGCCTTAGGGGGCTAGTAGATGGATTCCAAGTGGGTAGGAAGCATCCTAGGTGTGTTTTATCTAGTTTTGGAGTCTACAAGTGACTAAGGTAGCCTACAAATGACTAAAGTGGCCTATGATGGCCTACAAATACCTAGAAGCAAGAATGTGTGACTTTTGGACATCTACAGGTCAAGGAGACACCAAGTGGATGGTTACCCAATACTTGTAAATGTGTAATGGATTACACATGGCATTATTGAACTATGCTTAGAACCTTGTCCATTGTGTTTGTTTTATTTTTTTGGTCCACGTGTAGTTTGACCACATATGCTTAACTATTGATTGTTGAGTTGGATAGAAAATTTAAAGAAAACCCCCCATTTTGGATTAAACACAATTAATTGATTAAAAAATATTTGGTTTATCTAATTTTAGAAAGGGTTTATGGCCTTTTGTATTGATAAAAAAGAACATTTAATTTGTCTAAGTTTAGAAAGGGTTTATGGACTTTTACATTGATTGAAAAGGACATTTCATTTATTTAACTCTAGAAAGGATTTCTAGACTTTGCATTGATTATTAAGGACATGTGGTATGATAAGTATTTAATTAATTATGTGTATGGGACCTTAGTTGATTAAAGAATGTTTTTGTATATATTTGATTAATTAAGGGTGTGGGACCTTAGTTGATTAAAGAATGGTTTTGTAAGTATTTAATTGGTTAAGGTATGGGACCTTAATTAATTAAAGAAGTGGTTTTAAATATTTTAATTGATTAAAATATTTGTATTTTATTTGGTTAAAGAAACATAACTTTATGTAATTAATGGATTGATTAAGTGTATAGGACCTTAATTAATTAAAGAAATAGTTTTTAAGTATTTAATTGGTTAAGGTATGGGACCTTAATTAATTAAAGAAATGGTTTTTAGGTCTTTAATTGGTTAAGGTATGGGACCTTAATTAATTAAAAAAATGGTTTTTAAGGATTTAATTGGTTAAGGGTATGAGACCTCAATAGATTAAAGAAATTACTTTGTATGATGAAAAGCATGATCCTTTGTTTAAAGGGAATGTTGTGAATTAATCTATGTTTGATAAAATTAACTCTCCTTGTATTGATGAGAATAAGAGTAGATGTATGGGATTTCTTCTAATGTTGAGTAAATGATTCATAAATGGATGGACTTAGTGGTTGTGTATAGTTCCAAATTGGCATCCAAATTATTGAATGTAGATATTTCATAAGTTATCTAGTAGATGCATGATTCATAATATCCATGAGTTTTATTGATCCCTTACCACCATCAATTGAGTGACAAAAGGATAAGAAGGACTAAGGAGGACACATAGATTTGAAACATTAACCTTGAAATTTGTTGTGAGAAGAAAAATTATTATTGGATTAGACTCTAGTTGAGTAATCTACTAGATAGATAATAATGTAATACCTTATTATTTTAAAGTATAGAGGTTTTACCATACTTGGGTTATGTAATGTTTTAAAGTATGAATGAAATATATATCTCTTACTTGATAAGGAATCTCTTGTTGTAGTTTTGTGAACTATTATAAATTGGTAATGTTTGAGTTAAATTATGATGACTTATTTAAATACCTTATTTAATGTTTTTATAGATATTATTTCATGTTTAAATTAAGTAATATTAGTAAGATCTCAAATGATTTAATGTAGTTAGATAATTAGAATTGATATCTAAAAAAATGAATCTGATTAGATGTTACAAGTAGAAAAAATAAAACTATGAGATTATGGGATCCCCTAGAATAGAACTAGGAGAAACTAAAATTTAAATCTCTTAAAGAAACTAAAATAAATAAACTTATAAAACACAAAGTATATTTAAACGAGTTGGATATATATGAAAGGAATAAGCTAACTCATCATGAATATGAGATTGATAGCTTATTTACAATATGTGTAGTATACCTACACATATGAACTTGTGTATTGTATAAATATGGGCATATAATTCAACTAATAGAAGGAAATAAGTTATGTCATTATGAAGGTGAGACTGGTAGCTTATTTTCAATACGCGTAGTATACCTACACAAATGAACTTGTGTATGGTATAGAGATGGGTGTATCCTTTGATAGATTAAGGAAGGGAATGTGGCTCATCAAGGGATGAGACAAATAATTTTAAAAATTATATTAGATTAAATAACTTCATAGTAATTCATATGCTAGTTAGGCATATATAAATCACTCCCGAGTATAAGTTTGTAAAAACAATGCCTTAGTTTAGTTAAGTTTTTTGGGTTGTTAAATTTGGTATCAAAGATCTAGGTACGAGGGACTAGAGGCTTCATGGAATTTTCTAGGTATTTGGGTATATTCCTATTAAGTCCCTTGCTTAGTGCTTAAACTAAAGCATGGAAGACTCAAAATTTCCAATTGCTAGAAATTCCATGAGAGTTGACCCTAGGAGGGGTAGCTTGTATGTTATGACACCTTATATATAATAAGTATGGCCACTAGTGATGGAGTTAGATAAAAAATTTTAGACTACCACCCTAAATATAATGAGGGTGGTCTTAGCAAGAAAAATCTATGTTTAGCTTATGTAGATGATGTATTTGACTAATGTTAGTAGTATAGTTTAGGGAAGAAGTTGTAACCTAACATGATATTCTTTCTTTCATGTGACCAAGATAAATGGCACCAAAGATAAGAAGAGAAAAACCTATTCCTCCAAATAGGTGAACTTGATAGAGCAATGTTGAGGAAATATCCTAGGATGAAAATTTAGGCAATTCTAATAGAGAGATAGAGAACCTCACTTTAATGGTAACCATTATGCAAGAGAAAATGGAGCAACAAAAATAGTTTCTAGAGACCCTAGTGAACTAGGATTCACAAGCTAGGAGCTCAAAGGTTGGGTAAGCTAATGAATCAACCATTGAAAAGCAAGAATCTAGAACTTTGTTAGAGATAGAACTGACCAAGGACATAAAGAATATTTATACCTCAAAATTTTATGGAAAAGGTAAGGGTGATGTAATCAAAGCTTGGTTGATGGAGTTAGAAATCTACTTCACAATGAAAAACTACTCCCCTAGGACTCAAATAGTATGGGAAACACTACATCTACAAGGGGTTGGATTGGATTGGTGGGAAACCTACCAAGAAGAACAAAATATTAGAGCAATTGATCTAAAGTGGAAGGAATTTATTGCAGTTTTGAAGAAAATTTTTCTCATAGAGCTTTTTTATGTGGTAAATTTTAAAGAATTTTCCAACCTTTGACAAGGGACCAAATTAATGGAAGTATACTATAAGAAGCTAGTTAAGTTATTGAAATATGTACCCACTTATGATGAGAATATGAGGATCCATACATCTATCTTAGGGAGAGAACCTAAGATAAGGTATGATGTAAATATGCATGAGGTAAAGTCACTATAAAAATCTTATAATTTAGTTAAAAATGTAGAATCTCATTTTTAGTTTAACTATGCAGTTCTATCTAAATAAGATTAGCAAGAATCCAAGAAGAGAAATAACACTAGTTTCATAAAGTAGGAAGGAAAGCAAAAATAGAAGGATAAATGCTTCCAAAAATCCAAAATGAGGAATTATTAGAAGCAAAGAATGTTTAAAAGAAACTTCCAAAGGAAAAATAATAACACCAACAATACTAAACCCCAACCACAAAAGCAACTAAATCCAGTTCTAGTGGATAAAACAAGGTAGTAGAAATGAAAAAGGTATCAAGGACCCAAGGATGGTTTCTACAATTTTAGAGAGCTTTTTAAGAACCTAATTTTTTATTATTGAAATAACAATATTCAAATATAACTCCCCCTTTCTCATCAATAATAATTTTTGCAATTTATAAAAATTACCACAATGAATAATAAAATAACATAATCAATGCAAAATTTCTTAGGTGTTCTCAATTTATATTTCAAACCCTTAAGGTAGGGCAAATTCGTACAATGGTCCTTCTTGGAAGGAATCCACTCCTTACAATATCTCAACTTGAGAGAAATTACAATATTCTTCTCTTCATATCCTCTCCATGATTCTTTACCTCTATTTATAATGCCTAACTACCCACCACTCCCACTTATCAATGCATGTTTGATAATTACATATATAATATTATAATGTTAAATACTTATCTTGGGTACCTAACATTACAATATTATAATATTAAATACTTACATTGGGTATTTAGCATTCCATCCCCATTACAAAATATTTCATCCTCAAAACATAAGAAGATACTAAACAATATGATCTTCTAAGCTTTGCTATGAACTGGTACCGATCTTGATCATCCATCCATCCTAGTGAAACTTTGATTAGTGGTGGTCTTTGTTGATGTTGATATGCCCTTCTACCATTTGAATTTTTAGAAGTAATCCTTTGGTTCCATGTATTGAAAAAATCTTTCTACTGGTAATACTTGTGTAGATTTGCCACTTGAGTATTCAAGACTACTTTGTTGGCTCCATGCTTTTGCTGCCCTACTATGGTAACTTAAATGATGGTTCCATTTGTTCCTTGATGCTATTGCACCACTTTGAAAACCAAATTCACTATGCTTTCTTTTCCAAACACTACCATAGTTTTTGCCCTTCTGATTCCATGTAGAACCATAATATTGTTTTCCAAAGCCATGCCTCCAAGATTATTGTTGCTCCTGGTGGTGTGGGTGGCGATATGCTGCAACCTTAACTTTTTTTTTTTTTTTTTTTTTGGTGGGGGGGGGGGGGGGGGGGTTTGGCCTTAGAATAACTTACTTGATATTTTGTTATCTATAATTATTCAATATTTTATTTTCTTTTATTCTCCTCTATCACACTCTCAACTTTTTGTTTATCCTCAAACATTTATTTTTCTCCTTCTTTGATTTTTGTTGCTGCCTCCTCCTTTACCTCTATTTTAGGTTCTTTTGCTTCTTCTTCAACTTGTTTCAAATTTTCCTTAATATTTGATATAGTTTTTTGGAAATTTATTGTTATTTTTTCAGAGGCTATTATTGTTTCTATAGATTCAAATTTTGATTTTTTATTGGATTTTCAACTTGTTCCCCTACTATAACTTCTTGTTTTCCTTGAATTCTTGCCTTTTACACTGACAAATATCTTATACTATTATTTTATTTTTCCTATACAAAAATTTCATGAACTTATTTTTTATATTAATGTTAATAGTACTGAAATAATTTAATGAGGGATAACCAAGAATAATATCTGCATCATCCATCTCAATAGCATATAAATATGAGTTTAATATATATTTTTCCATGGTAATTTTCAAATCATCAAAAACTTGAAAATTTGTACCCTCAAGTTGTATGTCTTTTATTTTTTTTGTTTGAACATGTAACCTCTTAGCCAAGGACATATTAATAAAATTGTATCTACTACTAGGGTTTATAGAAATAATAACATTTTTCTTTTAGATGCAACCATCAACCTGTAAAATATATATTTTTAAATTGAACAATTCCCTCTAACCAATTTTTGATTTATCTTATACCAACAATGTGGTTCTTTCAAATTGCATGTTGTTATCTATATTTTTTCTTTCATAATATTTATTCATTTTTTTTATTTCCTCTTGAATCTTATTTACCTCTTCTAACAACTTCATATTTTCAAAAAATTTCACACAAAATTTGGTGTTTTCTTCAATCTATATACTATCATCCTTCTCTTTTTCATTTTCCATGTTTTTGCAAATTATTTTCCTGTTTATTTATTCGACATAGTGTTTGGTTTTCTTGTTTATTTTTTTATTTATTTTGTACATTTTGGTAAACACAAATATTTTTTAACACTGTTCAACTTATATGACATCCAATTTGTGTTTCCTTTAATCTATATATTGTCAACCTTACCTTTTTCTTCTACTAACTTGAAATTTTTTAACTCTCTCTTTAGTTCCATTTGTTCAATCGAGGTTTTAACTACTATTTTTCTAAACACCCATATTATTAAGAATGCATTTTCAAATTCCTCTCATGTGTATTTATACTAATGGGTAAATCAAAATTTTATAAACCTTGGTGTAGCTAGGCCATCAAGAGAATTATGAATCTTATCTTTCCATTCATAATTATTTAAAGTCTTAAAAATTCTCCACCATACCTTAACATCATTCCTTCCAATGAATACCGGTAAATCCATGACCTCAAATCCAAAAAAAATTCAAAACTTGGATTTTTCTTTTTAGAAAAAAACAACCTTCAAATTGCAATTTGTTTTTGGATTGTGACCAAACTGTGGACTTCTCTCTCTATTTTTTAAAATAAACTATCACTTTTAGATTGCTTTAAAATTGTAGACTCTTTTTTTTTAAATTGTTACCAAACTGCAAACCCTTTTTTCTTTTTGAAATGCTACCATATTTCTAACTAATTATTTTGGCATTGCTACCAAACTGCAACTACTACTCCATGGACTACTACCAAACTATAATTTGCTACTCTGTAGACTCCCTTTTTTTTAACACTGATAACAACTTGCTCTGCAAACTATTTTTTTTTCTTTTACTATGATTAAACTGTAGACTTCTCTCTCTGTTTTTTAAAACAACCATCACTTTTATATTGTTGGTAGACTATAAATTATCTACTTTGTTGAATTTGTGGAACAATAGATTTTTTTTAAGTTATGGTTGTATGACACTGAGCTAATGGTTGTATGACACTTATATGAAAATTATGGTAATGAACTGGGCCTCAAACTTTGGCTTCCTAGTGGCTTAAGGTAAATCTCATTGGCCATAAAGGTTTTCTAAGTGAGTACCACTCTCTGATTACGAACAATATTTTCCTAAGGAATTATTTTTGAGAAAGCAACCACAGTTTTTCTTCTAAACAATAGCTCTTCGTATACTCTCATAGGGTATAAAACCTACTAACAAGGTGTGGGGTTGTTGACCATTTTCATTGGTGACACACTCAAACTAGTTACTTTGGGGTTCCTAGGGTACTCCTCATAATGAATTTTAGGACAATTATTATCCCAAGTACTTCCCCAATTAAGCGTTTGGGACTTACACCCAATCCTACAAGAGGTTATTAGCCTAATGCAGATGCTTATTAAGCAAAAAAAATTTTGTAGTTGAACTCAGCCTTAGAATGTCCTAAGGTACTAAAGCTTCTATAACAAAACATGGCCTTGGAAAGTGCTCTAGTATTGATTCTTCTGTAGTAAAACATGATCCTGGAAAGCGCTATGATACTGATGCTTTGGTAGCAAAACACAACCCTAGAAAGTGCTCTGATACCACTTTTTAAGAACCTACATTTTTATTACTAAAATAATATTCACATTTATTGAAATAACAACATTTATAACTCCTCCTTGCTCATCCACAATAATTATTGCAATTTATAAAAATAACCATAATGAATAATAAAATAACATAATCAATGAAAATTTGCTTAGATATTCTCAATATATATTTCAAACCCTTGAGGTAGGGCAACATCGTACAATGCTCCTTATTGGAAGGAAGCCACTCATAATATCTCAACTTGAGCTAAATTACAATATTCTTCTCTTCATATGCTCTTCATGATTTTTTACCTCTATTTATAATACCTAACACCCCCCCCCCCACTCAGCATGTGGGATAATTATATCTAATATAATATTATAATATTAAATACTTATCTTGGGTACCTAACATTATAATATCATAATATTAAATACTTATATTAGGTACTTAAAAGGGTTGCACTGTGCTAGCAATTTTCCATATCAACCAAGATCGAGTACATCCAATGCAAAGGGAAAATAACTAAGCCACATGATATATGCTATAACCAAGAGAAAACAAATATAAGAAGAAGCCACCCCATTGATCCTAATGGGTAAGATTTACAATAAGGAAGTGAATATTTTAATTGATAGTGAAACTACAAAGAGTTTTATTTATTCAAGAATGGATAGGTAGATGCCAAACAAATCAAGATATTTTGCACAAGGGTGGAAGGTTGAGTATGGTTTGAGATAAATCTACTCATTGTATCAATGTTTTCCTATGGAAAAAATTACCCTAATGAGTGGTTCTACCATATGATGTTTGTATGTAGCTCTTCTATATACTTTCCATATTATTTTTGGGATGGATTGGTTATAGGCTCATAAAACCTTAATAAATTTCCAAGATAGGTGGATAGAGTATTCAAAGAAGGGTAAATGAAGATCAAGGATGCATATTGAGAAAGGATCATTCCAAACCTAATTACTATCTTCTATGCAACTTAAGAAAACCATAAAGAAGGGAGATATGATTTATGTTGTGAAACTCAATGAAGTGGGAGAGGATCAGAAGAAATACGTGTTTGGAAAACACCCAATCTTACAAGAATTTATGTATGTATTTCTTGAATACCTACTATGTCATGCATTATCTAGAGTTGGTAGTAGTTGTGCAAACTCTAAATACATAGCATCATTATTGGTAGTGAGGCCCTTTAATATAAGAACCAACCATAAAGTTTTTAGTTGAGTATGACTTTGATAATAAATATATCAAAGGAAAATAAAATAAGGTGGCTTATGCCTTAAGTATAAGAAGGTGCATAGTAGCTTTCACTTGGAGCCATGTAGATTTATTAGACCAATTCAGGGAGATGTAATCTCAAGACAAGTATTGCAATGAAATTCAGGGCAAAATGGGCAAAAATTATGGGGAAAATAAGGATTTTAACATGAAATATGGCCTTTTGTGCTAAAAAAATAGGGTTGCCATACCAAATATAGGCAATTTAAGGAGACTAATCATGCAAGAGGTGCATATATATCCTTACTCTACTCATCCTAAAGGGATCAACATGAGGGAGAATATGAAAAGGACCTTCTTTTGGAAAGGAATGAAGAAGGATATCATCAATTTTGTTGATCAATTCTTGGAATACTAGAAGGTAAAGGCTGAATGCAAACATCCTACTAGGCAATTGTACCCACATGATATACCTATGCAAAAATGGTAGGTTATATCTATTGACTTCATAGTAGGTTTATCCAAGAATAGGTATCAACATTATGCAATACTTGTAATAGTCGATATATTGACTAAGGTTGTGTATTTTATACCAGAAAATGTCAACGATGATGCTCTAGTTGTGGCTAACAAATTTGCCAAAGAAATATTTAGGGTACATGGATTTCCTGAAATGATCATTTTAGATTGGGATTCCAAATTCACTTTTGAATTTTGGAAAGTCCTACATTGTGTAGTAGCCATGAAATTGAATATAATCTCAACATATCACCTTGAGATCAATGGTCAAATCGAGAGGGTAAACCAAGTACTAGAAGATATTATTTGCATGTATTGCATGGGTTAGAAGTATCGATGGGGAGACTATCTACACCTTATATAATTTGCCTACTATAATGGGTACCATTATTCTTTTGGGATGGATTCATTTGGTGCATTGTATAAAAAGAGGTGCATAACATAATTATCATGGGATAATTTATACGATCAAATCATGATCATACTTGACATGGCTGAAGAAATGAAAGGTCAACTTAAGACAACTAGACAAAGGCTTCATGAAGACATTGACCATCAAAAAAGCTATGTTGATCTGAAGAGATCACCAAGGGAATAATCTATGGGAGATAACGTATTCTTAAGGGTTAATCCAATGAAAAGTGTGATGAAATCCATGAAGTCAGATACTCAATTTGTTGGACCCTTTAATATCACTGAGAAGATCAATCCAATTGCGTATAGAATCACCTTGCTAGCCTAACCTATCAAATATCCATGATACCTTCCACATATCCTTTCTTAGGAATTTGTTGCTATCCTTGATCATGTGTGGGATGATTCTAAATTACATATGGAAAAACCCAAGGCTAATAAAGTGATGTTGATAAAGGTTCTAGAGTTTTGTTCCAAATCAATGCAAAAATGAACTCTAGAATAATGCAGTCCAATGGGACCATTGTTTTGAGTGAAATGCAACTTGGGAGAAAGTGGAGTATATGAAGAGACACTTCCCCTTATTATTTTAAAATATTTGTAATAACATTTTATTCATAACTAGGAAACACATAGGACTATGTTTAGTCCAAGGGAGTAGTATGTCATGACCCGCCTTGGTAGGAATTTTTGCTTGATAGACTATGTATTGATGAATGATTACTTGATGCCTAGTTTTAATTCTTTTAGATGATTATGCAATGTTATATATATTGATTTATATTTTAAGAATATGGTACTTTTGATGTATTGTCAATGTGTATGACTAGGTAGATCCATGGGTGGAAGAGGTAGAATTGACCATCGAGAATGGGGTACTTGAAAAGAGAAGTTATGATTTAGGCAACTCAAGGTAACATGAATGACTACCCTCATATGGGTATGCATTCTTGTTTTTGGATTGATCATTGACGATCCAACCATGTTGATCCAAAGTTGATAACCTAGAAGTTATCATAAATTCCTTGGCTAGGATAGGTGATTGGGTTTACAATAAATTACCCACTATATTTTGATGCACTTAATTGCTTGACTCTGTTTGCATACGTGTTGTGTGTAAAATAATTGGATAAATAACCCCTTTGGACATAATGGATATGGAGGATGCATTAATTCTTAGTTGACTTAAATACCATGCTAATAGTTTATTTTAGTTTAGGTATTTTATTTGGATAAATAATGATCAATGACCTTTATGGTTTGCATTAAATCGAATTTAATATTATTAATAGTAATGTTTCAAAAGTTCTATTTATTTTATTTTTACCTTTTTAAAAAGAGATAAATATAGCTTTATAATTTGAATAAAAGAGATAAATATATTTATTTAAAGGTAAGATATTTTGAAATGGGAAGAACTAATTTTAAAATTCAAAATATCACCATTTGGCCACCTTGGGTAAAGATGACATTACTCTTGGTTGTTGGCATTTATATTGAAATGAAGACTTTAGGAAAATGGTATATGGAATCCTCATTATTAGGGAGTGAGAAAAATAGTAAGGGGTATTCAATTTTGCTAGGTAAACTATGAAGAACAAAAAAGGAAAGCAAGAACTAAGATAAGGAGGGATCGACATTACAGAAGGACTTCATTTTCAAGAAGAAAAAGGTTGGGAAATGCTTGCTAAATTTAATATCTCAATTATGTGGTTAATGATCATGCTAGTTTGTGCTTGAGATTAAAGAGAATTTTAGTTAAACTATATTTGATGTATTAATATTATGCTTTCTATCATTTAGCTATTTGTTTTCAAAAGGCTTTAGTTTTATTTGCGTTTCTTCTCCATAATCACCATGGGGGGTTGGTTTTTGTCTTAAGAGATACATTATCAACCATCGCTATAGGAAAACAAAATTAGAACTAGTGTTGGTCTCTGACCATGACTTGATTGAACCTCAACATAATCTTTGGCCCTATCTTAGTTTGGTTTTATCTATGTTTTTTTGTCAGACATCCTAACCCTTTGATGCTACTTTGGTTCAAATGACATATAACCAATAAATATTATTACACCGGGTCACTCTCTTCTTTCATGACCATGAAATATTTTTAAGAAACCTACTTGTTGTGTTATATTCACCTCTCTCACCTTTTTTCATGCTCAATTCAATCATAGATTGTGCCCTGAGTACTAGGATTTGATAGGTGATTTTGTCCTATGTGTAAGTTGAGGATGGTGATAAACATCATTTCTGCCACCCCACCCAAAAAAATGAGGGTAGCCTAAGGTTTTACCTTAGGATCCCCTTAAATACAATATTCCTTAGTCGCACCACCGAGCGTGCACCACCATAGCACAATTCCTTTGCGCTAAGGAGGGTGTGATCAGTTGGGAGGGTAGTTTAGCATCCTACTGTCTATTCCACATGGGATATGTGGCAGGATCAATCTACCTTAAATGGGCAAAGCCATCCCTAAGTGGGTAACCACCACTCGATGATTGGGTAACCACTAAGTGGATGGCTACCCAATGCCTATGAATGCATAATGGATTACGCGTGGTATTATTGAAGTATTATTAAAATATTATCCATTGTATTTATGTTGTTTTTTTTGTTTGTGTGTAGTTTAACCACCTATGCTTGATTGTCAATCATTGATTTGGTTTGTAGAATTAATGAAAACCTCTCCTTTTTTCTTAAACAAAATTAATTGATTAAAAGAACATTTGATTTATCTATGTTTAGAAAGGGTTTATGGACTTTGCATTGATTAAAAAGGATATTTGATTTATCTAAGTTTAGAAAGGGTTTATAGACATTTGCATTGATTAAAAAGGACATTTGATTTATATAAGTTTAGAAAGGATTTATGGAATTTGCATTGATTATTAATGACATGTGGTATGATAAGTATTTAATTAATAATGAGTATGGGACCTTAGTTGATTAAAGAATATTTTTGTATGTATTTTATTAATTAAGGGTGTGGGATCTTAGTTGATTAAATAATAGTTTTGTAAGTATTTAATTGGTTTAGGCATGGGACCTTAATTAATTAAAAAATATTTTTAAATATTTTAATTGATTAAAATAATGGTCTCGTATTTGATTAAAAAAAATATAGTTTTATGTAAGTGATGGATTTATTAATAGTATGTGAACTTAATTAAAGAAATAGTTTTTAAGCATTTAATTGGTTAAGGTATGGGATATTAATTATTTAAATAAATGGTTTTAAGGTCTTTAATTGGTTAAGGTACGAGACCTTAATTAATTAAATAAATGGTTTTTAAAGTATTTAATTGGTTAAGGGTATGGGACCTTAATGGATTAAAGAAATGGCTTTGTATGATGAAAAACATGAGCCTTTGATTGATTAAAGGGAAGGTTGTGAATTACTCTATGTTTGATAAATTGACTCTCCTTTTATTGATGAGAATAAGAGTGGATGTATGGGATTTCTTCTAATGTTGAGTAAATGATTCATGAATGGATGCATTGAATAGTTTTGTATAGTTACAAATTAGTATCCAAATTATTGGATGCACTTGTTTCATAAGTTACCTACTAGATGCATTTAGATGCATCCTTCATAAGATCCATGAGATGCCTTGATCCTTTACCACCATAAATTGAGTGAAAAAATACAAGAAGGACCAAGGAGGAAACTTAGATCCAAAACATTAACCTTGATATTTTTTGTGAGAAGAAAACTTATTATTGGATTAGAATCTAGTTGAGTAATATGCTAGATGGATAATGATGTAATACCTTATTATTTTAAAGTATGGAAGTTTTACCATACTTGGGTTATGTAATGTTTTAAAGTATGAATGAAATATGTATCTCTTACTTGATAAGGAATCTCTTGTTGTAGTTTTAGGAACTATTCTATTGTTAATGTTTGAGTTAAATTATGATGTCATTTTTAAATACCTTATTTAATATTTTTATAGATGTTATTTCATATTTAAATTAAGTAAGATTAGTAATATATCAAATGATTTAATGTAGTTAGATAATTAGAATTGATATAAAAAATAAATAAAATTTGATTAGATATAAGCAGAGTAAATAACCCTATGGGATTATGGAATCCTTTGGATAGAACTAGGAGAAACAAAAATTTGAAGAAATTTTCAAGAAACTAAACTAAATAAAATTATACAACACCAAGTAGATTTAAAAAACTTGGCTATTTATGAAAGGAATAAGATAACTCATCATGGAGATGATACTGGTAGCTTATTTGCAATACACGTAGTATACCTAAGCATATGAACTTGTGTATGGCATGGAGATGGGTGTATCCTTAGACTGATAGAAGAAAATTAGTTAGCTCATTACAAAGATGAGACTAGCAGATTATGTACAATGCGTGTAGTATACCTACATAGATGGACTTGTGTATGGTATAGATATGGATGTATCCTTTGAAATATTAAGGAAGGGAATGTGGCTCATCAAGGGACGAGACAAAAAAATTTAAACATTAGACTAGCTTAAATAACTTTATAGTAATGCATATGTTGGTTAGGATATGTAAATTCCTCTCAAATAATGTTTTTAAAAAATAAAAATTACCTTAGTTTGGTTAGATTTTTTGGATCATTAGATTTGGTATCAGAGATCTAGGTACGAGGGAAAATAAGCTTCATGGGATGTGCTATTGATTTGGGTATCTTCCTATTTATGCCCTTGCTTAGTTATTAAGCTAAATTTTAGAAGACCTGGAATTTCTAATCACTATAAATTCCAAGAGAGTTAAACCTAGGATGGATATCTTGTGTTCTATGACACCTTATGTATAGTAAGTATGGCCACTATCGATAGAGTTAACTAGAAGTTTTTAGAGTACCACCCTACATAGAATGAGGGTGGTATTAGCAAGAAAAATCTATGTTTAGCATATGTAGATGATGTGTTTGGCTAGGATTAGTAGTAAAATTTAAGGAATAATTTCCTAATATGATATTTTTTATTTTGTGTGACCATGATAAATGACACCAAAAAATAAGAGAAAAGTTTGCTCCTCCCAATTGATGGACTTGATAGAGAAAATTTGAGGAAATATCCTGAGATAAAAGTTTGGGAAATTATAATAGAGAGGTAGAGAACCTCACTATAATAGTTTCCATGATGTAAGATCAAATGGACCAATAGATATGGCTTCTAGAGACCCTAGTGAAATAGTATCCATAGGCTAGGAGCTCAATGGTTGGGCAAGTTTATGAACCAACTGCTAAAGATCAAGAAGACAGAACTCTATTAGAGATAAAACTACCCAAGGACATAAAGAATGTCCATACCTTAAAATTTTATGGAGAAGAGGATGGTGATGAAATTGAATCTTGGATGAGGAATCTAGAAATCTACTTAATAATGAAGAACTACTCCCTGGGACTCGAACAATATGGGCAACACTACATCTACATGGGGTTAGATTGGATTGGTGTAAAACCTACAAAGAAGAATACAATATCAAAGTAGTTGATCTAGAATGAAAAGACTTTTTCATATTTTTCAAGAAAAGGTTCTCACAAAGAATTTTTATGCAACAAATTTTGAAGAATTTTCCAACCATCAACAAGGGACCAAATCAGTGGATTGGTTAAGTTATTGAAATTTTTGAAAATATTGTGTACATTGAGTTGTCATTGATGTCAAAGGATTCATGAGGTAGAAATAAAGTGATATCAAAGGATTCATGAGGCAGAAATAATATGATGTCAAAAAATACATGAGGCAAAAATAATGTGTTAGTCAAAGAATATTCTACATGGATTTGATAGAAAACTATGAAAAATTTTCAAGGCAAGGTATATCTCCCAAGAAAGAAAATTATTGGAAAGGATTTATAATATTTATTCTTAAAATATTATATGAAATTAGAAAAAGTATTAAGAAGTTTATCTGGGATAAAGAGCTAAAAGTAAAAAGAATTATAATATTTATTACAAGGAGGACCAAAGGTTTAAGAATAGGTTTAGAAGGTAAATCTTAAAGCAAGAGGGACAAAGATTTAAATAAAATTATCTTGGGAAAATATTCGGAAGGCAAAGGTTCAAAATGAAATAATATAATATTTATTAAATATTATAATATAAGGATATAAACCCTTGGCGCCAATGCTCCTTTAAACACTCTCATGCAAAAATGTGAGCTGAAATTTCAAGCCAAGATGAAGTGCATATAAATAAGGGATAATAGATTTGATTTTATCTCAAGAACTAATGTTATATATTGTGTGGAATTAATGTGAAAAATATGTATGATTTGAAGTTCTAATATCTTGTGAATGGCAAGAAGAGGACAAGGTATTGAAAGGTGTGCATGTGATTGCTTAAAGATAAACATTGTGACCACTTGAGACGTTCTATCCAACTGGATAGCCCAAATGGATGTTTGACTTGCATGAGCACTAGCAAGATGGAGGTTGCAATGTCAAAATACTTGGATGTCATTTTGAAGGCAACACCGAGTTTTTTGATCTGCATACTGTGATAAAGATAAAGTTGGTTGGACACTTCTTTGGTTCCAACCACAACAGTTGTGCAATTGGTTAAGGTGCTTGTGATAGTACTATTGTGGAAGAGGCCTATGGGTTGAATCTCATGGAGTATGTTTTGTTTGGCATTAATGGTAGTGTTGATTATTGGTAAGTGCTAAGGTTGCTTGGCATTGATGGTGTTGGTTTTTGATGAGCACTAAATTTGGTAGGTGTTGATTGAAGCATTGCTTTGTGTTGAGTGGTGTGGATAAAGCACACGAGGACTTTAAGCAAGGTAGCCTAAAATATTTTATTTATTATTTAAATCTTGGAGTTATAAGGTATTTCCAGTGGTTTGTATATTACTTTGAGAAAGGTAAAGTAAAATATTTTGTTTATTATTTAAATCTTGGAGTTATAAGGTAGTTCTAGTGGTTTGAATATTTCATTTCCTATGTTGAATGTTTGGGGTATTTCCAAATGTAGTGTTTATATTATAGAAATAAGGATCCTAGGGTTTCAAAACATTATTCTTGAAATATTATAGAGGAGAAATAAGGTTTTATTTTGTAGACTTATTGTGAAAAACTTTGGAAAGGTATGTATGGATGATGTTTTTATCTATGCTAGAATTGAATATCACTAACCAAATTTCTTGAAGGATCAAAAGGAAAATTGTTTAGAGACAAGTTTTAGAGGTATATCATCATAAAGACAATTTTTAGAGGTATGGTGTTTTAATCTCTTTCACAAGGTGTTTGGGTAAGAAATATTTTGTTGTTATATGATTGAAGAAATAAATATTGAGTAAGTGTGCATTAGTCCTAAGGTTTAAAAGTAATATTTATTTTGGTTGAAATTGAAATTATATGAGCTAGGCATTTAAATAAGTTTGTGCACATGTTTTGAATGAGTTTGAAATTGAAAGTGTAAGATTCATAGACCAATTTTGTGAAGTAAAGTTGAGCATTGATTTTGAGTGAGATTGGGAATAAAATTGAAAGAATTAGAGTTCAATTTGTGAAAGCAATTTGTGCATCTTCTTGATTGATTGTGTGAGTAGATGAGAAGAACTTGTGCATTGTGATTAGTTTTGAAGTGAATTTGCAAATAAAAAAATACTAGGTCAGTTATCAAGTGCTAGAAAAGAGCTACCTCTGGAATGCAATAAATGTGAGACATGTAAAAGCGATAGACTTGGTGAATGTAAAGAATATATTGAGCATTTGTTAGTGCATATCATTCTCTATATTTTCAATATGTTAAACAAATTCTAGGTAGAATATGTCTGAAATACTTTGATGAAAGCATGGGTTATGAACAATATTTGAGCATGTATTATGAGTAGGTTTGAGCATGTGTTAAGAGTATATTTGAGCATGTATTATGAGTATTTTTGAGCATGTGTTATAATAGAGTTGAGAAGAGATAAGTGAGCAGATTTGAGTAAGTCTTGGGAGAAGACTTGAAGTAGGTTTGAAGCAGAATTGAGCAAGTCTTGTGAGAAGACTTAGAGCAGGTTTGGGCAAGAGGTGAGAGTAGATTTGAGCAATCCTTGTGAGTAGGCTTGGTGTAGAGTTGAGATATATTTATGCATGTAATGTGTGGATATTTGGGGTAGAGTTGAGATAGAGTTGTGCATGTAATGTGTGTAGATTTGGGGTAAAATTGAGATAAATTTGTGCATGTAATGTGTGTAGATTTGGGATAGAGTTGAGATAGATTTGTACATGTAATGTGTGCAAATTTGGGATATAGTTGAGATAAATTTTTGCATGTAGCATGCATGAATTTGGGGCTGAGTTGAGAGTAGGTTGAGTAGATTGTGTGAGTAGAGTTGAGCAAGCCTTGTGTGAAGGCTTAGAGCAGTTTTGAGCAGAGTGTTGATCTAACCTTGGAGTAGACCAGAGTTGAGGGGATAGAGGTCTCATATGGATAGAGGTCCATAAACCATAGTAGTGGGGATAGAGGTCTCCTGTGGATAAATGTCCACTAACCAGAGCAATGGATACATAGTTCTCCTATGGATAGATGTCCATGAACTTGAGCATAGGGGATTACAGTCTCCTTTGAGTAGAGACCCATAAATATTGTAGTAGGGAATTGGTTCCAAAGAGATTTATTAAGAAAATTTATAAAAATATTTTCTCCATGGATGTAGCCCACATTGGATGAGCCACATTAAATATGTGTCTCTCATGAGTGTGATGTTTTGTGCATTTTCTTGTTACTACTATTGATAAAATTGGTTAATACTACTTTGGAAACTTTTTGCAATTGTTAATATTAGAAAATATTGATTCGAAAAGAAAAGTAAAATTTTGGTCTTATACTATTCACCCACCTCTCAGTATAAGTTTGTCTTCTTCAATTGGTATCAAAGTGGGTTCCTTTAGGGAAGCCTAACAACTTGAAGAAATATCCTACAGGAATATAGATGGTTCATCAGGAAGGATTTTTATCACACAATGCTCCATTGTTTAATGGGACTAACTATGCATTTTGGAGTGTTAGGATGAAAATATTTTTTATGGCACAAGGAATTGATACATGGAAATCAGTTGAGAATGGGTACACAACACCCGCAACTCCTCCAATGAATATAAGTGGTAGGAAAATCTATGAACATAATTCCAAGATAATGAATGCAATTTTAAGTGGTTTACAAGAAATAAAATTTATGAAGGTTATGCACTGCGAATCAAAAAAAGAAATATGGGAAAAAATATAGAATACATATGAAGGAGATGACAAAGTTAAGAAGGCAAAAATTCATACTCATAGGAGAAATTTTGAGGAATTGAATATAAAATATGAGGAAGATATTGCTAGGTATCTACTTCGTGTTGATGAATTTGTTAACACCATCCATGGAATTGGAGAAAAGATTGAGGATTATACTATTGTTTAGAAAATTTCAAGATCACTTCCTATGAGGTATGATGCAAAGGTTTTTGCAATAGAAGAAATGAAGTATCTCGAAAATATAAGGATAGATGAACTACATGGGATTCTTAAAACTTATTATATGAGAACATAAAAGGATCAAACATCCAAAATGGAGGCAACATTCAAAGTTTCAAAAATAGAAAAGGATAAATAATAAAAATCTAGTGATGAATAAAGCAATGAAGAAGAGGCTAATTTTGTAAGAAGAAATAAAAAGGGTTCAAGGAAAACAAAGAATATACAAAAAATGAAATATTTTAGTTGTGGTAATATTGGTCTCTATGCATCATATTGTACACAAAATGGGTATATTAGAAGTGAGGATGAACAAGATTACAAGAAAAATAAAGAAAGATAATCTAGGCATGAAAAGAAAAATAGGTATGGTCAAGGGAAGCATGAGAAGAAGATTTTTCAAAGGCACAAGAAAAGTTTTTATGTTGAAGAAGAAAGTAGTACTTCAAGTAACAATGATGAATTTTCTTTAGATAGTAAAAAGGAATAGACTTTCTTTTTGGAAATATAATATAGATAGATAGATATTAACGTGGAAAAAAATTCCAAGAATACTCCTTTTGAATACCAATTAAAAGAAAAAGAAGATGCTCCTACAATTGAAGACCTAGAGAAAGAGAAAAATTTAGAAAAGGATAAAGAAACCATAGTTGATATGAAAGAGGAACTTGTTGAAATTGATGATTTGATAAGGAAGAACTTAATATTAAAGGCTCAAGGATAAGAGGATGAGAAAAAAAAGGTAAATCTTCTACAAGATCTCAATAATTTAAGAGTTAAGGTTGTAGAGGCAAGAAGAGTTGAAGAAGATATGGCTAAACAATTAAAAGTAAAAGAACTAGAATGTAAAATATTAGAACATAAAAATGATATTATAAAGAAGGAACATAAAAAATTCAATAATAAGATATATCAGTTTAGGAAAATTTCAAAAGATTTGGATGATATTATCAAAACACAGAGATCTCCATTTATGATGATTGGACTTGGGCTTGAGGAAAGTCAAGAAGTACAATAAAAAGAGACAAGTTCAAAAGAAATAGAAGCATCAAAGAAGGAAATTTAAGAAGAATATAAGACCTGTATTGGTAAGTTGAGAAGTGGAAACATCAAAATGGAAGAAAACAATGCACAAGCAAGAAACATGGATCATCACATAAAAGACAAAGAAAGGACCAAGAGACCATATTTTCCAAGGCAAAATGAATATTTCTTTCAAGGTCAGTGCTACTCATATAATCATTTTTGTCACAAAGCTATACATTGCAAGGTTCATGGCAAAAATGGTTATGGCTTCAAAAAGAGGAACTTCAAGTCATTTACACCTTCCAAGAACTACAACATCAGATGCTACAATTATAATAATTTTAGGTATAAAGCAAAGTGGTGTAGAACAGAACTTCTAGAACTTCCAAATATAAGAAAGAACAAGAATGCTCAAAAGGATCAAAAGGGGTTGACTACAAATATATGGAAAAATAAGATTGATAAAGAAGAAGAGCATTGTAAGTTGGGAGTAGTCTTACACCCATCCCAAAATTAATCACCTCAAGAAGAGGAGGTGGTGTGGGGGCTATGCCAAAATACCTTATTTTTAGCCCTAAAGAGTCCTTTGCCGTTGATTTCAAAGGGGGAGAGATTTCAGTAAGGGGGAGTAGCTTCTCAAGGGGAGCACTTATAGTATCCAGTTGCACTAAAATAATATTTTTTTTGTAAGGGTTGCCATCAATGAAAAACAGGGATATTGTTGGAAATATTGTATACATTGAGTTGTCATTGATGTCAAAGGATTCATGAGGTAGAAATAAAGTGATGTCAAAGGATTCATGAGGTAGAAATAATGTGATGTCAAAGGATACATGAGGTAAAAATAATGTGTTAGTCAAAGAATATTCTACATGGATTTGATAGCAAACTATGAACAAGTTTCAAGGTAAGGTATATCTCCCAAGAAAGAAAATTATTGGAAAGGGTTTATAATATTTATTTTTTAAATATTATATGAAATTAAAAAAGGATTAAGAAGTTTATCTAGGACAAAGAGATAAAAGAAATAAGAATTATAATATTTATTATGAGGACAAAAGGTTTAAGAATGTGTTTAGAAGGTAAATTTTAAAGTATGAGGAAAAAAGAATTAAAGAAAAATCTCTTGGGATAATATTTTGAAGGCAAAGATTCAAAAGGAAATAATATAATATTTATTAAATACTATAATATAAGGATATAAACCCTTGGTGTCAACATTCCTTTAAACACTCCTATGCAAAAACGTGATCTGATTTTTCAAGCCAAGATGAAGTGTGTATAAATAAGGGACAATAGATTTGATTTTATATCAAACACTAATGTTATATCTTGTGTGAAATCAATGCAAAAAATATTTATGATTTGAAGTGCTAATCTCTTGTGAATGGCAAGAAGAGGATAACGTGTTGAAAGATGTGCATGCGATTGCTTAAGGATAAACATTGTGAGCACCTGAGATGTTCTATCCATCTGGATAGCCCATCTGGCTATGTGACTTGCATGAGCACTGGTAGGGATGTCACAGGGTCAAAACCCTTGGACATAATTTTGAAGGTCGCATCGAGTTTTTCGATCTACACGTTGTGACATAGATAAAGTTGGTTCGGTGTTTCTTTGGTTCCAACCACCACGGTGGTGCAATTAGTTAAGGAACTTATGATAGCACTATTGTGGTAGATGTCTGTGGGACGAATCCCATGGAGTACATTTTTATTGGCATTAATGACAATGTTGATTATTGGTAAGCACTAAGGTTGCTTGGCACTGACGATATTTATTTTTGATGAGTGCTAAAGTTGGTAGGTGTTGACTAGAGTGTTGCTTGGTGTTGAGCGGTGTGGATAAAGCACATGAGGACTTTGAGCAAGGTAAAGTAAAATATTTTGTTTATTATTTAAAGCTTGGATTTATAAGGTAGTTCTAGTGGTTTGAATATTAAGTTTTAAAGTTAAATGTTTGGGGTATTTTGTTGAATGAGAAGTTAGGAGTTATAAGGTGTAAATTGATGCATTTCCAAGTGTAATGTTTATATTATAGAAAAGTGATTTGATGCGAGCCTATCTTTAGAGGGTTTTTTTTTTTAAATAAGTTTTAAAATAATTTTTTTATTACTCAAAATGGAATTCTTTGACGCAAAAATAATTTGCCGAAAATGGTAATTATTAAAAAAGACAAATTTTGATGAAAAAATAATTTGCCGAAAATAGTAATTACTTAAAAAGGTAGTTTTTGATGAAAAAATCAATTTGCCAAAAATAGTATTTTTTTATTTTTAGGACTTTAAGCTTTAGGGTTTTCTTTTAGAGTTTCTTTTAGGGTTTCAAGCTTTAAGGTTTTCTTTTAGGGTTTCTTTGGGGATATATATTCCCTTGGTATTACATTGTAAAAAGGGAAGTGAATCCAGGAATGAGAAAAGAAAATATTTATTGGTTTATTTCCATGTCTTGTAGTTTTTATGTGAATAGAGGGTTTTACTAATTATTTCCATTTATCGCAGTTTTTATGTAAATAGAGGGTTTTTACATATTATTTTTATTTATCGCAATTTTTATGTAATGGGAGGTATTTTATTTTGACCTCTTGCAGCTAGATTTACATCATTTGGTATCAGAGCAAGTTGGATCTTGTTGGGAGGAGAAAAGAGAAGAGAAGAAAAGAGAAAAGAAGAGGAGAGCAAAGAGGCTCCAAGAAAATTGGCACTCTATGCAGTGCTTGCAGAAGGTTTGTAAAACCTTGGAGAAAGAAATTGGCACTCTGTGTAGTGCTTGTAGGAGGTTTTTTTTTATGTAAAGCCTCAAAGAAAGAGATTGGCACTTTGTGTAGTGCTTGCAGAAGGTTTGTAACACCTTGGAGAAATAAATTGGCACTCTATGTAGTGCTTGTAAGAGGTTTTTTTATGTAAAACCTCAGAAGGAGGAATTGACACTTTGTGTAGTGCTTGCAGAAGGTTTGTAAAACCTTAGAGAAAGAAATTGGTATTCTGTGTAGTGCTTATAGGAGGTTTTTTTCATGTAAAACCTCGAATGAAGAAATTGGCACTATGTGTAGTGCTTGCAGGAGGTTTGAGATAAATAACCTCGAAAGGAGATTGGTACTTTGAGGAGTACTTGCAAATGTGTAGCCCTATATGGAGAGCAATTATGAGTTTGATCAAAGGAACTCGTAGGAGCAGAGTTCTTTTCAACCAGAGGAGAATGATGCAGGAGCCTATCTTTAGAGGGTTTTTTTTTTTTAAATAAGTTTTAAAATAATTTTTTTATTACTCAAAATGGAATTCTTTGATGCAAAAATAATTTTCCGAAAATGGTAATTACTAAAAAAAGGCAAATATTGATGAAAACATAATTTGTCGAAAATAGTAATTATTTAAAAAGGCAGTTTTTGATGAAAAAATAAATTTGCCGGAAATAGTAATTTTTTATTTTTAGGGCTTTAAGCTTTAGGGTTTTCTTTTAGAGTTTTCTTTAGGGTTTCAAACTTTAAGGTTTTCTTATAGGGTTTATTTGGGGATATATATTCCCTTGGTATTGCATTGTAAAAGGGGAAGTGAATCCAGGAATGAGAAAATAAAATATTTATTGGTTTATTTCCATGTCTTGTAGTTTTTATGTGAAAGGAGGGTTTTACTGATTATTTCTATTTATTGCAGTTTTATGTAAATGGAGGGTTTTACATATTATTTTTATTTATCGCAATTTTTATGTGATGGGAGGTATTTTATTTTGACCTCTTGCAGTTAGATTTACATCATGATCCTAGAGTTTTGGAACATTATTCTTGAAATATTATAGAGGAGAAATATGATATTGTTTTGTAGACTTATTGTGAACACCTTTGGAAAGGTTTGTATAGATGATGTTTTTATCTATGCTAGAATTGAATATCACTAACCAAATTTCTTGAAGGATCAAAAGAAAAATTGTTTTGAGAGAGGTTTTAGAGGTATATCATTATCAAGACAATTTTTAGAGGTATGGTGTTTTGATCTCTTTCACAAGGTGTTTGGATAAGAAATATTTTGTTGTTATATGATTGGAGAAATAAATATTGAGTAAGTGTGCATTAGTCCTAAGGTTTGAAAGTAAGCTTTATTTTGATTGAAATTGAACGTATATGAGCTAGGCATTGAAAATAAGTTGTACATATATTTTCAATGAGTTTGGAATTGAAAGTGCAAGAGTCATAAACCAATTTTATGAAGTAAAGTTGAGCATTGGTTTTGAGTGAGATTGGGAATAAAATTACAAGAATTATAGTTCAATTTGTGAAAGCAATTTGTGCATCTTCTTGATTGATTGTGTGAGTAGATGATAAGGACTTGTGTATTGTGATTAATTTTTAAGTGAAGTTACAAAGAATAAAATACTAGGTTAGTTATCAAGAGCAAGACTAGAGCTACCTCTAGAATGCAATAAATGTGAGACATGTAAAAGCGATAGACTTAGTGAATGTAAAGAACATAATGAGCATTTGTCAATGCATATCATTCTCTATATTTTCAATATGTTAAGAAAATTCTAGGTAGAATTTTTCAATGCATTATGAGCGAATTTTAGCATGTGTTATGAGCATATTTGAGCATGTATTATGAGCAATTTTGAGTATGTGCTAGAGTAGAGTTAATCAGGGATAAGTGAGAAGATTTGAGCAAGTCTTGGAAGAAGACTTGAACTAGGTTTGAATCATAATTGAGCAAGTCTTGTGAGAAGACTTGGAGCAGGTCTGGGCGAGAATTGAGAGCAAGTTTGAGCAAGCCTTGTGAGTAGGCTTGGTGCAAATTTGAGACAGATTTGTGCATGTAATATGTGTAGATTTGGGGTATATTTGAGAAATAATTGTGCATGTAATATGTGCAAATTTAGAGCAGAATTGAGATATAATTGTGCATGTAATTTGTGCATATTTGGGACAGAGTTGACATAAATTTGTGCATGTAATGTGTACAAATTTGGGATAGAGTTGAAATAGATTTTTGCATGTAGCGTATGCAAATTTAGGGTAGATTTGAGAGCAGGTTGAGCAAATTGTGTGAGCAGAGTTGAACAAGCCTTGTGTGAAGGCTTGGAGTAGTTTTGATTAGAGCGTTGAGCTGGATTTGGAGTAGACCAGAGTTGAGGGGATAGACATATCCTGTGGATAAAGTTCCATGAACTAGAGCATTTGGAATAGAGGTCTCCTATGGATAGAGGTCCACTAACCATAGCAATGGGGATATAGGTCTCCTATGGATAGAGGTCCATGAACTTGAGCATAGGGGATTGAAGTCTCATTTGGGTAGAGGTCCATAAAAATTGTAATAGGGAATTGGTTCCCAAGATATTTGTTGAGAAAATTTATAAGAAATATTTTATCTATGGACATAAGCCACATTGGGTGAACCACGTTAAATTTGTGTCTCTCATGTGTGTGATGATTTGCACATTGCTTTGTTACTGCTATTGATGATATTGGTTAATACTACTTTGGAAAGTTATTGCAATTGTTAATATTGGATAATATTGATTTGGAAAGAAAAGTAAAATTTTGGTCTTATACTGTTCACCCCCCCTCTCAGTATAAGTTTGTGTTCTTCAAAAATATGTACCTACTTATGATGATAAGATGAGGATCCATGAATTTATCTTATGGGAAAAAATAAGATAACGTATGATGTAAATATGCATAAAGTCACTATAGAAAGTTTATAATTTACCTAAGAATGTGGAATTTCATCATTAGCTCAAATATGTAGTTCTATATAAATAGGATTAGTAAGCACTCAAGAAGAGTAATAACACTAGTTTCATAATGTGGGAAGGGAAGTAGAACCATAAGGGTAAAATATTCCCAAAAAATAAAATGAGGAATGATGAGAAGTAGATAAGGTTCTAAAGGAACTTCCAAGGGAAAAATAACAACATCAACAATAATAAGCCCCTACCACAAACACAACTAAATCTAGTCCTAGTGGGTGAAATAGAGGAGCAAAAATAGGAAAGGGATCATGGACCCAGGGATGGGTTCTACAATTACAAAGGGCTACACTATGATAGCAATTATCCACATCAACTAGGACCAAGTACATGTAGTGCAAAGGAAAAATAACCAACCCATGGGATCTATGCTGTTGAGCAAGGTGTTGCAAGAAGGTTGTCATTATTGTCAACACAGGCAGTTAGATCCAAAGATGTAGTGGGTAGACAGATCAGAAGTCATTCAGATGCATAAGATAGAAAAAATTCGAAGAAAAAGACAAGTTAGAAAAGCGTCGCGATATCGCGACATGTTTTCTGTCGCGATTTCGCGACAAGTCGGAGGAGAGAGAAAGCACAGCCAGAAATGTCGTGATTTCACGACGAAAGGGAGGAGAGAGAAAGCATAGCCAGAAATGTCACGATTTCGCGACGAAAGTGAGGAGAGAGAAAGTGCAGCCAGAAATGTCACGATTTCACGACGAAAGTGAGGAGAGAGAAGGCACAGTTGAAAATGTCATGATTTCGCGACAAGTAGGAAGAGAGAGAAGGTGCAAGGCAAACTGTCACGATTTCGTGACATGTCGGAGGCCAAGAAGCTAAGTCGAAGTAACTGTAGCGATTTCGCTACATGTTGAATTTTTGCTGCCGAAGCAGGAAGAAAGTGTTAAGTGAAAAAGTTGTAGCGATTTCGCTACAAGTTGCAAAGGCACAACACAAAGGCATAGCGATTTCGTTACGAGTTACAAATGAACAGAACAAAGGTGTAGCGATTTTGCTACGGGTAAAAGTTGCACAAAGCAAAGGTGTAGCGATTTCGCTACGGGTAAAATTTGCACAGAACTAAGGTGTAGAGATTTTTCTACGGGCAAAAGTTGCACAAACACGAAGGTGTAGCAATTTCACTACCAGAAAAAAGTGCAGAACTTAAAGATGCAGCGATTATGTTCAAGTCAAAATTTCACGAGAAAAAGCAAGTTGGAAGCACAAGGCACAAAGTTGTTGCGATTTCGCTACTACATGAAGCTCAAAATGTACGGAAGCCGAAAGCGTCGCGATTTCGTGACAAAGATGAGGATGACGTCAGCGAAAGCTGAAAGTGTCACGATTTCGTGACAGGTTGCAAGAAAAGCCGCTAGAAGCCGAAAGCGTCACGATTTTGCGACAAGAATGAGGATGACATCAGCAAAAGTTGAGTGTCACGATTTTGCAACAGGATGCAAGAAAAGCTACTGGAAGCCGAAAGCGTCGCGATTTTGCAACAAGAATGAGGATGACGTCAGCAACTGATCAAAGTGTCACGATTTCATGACAAGAATGGAAGTGAAGCGTTCGAAGGCCAAAAGGGTCACGATTTCGCGACGATAAGGTCAAGAAGGCGTACGACCACAAAAAGTGTCGTGATATCACGACGTGTTGCTATTTTGCGGCAATAAGCTACAGGAAGGTGACGAAGGTGGCATAAGAGTTTGAGGCCGACAAAGTTAAATCAGGGCTGACAGATTTTAGGGTTTGAAGCTGACATATTTTAGGGTTTCAGGATGTTCTTAGAGGTTGAAGCGACATTTTAGGGTTTTGGGATCTGAAGGACATCTTTTAGGGTTTCATAGTGGATGCTCTTAGAGGTTGAAGCCGTCATCTTCTAGGGTTTACGGTTGACATTTTCTAGGGTTCACAGACGTTTCCTAGGGTTTGTCTCGAGATTTCGTCTATAAAAGGATGGTTACTTCGGTTGAAAAGATGTGGAAGATAGAGTGTGAGAGCGAGCAGAGTGCGTTGCATTGAGATAATGTGCGAATGCGAATAGAGTGATTGCGCAAGTTTGGCCGTGTAGAGTGCAAAGTTGTAGTTCGAATTTGCATATCATGATTGCATGGATGAAAGGCGCAATGTGTAGAGATGGAGTTCTAAGTTCAAAATATTAGCGCATGAATAACCAAAAGTGTCGAACAGATTGCGAGAGAGTGCAAATAAGAATACGAAGTGGTCGGATAGTGCGAATCGTGTTGCGGAGGAGAATGCAAAAAATAGTAGCTATGAGAAATGAGGTGAAAGTTTTATTTGTAATCTTTATTATTGTTTTCCAAGTTGTAGCTTGGCACAAGGGGTTGGTGCCTCTTTCCGGTGGTTGGTAAAATAGGAGTTGGTGCTCCATTCTTGAAGCGAGATAAAGTTAAGGGGTTGGTGCTCCTTCAGTTGGTCTGGTAAAGGATTATGTAAAATTGTAGCTTTGCATTGACTGGATTTGGATGGTAGTCCAAGTAGTCATTTTTTGAGGAGTAGCCACATTGGTGAACCTCGTTAAATTGTCGTGTTATGTGTGATGCTTTCTTGATGCATTTAGTATCTCTCTTATCTACTTTAAATTGGATTTAAAACTAATTATTTTAGAAGTTTTTAAAGAACACACTGATTCACCCCCCCTCAGTGTCATTGTGATTACAACAATTGGTATCAAAGCCAAGTACCTGAATAGGCTTAAACAGCTAAGGTGATCTTGGAAGTTACGTAATGGCAAGTGGTGAAGGTTTCTCCTCAAACAAAGCACCATTGTTTGATGGGACTAACTATGCGTTCTGGAAAATTAGAATGCATACATATCTCAGTGCTTTGGGTTTTGACATCTGGGGTGAAGTAGTTAATGGTTACAAAGCTCCTGCCACCGCTCCAACAGACACTGCTGGTAAAAAGGCATTTGAATATGATTCAAAAGCAAAAAATGCCATCATGTGTGGACTAGTGGATAGTGAGCTAGTCAAGGTCATAAATTGTGAATCGGCAAAAGATATATGGGATAAACTAGAGAACATCCATGAAGGAGATGATAGGATCAAGGAGGCCAAGCTTCAAGCACATCGAGCTCAATACGAATCTTTAAATATGGACAATGATGAGAACATAGAGACCTTCATGCAAAGAGTCAATGGGATCACCAATTCAATCAGAGGTCTCGACGAAGAATTAACCGATGTTGCTATCGTGAAAAAGGTATTAAGATCGCTCCCTCCTAGATTTGATTCTAAAGTCTCTGCCATAGAAGAAGCCAAAGATCTAAATAGTTTTAGTATGGATGAGATGCATGGTTCTTTGACTGCATTTGAAATGAGAATAGGAAATTCTAATCCCACAGACCGAAGCGACTTTCAAAGCCCTAAAAGGCAAAAGCACAAAACAAGAGTCGAAGAAGAGGATGCTTGGATGAAATGGAAGCAAATTTTGTCAAAAAGCTGAGAAAAGGAAAAGGAAAATACAAAGTAAAGCTACCTTTTAAATGTTTCAATTATGGAGGCATTGGACACTTTGCTATCAAATGTCCTCTCAATGACAAAAAAAAAGGTGAAGGAACTCAACATCAAGAAAGAAGTGAATGGAGGAAGAAAACAAACTTCAAAAAAGGCAATTTCAAAAAGAAAAGCTTTCTCTCGAAATGCAAAATCTTCAAAGGACAGTTCTAGTGAAGACTCTGAAGAAGGAATAGGTGAGGCTCTCTTTATGGCATTTGAAGTAGAAGAATCAGAAGAGGCAGAAAACACAGAAAAGAGATAAGGAATGAACTCTGAATTATCTATTGAAATAGATGAGGCTGAAGTTGATTTAGAAGGTGAGCTGGTGTCTGCTCTTATGGAATGGAAATCTGAGAAAAGAAAGAATACAAAACTATTAAGGAAACTTGAGGATGCAACTGACATTATAGCCAGTCTAAAAACACAGACAGAAGAGTACAAGAAAATGTCAGAAGATCTTGAAGTACGGGTAACCATGAAGATAGATTACTTTACAAATTGGAAGAAGAAAATGTTAGTCTTCGAATATAGATACAAGAGCTGGATCAAAAAATTAGCTGTCATTTAAAACGTGAAGAAAGTTCGATGAAGCTGGACAAAATTCTAAGTGATCAAAGATCCACAGGTATCAAATTCGGTCTGGGGTTTACTGAAGGAGAATCATCAAGTGGACCAAAGGCAAGCAATGTTGAAAGTGAAAAGAGTAAAGACAAGAAAAAGTTGTGGAAAGAAAAAAAATTAGGCAAAAGAAAGGTAATGCAGTCTAAATAGCGGTGACAATGATGGCTTTACCAAGGTCACACATCGAAGAAAAGAAGACTAAGGCTCTGCAACAACTTGGCCAAGACCATCTTTCGGGTTCAATCATTATTTCTATGGTTTCTATTTTAAATGTAATGGTATGGGCAAAAATTGGAGCAAGTACAATATAGGTCCAAGAAGTTTCACTAGTAGAAATGCCTTTGCTCCTCTAATGATTATGTAGTAGAATGTTAAGTGTCACAACTTTGGGCATACAAAACTGATATTTTGTTCATATCAATCTAAAGAAGAACTCAACCATAAGGGCAAAACAAAATAGAATTTCTGAAGGATAGTGCATGATTTGAAAAGGGAAATCCAGCTAGAACCCAACACAGGTTAAAAGAATGGAAACAAAAGAACTTCGGAAAGAAAAGATTTTAATAGTGGAGAGATTTGGAGCTGAATAAATATGTGCATGGATTCTTGATAGTGGTTGCTCAAGTCGATGAGGTGATAAACAAATTTGAAAATCGAAATATGAGGGTGGTTGGAAGTTTGGCAATAATGATGGAGCCAAAATAATAGGTAAAGGATCTGCAAAATTAGTGAAGGAAAATCAGTCGAGAAGTTTTATATGTGGATGGTTTGAAACATAACTTAAGTGTGAGTCAAATGTGATAAAGGACATGAAGTGGTTTTCAAGAAGGGGGTTGTGAAGTCAAAAAAATAAATAGTGGGAAATTGATAGCAACGGTTCAAGGAGTCGGCAACTTGTACACACTCTCAAAATTTTTAGAAGGTATGTGCTTCATTGGACAAGAAGAAGAGAAGCTGGTTGTGGCATAAGAGGCTTGGACACATAAGTTTTGATAATTTGGTGAAAATCAGCTCAAACAAGGGTGAGAGATATTCCAACCATTAAGAAACCTTCAAACAGTGTTTGTGCTTCATGCAAAGGGAAAGCAAACCGAGTTTCATTTAAAACAAAAGAATACCACACTAGGAGGCCTTTGGAACTCATTCATACGGACTTATGTGGACCCATGAGGACTCAAAGCATAAATGGCGACAAATACTTTATTTGTACGATGATTATTCGAATGACATGGATATTCTTCCTAAAAGATAAAAGAAGCTTTTGAAATGTTTAGAACCTCAAACAACTAGTTGAGAATGAAACGGAAAAAGGATTAAATGCTTGCGATCGGAAGAGGAGGAGAATTCATTTTGAATGAATTTATGAAATTGGAAAATACGGTATCGGAGACAATATTTAGCGAGAACTCCTCGAGAATGGTGTAGTAGAGAGGAAGAAAGAACTATACGAAATGGCACGCACCATTGGAAAAAAAAAATAGAGATAGATTCAGAAAGAAGGTTCACATAGGATACATTCAAAAAGGATATGTTAAGAACTCATGAATGCAAAACACCATATGAGTTTGGTTTGGTAGAAAAGCAACAACTAAACATCTCAAAGTATTTGTGTAAGTGCTACATGGAAAATGATGACAACCTTGGAAAGTTTGAAGATAGAAGCGATGAAGGTGTTTTGTTGGTTATTCTCCAAATAGCAAAGCTTACAAATGCTACAACAAGAGACTCAAGAAAATTGTGGATAGTGAGATGTTAAATTCGATGAAGGTAGGAAACAAATAGCTAACTTTCAATAAAACTACCCAATCTACGAAGAAGTCATTGAAGGAGATGAAGTGCATGGAACATAAAACACGTCTACGACTGATGTAGATAACTTATCAGATGACTCAGAGGTGCAAGAAAATAGAAAATTCAAAAGGGAGTGGAGAAAAATCATCCTATAGACCAAATAATTAGAGATCCCAGGCATTGGACAAGAAAGAAAGTAATAAGTAATTACTCTCTTATCCGATGAGCCCAAAAACATAGATGAAGCAAGCAAAGATGATAGCTGGATGATGGCAATAAATGAAGAGTTAGATCAGATTGAAAAGAATAGAACCTGGGAACTAGTACCTAGACCTATAAATAAGAATGTAATAGGCACCAAATGGATATTTCGAAATAAATTAAATGAAGACGGTCAGGTCATTAGAAATAAAGCAAGATGGTTTGCAAAGGCTATGCAGGTCGAAGGCATTGATTTTGAAGAGACTTTCACCGGTGGCGGACTAGAAGTTATTAGAATGTTTTGGCACTAGGTTCACAAGAACTTCGAGTTTATCGAATGGATGTAAAATCTATGTTTTTAAATGGGAAACTTGAAGAAGAGGTCTATATTGAACAACTAGATGGCTTTCAAATCAGTGAAGATCCTAACCTTGTCTGCAAATTAAAGAAAGCACTGTATGGATTAAAACAAGCACCATGGGCATGGTATGCTAGGCTAGATAATTATCTCTCAATAGGGATTCAAGAAAGGTTTAGTGGACAATAATCTATATGTGAAAATAGAAGGTTGCCATCTCATTGTTCTTGTTGTCTTTGTGGATGATATCATATTTGGCAGCAACAAAGATGAATCGTGTAAAGACTTAGCAAACAAGATGCGAATGAATTTGAAATGTCAATGATTGGTGAATGTCTTACTTTAGGGCTACAAGTTAATCGAATGAAAAAGGTATATTCATTTCCCAAATAAAATATGTGAAAGAAATGCTAAAGAGGTTCACTATGGAGGAATTTAAGCCAGTCAGCACTCCCATGACAACAGGCTGCAAGTTGAGTAAAGAAGACAAATCTCCACCTGTAGATCAAACCATGTATAGATCAATGATAGGAAGCTTACTATATTTAAATACAACTGACGATATTGGAGGGTTGCATGGTAGCGATTTAGCAGTCCCAAAGAGACTCATGTAAACGGTAAAAGGATTTTTGGTATCTCAAAGGCACCATGGAGTATGGGTTGTGGTATCCAAAAGGCAAATATTTCACTCTTATATCATATTGAGATGCGATTGGGTTGGATGTGTTGATGACGAAAGAGTACCAATGGAGGAGCATTCTATTTGGGGGACAGTTGGTTGCATGGCACAGTAAGAAGCAAGAGTCGGTTTCTTTATCTACGTGAGGCAGAATATATTGCGTAGCAACATGTTGCACACAAGTCTTGTGGATGAAACAAACCTTGAAAGATTTAGGTATTAATTTTAGTGAACCAATATCGGTAAAGTGTGACAACACCGGTGCAATCAACATTTCTAAGAATCCAATGCACTCATGGACAAAGCACATTGCTATAAGGTATCATTTCTTGAAAGAAAAAGTTGCGAAGGAGAAGTTAAATTGGACTATGTCCCAACTACGAAACAGGTAGAGATATTTTTACAAAACCTTTGCCCAAGGAAGTATTTGAGTATCTTCGAAGCAAATTAGGAGTAGTCACACTTCCTAAGAAGTGACTAGCTACAGGGATCACTTTCTTAGGGGGAGCATTTGTGTATTTGACTATTATTTTGCTCATGATCATAATTTGTGCCAGTTGCAACAAATTGTGCCTGAGAAGTGTGAGGATGGACTCAGGGGGAGTTTGCAGCAGCCCTTTGGTATTATTGACAAAGGGGGAGAAGAGTTACGAGGAATGTATACAGGTGTTGCCAACAATTCCAAAGGGGGAGATTGTTGAGCAAGGTGTTGCAAGAAGGTTGTCATTGTTGTCAACACGGGAAGTTAGATCCAAGGATGCAGTGGGTAGACAGATCAAAAGTCATTCAGATGCAGAAGATAGAAAAAATTCGAAGAAAAATACATGTTAGAAAACTGTCGCGATATTGCGACATGTTTTCTGTCACGATTTCGCGACAAGTCGGAGGAGAGAGAGAGCGCAGCCAAAAATGTCACGATTTCACAACGAAAGGGAGGAGAGAGAAAGCATAGCCAAAAATGTCATGATTTCGCGACAAAAGTGAGGAGAGAGAAAGTGCAGCAAAAAATGTCACAATTTCACGACGAAAGTGAGGAGAGAGAAGGCATAGTTGAAAATGTCACGATTTCGTGACAAGTATGAAGAGAGAGAAGGTGCAAGGAAAACTGTCATGATTTCGCGACATGTCGGAGGCCAAGAAGCTAAGTCGAAGTAACTGTAGCGATTTCGCTACATGTTGAATTTTCACTGGCCGAAGCAGGAAGAAAGTGTTAAGTGAAAAAGTTGTAGCGATTTCGCTACAAGTTGCAAAGGCATAGCGATTTCGCTACGAGTTGCAAATGAATAGAACAAAGGTGTAGCGATTTCGCTACGGGTAAAAGTTGCACAAAGCAAAGGTGTAGCGATTTCGCTACGGGTAAAAGTTGCACAGAACTAAGGTGTAGCGATTTCACTATGGGCAAAAGTTGCACAAACATGAAGGTGTAGCGATTTCGCTATGGGAAAAAGTTGCACAAACACGAAGGTGTAGCGATTTCGCTACTAGACAAAAGTGCAGAACTTAAAGATGCAGCGATTATGTTCAAGTCAAAATTTCACGGGAAAAAGCAAGTTGGAAGCACAAGGCACAAAGTTGTAGCGATTTCGCTACTACATGAAGCTCAAAATGTACGGAAGCCGAAAGCATCGCGATTTTGTGACAAATATGAGGATGACGTCAGCGAAAGCTGAAAGTGTCTCGATTTCATGACAGGTTGCAAGAAAAGCTGCTAAAAGTCAGAAGCATCATGATTTTGCAACAAGAATGAGGATGACGTCAGCAAAAGCTGAAAGTGTCACGATTTCGCGACAGGATGCAAGAAAAGTTGCTGGAAGCCGAAAGCGTCGTGATTTCATGACAAGAATGAGGATGACATCAGCAACTGATCAAAGTGTCGCGATTTTGCGACAAGAATGGAAGTGAAGCGTTCGAAGGCCAAAAGGGTCACGATTTCGCGACGACAAGGTCAAGAAGGCGTACAGCCACAAAAAGTGTTGTGATATCACGACGTGTTGCTATTTCGTAGCAATAAGCTATAGGAAGGTGACGAAGGTGGCAGAAGAGTTTGAGGTCGACAAAGTTAAATCAGGGCCAATGGATTTTAGGGTTTGAAGCTGACATCTTTTAGGGTTTCACAGCTGATGTTCTTAGAGGTTGAAGCTGACATTATTTAGGGTTTTTCAACGGATCTGAAGCCGACATCTTTTAGGGTTTCACAGTGGATGCTCTTAGAGGTTGAAGCTGTCATCTTCTAGGGTTTACGATTGACATTTTCTAGGGTTCACAGCCGACGTTTCCTAGGGTTTGTCTCTGAGATTTCGTCTATAAAATGATGGTTACTTCGATTGAAAAGATGTTGAAGACAGAGTGCGAGAGTGAGCAAAGTGCGTTGCATTGAGATAATGTGCGAATGCGAATAGAGTGATTGTGCAAGTTCGGCCATGTAGAGTGCAAAGTTGTAGTTTGAATCTACATATCGTGATTGCATGGATGAAAAACGCAATGTGTAGAGATGGAGTTCTAAGTTCAAAATATTAGTGCACGAATAAGCAGAAGTGTCGAACAGTCGATTGCAGTAGAGAGTGCAAAGAAGAATACAGAAGCGGTCGGATAGTGCAAATCGTGTCGCGTAGAAGCAGCAGAATGCAAAAAAATAGCAGACTGTGAGAAATGAGGTGAAAGTTTTATTCTATAATCTTTATTATTGTTTTCCAAGTTGTAGCTTGGCACAAGGGGTTGGTGCCTCTTTCCAGTAGGTGCTGGTAAAATAGGAGTTGGTGCTCCATTCTGTTGAAGCAGATAAAGTTAAGGGGTTGGTGCTCCTTCCAGTTGGTTCTTGTAAAGGATTTTGTAAAGTTGTAGCTTTGCATTGACTGGATTTGGATGGTAGTCCAAGCAGTCATTTTTGAGGAGTAGCCACATTGATGAACCTCGTTAAATTGTCATGTTATGTGTGATGCTTTCTTGATGCATTTAGTATCTCTCTTATCTGCTTTAAACTGCTGATGGATTTAAAACTAATTGTTTTAGAAGTTTTTAAATAACACACTGATTCACCCCCCCTCTCAGTGTCATTGTGATTACAACATATGCTACAACCAAAAGCCAAAAATAAGAAGGACAAGCTACCCTATTTCTCTTAAAGGGTAATATTTACAATAAGAAAGTAAATATTTTAATTGATATTGGAGCTATAGATAGTTTTATTTCTTCTAAAATAGCTAAGGAGATGCCAAAAAGATCAAGATATTTGGTACAAGGGTGGAAGGCTGAGTATGGCTTAGGATAAACCTATTCAATAGATCAATGTTTTCCTATGGCAAAAATTACCCTAACCAGAGGTTCTACTATAGGATGATTTTATGAAGATCCACTACATACTTTCAATATTATTTTAGGGATGGACTAGTTACATGCTCATAAAGCCTTAATCAATTTCTTGGATAGGTGGATAGAGTATTCAAATAAGGGTAAAGGAAGATCAAGAATCCATAGTGATAAAGGATCATTCCAACCGCATTTACTATCTCCTACGCAACATAAGAAAACCATCAAGAAGGTAGGGATGGTTTATGTTTTGAAAATCAATGAATTCAAGGAGGATCAAAAGAAAGAGGTATTTGGAAAACATCCAATATTACAAGAATTTAAGGATGTATTTCCTGAATACCTACCCAGACTTCCTCCTATGTGTAAGTTTGATTTTAATATTTATTTAATACAAGTATCATAATGTATCCATAGAGCTTCTTATAGGATGAACCCTCTAGAGATGTAGGATCTAAAGGTAAAACTCAAAGGGTTGTTATAAAAAGGATTGATAAAGCCTAGTGTATCAACATGGGGTGCACTAGTACTCTTTGTTAAAAATAAATATGGTTCTTTGTGTCTATGCATAGATTATAGAATTCTTAACAAAGAAACCATAAAGAATAGGTATCCTTTACCAAGAATTGAATAACTATTTAGTTAGTTGAAGGATGCCACAATATTTACAAATATTGATTTGAAATTGTTAGATTTTGATGCTATATATTTAATGAGAAATCAACCACAAGATATAAAATGAACATGCAATATTAAATATATGGTAATGACAATATACTAAGCATATAAAATTCATAAGAATTTTTTTTAAATACTCATAAAAATTCCATTAATTAAGACTCACAAAAATAGTACAATGATATAAAATGGAGGTCTCATACACTCCATATTTCTTACATGCTCTACATTGTATCTAGCATATCTATCTTCACTATGATATCTCTCTTAATATTTTACACTCTCTATAAAACGTCTATATATAATGAGATATGACTCTTTGCCTTCCATATTTCTATGACACTTCATATTTCTATTCTAAGGACTCATGTAGAAATGGACAACATGCACATTTACATTATTGCACATTCTAATAATACTTATGCATTTATTACATTGTATAAAGTAAATACTCAAACCTTAATCTAAGAAAATCTCCTAATATAAATATGTACCCAAGATGGTACATTATAATGTACCAAATAATGTAATATATTGCAGCACCCCCTTATATTACATTATTTGGTTAAGTCTTCAATATGGATCTTCATATTTTATTTTTACTCCAACTGGATTAGGTTCTTGTTCTTCTTCTTTAATTGGTATATAGCTAAGTAATCCAAAGTATTGTTATCCTATCATATTTATCATTTTGAATATTCTATTTCCTCATTTAATTTTATGATATATAGATTTTTTATTTCTTGCAATTTGTTCCTTAGAAAATCCATTAGTGTTGTTTTGAACTACAACAATATCTTGTGAAATCCCAATTGATTCTAGAGAATATATATCATTGTGGATTAAAACTATAGCTTCTATATAATTTTTATTTTATGATGGGACATTGAGTTAATTTCTATATCTAAAATCAACCATCCTTTTGCTCTCTACCAATTTGGCTATTGAAATAAGATTTGATGTTAATCCAGGAACATACATTACATAATGTAACAAAAAAAATAGAAATGATGTACTAGGTGTTACACACCCATATCCATGTACAAGATAGGTTGCATCATCTACAATTTTTAATCTAAGATCATTAGTGACTTCAAGATAATCAAACCATTTGAAATTTCTTGTCATGTGGTAACTTGCACTAGAATAAATAAAACAAATATCTTTTCTATTTTGACTTGTAGAGTTATTTGTTCTTGAGGTAATTTTATATCTTTTATATGGAATATTGTATGGATTTTGATCTTGAATCCTTTCATAGTATACTTTGTGATGATATATTCCTCTTGCTAACTTATCCATTCTCTTAAGAAATTGTAGTATTATTTATGTCTCCCAATCTCTTCTACTTCTAGTATCTAACTTTCAATGCATTAAATCTGGGTAGTATATCTTATTTTCCTAATGTTTGGAAAACAATAGTCAAATTCTCTAGGTAGAATTCCTTTTATCTCCATAGTATTTTGAATATCTTTGATAAAATACTTATCTTTCTAAGTTTGCTTTGAGTTGAATCCCATTTGTCTCCTTAATATTTTAATGATAATTTCAATATAATGTTCAAATCATATTCTTCAAGATAGGTATTTTACAAATTCAAAGATAAAGATAATTTTGATGTAGATTCAAATTTTAATAAGGTTCTATTTTCAAGATATTTAAGTTGGATTGCTTATGTCCCTTTCATTTGAATAAGAGACTAATATCAAAAGTAATTTTCCAACTTTCAAACAACTCTAGGTTGTGATTCTTATACCTTTAAATAATAAAGTTTCTAAATTTCAAAAACCTAGATTGGTGTTGAACTCCTTATAACTCCCTAATTGGAAATTTAGAAAACAAAGGTATTTCAAATTTAATAATTCAAGTTTTGTGTAGAAATCCTTATACCTCCAAGTTAATCTATTTGCAAATATTTCAATGCAATATGAATTTCAAAATTGAATAAAGTAATTTCAATGCTTCTTACTTCAAATATCTTCTAAGGCATTCAATACTTCTTCTAAGGTTATAATTTATTACCTTATTTCTCCTATTATTCAAATAACCTTAAGTATAAAATCTTAATTAATTTTATCCTCAAAGATATGGTATATACCTCCTTTAATATTTGCAAATATTTAGATTAGATTATATATTTCACACCTATTTGGAAATGGCATGCTAATATTTGACTTGCTTCAACTCTAAAACCTATGCTTTACAACAATCTTCACTATCTAAAATTAATGCTCCTCCATGTTCATTAAATTCAGTCTCATAGGGTTTGACTATCCAAGGCACTCAATTCAAAATCCAATACACTTACTCTATTTTACTCAAAATATTCTTAACCCATGCATTAATACGTGCTCTTTAAAAATTGAACCTTACTCCAATAATGATTAGGGTTCTAGGTTTCAAGTGCCAAGTGGCAACAAATATCTCTTGCACTCCTTTGACCATTTTTTGTGGTGCTCTACCCAATTGTACCTTGCTTAACACTTGGAAAAAGTGTTATATTTCATGGGCTTGATTATATTATGACTGCCTAAACATTGTAAATAGAATATTCCTCTCCTTCAATGAAAAATATAATATCCTCCATGTGAAAAATGGCTTCTTCAATGCTTGATGCTCCTAGTTCATCCTAATTTGATTATCTTGTTGCTTGGCTTTCAAATATTCAAAAATCCTCTATGTTGATCATATTTTCAATGTTCATCCAAGTTATTCTACTCTAATGCTCTCGTCCTATGGTTTTCAGATCTTGGTGATTCTTCTCACCTCTTTGGTTGTAGTTTCAATGTCCTTTGTAATGATGCTTGCTCTTAGATTCGATGGTTCTTTGGATTCTGGTTCTTAATATTTTCAACTTCAAAAATTCCCTTCATAATGCAACCTTTTATAATACTTTCCTCCTTCTCTTTTTACATTACTTTATTTTTCTAATGCTATGGGTTTTCTTTACTATGATGGCTCTTCCTTTTGTATGGTGGTGCTTCTTTACTATGCTAGTTCTCTATGACTTCAATGACTTATCTTCACCTAATTTTTGTAATTCTTGGTCCACCTTTTTTGTGTCTTTAGAAACCTCAAATATGCATTGCCTTTGTTCTCTATTAAATATCTTATTTTTAGTCAATAGGACATAGAAAAAATCTGCATTTCAATTATAAAAACAACATATACTATTTATACTTATCTCTCCCTTTCAGGTAATATTTTAACTTCAATATTTATTGTTTTATTTTTGTAGATTTCAATATAATAGTGTATCCTTCCTTGTATTGGAGACAATCAACTTAAACTATCTTTTGCTACTTAAATAATTCTAGTATGGTGCTTTCAAAAACATTAAAATGGACTAATTTTAATACTTAGAGAATGAAATTTTATAGGACTACTTTTACACATATTTTGACAACCTTTTGTAGCTAGTATTCTTGGTGATTTGGTTCACCTATTTACTTCCCTGAATTTGTAAAATTTTCAGCTCCCCTTTCTACCTAGTTTCTACCTTAAACTTATCAATATTGTAGTTTCAAATAATTGTGATTTGATGCCTTTAAATTGTAAATCTTACAGCTATGAATGCTGCCTATTTCTCCTTCAATTTTTTTGTCTAAGAGTGTATAATTTTACATCTATAATGTTGTCCAATATGCTGCCTTCAACTTCTGAAATTTGCAGCACCTTTCTTTGAAAATTTTTTGTCCAATGCTACTTGCAAATATTCCCCTAAATTCTAAAAATGCAATTATTTTTTCTCCTTCTAATGCTTCCCAATATTGCAGTCCAAGTCTCTTGATTTTCTGCTCTCAAAAATCTGATTTCTCCTTCTTTATCTTGCTGTCCAAAAACAGCATCTAATTCCTCCAAATTGTTGTCTTCTTTTGATATCAAGCGTTCCTTCAATTGGTTGTTCAAGGACACTTAAAAAACTACGAAAATATTCTTCTATTTGTAGCTATATGTCACCTTCACCTTCTACTATAAAATTAGCAATCTTATTCTCCATAAATCAACATTCAAATTATTTATGATTGTCTTCAACTCTTTAAAATCTAGTGCTCTCCTATCTTATTTCTCCTCCTTGGCTCTTGTTGAATTTTGACTAAAAATTTGACGTATTTTTTGGCCTCTTCCTCAAGAATATGAATGTCTTGAGGTCTCCAAAAATCCTTTCAAAATTTTAGAAAACTTCTTCCCAAATCCTTCTTCCTTTTGGGCTTGTTGTTGGATGGTGATAATTATCCCAAATTCTTCTTTTTAGGAGCTACTCCTTCTTGCAATATTCTTCCTTGAGCTTCAAATCTTCTCCAATGGCCACTTCTTCAATAGGGTTTTTCTAGCCTTCTTCTTTCTTCTTTTGAATTTGCTTGAGACCCTTTTCTTAGGTCTTCAAATTCTACAACTCTTCTTTTGGACCCTTTTCTTAGTAGTTCTATATATTCTTTCTCTAATATTATATTTTCCAAATATGGATGTTTCTCAATGACATTTATTTCTCCAATATTCAACGGGCTTCTCTTGACCTCTTCTCAATATTCAATAGAATTAATTTCTTTTTTATTAAATTTGCAAACTATAGTATTCAATATTCCATGGGAAACTTCTTCTTAAGTCTCCTTAATCTTCAATATTCAATAGGGCTCCTTTGGCCTATTTATCTCTTATTCAATCTAAATTATTCAATATTCAAGCTTATATGAAGACTTGGGGGGGGGGGGGGGGGGGGGGGGGGGGGGGGGGGGGGGGGGGGGGGGGGGGGGGGGGGGGGGGGGGGGGGGGGGGGGGGGGGGGGGGGGGGGGGGGGGGGGGGGGGGGGGGGGGGGGGGGGGGGGGGGGGGGGGGGGGGGGGGGGGGGGGGGGGGGGGGGGGGGGGGGGGGGGGGGGGGGGGGGGGGGGGGGGGGGGGGGGGGGGGGGGGGGGGGGGGGGGGGGGGGGGGGGGGGGGGGGGGGGGGGGGGGGGGGGGGGGGGGGGGGGGGGGGGGGGGGGGGGGGGGGGGGGGGGGGGGGGCGGGGGGGGGGGGGGGGGGGGGGGGGGGGGGGGGGGGGGGGGGGGGGGGGGGGGGGGGGGGGGGGGGGGCGGGGGGGGGGGGCGGGGGGGGGCGGGGGGGGGCGGGACGGGGGGGGGGGGGGGGGTCTTCTTGGTTCTTCTCAATATTCAATGTCTACTTTTTTTCAACAAAGAATTAATCCTTGCATGAGAAAATTACATAGACTTTTAGGCAATTGAAGATGAAATTCTTATCTATCCATTGTAGGAAGCTTCTCAACTTCTAAGAACTAATTTTTTGCAACAAAATACTTAGAAAACATCAATTAAATACATGAAAATATCTATATATCTTAAAATCAATAAACTTCACTAGTCATCCTTCAATCTAGTGGAATGAGATTTATGTTGAGTCCTAGTATTCACAAGTTTTCTTGTGACCCCATGGAAAGACTCTAGATAGAAAATAACTTTAAAACTTTTGAAATATCCCTATCTCCTCTCAATCACTCTTGTGGATTTCCCAATCTCCTATCAAACTACCTTGTGCTTTGATATCATTGATAGCTTTTGATGCTAGATACTTAATGAGAAATCAACCACAAGATATAAAATGAGCATCCAATAATAAAATATGATAATGAAACTATACTAAGTATGTAAAATTCATAAGAAAATTTTGTAACTACTCATAAAACTTCCATTAATAAAATATCATGAAAATGGTACAATGATATAAAATGGAGGTCTCATACAATCCATATTTCTTACATGGTCTACATTATATCTAGCATATTTACCTTCACTATGCTCCCTCTCTCTCACTCTTTTACAATAACTATAAAAGTTCTATATATAATGATATATCATTCTTAGCATGCCATATTCCTATGATGCTTCATATTTCTATTCTAAGAACTTATGTACACATGGACAACATGCACATTTACATCATTGCACATTATAATAATACTTGTGCATTTATTACATTGACTAAAGTAAATACTCTAACGTTAATCTAAGATACTCTCCTAATCTAAATATGTACCCAAGATGGTACATTAGCATGTACCAAATAATGTAATATATTCCAACAAAAATTAGGGTATCATAAATTGAGGATATTTGAATAACACACTCACAAAACGATATTCAAACCCAGATATAGGAATTATGAATTTACAATATTTTCCTTTGGGTTGACTAATTTCCCATTCTCATTCATGAACCTAAGGAATAACATATTCAAGAGGTATCTGGATCAATTCATCCTTGTGTTTTTAGATGATATTATAATATATTCTTGGAATAGGAAAGAGCATGATAAACATTGTATAATCATGTTGGAGTTGCTAAGGAAGAATAAAATCCTTGGAAATCCATCAAAAAGTGATTTCTATATCTCTGAAGTATAGTTTTTAGGACATATAATATCTATCGAGGGAATTGTAATGGACCCAAAAATATTGAGGTCATTCTCAATTGCCCACCACCTACCAATGTGATAGAAGTGTAAAGTTTCATGGGTATGATGGGCTATTATATATGATATGTGATGGATTACTCTAAAATATCCACTACCATAACCAATATCCAAAAAAGAAAAAGAATTTTAGTGGACAAATAAGTGTGAGGCTACTTTTGCATTGCTTAAGCAAAAACTCACCATGACACCAATAATCAATATTCTAGATTCTCAAGAAAAATTCTTAGTATGCACTAATGCATCACTAGAAGGACTAGGAGTGTTCTCCCAATATGAGTCAGTAGTAGCATGTACATCAAAAGAACTTAAGAAGCATAAAGTTAACTATGCCACACATGATCTAGAATTAGCAGAAGTTGTGCATGCTCTAAAGATTTGGTATCATTATTTGGAAGGGAGACCCTTTGAGCTAAGAACTAATCATAAAAGCTTGATTTATATATTTACCCAACCTATGATAAATGTGAGATAGAGAATATGGGTCAAGTTTTTAACTGAGTATGAATTTGATATTGAATATATCAAAGAAAATGAAAATAAGGTGGTTGATTCCTTAATTAGAAGAAGGTACATAACACCTTTGAACTAGATCTATGTATATTTATTAGATCATGTTAGGGAGATGAAATCTCAAGATGAGTATTGCAAATAAATTTAAGGTAAAATGGGTAGAAATCCTAAGGAAAATAAGGAATTTGGCATGAAATATGGTCTTTGTGCTATAAATATAGGGTGGTCATACAAAAGAGAGATGATTTAAGGATAATAATCATGAAAGAGGTGCATATATCTCCTTCCTCTACTCATATTAGATGGGAAAAGATGAGGGAGAACATGACATTTACCTTTCCTTGGAAAGGAATGAAGAAGGATGTTATGGATTTTGTCACTTGATGCTTGGAATGTTAGAAGTAAAGGCTGAATGAAAACATCCTTCAAGGAAATTGAGCCCACATGACATACCTATGCAAAAATGGTAGGTTATATCTATGTAATTCATAGTAGTTTTATCCAAGACCAAGTATCAATATGATGTAATCCTTGTAATAGTTGATATATTGACTAAGGTTGCTTATTTTATACCAGGAAACATCAAATATGATGCTCTAGTTATGGCTAATAGATTTGCCAAAGAGATATTCAGGTTACATGGGTTTTCTAAAATTATCACATCAGATCAAGATTCTGGATTCATTTATAAATTTTGGAAAGCCCTACATTGTATAGTAGACACACAATTTAATATAAGATCAACATATCACTCTATTATCGATGGTCAAATCGAGAGGGTAAACCAAGTACTAGAAGATATGCTTCACATGTACTAAATGGATCAAAAGTCTTGGTGGGAAGACTATATACACCTTGTAGAATTTTCCTACAATAAAAAGCATCATTCTTCTTTGGGGATGGCCCCATTCGATGCCTTATATGGCAAGAATTGTAGAACACCATTTTCAAGGTATAATTTAGAGGATCAGGTCATTATTAGACTTGAAATGGTTAAAGAAATAGAATTTCAACTTAAGATAATTAGGCAAAGGCTTCAAGAAGTTACAAACTATTAGAAAAACTATTCTAATATGAAGATATCACCAAGGTAAAACTTAGTAGGAGATATAGTGTTTCTAAGGGTTAATATAATGAAAAGTACCATAAAATTCATGAAGTTTAATCCTTGATTTTTTGGATCCTTCGAGGTCATTGAGAAGATCAACCTAGTTGCGTACAGACTAATCCTACCACCTAACCTATCAAAGATCCATGACACTTTCCATATATACCTACTTAGGAAGTATGTTGTTGACCTTGATCATGTGCGGGATGTTTGTAAATTATAAATGACAAACCCCAAGTATTGAAGTGATGTTAAAAATTTTCTAGAGTTTCATTTTATGTCAATGTAGAAATGGACTCTAGAAACATGAAAGATCCAATGGGACCATTTTTTGATAAAAATGCTAGTTGGGAGAAAGTGGAGGATATGAAGAAACACTTTCCCTTATTACTTGAAAATATATTGTAATAACATTTTATTTATAACCAAGAAATACATGGGACTATGTTTAGTCCAAGGGAATAGTATGTCATGACCTGTCTTGGTAAGACTTTTTGCATGATAGACTATGTATTGATGAATGACTATTTGATGCCTAGTTTTAATGCATTTATATGGTTATGCAATGTTATATATTGATTTATATTTGAATAATATGGTATTACTAATGTATTTTTGATGTGCATGACCAGGTACATCTGTGGGTGGAAGAGGTAGAATCAAGCACCAAGAATAGGGTACTTGAAAATAAAAATGATGATTTATGCAGATCGGGATAACATGAATGACTATCCTCATATAGGCATGCATTCTTGCTTTTGGGGTGATCATCAGGGATCCAACCATATAGATCCAAAGTTGGTAACCTAGAAGTTACCATAAAGTCCTTGGCTAGGATAGGTGATTGGGTTTACAATAAATCACCCACTTTGTTTTGATGCACTTAATTGCTCAATTTCATTTGCATGTGTATTATGTGTAAAACTATTGGATAAAGAACCCCTTCAAAAAGGACTAATAGATATAGAGGGTCCATTAATCCTTAGTCTTCTTAAATACCATGCTAATAGTTAATATTAGTATAGGTATTTTATTTGGATAAAGAATGATCAATGACATTTATGGTTTGAATTAAATCGAATTCAATATTATGAATAGTAATGTTTTCAAAGGTTCTATTTAATTTATCTTTTTGAACTTTTTAAAAAGAGATAAATATATTTATTTAAAGGCAAGATATTTTTAAATGGGAAGAACTAGTTTTAAAATTTAAAATATCACCATTTGGTTACGTTGGGTAAATATGACTTTACTCTTGATTGTTGGTATTTATAAAGAAACAAAGACTTTAGGTTGATGGTAGATGAATTAATTATTATTAAGGGGTAAGAAAAATAGTAAGGGGGATTCTATTTTTCTGGAGATACCGTGAAGAACAAAGAAGGAAAGAAATAATATAAGGGGATTCTATTTTTTTGGATATAGTAAGGACATTGTAGAAGGACCTCATTTGCAAGAAGAAAATGATGGGAAATACTTGCTAAATTTAATATATCAATTGTGTGGTCAATGGCAATGTTGGCCTCTGCTTGAGCTTAAATAAAATTTTAGTTAAACTATATTTGACATATTAATATTATGCTTTCCCTCATTTAGCCATTTATTTTTGAAAGGCTTTAGTTTTATTTACATTACTTCTCTGTAATCACCATGGGAGGGTTGGTTTTCGACTTAGGAGAGATATTCTCATATGTCATTATAGGTAAACTATATTGCAACCAGTGTTGGTCTGTACCATGACTTGATTCATGTTGAGTAAATGATTCATGAATGGATGCATTGAATAGTTTTGTATATTTGCAAATTGGCATACAAATTATTGAATGCACCTATTTCATAAGTAATCTAGTATATGTTACACAAATTTATTCTCTTAAACCTAAAGCATTCACCAATATGCAAAAATATCAAATCATTCATCCACAATAACAATCCATAAATGAGAGAGAGATAGATAATACCCTTAAGGTAGGTAAACACCAATAATAATCCTTAAGGAAGGAATAACTCCACAAGATATCCCAATATGAGAGATCCACTTAAGGAGGACAAAGTCTTATAAACCACTTTGTGGTCAAATATGATTATATATGATTGATATCCCTCATGATTACAATGACAAATATCTCTTATTTATATATCCATCTTCTTATTCTACTTTGGGGAGCCTACTACTAATATAAGAATATATTTTAATATAATATAATATTATAATACAATCAACCTTGGGTTATGTGTGGTCCATGCTAACCCTTAGAAAATATAGTAATATATCTGAAATATCTATTCCTATGTATCCTAACATGCCACCCTCCTTACAAATATTTTGTCCTTGAAACATGTGAAGAAATAATATAATATGATTTGCTAAGCAATGTTAGAAACTGGTACCAATCTCGATCATCCATCCATCCATCCAAGTGAAACACGTTGATGCTGGTATGCCATTTTATTACTTGAGTATCCAAATCTATTTTAATGGATCCACGCTTCTGCTGCTGTATTTTGATAACTTGAATGATGGGTCCACTTGTTTGATGATGTTTATGAACTGATCTGAAAGGCAGGATCACTATGCTTTCTCTGCCATACTTGGTACCTTTATGATTTCATGTAGAACCATAATAATGTTGCCTTGAGTCATATCTCCAAGATTTTTTCCACTCATGGTGGTGTGGATGGTGATATGGTGCAATCTTAGCTTGATGTTCTACCTTATTTGACTCTTCAATATTTTGCTCCATTGTTTTAAATTCTTCTACATATTGTTCTTTCATGTTCTCCTTGTTTGGTGTGTCATTGTCCTCTTATATCAAAGCTTCCTTGGATTCTCCTACTGTTATTTCCATAGGATCAATTGTTACTACTTCGACCTTCTTGGATTCTATTTTAGGTTATTCTATTTGTTCAATTTGTTTTTATACAATCATTTCTTGTTTTTCCTTAGATCGTTGCTCCTTAAACTAAGAAATATCCTATAATGTTATCCTCTTTATCTTGTACCATAACTTCATAAACTTCTTTTTCACATGAATGTTAACAGTACCCAAATAATCTAACCAAGGATAACCAAGAACAATATCCTCATTGTACTGACCCAAATTTTTTGTGCCCTTACCTTCAGGCTAAAGGATCCATGCCCGAAAGGGGGATGCGAGAAGGATGGAACAATACCTCGGACTGAGAGGCCCTTTGAAGGTCATGCCTCTCGGGGAGGGGTATAAGGGTGAATTTTTGACGGATGGTGGGGTTCACCAGGAAAAATTTGAGTGGCAGTTTCAATGCCTAGGTTGAGAATGGGTTTTGATGTGTTCAATTTATACTTAATCATTCATATTCCTAGGTTGGCCAGAATGAATCTAAGATATTCTATATGAAATTCTGATTTATATGAATACAGAAAGCATGAATGAATCATAAATACTAGGAATATACTAAATAAGAAATAATGCACATGATTTCGAATGTCTGATGAAGATTCTAAAGCTTGTAGGAGTCCAGATCGTCCCGAATATGACAAGATCGTCTGCAATTGTACAGAATCATCCCATATTAAAGGTGATCATCTGAAATCAGATAGGATCGTCATCGATCTGACGAATTCGTCATCTAAATTCATCAAAAACCTACAATCACATAAATAGACACCAAAAACCAAAAATGCTACTACAAGAATAATGCAAACTGATAGGAATGACAGTATAAATGCCTAACTGATAAATCTAGATAGCATATTAAAGGAAATGCATTGTTTTAATAACTTATTTTAGCTTTATCATGCATTTATGTTAAAATGAGGTGAACTCCAGGATGCAGAATGAAAATAATCAAGCTAATGCATAATAAAATAAATAAGAAAGATGAGAAATGCAAACTCAGGGCTCTGATTGCCCCCAAATATGGACTATAGTCAAGATCGCCTCCAATCGTACGAGATCATCTTTGATCTATGATAGGATCATCCGAAATCGTCTGGAATCACCTGCGACGATCCGAGCTTCCTCCAGCTGAAGCACAGTGAAAATATGCAATGAAAAACTTGAAAACATGAATGCAAATGATGGGAAATCAGGGAGTCAGATGGATCCAGGGAATCAGGGGGTCAACCAGCCAGGGGATCAGCCAACCAGGGGGATAAACTGAGAAAATCCCAGTTTATATAGGATTAGGGGGAGGTTAGGAGGTTGGGGATCATCCCAATCTGGGAGATCTCCAACGGAGGAATCTCCAACTATGCAGACACGCTTCTGCCCAAGTTGGAGAGGTTGTTGAAACAAAAGCTAATTATGAAAATTTGGTTTTGGGACGAAATCATCTGGACGTTTTGTTCCAGATGAATTCGTCCGATCTGGGACGATTTCGTCTGATCGGCGATGATATCGTCCAATGGTCAAAACAACTCCTAAAAATGGCACGAAAAATGGGGTGAGCGGTTAACGGGCGGTTTCGGGGTTAAAATTCAAATTTTTATCTTTTTACTAAGGGTTTAACTGTGCCAATTTTAGGGTGCTACATTTTACCCCCTCTTTAGCGAATTTTTTGAAGAAAATGCGTTAAAGATGAGTTCTTCATGCTTTTACGAGAAAGCTAAAATTTACTCCATTTTTTAGACGACGATTCTAGGTCGAATCGTACGACTGCTTACTATGGTGCCCCCTCCATGTTTTTACCCAAATCGAACGTTTGAGGTAAAAGCGTGAAAAAACATAATTTTTAAAAAAAGTTGTTTTTAAATAAAATTAAAAAAATAGGGTAAAACCCTAATTCATTGTTACTATTCATTTTCGTTGTTTTAGAGCTCTGCAAGAAAAATGGTGGAAACGACACACAAATCGATAGAGGTCCAGCGCGGGTTGTGGGTAGGGATCTAAACTTGATGAATTATGTTTTTAATTTGATTTGTGTGATTTTTAATTTAAATTTTGACTATTTTTGGGGCATCGCGGCCGTTTTTAGGCCATCGACGACGTCGGGACAAAATCGTCCCAATTTCATCGAAATCATCCCTAGATCGCCGATTTCGTCTAGGGGCAAAATCTACAAAATAGGGGCGATCCCGTCCAACAAGGGGCGATCCCCAAGTTGAGAAATAGGAGACGATTTCGTCCTACCAAGGATGATTTGACTCAATTTAGTATGATATCGTCCAATAGTGGACGATATCATTTTTTTATAAGATGAAATTGATTTAACTAATTTTAATGATTATCTATTGATGATTTTTATTGTTTTATTGTTTATTTTGTAGAGGGGATTACTAAAAAGTTGGGAGTGGAAATACGGGGGTCTAAGAGACGATGTAGCCGCGCTCGATCAGGCGGAGCGAGACCGACTATCGGAGGTTGGGCTACAACATGTGGCAGAGATGCCACAAATACCTACAAACATGGGGCTACTGACAACCCTAGCAGAGAGGTGGTATCCGAGGTCATCCTACTTCTGGCTACCGATAGGGGAGATGGCTCCCACTCTAGAGGACGTATGGAGGATTTTGAGGATCCCCATACATGGACGATTGATGACTCCTGCGACCAATCAGGGCCATGCCATGATGCGACTATGCGGAGACCCTAGCTTCGCCCTGGAGAAGGGCGGAGTGAACATCGAGACATTGAGGCAGATGCCTGGGGCATCTCGATTGACTCAGGTTTTGGCAGGGGTAGTGGGTGGCTTACTTCTATGCCACCAGAGTGGATGCAAGTTACCATGGCTACTCTCATATGTGGTCTATGATATGAGAGACCACGACTACAAATTTTCTTGGGGTAACTTTGTGCTATGCCACTTGTATAGGATCCTACACGGGGTCATATACAAGGGAGGTCGATGTCTAGTTTTGACATCGCTGCTATAGGTTTGGTGCTAGGAGCACATTGTGGTGCGGAGGCCGATAGGGCTTCCACTGATAGGGGTTGACCGGGAGAGACCCCGAGTTTTCTATTGGTGGCTCTAGAGAGGGTCACAGTGGCGGATAGATCTGTCGATGTCCCAGAGGTTGCTAGATGACCTCATCCCTGACCAGATCACCTGGAGGCCATGGAGAGAGCATCCAGGGTGGGGAGAGGACGTACAGGAGTTGGATCGCATTAGGCAAGTCTTTTGGCTGAGGATGGAGTAGGGAGAGGTAGAGCTCCACCGCTATGACCAAGTTTTGAGGTAGTTCGGTCTACAACAGGGGATCCCTTCTCTCAGAGACTATGAGTATTCTTGGACTATCTAGGATAGCACTACACTGAGTGGGGCTCTATATATGCAATGATTCTAGAGTCAGGATGCTGATGATGCCCCCATTCAGCTAGTGGATGGGGACGATGCTGGGGTCATAGATGGGTATGATGCCTGGTATGCAGGCATCCACCCTCCTCGGATGATGAGGGCATAGGGTCCAATGCACATCATGGTGCAATGGATGGGGAGGCGATCCCAGGCTACTATCGATGTAGTGAGGAGTCACGAAGGGAGGGAGCAGCGATGGTCTCCTCAGGAGAGATGTCGAAGAGCACCACAGGCTCCGAAGAGACCACAGTAGCCAAAGAGGAGGGAGGAGGGGCTACCTTCTCAGCGGAGGGAGAGGCCACCATCGCCCGATAAGGGCAAGGGTATCGAGGTGGGGGAGAGTAGTGAGATGGCGATTCTCCGGGCTGAGAATGCCCGCCTCCGGGCTTAGGTGCAGACGCTACAGGATGAGGCTACAGGACTCAGGGCTCGGAGCGGAGGGGCGAGCACTCAGGATCCGATGCGGTCTATTGCTCAGACCACGTTCTACCAGGGATTATACTACCATGTGGTTCCAGAGGGGCAGAGGATACCGCTGCCAGCTAGCATTGCGGAGCCGATCATGATGGGATCATCGAGGACATCCTCACGATCGACATCGAGGACCCATGATACAGCACGAACCTCGATGGGACCACCTCCTCCATGCCAAGGCGAGAGAGGAGATGAGGCTGAGAGCTCGAGGGCTTCTCGAGACTAGCTACTCTAGACTATAGACTGTATATTTTTGAGAGGATTGAGTATGCCGAGGTATAGATTATGGCATACCAATCCAGTTGTGATATGATGTACATATATTTTTGATATATATATATGATCTTTTTGTGATATGACTTGTCCATATGTTTTATGATGCTTTAAGTTTTGAATTGTTGATTGATTATTCATGTAATTATGTCGTTTGGAAATAGTATAATTTTATGTCATGCCATAAAATTTAAATGAAATAATCTGATGTAAACAAATTGGTTGTTCGTGGTGTGATTTGATGAAAAATAAAGGGACTTCTAACAATAATTTCAAAGGACATTGTCGTTGTTATATGACCATTTCATGGAGTCGCCGCTCGCTAGGTCGTCAAGCTAATCCCAGTATAGAAATATTGCTAAAAGTAAAAGAGTGCTTAAGAGACTGTCTTAAGACTTTGTGTTGTGATGATGAAAAATGATGATGGTGATGATTTGTTTTCAGATTTTCATGAAAATATTATGCATGAAATATTAAAAAATATGATTTTTGCTAGGCATAAAATTCCTAAGTGTGATAATATTTTGAACAATTCCTTAGGAATTATACCATCGTTGCAAAATTGAATGTTGACATAATGAAATGAAATAGAAAAAGGTGTTCGTTCTTTTTAAAGCACAATTGTGTAACATAATGATGTAAGCCATATGTTTTTATGAATTAAATAAATGGGAAATAAAATTAGAACAATGGTTTGCGCTAGGCATAGAATTATAGGTATAGACTTATACCATCATCGCGAAATCCAAAAATAATTTTATTGCATAATTGATTTTTGATTTTGAGATAAACAGAAAATATATAAGATGAGGACTTGCGCTAGGCATAAAATTCTAGTTTAGGTTTTAGGAACTATACCATCATTGCGAAAGTCGAAAATAATATATAAATGTGACTTTATTGCTAGATTTTTGAATATGTTGTTGAAAGAAATTTTGGTTTTTTTGAAAAAAATGTATGTAATTGTTTTTATACTAGACAGATGTTCTCAAATAAGAAGATGAAATTATTCCAAAATATTTGCATAAATATTTTAAATTATCTCAAAGACAAAATGTAGATTTATAAGGAACCCTCATGTGCATATGTGAGTTCATTGCCGATCTTGATTTATCATAATGATACAAAATCTCTCAAATACAAATGTGTGTGCAATTGTATTGTTCATTTACCAATTTTGAGCAAGATAATTTGATACAAGTAATTTGAATTAACCAAATAAGTGTTCGTTGACCATGATTTATATGCATGTAACCGTACCAGACTACTATGTAAGTTGGGTCATCAAGAGCTAGCTGATCCATAAGCGGACATAGGTCTGTACAAAAGAAGGTCGCTAATGTGATAGACATATCACCACGCTAGGAGTTACCCAAGGCCAAGAGGGTTGGGCACAAACCACCTGTTATGGGGCTTACCTCACGGTTTTCGAATAATTGAGAATTCCAGGGATTCAAGCTCATTCACCCTTCTTTTCTTTTCAAGGGGTAGGGAAAGGGATTTATTGCTTTTTGCTTTTTTTTTTTTTTTTCTTTTCTTTTCTTCTCTTTTTTTTTTGTATTTTTGCTTGGGACTGAGATAATGCTGAAATATTGCTGCGATGGTACAAAATGATATTTTTATTTTTCTCATTTTCTTTGAATTTTCTTTTTCTTCCTATACTAGGGATACTTGCTCGGATTGGTTGTAGAGCAAGGGATTTTTATTCTAGGTAGGGGTGAGCTTGTCCTTTTGTCAATTCTCAAAGATTCTAGACCATGTGCATGATAGGATAGCAGGGGAAAATTTTCGCTCAAGAAACCACTTCTACTATGTAGCATCATATTGAATTTGCAATGAAATCATTTTAATGTGAAGAGATATACTTGGTTCAAATAAATAACAAGATCAATTCTCTATGCTCAAAACTTTATTTAATTCAACTGTGGACTTTGATATAAGAGAGATTAATAATCATACCAAATAAAATCAAGATATTTATTCATGTGAGTGTGAAAGTGTGGGATTCCAAATAAATGCTAATTTATCCAAAATAATGGAAAATATGACTGCAATACTTCAAGAATTGACGGGTGCAAAAATAGAAAATGTTTTTGAAGATTTTGATGTTTTGGATGTGTTTTATATTTTGGTTTTAATTTATGAATTGAAAGAATAAATAATATTATTGTTTTTGAAATTTTTATATGGATGACTAAAATGAAACAATATGCAAAATAACAATATATACAATGATGAAATGACCAGATTTATGCATAATAGCATTTAAGATGCATAATGTTCATAGGTTCTTTAAGATCTTTACCATCTAAGGTAGCTAATCTGTATGCTCCCGAGCCAAATTTGGTAGTGATAATATATGGTCCAAGCCAATTGGGCTCGAATTTACCTTTAAGATCTTTAGTTGTAGTAGTATTTTTTTATTTTATTTTAAGACAAGGTCACCGATCTCAAAGGATCGATGATGAACTTTCTTGAGGTATGCTCGTTTAAGCTTGTTCTGATAGGCTCGAAGATGTTCCAAAGCATTGATGCGCTTCTCATCTAGGAGTTCCAGCTGACTAAATCTACTAGCACGATATTCATCTCCTACTTCAGTATCTTGAAGTAGTAGAGCCAAAGAAGGAACTTCTAATTCAAAGGGAAAAACAACTTCAATGCCATAAACCAAAACAAAAGGTGAAGTGGTATGATAAGCCCACAAAGTAGGATATAATTGAATGTGCCAATCTCGGCCAGATTTATTGACCAGTATTTTGAGGATTTTAATTAATGTTTTATTAGATGCTTCCGCTTGGCCATTACCCCGAGGATAATAGGGAGTGGACCAACGATGTTGAATTTTATATTTTTGACATAATTTCTTGACATCTTTATTTTTGAAACAAGTTCCATTATATGAGATGAGATTTGCAAGAATTCTAAACCTACAAATAATTTGATTAAAAATAAATTTGGAAACTTGGGTTCCAGTGCAAGAAGCTAAGGGCATAGCTTCAACCCACTTTGTGAAATACTCGGTGGCGGTTATGATGAATTTGTGTCCATCAGATGACATAGGATTGATTTTTCCAATGATGTCTAAGCCCCATTTTGAAAAGGGCCAAGGAGATGAAATAGCATGCAGTTCTTCTGTGATCTGATTATAACCAAAAAATCCATCCATTAAGGATATCATTCCACTCCCAATAGTAAAATCAATGATCTGATCCATATTGGGAAGAGGAAAATCGTCTTTAGGGCATGCAACATTAATATCTCTAAAGTCTGTGCAAACCCTAACTTTGGTAGCTTCTTTCTTAGTTATTGGAACTACATTCGAGATCCATTCAACATAATCAATGGCTTGTATAAAAATAACATTAAGAAGTTTTTCTAACTCCCCTTTGACTAGTAAGGCCACTTTAGGATGCATTTTTCTAAGTTTATGTTTAACAGGTTTAGCATCTGGATGGACTACTAGGTGATGCATAACTACATAAGGGTCTAATCCTGGCATATCTTCATATGTCCAAGCAAAGACATCTTCATATTCTTTAAGAAATGCAATGTATTTATCCTATTTTTCTTGACTCAATTCTGATCCAATGTTGATTATGTGAGGATTATCCTCAGTTCCAATGTTAATTTTTATGACATTTTCTACTTCCATGTGTAGATTTTTCTCAAAATTAGGTGGGGCGGGTGAAACACCCAATTCTTGTAATTCTTCCAAGGTTAGTTTGGATAATTCATCTTGAGGATTCGTGGCCTCAAGTTGGGCTATACTAGGTATAGAGCCATCAAAATAAAATTCATTATGTAATAATTCCTCAATGGAGACATCATGGAAGATATCTCCCTCCAACTCATCGTCGGATTCAGCGATCATCTCAGGGTAAGCTATAGATAGCATATTACATGTAAATGGCTTATTCATTAAATACAAAGCATCACGTTATCATCCAAATAATCTTGGTAACATATGAGATGGTCATCATCCTCAAATGGGAAGGGCCGACCTTTACTAGGAAATAAGCCCACACCACATCGGGCGGGCCATGGTTCTACCTCAAAAGGTTCTTTCATACCATTTTGGAAAGGTCCTAAACCTTTCCCTTTATATCCCAATTTAAGCATTATAGATTTGGCTTTAATATACTCATTAGTAAAATAACATCGAGCATATCCATCATAATGAGTCTTGATGTTTTTGGGTATTTGTATACCCTAGTCATATCCCTTATAAATAAAAGCACAGCTCCCGACTTGGTAAGTACTTCCCATAGGCTGTGGGAGACCCAAGGTACGAGGATATGGTGGTAAATTATTTAAAATAAGGGAATCTTGCATAGAAGCATTCGTTTTCTTTGATATAAGAATTTTAGATAAATCGGGTAAGAGCTCGTCAGTAAGAGCATAAGAGGTAGAAGGAACATTTCCTACATCTTCTGATGTGGAAACTATGCCTTTGGTGGATGTAGATGGTGTAGAGGTGTCAATAGATGGGTCTTTTATAGGTATGGAAGTTATAGGAGTAAAACAAGAAGCCTTGGTTGTGGGATTAGGATTTTTTTGAGGTCCTAATGTGGTTTGTTTAGAGGATGGTTGAGCTGTATGTAGGGGTGGAACTGATGGAGAAGAAGTAGATGGCATTGTGGGTGTGTGTTTCACATGTTTAGATGGGTAATGAGAATTAGGATGTGTGGATGACAGAGCAAGGAAAAATTGAACTCCAACGAGGTTCTGCCAAAGCACACATATCAAAGGGTCTAGGATCACCATGAATGGTAACCAACTGATTCTTAAATTCGAATTTAACACATTGATGTAAAGTTGAGGGAATGGCTCGCATTGCATTGATCCAAGGGCGACCCAAGAGTATATTGTACGATGCAGGGCAATGTACAATAAACACGGTCGTATCCAAGGTTCTCGAACCAACCTGCAATGGGATGGTAATAACTCCACACGTTTCTTGTGTTTCGTCATTGAAGGCTTTTATGATCATATCGGTTCTTTTCATTTCATCACTTCTAAACCCAAATATTTGGTAGAAGTCAAAAGTGCAGATGTTTAAAGATGAACCATTATCAATCAAGACTCGTTTAACTGCTACATCTCCAATTAAGGCAGTAATATATAAGGGGTTATCCTTATGTAAACTATGTTGAGGTATGTCTCTATCCCGGAAGTCAATACAATCAACTTCATGAGTTATTATAGTATTAGCCATGGCTTCAGGTTGAATGTCTTGTGGTACCATCATCTGGCTTAATGTGAGCATTAATTCATCTCTATGTGTAGGAGAAGATCTTAAAAGGTCCAAAAGAGAAATTCTAGTCTGTAATATTTGATAGTTGCTCATTAATATTATAAGGAGGTTTAGGTTGAACATTAGGTGCCTGATTCCCTTTATTAGGAACTTTCAAAACAAATGGAGTTGATCCATCGTTACGTATTTGATCTTGTTGAGAGTTTTGAGCTTGTTGTCTAGTAACAGCTTCGATGGTACCCACAATATTATTCTGTGGATGATGAATGGGTCTTGGTCTAGCATTTATGGCTTGCTCATTAGAAAGTAATTGGTGAGACGATGGTCTAGTAGTGACTCTTCTTGGAAATGGTTCTTCTGGGACCATATAACTTGTGATAGGGAGAATAGGATCCGATTCATCTTCAAAACTATTCGATTGATTTGATGTGATTTCCATATCACTCTCAGTCTCGCATTCTGTATCACTAAGATCAGGTGTCTGGATATTATATAGAGGCCTAGTTGTAACCATGGATAAGGTTGTGTCAAATATTTCCAAATCATGAACAGGTAAATGCCCACTAATAGTTCCTACATATCGGGTAGGAGGGGGAACATTATGATGTTCAATTTGATTAGCCACTTCCTTGCCATGTTTTGGTAAAGGATGTTGAAATATGTCCAATGACTGATTGGCATTTTGATTTTGGTTTTGGGGAATGTTCTTTTGAGCATTATTAGGAGGATTTTTCTTAGGTTGAAAGGCTTGCACCTCCATCTCATTGTTATCAATTAAGTCCTGTATTTTATGTTTTAATATTTTACAAGAGTTGGTAGTGTGTCCAGGTCCTCTATGGAAGTCACAGTGTAAATCAGCTCTATATCCGAGTATAGTTGGATCAGGTTCCCGGATATTTGGTAATTGAATCAAACCTCGTTCTAATAATTGCGATAGAATGGTTGATAAAGGTTGATTTAACCTAGTAAATTCTCGAGGAGGTTTATCAGGAGGTTTTAGTATAAACTTCTCCGTTGTCTTCGCAACATTAACAGTAGCAATATTTCTACTATCAGTGACTCCATCACCCACAACTTGTTTATTTTTATATTGATTTTTGGATGTTTTCTCATCATCTTTCTTTTTAAGTTGTCCTCTCCTAATGAGAGCATCTTCCACTCTTCGGGCTAAGTCTATAGTTGATAATTCGTAAGATAGTTGGTCTTGTAAATTATTAATAAAGATGTCCAACATCTCCCTATAAGGTAACACAAAGTGCAATTTTCCTATCAACTGTCTCCACCTAGCTAGGAAATCGGCAAAACATTCATCTTTGTCTTGTTTTAAGTTGTACAAGTCTTTAATGGTCACATGCCTTTCGATGTAGGCACTAAATTGATGCACAAAAGACTCAGCAGTTTCTTCAAAATTCCTCAAAGAATTAGTGGGTAATTGATAATACCACTCTAATGCCATTCCTCCTAAACTTTTTGGGAACATTTTTAGCAATAATAAGTCATCATGTGATATATCATGACATGCTATCCTAAACATATGAAGATGCTCTATGGGATCTTCGGTTCCTTTATATATGGGCAAGATAGGCATAGGAAAATGTTTAGGATATGGTTGTGCTACAACTATAGGATCTAAATGCTGACTACACATCTCTCGATAATTGTACGAGGGATGGTAGGGATCTATCTGGTCCATGCGGGAAACTAACTGTTTCACCACGGTTTCAAGATTACTAGTTTGTCCACCATATTGGTTTGGTGGGACATAGGTATGGGATTTATGAGTGTATGACGGTGTGACATAAGGATTAGATGCTATATTGCTATTATGCAAAGCGTTGGTAGGAAGAGTATTATGAAGAGGATTTGTAATAGTATTATGTTGTATCCCAGATTGTTGGTAATTGGTGTTTGGTTTTGTTTTGGGTTTTTGCTGATTTGAGGTATATTGCTCAATAGCTTGGCAAAATAGAGTAGTAAATGATGGTTTCTTTTGTGCGGGAATGACCCTAGGCTTGCTAATAGGCACTTTAGATGGTTGGGTAACCTGTTGTTGTTGCATGTTCTAGATTATAGCGGCCATATCCAAATTGGATGGTCCAGCTTGATCACTCTCTTGATCAATAAAGGACAAGGGATTAGTGCGTGTGTGAAATACGTCTTCTAGAGTTGCTTGAGTGTCACTAATTCGATCCTTGTCCATATGGACTGCTCTATTAAGAACACCAATATTAGTATTAATGAACTTCCAGAATTGTTCCATGTTTTCAAAAGTAATGGCTCCTCCCGGAGACATTTTAGGGGATGAGGATCCTTCCTCTCTAACATTTTCTTCCTGTTCATTTCCTACAACAAGCTCTTCTTCTTGCTGGTCTAGGGTTCCTTCTTCCAGAATTTGATCTTCAGGAAGGACATCTGGGTTATTTAATGGTTTTCCTAACCAATCTTCTTCTTCTTCAGTCTGTTTTCCATTCCTAAGTCTAGGCATTGTGCTTAAACTTAGATTTCAGCAAATATATATTTATATATATATATATATGCGATAGGTTTGAGAGGTATATATTTTAATTATATACCTACTATAATACTTAAAAGGGAAATGTTTTGATTTTTGTTTTTGTTTTTTTTTATTTTATTTGTTTTTGTGTTTTATAATATTATTTCACAAGTATAAAAATAACAAATAGCATGCTAGTTGCAAGAAATAACAATAATAAAAAGAATAACTTAGTTTTCTATAAATAGTTTATGGATATCGTTGATAGGATCAAGTTCATCAGGAGTCATGAAATGCTCCTCTTCAAATTGGAAGTGGTTTTTCAAGAATTTGACAAAGTGTGCTATAGTAATATGATCTGTCTCGGATTCTGACCTGTAGAAATAAAGTTCATGGCAATACTCTCGATATAACACAGCTCTAGGAACTCTATTCCATATTTTTCTATCCGTAAGAATGACTTCTTGATCCTCTATACGAGATAGAAACTTATGTACTACAACTGCATTCTCAAGGTATTCTTCAAAGGTGTACAATTCGGAAGACACAAGTGCTCTTTTATCGGCTAACCACCTATGGCAAGCTCTCTAAAGTTCATGGTACAAAGTTACCTGATCAGGATCCAGGATTCTATCTAGGACAAACCTCTTAATTTGCCTAAGTTCTGTTGATCTGGATTCAATGATACCCAATCTCCTATCAAGTTCATCCCACAAAGGTTGGACTCTATTTGTTTGAGGTACTCTAAGTACAGAAGTAATCTCTATGGCCGTTAATTGATTTTCAACATTTATGGTGACAACTCATCTTTTATTATAATCTACCATCTAAACATGATATGCAACTTTAATTGTTTGTCTAATGATTCTAGATGTTTTTAATAATTTTTTTTTTTTGATTTTTTTCAAAAGGTTTTTAGTTTCACGTCGGGTTCACCAAAATGTATCGACCCAAATTTTTCGCGCCCTTACCTTCAGGCTAAAGGATCCATGCCCGGAAGGGGGATGCGAGAAGGATGGAACAATACCTCAGACTGAGAGGCCCTTTGAAGGTCACGCCTCTCGGGGGAGGGGTATAAGGGTGAATTTTTGATGGATGGTGGGGTTCACCAGGAAAACTTTGAGTGGCAGTTTCCATGCCTAGGTTGAGAATGGGTTTTGATGTGTTCATTTTATACTTAATCATTCATATTCCTAGGTTGGCCAAAATGAATCTAAGCTATTCTATATGAAAATGCCAATTTATATGAATACAAAAAGCATGAATGAATCCTAAATACCAGGAATATACTAAATGAGAAAGAATGCACCTGATTTTGGATGTCTGATGAAGATTCTGAAGCTTGTAGGAGTCTAGATCATCCATCGGGAATCTACAATTGTACATAATCATCCCAGATTATAGGCGATCATCTGAAATCAGACAGGATCGTCGTCGATCTGATGAATTCGTTAGCCAAATTCGTCAAAAACCTGCAATCACAGAAATAGACACCAAAAACCAAAAATGCTACTGCAAGAATAATGCAAAATGATAGGAATGATAGTATAAATGCCTAACTGATAAATCTGGATAGCAGATTAAAGGAAATGCATTGTTTTAATAACTTATTTTAACTTTATCATGCATTTATGTTAAAATGAGGTGAACTCCAGGATGCAGAATGAAAATAAATCAAGCTAATGCATAGTAAAATAAAGAAGAAAGATGAGAAATGCAAACTCAGGGCTCTGATTGCCCCCAAATCTGTACTACAGTCGAGATCACCTCCAATCGTACGAGATCATCATCGATCTACGACAGGATCATCCGAAATCGTTTGGAATCGCCTGCGACGATCCGAGCTTCCTCCAGCTGAAGCACAGTGAAAATCTGCAATGAAAAACTTGAAAACATGAACGCAAATGATGGGAAATCAGGGATTCAGATGGATCCAGGGAATCAGGGGGTCAGCCAGCCGGGGATCAGCCAACCAGGGGGATAAACTGAGAAAATCCCAGTTTATATAGGATTAGGGGGAGGTTAGGAGGTTGGGGATCATCCCAATCTGGGAGATCTCCAATGGAGGAATCTCCAACCGTGCAGACACGCTTCTGCCCAAGTTGGAGAGGTCTGTTGAAACAGAAGCTAATTATGAAAATTTGGTTTTGGGATGAAATCGTCTGGACGTTCTGTTCCAGACGAATTCGTCCGATCCGGGACGATTTCGTCTGATCGGCGATGATATCGTCCAACGGTCAAAACAACTCCTAAAAATGGTGCATGAAAAATGGGGTGAGCGGTTAACGGGTGGTTTCGGGGTTAAAATTCAAATTTTTATCTTTTTACTAAGGGTTTAACTGCGCCAATTTTAGGGTGCTACACTCATCATCCATCTCAATAACCTAAAAATCTATATGTAAACATATTTATCCATGGTGATCTTCAAATTTTCAAAAATATAAAAATTCTCACCCTCCAACTGTATGTCCTTAATTTTTGTTGCTTGAACCTTCAACCTCTTCACCAAAACAATATTAACAAAATTATATCTGCTACTAGGGTCAATGGAAATAATAACCTATTCCTTTTGAATGCTTCAATGAACCTACAAAATAGAACTTTTAGATGAATTTAAAGACTTTTGATCCTTCTCTTGCTTTTGAAAATCCAAATATGTAGCTTCATTCTATTCACTATCTTCCTTAAAATTTTCCTCTTTCTCCTTCTTGAATAATTTTTTTTTCATAGTCTTCATTCCATTTCTTGAAAACTTCCCATTCTCCTTTCATTTCATTTCACTCATTTTGAATTCCTTGTAGTTTCTTTTCAAGGTTTTTGATGACATCCATCAAGCTATCTATATTTTTATTCCTTCCCTCAAGATCTCTCTTACAAACATCTAAATTTATTTGTAATTTAATAGGTTCCCATTTACTCAAGAATGCATGCTCCACTTCATCCCACGTGAAGTTATTTTTATGGGCACTATTAAAACTATACAACCAGGAGAGAACTTCTCCTCCAAGATAGTGAGGAAGCATAATTTTACAAAGAGATTGATACAACCATATAAAATTTTCCACCAATCCCGAACATCAATATCATATTCTCCATTGAACTTTTGCAGTGTCATAGTTGATGCCCTAATGCAACTACGGTTTTTTGAAAATATATAACATGCCCTAATGAAAACTAGGATTTTATGGAAATAAACATATTTCCACTAGTTTGAAGTGAAAAATCTGTAGAGACAACTAGATCTATAATTTTTCTTCTAAATAAAACAAATTGCAACTAATTTTCTTACCCGAAATAAACAACTTTCATCTTTCAAAAATATTACAAATTGAAAATTCATCATTGACCTTGTTCCATATGGTTAATTTTAGAAGGTCATATCTCCATAAATAATGCTCAAATTCCTTTATATCACCACTCATTTTAAAGCTCTTCAAATTCTACACAAATTGATCCAAGAATTGTCTAAATATATAAACTTTCACATAGATATGACTCCTAAACGATGAGATGTTTTCTAGAAAAAATCTACAAAATTCATCACTATCCCTATTCCAGATGATTAAATTCAAAAGGTCATATATCCCTCAATACTACTTGGATTCCTTCATATGACCATTCATTTTAAATATCTTCAAATTTTGCACAAACTGATCCAAGAATTATCTGAATCGAATAATCTTTCATAGAGATATGGATCCTAAAATATGAGATATTTTTCTAGAATTTTTTTCCCTAATTCTGCAATTCCACAAAAAAAAATCTCCACTTTGCCAAAAATTTTTCTCTGATACTTGTTACAAACTTCATTATCATAAACATAAACCATTAACCAATATGTAGAAATATCAAATCATTCATCCACAAATAATTATCCACAATAACAATCCACAAATGAGAGAGAGATAGATAATACCCTTAAGGTAGGAAAACACCAATAATAATCCTTAAGGAAGAAATAACTCCACAAGATCTCCCAATATGAGAGAGCCACTAAAGGAGGGCAAAATCCCATAAGCCACTTTGTGAGCAAATATGATTACATATGATTGATCTCCCTCATGATTACAATGACAAATATATTTTCTTTACATATCCATATTTTTGGGGAGCCTACTACTAATATAGTATAATATTATAATACAATCAACCTTGGGTTATGTGTGGCCCATGCCAACCCTTATACAATATAATAATATATCCCCAAATATCTATTCCTAAGTACCCTAAAATTAAATGCATTTATATGCATTCTTCATAAGATAAATGATTTGTCTTGATCCCTTAAACCATCAATTGAGCAATGAAAATACAAGAAATACCAAGGAAAACACTTAGATTTGAAACATTAACCTTAACATGTCTTGTGAGAAGAAAACTTATTATTGGATTAGACTCTAGTTGAGTAATCTTCTAGAAAAATAATGATGTAATACCTTATTATTTTAAAGTATGAAAGTTTTACCATATTTGGGTTATTGTACCAACCCTAAAATCTAACCCCATTTTTTTTTTAATGATCAAGATTAACTAAGAAAATCTAGATAAATACCATAGAAACTTCTAACCACATTTTGAGTTCTAGATGCTACAACATTTTTCAAGTGGATATGAGTGACCAAATATCATGTATCATTTTCTAGGGTTCATCTTGTACACTGCCCATACAACTTAAAGGATACCTTTTGAGGGGCCTCCCTATTGCTTTTATCTCTTTTGAAGGATATTTTGACCACACTATAAGGGTTAAAACTATCTTGCTCATTTGAGAAAAAGGGATGCCAAATACTTTATTAGTTTCAATCATTCCTTACTAATATTTAGGCATAAGCTTCCTACAATTTTACACACACTTCATTTAGTATAAAACTACTGTGCACCATAAAACTACTAGATAGTTTAATGGAGGTGATTGTCACTTATCTAAGATCTCCCATTTTGTTTCCCATTAGTAAAAAAGGGTTTCCAATGATTACCACATAAAATGACATACCTCATAAGAAATCATCCACAATCATTTGGGTTCCTATGACTATCATTTGCATGAAATCTCTCTCACATGGGTATATTGCTCTCTATTGGATAATATATCACAAGGATTTAGTTACAATAGAATTCTAAGCTTGTCATATCTCAAAGGAAACTTTAGTGATCTATTACTAAAATACCCATTGTAACCCTAAAGGATTATCCCATCACATCTCCCCTAGTTTTGGTCCTAGTATTGGGGGATAATTAAGTTGGTATTCTATTGCCATAACCTCTTTAGGAAGAATCCCCAAACCCTAAGGAAAATTTGGGATATAATTTTATCCTTTTATTTCATACATTTCAAAATTTAGACATTTGGATAATTCGTATTCTATTATAAAAATTAGAGATAATCTGAACATCTATCTTTCTTTCCATAAATACATAATAAAATGAACAATTCTATCTCTTCTTCATATAAAATTCATAGAAATAGATCATTAAATCCTTATAAATATTCCATAACAAGACCTACAAAAAATACACAAATGACACATCATGTATCCTAGGAAACCCTTCCACGAGAAAACCTAACCTTAAAATGGCCATATTTATTTTTATTGCAAGTCTATTAAAAAAACTATAAAAGTGAATCCATTACTCCTTTTATCATAATTTCAATCCATTAGATAAGAATATTCACAATTATTATGTCCTTTCCTTACAAGTTTATTTTTGTAAATTCCTTTTTATAAAATATAGGGAACCCCATTAATTCCCTCTCTATAACAACCCCTGTTGCCAGTACACATCCACTAATTTTTTTCTAAATTCATCTTTGTTCACCTATTCGATATGTGAAAGTTATAATAATGATCTAAGACAGGATTTCACATCAAAATTAAGTAGTCCAAATTTCAACATATTGAGTAGATAGAAGCACCAACTTTTATAATTCATTTTAAACCAATTGCAAGTAAGAGCACCAACTCCTACAACACCATCTCACCATACCATAAGGGTAGATGGATAATATCATACAATGGCTATGTCCCCTTCATATAATTTCCATATGGCAAGGGACATCATAATGGTTAAACCAACCAATTAGGAGAATGATCCTCACCAAAGGACTACCTTTCTCCATTTCTCCATACTACCAATAAAGGCTAGTGACTTAGGAGAAATCGTTAATCTATTGCTTCTTGTGGATACTTACATACAATATGGGTTAATTGTCTTAAGCATTATTATAAAAATTACTTATTATCAAGGTGTCGATAATTTTGGTGGTGGTGGGTCTTAATCCATGAGTTTTGAGTCTTTGGTTTGCTTCCATTGTTGTGTAGATTACTCATAAATTACCCTCTACACTACTATACTCAGAAGAGATGGTTCTTATGATTAACCAAAGATCACTAAACATACATTACTATAACTTGAAATAAGAAAATATACAAGAAATATTGATTTACAAATATTATATTTAGCATTCATATACAATTGCTAACAAGCTTATCACAAGATACTTTCATTTGATCATTTTTCCAAAACCATACATCTTCTACCATCTAATTGAGGTGATTACATCATTTAAAATACTTCATTACAGATTTACAAAATCAAGTAGAGAAATACATCAAATATTACATAGCTTGGCTCCATCATTTTAACCCTTTAAGATTACAATAAAAATATCTCAAGACTAATAAAAGTAAATTGTGTAGTAAAAGAGTATTCAAAAATGGTTTTCTAGTTCCTCTCTGGTTTTCTTACATCTTCATGATGTGAAAGATATTATTTTTAAGGGATCAGGACAACTCGAATGTAGAGTATGCCAATGCAGCACAAGCAAGCCATGCTTTTCATAATTCAATGTAAATATGCACTATAAATTTACCATATGGCATATGCATATCCCGTGTTAAATAACATCATCAACAGGGATTCAACCATATTTAACAACATGCACAACAAGTATTAATACATAGTCCACATCATCATTTGTTTAGTTTATCTCCAAACATAGGGAAGAGTCCCATACCCATTCCCAAGGAATGGGTACTAATCCAATCCTTCCAAAATTCATAATTTAGATTTTATCTAGTTCACAAACGCAAATCATGAATTCCTTTATGATTCATACCAATATGCAATATTTTTTTCACTTAATCAGTTCAAAATAATACAAATCACTAATTGATATTTTCATAAGAAGTATAGGATTTATTATGTCTTATCCATCTATTTGGTAATAAAATCGAAGTATAAAAACATTCTACCAATAACATTAAAAACTGCATTTACACCATACACCTATGGGAAGTTAAAACCATGAACCCATAGCATCATTCTCTAGAGTCATAAATTTCTCTATACTAACCCGCTATCAAAGCTTCAATTTACATAAGGTAGCCATATAAACATTTCCTAGAGACTTTCGAGGTGTCTATGTTCAAGGGTAAGACACTATTTTGGATATTAATATATATCCTACTATAATCCAGAAACATATGATTAGCCTACTATGGTTTGGTGATGATGACATCTGACAAATATTTGTATTAATTAAGAATTTATAAATATCTATAAAGCAAAGATACCTCTGGTCATATATCAATTTTCATGATTTATAAACACTACAACCACTTTTCATTTGAAACACACCCGAGTTCATGCGACATTGAAAAGTCATTAGTGGATCATATAAGCTCAAGTTAATGGACAAGTCATATCCATCATCCATAAAGACAATTGCAAGTGACTAGACTGAGCACTGGAGTCCAGCAACTAGTGTGCTATACATAGATGAACAATAGATTCTGACAACCAGATTGTAAATCATGCATCTAATGACTTCGGAATATAAAATAGAGATGCAATTTTAGGGACACCATAAATAGTCAATGGGCTTACTAAGAGCCATGGAAAAGAGGTTCTAAGGTGGAATGAAAATCGTAGGAAACACTACAGTAGTTATAGTACATTCGATTACATAGGTATGTGATACACACTACACTTTGATTGCTAATAGACATTATCACCATATAATTTTAACTCAAAGGTACACAGAACCCATGGTAATTATCTATTCTTCGACCACACTAAAACTGTAATAGTGCTCTCTATTAGCCTCAATGATGTCTTCGACTAGACTAAGAACAAACTCGTTTATATACGAGCTAGGAAGATGTTCTTATGGTATATGCGGTACCCCAAATACGTAGGTATATACAGTGAACCCCCACTATATCTAGTGACTTATATCAATAGCCAAACCTACCATAACTTATCTATGTACGAAAATATCAAAGATAATAAATGATGCCTAGTGTTTGTAGTTGATTTCTAGACTACTTTTCCCCTAGAAATGCATCAGGGATGTACAACAATAATAATGGGTTAAGATATAATAATTTTAACATACTACAATGATACTCTAGTGGTTATCATTCAAGGCTTACTTGTAAGGAGAGATCAAATTAGTCACTGATTTCAAGTGGGGGCAAGTGTGCATGAAAAACCTAGAACTTCGATGCTTTGACAAGTGTTTTCCACCTACAATATTTTTTTTATTTTTATAGACTTTATTAAAAATCATACTCCTATGAATCTATCATGGACTCATTATTATGGATAATATTGGGATTCACAAAATGGAAGAAGAATTGACTTCTTAGCTTAATACAAAGGCATTACCACTAAAACCACCATAATGCATTGAGTAGAGTAGAATTCATAAATAAAATTATTTCATCATCACAATAAGAATGATCATACATAGTACAAAAAATTAGGGAACAAGGAAAATTCCACACCTAGAACTCTGTTGAAGCCACTAAAAAATATGCTACAAAGTGCTTCTCGCTCTAGCCTTCCTCTAAAATTTTCAAAACATAGAATAACATGCCCCCTTTTTCTCAACCCTCATGGCTATTTATAACACTTTATTTTTCTTACAGGAAGATGCCCTACATTATTTTATTACTTTTCTTTCTTTTCTCTTCACATGCAAGTTTCTTTAGAATAAAATATTTTAATACAAAAGGGATTCCTTAGAGATAAGTTATAGCATGGTTATATTTCTTGTGCCCCCCACTTTAAGGGCACTAATACTATTGAGAATATGGGTGATAATATTTGGAACTATTAAAGATAAGAGGAGAGTCTCATCCCTTAGTACAACCATCCCAACATTGCCATGTGTAGGAAATATGTAATATTTAATTTATAAGGTCGTATTTTCATATTTTGGTCTAATAAAATTTGGACAAGCTCATAAAAGAACAAACCACCTAATTTATTTTCCAAAATAAAGTAAAGCAAGATAAATAATCATGTTCAAAACAATTAATCTCTACTGTAGAGAATGCTTAAGTTGTATGCATAAAAATATATATTTCATAAATATTAAACTGACAATAATTAATAAATATGTATTTCTAGTGTGGAATTCCCTTATGCAAATTAATTATGCAACCAAATATATTTCACACAAATGGCATACAAGCACTCGATGCATATGCCCATTGTTTCCCATCACTGTTTTTCCTTTGAGTGGCGGGAATTTTAGAGTAATTCCCCAGGTAACACTATCATCAAGGAGGTAACTAGTGATGACAAAAACAAGAGCTTTACCTAATGAGTTGTCTTTGTCATCATCTCCCTTCTCATATCTTGGTGGTCAGTATTCCACATAAGATAATACCTATTCCTACAATCAATCAATGCACACAACATAATTTTTTCTTAATAGAAATTAATATAATGCAAATACATTAAGTATTACAATCCATATACTTTTAAAAGACCTGATAACCATATAATTTTAACTTAGAGGTACACAAAACCCATGGTAATTATTTGTTCTTAAACCACTCTAAAACTACAACAGTGCTCTTGATTAGCCTCAATGATGGCTTTGACTAGACTAAGAAGAAACTCGCTTACATCTAGGCTAGGAAGGTGTTCTTGTGGTATACGTAGTACCCAAATACATAGGTCTATGTAGCAAACATTCACTAATTCTGGAAAATTCTATCAATAGCCAAACCTACCACAAATTATCTATGTACGAAAAGCTCAAAAATAATAAGTGATGCCTAGATTTTGTAGTCATTTTCGAGACTATTTTTCTCCCAGAGATGCATCAGTGATGTAAAAAAATATTAATGGGTTAAGATATAATAATTTTACCATACTACAATGATACTCTAGTGGTTATAATTCAAGGCATCCTTGTAAGGAGAGATCAAATTAGTCACCGATTTCAAGTGGAGGCAAGTGTGCATGAAAAATCTATTACTTCAATGCTTTGACAAGTATTTTCCACCTACACTGGTTTTTTTTATTTGTATAGACTTTATTAAGAATCATACTCCTATGAATCTATCATGGACTCATTATTATGGCTAATATTGGGATTCGTAGAATGGAATAAGAATTGACTTCTTAGCTTAATACAAAGGCATTACCACTAAAACCACCATAATGAATTGAGTAGAGTAGAATTCATAAATAAAATTATTTCATCATCACAACAAGAAAGAGCATACAAAGTACAAACAATTAGGGAACAGGGAAAATTCCATAACTGTAACACCTGTGAAGCCACTAAATAATATGTTGCAAAGTGCTTCTCTTCCTAGCCTTCCTCTAAACTTTTCAAAACATAGCATAGCATACCCCCTTTTTCTCAACCCTCATGGCTATTTATAACACTTTTTTTTTCTTACAGGAAGATGCTCTACATTATTTTATTACTTTCCTTTATTTTCCCTTCACATGTAAGTTTATTTAGAATATAATATTTTAGTACAAAAGGGATTCCCTAGAGATAAGGTATAGGTTGGTTATATGTCATGTGCCCCCACTCTAAGGGCACTAATACTATTGAGAGCATGGGTGATAAGATTTGGAACTATTCAAGATAAGAGGAGAGTTGCATCCCTTAGTACAACCATCCCAAAGTTACAATGTGTAGAAAAGATGTAATATTTAATTTATAAGGTAGTATTTTCATATTTTGGTCCAATAAAATTTGGACAAGCTCATAAAAGAACAAACCACCTAATTTCATTTCCAAAATAAAGTAAACCAAGTTAAATAAGTATGTTCAAAACAATTAATATCTACTCTAGAGAATGCTTAAGTTGTATGCATAAAAATATATATTTCAAAAATATTAAAGTGTCAATCATTAATAAATATGCATTTCCAAGGTGGAATTCCCTTATGCAAATTAATTATGCAACCAACTATATTTCGCACAAATGGCATACAAGCACTCGATGCATATGCCCGTTGTTTCTCATCACCATTTTTACTTTGAGTGGCAAGAATTTTAGAGTAATTCCTCAGGTAACACCGCCATAAGGGAGGTAACTAGTGATAACAAAAACAAGAGCTTTACATGATGAGTCATATTTTTCATCATCTCCCTTACCATCTCTTGGTGGTCAGTCTTCCACTTAATAGAATACCTATTCTTGCAATCAATCAATGCACACAGTATTATTTTCTCTTCATAGAAATCAATATAATGCAAATACATCAAGTATTAAAATCCATATACTTTTAACAGACCTGATCACCGTATACTTTTAACTTGAAGGTACACAAAATCCATGGTAATTATTTGTTCTTCGACTGCTCTAAATCTACAACAATACTCTCGATTAGCCTCAACGATGTCTTCGACTAGACTAAGAATAGACTCGCTTACATCTGAGCTAGGAAGGTGTTCTTATGGTATACACAATACCCCAAATGTAAAGGTGTATGCAACAGACCCCAACTATTTCTAGCGACTTCTACCAATAGCTAAACCTACCACAACTTATCTATGTATGAAAATCTCAAAGATAATAAGTGATGCCTAGAGTTTGTAGTCGATTTATAGATTACCTTTCCTCGAGAGATGCGTTAGGGATGTACAACAATAATAATGGGTTAAGATATAATAATTTTACCATACTACAATGATACTCTAGTGGTTATAATTCAATACCTCCTTGTAAGGAGAGATCAAATGAAAAACCTAGAACTTCGATGCTCCGACAAGTGTTTTCCACCTACACCATTTTTTTTATTTGTGTAGACTTTATTAAGAATCATACTCCTATTAATCTATCATGGACTCATTATTATGGCTAATATTGGGATTCATGGAATGGAAGAAGAATTGACTTCTTAGCTTAATACAAAGGAATTACCACTAAAACCACCATAATGCATTGAGTAGAGTAGAATTCATAAATCAAATTATTTCATCATCACAACAAGAAAGAGCATACAAAGTACAAACAATTAGGGAACAAGGAAACTTCCACACCTGGAACTCTCGTGAAGCCACTATAAAATATGCTGCAAAGTCCTTCTTGCTCTAGCCTTCCTCTAAAATTTTTAAAACATAGCATAACATGCCCCCATTTTATAAACCCTCATGGCTATTTATAACACTTTCTTTTTCTTACACGAAGATGCTATACATTATTTTATTACTTTTCTTTCTTTTCCTTTCACATGCAAGTTTCTTCAAAATATAATATTTTAATACAAAAGGGATTCCCTAGAGATAAGGTATAGGCTGGTTATATGTCCTATGCCCCCCACTCTAAGGGCACTAATAATATTGAGAGTATGGGTGATAAGATTTGGAACTATTAAAGATAAGAGGAGAGTCTCACCCTTAGTACAACCATACCAAAGTTGCCATGTGTAGGAAATATGTAATATTTAATCTATAAGGTAGTCTCTTCATATTTTGATCCAATAAAATTTGGACAAGCTCATAAAATAACAAACCACCTATTTTATTTTCCAAAATAAAGTAAACCAAGATAAATAAGCATGTTCAAAATAATTAAATTTCTACTCTAGAGAATGCTCAATTTGCATTCATAAATATATATATTTCATAAATATTAAAGTTTCAATAATTAATAAATATGCATTTTCAAGGTGGAATACCCTTACGCAAATTAATTATGCAATAAACTATATATTGCACAAATGGTATACAAGCACTCGATGCATATGCCCGTTGTTTACCATCACCATTTTTCCTTTGAGTGGTAAGAATTTTAGAGTAATTCCTCAAGTAACACCACCATCAGGGAGGTAACTAGTGATGATAGAAATAAGAGCTTTACCTGATGAGTTGTCTTTGTCATCATCTCCCTTCTCATATCTTGGTGGTCAGTCTTCCACTTAAGAGAATACATGTTCTTGCAATCAATCAATCAATGCAGTATCAGTTTCTCTTGATAGAAATCAATATAATGCAAATACATCAAGTATGACAATCCAGATATGATGCAAGAGCCTATATTTAGAAGGTTTTTTAAAAGGAGTTTTAAAATAATTTTTTTATTACTCAAAATGGAATTATTTGACGCAAAAATAATTTGCCGAAAATGGTAATTACTAAAAAAGGCAAATTTTGATGAAAAATAATTTACCAAAAATAGTAATTACTTAAAAAAGTAGTTTTTGGTGGAAAAATCAATTTGCTAAAAATAGTAAATTTTTATTTTTAGGGCTTCAAGATTTAGGGTTTTATTTTAGGGTTTCTTTGGAGATATATATTCCCTTGGTATTACATTTTAAAAGGAAGAAGTGAATCCAGGAATGAGAAAATAAAATATTTATTGGTTTATTTCCATGTATTGTAGTTTTTATGTGAATGAAGGGTTTTACTGATTATTTCCATTTATCGTAATTTTTATGTAATGGGAGGTATTTTGTTTTGACCTCTTGTAGTTTTATTTACATAATTTGGTATCAGAGCAAGTTGGATCTTTTTGAGAGGAGAAAAGAGAAGAGAAGAAAAGAGAAAATGAGAGGAGAGCAAAGAGGCTCTAAGAAAATTGACACTCTTTGTAGTGATTGTAGAAGGTTTGTAAAACCTTGGAGAAAGAAATTAACACTCTGTGTAGTTCTTACAGGAGGTTTTTTTTTTATGTAAAGCCTTAGAGAAAGAGATTGGCACTTTGTGTAGTGCTTGCAAAAGGTTTGTAACACCTTGGAGAAATAAATTAGCACTTTTTGTAGTGCTTGTAGGAGGTTTTTTTATGTAAAACCTCAAAAAGAGGAATTGACACTTTATGTAGTGCTTGCAAAAGGTTTGTAAAACCTTAGAGAAAGAAATTGGCATTCTGTGTAGTGCTTGTACGAGATTTTTTTTATGTATAACCTCAAAGGAAGAAATTGGCACTATGTATAGTGCTTACAAGAGGTTTGAGATATAGAACCTTGGAAGGAGATTGGTACTTTGAGGAGTACTTGCAGATATGGAGAGCAATAATGAGTTTGATCAAAGGAACTCGTAGGAGCAGAGTTCTTTTCAACCAGAGGAGAATGATGCAGGAGCCTATATCTAGAGGGTTTTTTTAAAAGGAGTTCTAAACTAAATTTTTTATTACTCAAAATGGAATTCTTTGATGGAAAAATAATTTGCTGAAAATGGTAAATATTAAAAAAGGTAAATTTTGATGAAAACATAATTTGTCAAAAATAGTAATTACTTAAAAAGGTAATTTTTGGTGGAAAAATCAATTTGCCAAAAGTAGTAATTTTTTATTTTTAGGGCTTTAATCTTTAGGGTTTTCTTTTAGGGCTTCAAGATTTAGGGTTTTATTTTAGGATTTCTTTGGGGATATATATTCCCTTGGTATTGCATTGTAAAATGGGGAAGTGAATCCATGAATGAGAAAAGAAAATATTTATTGGTTTATTTCCATGTATTGTAGTTTTTATGTGAATGGAGGGTTTTACTGATTATTTTCATTTATCACAGTTTTTATGTAATGGAAGATATTTTGTTTTGACCTCTTTCAGTTGGATTTTAAATATATTATAATACCAATAGCATATTAATACAGTTCCTCTAAGGTGGGTCGTGACATACTCCCCCCTTAGAATAAACATAGTCCATTGTGTTTTCCTACAATATTACATAACAATCATTACAACATAAGGTTTGCATAGTTTTCTACTTTCATAAGTGGTAAATGGTTCAACCTATATTATTACATAGCATCACAAAATAATATCATTAAATAAATAAGGAAAATGTCTTTTCATGTCCTTCACTTTTTTCCAAGTGGAATTATTCTTAGAATATTGGTCCCACTGGACCTTGCATTGCTCAATATCTCTTTTCCTCATAGTCTTAGAAAAAAATTCCAAGCTCTTCATAGGTTTCACCTCAAAGGTTATCAAATCTACCATATGCAAGTTAGAAACATCTAACACATGATCGAGATCATCAATATATCTCCTATGTAGGGATACATGAAAAGTTTTATGGATATTTGATAGGTTAGGTGGTAATTCAAGACGATAGGCTACATGAATTATATTTGCACAATCTCAAATGGTCCTACAAACCTAGGATCCAATTTGGTTGATTTAATTACACTCTTTTTAGGTTTCACTCTTAGAAACACCTTGTCACCCACAAATAATTCTCTAGGAGTTCTTTTCAAATCTACATAACTCCTATGCCTATTCAAGGCTTCCTTTAACCTTTGTTATATTAGTGCTAGCTACTCCTCCATGATTTTAACCATTTATGGTCCAATGACAACTCGATCCTTGATATCATCTCATGATAATGGTGTTTTGCATTGTCTGCCATACAAGGCTTTGAAAGGGGCCATTTTCAAAGAATAATGATAGCTATTATTATAATAAAACTCAACTAGATACAAATAGTCTTTCCAATGAGACTTCTGGTCCATGCAATACATGCATAACATATATTCTAGAACTTGGTTTACCCTTTCAATTTATCCATCCATTTTTGGATGATACGTAGAACTAATATTCAAAGTGGTGCCAACTGCATGACGGAGAGCCTTCCAGCAAAAGTAAACCTAGAGTCCCTATCTAAGATTATAATTTATGGAAATCCATAAAACCTAAAAATTTTCTTTAGCAAATCTATTGGCAACAACTACAACATCATCTATAGTACTACCTACTATAAAGTGTGCAACCTTAGTGAGTTTATCTACTATCACAAAAATTGCATCATGCTGATATTTTGTTTTAGGTAAACCGCCAATAAAATCCATCAAAATTAATTGCCATTTCTAAGTAGGAATGTTATGATAAAAAAAATTCCCTATTGGATGTTCATGTTTAAATTTCACCTTCTAACACTGTAGACATCATGCCATAAAAATGGTGATATCTTTATTTATGCCAGACCAATAAAAGATCTTATTCATATTTTTCCTCATCTTAGATCCTTCAGGATGAGAGGAATAAGGTGATTTATGAGCTTATTGCATAATAAATCTCTTTAGATCACCCATTTCATGGATGAACACATGTTCCTTAAAGCATAAAATTCCATACTTTATACTATAATATGAATTCTTATTCAAATTTTATTCTATTTTAATTTGAATTTTACTACACTTTGGATCCTGGCACTACATTTTTCTAACTCGATCCATTAGGTCCACATGACTATGATTCAATGCTATTATATGTCTTCTACTACTTAAAGCATCAACGAACTTGTTCTCCTTCCCTTTAATATACTCAATACTAAAGCCATATTCAGTTAAAAATTCTATCCATATTCTTTTCCTAGAATTTAACAATGGTTGAGTGAAAATATATTGTAAACTCTGGTGATCGGTTCTTAACTCAAATGGTCTACACACCAGATAATGTCATCAAATATTTAAAGCATGTACAACTACAACAAGATCTAAATCATGAGTAGCATAATTAACTTCATATTTTTTGAGTTTCCTAGACTCATATGCTACTACGAAGTCATCTTGAGATAGAACTCCTCCAAGTCCTAATGAAGCATCAATGCAAACTAAAAAATTTCCATATGGATCTGAAATATTTAGAATAGGAGTTGTTGTAAGATTTTGTTTAAGCAAATTAAATTATGCTTCATATTTTTAAGACCACTTAAAATCCTTCCCTTTATTTTGAAGGTTGGTTATAGGATAAACAATGTTGGAGTAATATTTTGCAAATATCCTATAATAGCCTGATAAACCCATGAAGCTTCTAACTTTTGACATATTTGTTAGAGGTGGACAACTCAAAATAGCTTCTATTTTCTTTGGGTCTACAAAAATTCCATATTTTGATATTATGTGTCCCAAATAATGCACTTGAGAAACATAAAATTCACATTTGGACAAGTTTCCATAGAGTTGATTTTTCCTTAATAGCTTGAATAATATCCTTAAAATATTATCGTGCTCTTCTAGACTACGAGAATAAATCAAAATGTCATCCAATAATATCAACACAAATCAATCAAGCTAATTCCTGAATACACTATTCATCAAATTCATGAAAGTTGCTCGTGCATTGGTTAAATCGAATTGTAAGATTGTGAATTCATAGTGACCATATCTAGTCTTGAATACGGTTTTGTGTGTGTCTTCATATAAGATTCTTAATTGATGATACCCTGAATTCAAATCAATTTTGGTAAAAATTGAGGCACTTTTTAGCTGATCAAACATATCTTCAATCCTTTGCAATGGATATCTATTTTTGATTGTTGCCTTGTTCAACATTCTATAATCTATGCAAAGCCTCAATGATCTATATTTCTTCTTAAAAAATAAGATGGGTGCTCCCCAAGGTGAAACACTTGGTTTTATTAATGCCTTCTCAAGGAATTCTTGAAGTTGCACCTTCAATTCTTGCATCTCTATGGGATTCATTCTATAAGGATCTTTATGGATAGGCTCAATTTTTTGCAACAGTTTTATGGTGAAATAAAACTCACGTTTGGGTAAAAAACCAGGTATTTCATCAACAAAAACATCCTGATATTCTTGCAAAAGTGGAAATTTATTAATAAGTTCTTCCTTTGGAATTTTTTCTTTTTCTTTTATTTTCACTGCATAAACCATTCCTCATTTTCTAATTATTTTATTCAACTGCATAGTAGATATTGAAGAACATAAGCTTATACTGAGAGAGGGGTTGAACAGTATAAGATCACTTTTTACTTTTCTTTCTCAATCAATATTATACAATGTACAAATAGCAATATCAATAGCAGTAATAAAAGCAATGCACAAATCACCACACACAATAGAGACACAAAATTTACGTGGTTCACCCAATGTGGGCTACTCCACGGAGAAAATATTTCACTAAAATTTTCTCAATCAATCTCTTGGGAATACTTTCCCTATTACAATGTTTATGGACCTTTGTCCAAAGGAGACACCAATCCCCTAAATCAAGTTCATGGATATTTATCCACAGGAGACACCAATATCCTAATCTCTACTTTGGCTGGTGATCTAGCACAAATTTATCCTTAATATTTGTCTCTGGTATGGCACAAATATATCCTCAAATTTGCACCAAAACCTATCCTCAAATATGTACTAAATACAATCCTTCTGTCTAGCACAAGTCTTTCCTCGATCTCTATCCTCAATCTCTATCCTCAAGCCTTAACTCGAAGCTTGAATCAATCTCAAATCGACTCTGCTAGATCTACCCCAAAACTTTACTCAATGTTTGAATAAATCAATCAACTCTACTCTCAAGTCTTCTCAAATACTTGTCTCAAATATGCCTTGTAAGCTTCCACAAAATCTCACACTAATATGTCCTCAAGTCCTCTCTAGAACTTGTCCAATCTACTCAATAAGTTCTCACAAGAACTTATCCAAGTCTTATCTCAATATGTATTGTAAGCTTCCACAAAATCTTACCCAAATCTATCCACAAGTCTTCTCAAATACTTGCCTCAAATATGCTCAACAAGTCCATACTAGAACTTGTCCAATCTCATAGAAACATAAAGAAAATTTTTAGAGACTCAATATGCTCTATACTCAACACAATTCTCAATCACTTTCAATAACTCTTTTAGAAACATACAGAGAATTATTAGAGACTCAATATGCTTCACATTCACCTCAATGCTCAATCACATTCAATCAATATTTTAGAAAAATACAAAGAATTGTTAGAGACTCAATATGCTTCAAATAAATACTCAATCACTTTCTCAAATCAATTCAGAATATAGAATAGTTTGTTTTATGGAACTTGAAAAATCACTTCACACGTGTAGTTGAATAGGCTCAACCAACTCTACTCAACCAAAAACTCAATGCAACAATCCTTGCTTACAAACCCTAGTCCAAGAATATGATCCTTTACTCAAAATGTTTCCAACAATGCTTATCAACCACTCTCACATAACAATGATACTCATGTTCTTTTCAAACCCTAGTTCAAGTTCTTCATACAACCAATGGCTTCAACAATAATTCTTATAAAATAACTCTCACATAACAATGATACTCAAACCCTAGTTCAAGTTCTTCACTCAACCAATGGATTTCACAATAATGCTTATAAAATAAGGTTTAAAAAAAATCTTTATTCTAGAAAACCTTGAAGCATTAAATCAATACACTCAATAAGGAAACCCTAATCAAGTCCTTTTAACTCCAAACTTATTTTCTAGAAAACCAACCAATCAACTCAACTATGGAAGAATGTGCTCATACATTTTCTTGATGATGAAGGAATCTCTAAAAACTTCCACAACCACAAACACTTCTTTGCCAAGCTCAAAAGAGTTAGAAGACACTAAGATCTCTCAAAGATACAATGCAAGTATAAAAACACACATACACCTTATCACTCCATATTAAAGAAAGCATCCATCAACATATAAAAATAATTAACCAAATACACCTTATAATCTCCCAATAATATTCAATACCAAGAATAATAGCAATGCAATCTCCTTTTCAAAAATAACTAAATGGCAAGAAGTCCTCTCAACAATTTAAATTTCCAATACACCAATGTGACACAAATATTTTATTCAATAATAAAGCTAACTCCTTATTCCTCCAATTTACCAAAAATAGTGATCAATTAAAAACCTTTTAAACAACCCTTTTAACTCCCTAAGACCTCATGTCAAACCTTAGGCAATATAAAAATTATATTCAAAATTTATTACCTTTGCCTTGGTGGGATTCGATCTCACGATGCAGCCTCAACCAACACCCTAGTTGCGGCTCCAACTATTGTGTGAGATAGGTGTTCGCTTGGGGAGTAAAGAGCACCACGTGCTCTATAACCCTCCCCAACTCACCTATGCAAAAATGTTTGCCACTTCCTTTGGCGCTTCCAACACAAGCACAACCAAAAAAGAATGTTGTCATCTGATTCGATCGCAGGTCACTCCACATCAAAATACTCTAGTCGTTGTCCACTTGCCACTAGGCCATGCTGCCCAGATGGTTCTTGCAATTCGATGCTCATTGATTTATCCTTATTCGTTGGCACTTAAAAAAACGTTCTCTTCTATTTTTCCCACAAGTTATCAACACACGATTGCACGCATTATCGTTCAAGCAAAAGGATGATTAAATGCCTCTAAGGCATAGTGTTTTTATATCGATTTTCTCCTTCACACATAAATTTTGGTGCTTTGATTTTTCTTTAAACTTAAATGTCGGCACTTCAATTTTTAATTTATTAATTTATAAACTGTTTAAATTATTTAGAATTTAAATTTTATAAATTAATTTTTACATCCCTTTGGCTTTATTAAAGCCTTCTCCCATTTTACAACTTTGTATAAATAATATTTATTTATAGAATTTAAATTCAATTTGAATTTAAATATTTTATAAAATAAATATTAAAACCTCCTTTAGCTTTTCAATAATATTCCTTGGGTTTTTATGAAAACCCTTTTATTTTTTCTCACCATTGGTTTTAATAAAAATCCTTCTAACTTATGCTTCCACATAATATTAAAAAATATTATGAAGCCCTTTTGCCTTTAACCTTTGCATTTTTCCTCTTGACATTTTGACATCAACAGTAGCTTATTCCTTGAAATCAATGACAACTTTGTTCGTTGACATCAACGACAACTTTGACTAAAAAAGTAACAATATCCCCCTTTGTCATTGATGGTAACCCAAATTATTATTACCATAAACTTAACCTTTTCTTTGTTCTGCTCCCCCTAGGACATTGCTCGCCTTAGCTCAATGCTCTTTTAAAATATCTCCTCTTTACTTAAATACCAAATCTCTCCCCCTTACTCAAATCTCTCCCCTTTGACATCAATGGCAAAGGGTCACCTTTGGGGCTTAGGGCTAAGAATGAGTCTCTTAGCTTAGCCCCTCCCCCACCTCCTCTTGAGGTGGTTAATTATAGGGTGGGAGTATTTCTACTCCCATCATGCACTATTCTTTACATTTATCCTCTTTTCTTCTTATTTGATCCTTTTGATTCCTCTGATTGTTCCTTTCCATGTCCATGTTCCTATCCATGTCCATATTTTTTTTTTGTTCCTGTTCTTATTCATATCCATGTTTCAATTATTGTTCTTGTTTCTTTTCATGTTCCTATTACTGTTCCTATTCATATCCATATTCCTTTTCCTATTCCTATTCCTATTCCTATTCATGCTTGATTTTGAAATGTTTGCTCTACACTATTATGTTGTATGATATTATTGCACTTATAACACTTAATTTTATTATTCCTTGAAGGTGGAAATATCTTAGGACTTCTCCTAGTGAAGACAAATTATTTTCTACCAAGAACCTTGCAATTCATTGCCTTGTGACCAAAATAATTACATGAGTAGCAATACCCATGGAAAAGTTGTATGTTCCTATATTCCTGTCTTTCATGTGTCTTGCACTGTGAAACCATGTGCCCAAACCTGTGATATGAAAAACATCTTCCATTGAAGTTTCCTTTTCTTGACCTCATTGGTATCTTAGTCTCTCTTGACCTATTCTGATTGTTGTTCCATATGTATCTTCTTTGTGTATTATTCATGTTCTTGTTGAACTTTTTGTTGTCCAAATCATCCTCAAATGTCTCACTTTCTCTTACACTGTCTTATTCTAAAGTTTCTTCTTCTAGAGTTTCTTCAGAACTTGAGGTTGACCTATCTTCTTGTTTCTTTTAAGCCTATTCAAAACCAAGATATATTTTGTTTTTTGACCTTATTTGTACCTTGATCATATTATCCACAATCTTTGAACTCTTTCCTAAATTTTGTAGCTTACTCTTGGAGTTTTCTAAATCTTCCTTTAGTAGAACTACTTCTTGTTCTAACTTTTCACATTCTAAGACCTTTTCTTCTAGCTTATCCTTGAACTTATTTATCTTAGCATTTGATTTGTCTAGATCCTTTATAAGTATTCTTCTCTATTCATCACATTCTTGAAATTGAGATTCTAATTTGGAGTTTTTCTTTCTTACCTTCTTTACTATTTCAAGAGCATAAATAGGTTCTCCCTATAGATCATTACCTTTTTTATCTGATTCTTCCTCTATTTGTTTACCTCTATCCATATCTTCATTTTATTTTGACTTGTATTCTATAGGATCACCTTCTCCTTCTTCTAATGCCATTAGAATATTTTCATCTGGTCCTTCAAGTGCATCCTCATATTCATAATCACTAAAACTATAACCATTCCATGTACAACTATCTTCAATATGTACAAAGTTACCACATCTAAAACACTTGAGAATCAATGGTGCTCTTTTTTGGACTTCTTTTTCTTCAATCATAAATAGGACTTCATCTCTATCATTATCTGAAAAACTAGCATCACTATCACTTGAGTACTTACTTGCCTTATCCACATAGTAGCTCCTTTTTTGCCTTTGAAATAACTTATTTCCTTGTCTGTTTTGTCCATCCTTACTTTTATTTTGGTGCTTGTATCTTTCTAATTCCCTATTCATCTGATCCTATTTTTATTCATCATTATTATTCTTTGCTTCTTGAAAATTAGTTGCATAGACCATACTTTTCACAATTTAAACATCTAATAGATTTTGTATCTCTAGATCTTCTTTAATCCTTATTCCTTCTTCCATAATTAGCTTCGTCATCACTGGATGACTCATTGCTTGATTCTGAATTCTTACCCTTTGTCTTCTTGATTACTTTGAAGCCTACTTCCTTTTGGAGAATAGGCTTTTTTTTTCTTAACTCAAAAGTTGTAAAAATACCAAGCAACATATCTCTTTTCAAATAATCACCATACTTTGACTCTTCTATAGCAAAAATATTTTCACTGAATCTTTTTGGAAGAGATCTGAAGACCTTATCACAAACATCCAATTTATCAACCTTCATTCCAAGTCCTTGCATAGCATTAACAACCTCATCAATTTGAAGTAGATAAGTACTAATGTTTTCTTCATAATTAATTCTTAACTCTTCAAATTATCCTTTGAGATTTTGTATCTTTGCTTTATTGACACCTTTATCTCCTTCATATATATTTTGCAATTTATCCCACATTTATTTTGCATTTTGATAATGCATAACTTTTATGGACTTTATTCTATGCAAGCCTCTCAAAAGTGCATTCATTTATTTTGAATTATAATTCTTTAGAATATTACCTTCCTTATATATAGGTGGATCAACTGAGGGGTCGTATCCATTTTCAACTACTTCCTAAATCTCATTGCCAAGTGCCTTCAGGTAGATCTTCATTCTCAAACTCCAATATACATAGTCACTCCCATAAAATATTGGTGTTGTATTATATGATGATCCATTCTTAGAATCCATTGTGTTATTGTAAGATTTTCCTTCAAGTTGTTAAACTCTTCTAAAGGAACCCGCTATGATACCAATTGAAGAACACAAGCTTATACTGTGAGGGGGGTGAACTGTATAGACCACTTTTTACTTTTCTTTCCCAATCAATATTATGAAATGTATAGATAGCAATATAAATAGCAGTAATCAAAGCAATGCATAAATCACCATACACAATAGAGACACCATAATTTACATGGTTCACCCAATGTGGGCTACTCCACGGAGAAAATATTTCACTAAAATTTTCTCAATCAATATCTTGGGAATCCTGTACATATTACAATGTTTATGGATCATTGTCCAAAGGAGACATAAATACCCTAATTAAATTTCATGGATCTCTATCCATAGAAGACACCAATATCCTAATATCTACTCTGGCTAGTGATCCTCTACAAGACCTCTACCTCCACTGCCCTTAGCAAATGGAACTCTATCTACAGAAGACACTTGTCTTCCCTACTATGGCTGGATATATATATCCTCAACTCTATCACCTCCAAAGCTCTATCTAAAATATGTACTAAACACAGTCCGTTGATCTAGCACAAATCTATCCTCAATATTTGTCTCTAGTATGGCATAAATATTTCCTCAAATATGTACCAAAACATATACTTGAATTTGTACTAAACATAATCCTTTGGTCTAGCACAAGTCTGTTCTCAATCTCTGTCCTCAAGCCTTAACTCAAAGCTTGAATCAATCTCAAATCAACTCTGCTATATCTGCCCCAAACCTTAACTCAAGATTTGAATAAATCAATTGGCTCTACTATCAAGTCTTCTCAAAGACTTGTCTCAAATATGCCTTGTAAGCTTCCACAAAAGCTCACACTAATATGTCCTCAATTCCTCTCTAGAACTTGTCCAATATGCTCAATAAGTTCTCATAAGAACTTATCCAATTATTATCTCAATATGTATTGTAAGCTTCCACAAAGGTTTACCCAAATCTGTCCACAAGTCTTCTCAAATACTTAGCTCAAATATGCTCAACAAGTGCATACTAGAACTTGTCGAATCTCATAGAAACATAAAGATAATTGTTAGAGACCCAATATGCTCTATACTCATCACAATGCTCAATCACTTTCAATCACTATTTTAGAAACATACAAAGAATTGTTAGAGACTCAATATTCTTCACATTCACCTCAATGCTCAATCACTTTCAATCACTCTTTCAGAAACATACATAGAATTGTTAGAGACTCAATATGCTTCAAATCAATACTCAATCACTTTCTCAAATCAATTTAGAATATAGAATAGTTTATTTTATGGAACTTGATAAATCACTTCACACATCCACTTGACTAGGCTCAACCAACTCTACTCAACCAAACACTCAATGAAATAATTTTTGCTTACAAACCCTAGTCCAAGCATATGATCCTTTACTCAAAATATTTACAACAATTATTATTAACCACTCTCAAATAAAAATGATACTCATGTTATTTTCAAACCCTAGTTCATGTTCTTCACAAAACCAATGGCTTCAACAACAATGCTTATAAAAAAACTCTCACATAACAATGATACTCAAACCCTAGTTCAAGTTCTTCACTCAACCAATGGCTTTCACAACAATTCTTATAAAACAAGGTTTTAACAACAATTCTAATTCCAAAAAACCTTGAAACATTTAGTCAACACACTCAATAAGGAAACCCTAATCAAGTCCTTTTCACTTCAAACTTATTTTCCATAAAACCAACCAATCAACTCAACTATGGAAGAATGTGTTCATACCTTTTTATTGATGATGAAGGAACCTCTAAAATCTACCACAACCACAAACACTTCTTTGCCAATATGAAAATATTTAGAAGACACTAAGCTCTCTCAAAGATACAATTCAAGTATCAAAACACACATACATCTTATCACTTCATCTTAAAGAAAGCATCCATCAACATATAAAAATAATTAAATAAATACACCTTATAATATCCCAATAATATTCAAAACCAAGAATAATATCAATGTAATCTTCTTTTCAAAAATAATTCAATGGCAAGAAGTCCTCTCAACAATTTAAATTTCCAATACACCAATGTGACACAAATACTTTATTCAATAATAAAGCTAACTCCTTATTCCTCCAATTTACCAAAATAATGATAAATTTAAAACCTTTTTTAACAACCCTTTTAACTCCCTAAGACATCATGTCAAACATTAGGCAATATAAAAATTATATTCAAAATTTGTTACATTTTCTTTGGTGGGATTTGATCTCACGATGCAACTTCAACCAGCACCCTAGCCACGGTTCCAACCACCATGTGAGCTAGTTGCTTTCTTGGGGAGTAAAGAGCACCATGTGATCTATAAAACTCCCTGACTCACCTATGCAAAAATGTGTGTCACTTTTTTTTGCACTTCCAACAAAAGAACAACCAACAAAATAATGCTACTGCCATGATTTGATCGCAGGTCACTCCACACCCAAACACTCTAACCGCTGTCCACTTGCCACTAGGCCACGCATTATCATTTGAGAAAAAGGATGATTAAATACCTCTAAGGCATAGTGTTTTTATTTTAATTTCTTCCTTCACACATAAACGTTAGTGCTTCGATTTTTATTCAAACTTAAACGTCGACACTTCAATTTATAATTTATTAATTTATAGATTATTTAAATTCTTTAGAATTTAAATTTTATAAATTAATTTTTACATCCCTTTGGCTTCATTAAAGCCTTATCTTATTTTACAACTTTGTATAAATAATATTTATTTACAAAATTTAAATTCAATTTGAATTTAAATATTTTATAAAATAAATATTAAAACCCCTAGCTTTTCAATAAGCTTCCTTGGGTTTTTATGATAAACATTTTATTTTTTCTCACCATTGGTTTTAATAAAAACCCTTCTAACTTATGCTTCCACAATAATTTAAAAAAAAAAATTATGAAGCCTTTTGAATTTAAATATTTAATAAAATAAATATTAAAACCTCTAGCTTTTCAATAAGCTTCCTTGGGTTTTTATGATAAACCTTTTATTTTTTCTCACCATTGGTTTTAATAAAAACCCTTCTAACTTATGCTTCCACAATAATTTAAAAAAAAAAGTATGAAGCCCTTTTGCCTTTAACCTTTGCATTTTTCCTCTTGAACTTTTGACATCAATGGTAGCTTATTCCTTGCAATCAATGACAACTTCGTTCCTTGACGTCAATGACAAATGACTCAAAATTTCCAATAGAGATCAACTTAGGTTGAAATTCCCTTACTTCACTATATATCCTTTGTCTTTCATTGTTTTTATTAGTAAAATCAATCCATATTTCTTGGAAATTTACCAAGGCTTCATGAGCCTTCAACCAAATTATTCCCAAGATAATGGCAAATGCATGTAGGGGTGCTACATATAAATGCCACCTAGTAAATCCAACGGGTAAGGTAATTTGAGTTGAGGAAAAACATTGGTTGACATGATAAGTTTGATCTGATCCATACTCAACTTTCCACCCTTGTGCCAAAGATCCTAGATTTTTAGGTATATCCCTTAATAGGTTACTTAAAATAAAACTATCTGTAGCCCCACTATTAATTAGAATATTAATATCTCTATCAAAAAGTTTACCATTCAAAAGTAGAGGAATAACTTAATCATCCAAGTCTTGAACTATTATTGCTGCATAGATCTTGTGATTCGAACTATTTGTCCTAGTTATGGCATATTTTGGGCAATTAATAGCATAATGTGGACCTCCACAATTGAAGCATATTATCTTTAGATTTGAGTCTCCTTCTTGAACTTGCTTATCGGTATCCACTGCTTGTAATGGAGCTAGTTTTTTAGGAGTATCAAAGTCCCTATTATTGTTATTGGAGTAGTTATTATTCCTATGGTGAAATTATTTCTTGAAATCCTTCTTGCCACCATTATTATGCTTCCCAAATCTTGGATTTCATTTTTTTTTCTTATTTTGCCCATTATCCCATTTTCTCTTTTTTTGAAACTTATGTCCCTTGTTTGCCCATTTTGTGGAATGGTTTTGCATTTCATTAGTAGTCTGGGTAGACTCTGTTCTTCAAGCCATATCGTAAGCTTCTTGCATATTCCTCTGAACATGCATGCTTACTTTATCCCTAATCCAAGGCTTCATTCCTAGGACAAATTTTTGTATTTTCATCTCATCATTCTGATTATGAGATGGAACATACTTAAGAAGACTCACAAACTATTCATAATATTCTTCCATAGAAAGTGAGCCTTGTTGAAACGTAAAGAATTCTTGGTACTTATTCAAATAGAATTGCTTTGTAAGGAATCTATCCTTAAAAGCTTCCATAAAAACTTCCCACTTCAACTTGTTAGGTGAGATATTATGTTCCTTGCTATAAGCATTCCACCAATCAATTCCTCTTTCTCCCAGATGAGAAAGAGAAAATGTTTTTTTAGTTGTAGAGGAGTAGTTTCTTATGGTGAAATGAAGTTCAAGTTCATCCAGCCAAGCCTCAACTGCATTTTCACCTCCTTTTTCGGTGAACATAGTCACCTTAATATACTTTAGATCATTGCCAATTTCTTCTTCATATGAATTTTGTTTTCACATTCTTCAGGATCTTCATACTCTCTAATCTCAACATATGGAATCTTAGTCTCCTGGTTGTTGTTGGGGTTATATTGAGAACTTATAACTTGCAAAATCCATTGGATTTGATCTTGTATAACAGAAATGGTAGTAGCAAGATTATCTACTTTTTTGAATTTCCAAAACTTTCTCCCATATTTCTGGCTTTAGGAGTATCAGGACTAGATTTTTGTGAGGTTATTTTATTCCTGCCTCTCATTCTTATTGCCATGTTAACCTGAAGTAAAGAGTTGTAGTAATATTTGCTCTTTTCCAAGGTCAAAATACTAGTTCACTATAATAGTTTTCCAAATAATTTATTATTGCTAGGTTTATTCCCTAATTTATTCCTCTAACTTTGGTTGTAGATTATACACACTTGAAATAAGGGATAAGTAATTCAAAATTCATAGATACCAAGAAATTTCGCAAAATATTCTAAGGTACATCGCTAAATATCCATACAGGAAGGTTCACTTAGCTCTTCCACTTTCGAACGATTATGGATCTACTCATGGGAGAAATGAACTCAGACACTAGTGATCTCAAGTATTGAACTAGTCCTTACCCAATATGCATCATCAAGAGTTAGGGAGCTCATGTTTTGATCCATGCCTAAATATTTTGCTAACCTAGATTTATCTAGAATCTATCAGTTAGCCTAGGCTCTGATACCAACTATAAAAACCCTCGTTGCCACTACACATCCACTAATTTTTTTTTATAATTTCATATTTTTTCACCTATTCAATATGTGAAAGTTAGAAAGATCTTCCCATCAAAATTAAGTAGTCCAAATTTCAATAGAATTAATTATATAGAAGCACCAAATTCTATAATTCATTTTAAACCAATTGCAAGTAAGAGCACCAACTCCTACAACACCATATCACCATCCCATAAAGGTATATGGATAATATCATACAAAGTCTATGTCCCCTTTATGTAATTTCCATATGGAAAGGGATATCATAATGTCTAAACCAACTGATTAGGATAACGATCATCACCAAAGGACTACCTTTATCTATTTCTCCATATTACAGATTAAGGCTAGTGACTTAGAAGAAGTCGTTAATATATTGCTGCTTGTGGATACTTACATACAATATGGGTTAATTGTCTTAAGAATTATTATAACAATTAACATATTATCAAAGTGATGATAATTTTTGTGGTGGTGGGTCTTAATCCATGAGTTTTGAGTCTTTGGTTTGCTTCCATTGTTTTGTAGATTATTTGTAAATTACCCTCTACACTACTATAACCAGAAGAGATGGTTCCTATAATTAATCAAATATCACTAAACATACATTACTATAACTTGAAATAAGAAAATATACAAGCAATATAAATTTATAAATATGATCTTTACCATTCATATACAATTGCTAACAAGCTTATCACAAGATACTTCCATTTTATCATTCTTCCAAAACCACACATATTATACCATCTAATTGAGGTGATTACATAATTTAAAATACTTCCTTATAGATTTACAAAAGGAAGTAGAGAAATACATAAAATATTACATAGCTTGACTCCATCATTTCAGCCCTTCAAGATTAAAATAAAATGTTGGCAATTTTGGGTTTGAGATCCTAGCTTCTTGTCTATGAGTTGTCATTGATGTCAAAAGTAACTGGCATAAATGTCAAGAGGATTTATTCGCTTCAAAGGTTGAAGATTCCAAAGAATATTTTCTAGAATATTTCGGAGAGATTCCATGTGGTAGATGAAAAGGTTTTTATCAAAACCATGGGAGGTTTAAGGGTTTTTATTAAAACCAGGTGGATGCATTAAGGGTTTTTCTCAAAACCACTCTCGACTTAATGCAAAGGTTGGAGACACTTATTAATTAAATAAATTAATTAATAAAACCTTTTTAAGGTTTTTTAATTAATTATTTATTTTATTTAGTGACTAAATTATTTTAATAATTTAATGGGTTCTCCACCTAAGGTCTAAGGTCTAAAAGACCTTTGATTATTTTTTAAATAATCAAAATGGTTTCATAAACCCTAAAGTTGTTTCGAAGGTGCCAAAATAATATTAATTCGAAAAGTTCGAATTATCCTCCCGCCGACATCGTGCATAGCATAGAAGTTTGGCTATATAAGCCATAACCTATAGTCCAAAGCAATGGTGTAAAAGAAATTTGAATTGCGCAAAAGTTGGGAAGTAAAAGCTACGGCTATCGTTTTTTCACCATGTTTATCCACCATCAAAGGGTTAAGGAGAAGGAAACTCTTGCTAGCCTTCAAGCTAGCACCGTTGGCCTAGTGGCAATGACTGTTCTGCGAAGGTGCTTGAAGGGAGGTCAAGCGTTTGACTCCCGTCGTGGAGTGTGTGAAGAGTTTTTGCGCTCTGATTTTTTTGGAGGCACTGTTAACCCACGATTTTCGGAAGCATTTTTTTGGTAAGGTTTTTTAAATAAAATCTGCATTTTGTTAAAGAAGAAGTGGTTGGGCAGATTTATTTAAAATTATTTTTATGGTTAAATGCTTCTTTGGAGATATAAGGTTGATAGTGTGTGGTTGAGATTTTTGGCTTGATTGTTGAGTGAGATTTGCTTAGAAGCTATTATTCCTTGAGCATGGTTTAATTAATTTGGAGAAATAAGGTGTAAAAGGATATATTGTTTGTATGCTTTATATTTCTTGGTAGTTGACTTCTAAGGATTGGAGTCATAAGGTGTTTTATGGAATAAATATTTTTGTGGTTACTTTTATGATCTAACCCTAACTTGGTGGCAAAGTTAAGGGTGGTGTTGGTAACAGGTTGAAGAACTATTCTCTTCTCCCTCAAACAAAGGTATGGGCAACTTCTTCCATGTATATTGTTGATGGTGTATTTTTTGAAATTGAGTTTGGAGTGAAAAGGTTGTCTAGTAGGTATTCTTGTTGGTGTAAATCCCATTTTTTGGATATTGAAGATTGTTTATGCATTAAAATCATTGATGAGTTTTTTGGGTGAATGCATAATTATGGTTGAGGAAGAGGAAGCATTTTTGCACTAGGGTTTATGTTAGTAAGTCTTGCTACTTGCATTGAGTTGGTGAAACCCTTAGTTGGTTGTTTTGAGATTTATGGTTGAGTTGCTTCCATAGAGGTTGTTTTGATCAAGTTAATGCTTTACTTGATACATGATTTGGGCTTACTCCATTGAGATTGATTTGAGCAAGTTATTCTTTGCATTGGTGATTTATGTTGGTGGTTGTTTTGTTCAAATACCTTTGGAGGGAAAAGGATGTCTACTAGTTTCCTTTTCATGTAGTGATTGGTTGAATGCTTCAAGGTTAATGTTGAGTTGAATGATGTTGGTTAAACCTTATCTATAAGCATTGTTGTTAAAGCCCTAATTGGTTGAGAAAATATATTGGTTGTGGAAAGAACATGAGTATCATTGTTATATGAGATATTGCATGGTTGGCAATTTTTGGGTTGTGTTTCATGTTCTTGAGAAAAGCATACTACATCTATATTATTATTTTGAGATTGAGATTGAGTTGAGATTGAGATTGGGAGTTAAGTATAGAACATATTGAGTCTCTAACAATTCTTTTTATGTTTCTATGAGATTTGAGATTGATATTGGGAGTTAAGTATATAACATATTGAGTCTCTAACAATTATCTTTATGCTTCTATGAGGTTGATGAATCACATTGGGTCTCTAACAATTCTCTTTGTGGGTTCATGCTAAGCAAGTTTTTCTTGATGAACTTGTGAGCTGATTTGGATAGGTTCTAATGAGGACTTGTGAGCTGATTTGGATAGGTTCTAGTGAGGACTTGTGAGCTAATTTGGACAGGTTCTAGTGAGGACTTGTGAGATGATTTGGAAAGGTTCTAGTGAGAACTTGTGAGCTGATTTGGACAGGTTCTAGTGAGGACTTGTGAGCTGATTTGGACAAGTTCTAGGGAGGACTTGTGAGCTGATTTGGATAGGTCCTAGTAGAGGAATTGAGGACAGAGTTGAAGTGGTTCTTTGAGAAGAACCTAAGGACAGTTTTGACAAGTCTTTGAGAAGGCTTGTGTGCAACAAATATTGATTTGTTCAAGCTTTATGAGTTGAGCTTGGGACAGATCTGACAGAGTGAGGAAGACTTGTGCTGGACCGACTGACTGTGTTTAGTGTAGGTTTATGGGTTGTTGTGGAGGTGATCAGTGAGGAAAAAGGTCTCTTGAGGCTGAGCATTGAGGACAAGAGATCTTCTGTGGAAAGGAATTCCATGTGCTAGGAGAATAAGAGGTAGGTAATCTTCTGAAGTATCATTTCCAAAAGTGAGGGGAAGGATTCTCCTTTGGGCATTCGTGAGGAGGGGAAGGATTCTCCTTTGGGCAGGAGGCTCATAAATTCATGAGGATGGGAAGGATTCTCCTTTGGGTAGAGGCTCATAAATACTTGAGTATGGGAAGGTTTCTCCTTTAGGCTGAGGCTCATAAACATTGTAATTGGGAAGGATTCCCAAAGAACTTTGAGAAAGCTTTTTAGAGAAAAGTTTTGTGGGTGTAGCCCATGTTGGGTGAACCACATTAAAATTGGTGTCTCATTGTGTGTTGCTTTATGCATTGCTTTGATATTGCTATTGGTTCATTGCTTTGTGAAGTTGAAGTTAAATAGAGAAAGTAAAAAGAGGTCTTATACTATTCACCCCCCATCTCAGTATAAGCTTGTGTTCTTCAATTGGTATCAGAGCGGGTTCCTTCAAAAAGTTTAATTGCTTGAAGGAAAAGATTGTAAAGAACACAATGGAATCTACAAGTGGTAATGCAACACCTATTCTTGATGGGGCAGATTTTGGGCTTTGGAGTGCTAGGATGAAGGTTCATCTTATGGCTCTTGGAAATGAAGTTTGGGAAGTGATTGAGGATGAGTATACTATTCCTGAGCATGGTCCTTCTACTAAGGAATAGAGACTCCTACATCATAGAAATTCAAAGGCAATGAATGCAATCCTGAAGGTTTTATAGAAGGTAGATCTTACCAAGGTGATTCATTGCAAGACAACTAGTGAAATGTGGAAACAATTGAAGGTGGTTCATACAGGTGATGCAAATGTTTGAAAGGCCAAGTTGAGACACTTCAAAGGTATTTTTGAACAACTCAAGATGAATTATGAAGAAAATATTAGTGACTATATGCTTCGTATGGATGATATTGTTAACTCTATGAAGGAACTAGGTCTTGAGCTTGCTGAAAATGATATTAGTGAAAAGATTTTTGCTATTGAGGAAGCTAAGGATTTGGATAAGTTGAAAAAGGATGAGCTTCATAGTATACTTGCAGAATTTGAGTTGAGAACTGTTGGCATTTTTGCCACATTGATTCTCATTGATGAATGCATTGATGTATTGTTGGGGATCTGACCTTTGATTGATGCAGCTTGGGCGAAAAAAGGAGAAAAAATTGAGCAAAAAATGGTTAAGTCTGAAAACTGCAGCGACGCGCTGACATGTTTCAGAATCGCGATCAACGCAGTCAACGCAGGCAGGTTGGCGGAACCGTCGCGATATCGCGACGTGTTCCGAAATCGCGGGTCGGCGGGCAAAAAAACATTAAGTTGAAAACATGCAGCGATTCGCTGACATGTCAGCGAATCGCGACCGGGGCAGCTTCGAAGGCAAAAAGTGCAAACTTGCAGCGCGTCGCTGACATGTCAGCGAATCGCGACCGAAAATGGTGATTGATGCAACGACGGAAACATGTAGCGAAATCGCTACATGTTCCGATTTCGCGGGGCAGAGCGCAGGGGGGAGCAACGACGGAAACATGTAGCGAAATCGCTACATGTTCCGATTTCGTGGAGCAAGCTTGCGATGGCGAAGAGGAAGTCAGAGACGTAGCGAAATCGCTACATGTTCCATTTTCGCGGGTCTTCAGCAGCGAAGCGTACGGCGGAAAAACACGTCGCGATTTCGCGACCCGTCGCATTTTCGCGACCTGCGCAGTTTTCCCGCCAAGTGCAATATGAACGGCCGAAAGGGTTTTTTCGATTTTCGATGATTTAATGCTAACCCGAATTAAATATTTTGTGGATTTCCGAGGCGGTTAAAGGGTTTATTGGTTCGAAGTTGCCGTTCGTGGATTAATTCAACGGTTTTTCATGCACATATTCAAAGAATCGAATTTAATGAAGGGCCGCAAGCGTTTCATGGAATTTAATTTTTATTTCTTCGAGACTGCGATTAAGGGGATCATGTTCCTCGTTTCCTTCGCATGATTGTAGATCACGAGGAAGTTGGTTTTAATTATTTAATGCTGCAAAGAGGACGGACCTCTATAAAAACCAATGTAATTCTCATTTACAAAGGTTGGAAAAACTTGCTGCTAGAAACTGGAATTGTATCTGTGGGAATACAAGGATCGATTTCTAATTTTTCAAGCGTCGCATTGATGAATTTGCTTTCTGTTTTCTGCATTTCTAATAGCATTCGTACTCCCGCATTGCTATTACATTTAAATTCTGCATCATCGGATTTAAATATCGCGGTCGGGGTACAATTCTGGAATGTGGGTTTGGAGGGATTTGCGGCATGTGATTGTGCGAGGATGAAGCTGATTTCTTATGTTACTTGCTTGTTGTTGCGTTTGTAGTTTCCTGCTTGTTGTTTTTCCGATCCCATCACTTCGGCTCGTGGCCATATTTCCCATTTCTTTCCGCAACCTTTTAAATCTCTTTCCAAGGAACCCTATCTTAAACCCAATTTTAGAATAGTAGAGGGAACCGGCCCACTCCGGAGATTGGTCCGGGAGCCATTTCTTGCTTCCGACCTTTCAATGTTGGCCGGGTCTAGGGCGCAATTGTAAAAATCCTTTCTGTGGCGATTCGTGACCAACGGTTTTTGGCACACCCGGTGGGACAGATCTAGTTTCGTCTCCAAGAATTCATAATCGGTGGGATACGCATAATTTTCCAAAGTGATAACCCCACCGGTGCCAACAGTTTTGGCACGTTTTAACACCCGGAGGTCTCAAGATTTGATGAGCTGTCTTGGCCTCACAGCGGAGATTTGTAAGTTCATCTGGCGACTTTGCTGAGTTGAAGATCTGTTCGTGGACGCCTATTGTTTTAAAAAAAAAAAAATTCAAAGAATGTTCATCTGGCGACTCTGACTTAATGGCGATGGCCGTGATTCCGCAGACCACTGCCACAAAGGCGAGGGTTTTTTCTAGATGGGATGATCCTGGCCCTCTGAATCTGCAAGTTCGGCATGAAATTCCCGAAGGAGCCCTGAAAAACCTGGAAAAATATGATGGTACCGAAGGGATGGCTCTGGAACATGTTGAAGATATTGCTATTTTGTCCATGATCCATGTCATAGAACACGAGGATGTCATGATCCGACTTCTGGTTCAGTCGTTGGAAGGAAGAGCGTTGCAGTAGTACAGACTGCTCAAATGTCAAAGCATCAGCTCATGGGATGATCTCGCGGGAGCACTGATCAAAATATTTGATGAAGATCCTTTCTACAGTTCTTTGGATCTCTACCAATTTTTCATGTACATCAAGAGAGCACCTCAAGAAAGCATCACGGACTTCAATGTCCGATTCTTGAGAAGCTGGCAGAGAATTCCAGAGAAGATCCGTCCATCACCCACCCAGGCCCACCTCTTTTATGTTCGAGCTCTGAACTCTGACATAGGTCTCTTTTTGCTGCAGTCAGGTGAACAACGGTTCCCACAAATATTTGAGGAAGCAGTGCGAGCAGAACAGCTATTGCTCTTATCAAGAAAATTACCATGGGGAGAAACTCCATTACCCTCTCTGGTGGTTGCTGTTCCTGTTTACCCTGCACATTCATGCCAGATCCCTTATACTGAGCAGAAACATGAGATGCAGTCATGTGGGATTCAAGGGAAAGATCTCGTCCAAAGTCAAGGATTGGAACATGCAAGCACTTTTCTAGCAATGAACAATATGGTTGCTTGCAGTTTTCATCAAGATATGGGCCAAGTAGAAGAACAAGTTCAAATTCCAGAACCTGAGGAGATCCCAGAATCCGAGTTCTCACTTGAAGAGCCCTATGATCACATCAAGGAGTTAGAGGAGCCTGTACTCAGCCCACAGCCAGTAAAGTCTGCAAAGTGGTGGTGTTGGTTCCAGCCACTACATCCGATGCACGAAGAACTCCTCCATGTGAGTACTAGTAAGAAGGATAATCTGCTGAATTGCATCCTATCGGCACCATGGAGAACTTCAGGAAGGAGCCAGCCTAATTTCAAGGACCGACTTAAGTATGATCAGATCTGGTCGGGACATTGCAGATTTATCGGATAACATTCTGAGATTGGATGTCTGGTGGCGACATGCCAATCATGTCGTGCATTATTGTATATAGTATTTTGAAAAAACAAAAAAAAATAGAAAAAGAAGAAGAAAAAAAAAAAAGAGGGGTATTGTTTTTATTTTTTCATCTCGGTTCTTGTTGCCTGCGAGCCGTAGATGCTTGTTTTTTCCTTTGTTTTTCTCCTCCCAACATTTTGGTGGATTTCTAGCACTTTCTTCTTTTCCCTTCCCTTTTTCTTTCCTTTCCCTTCTTCATCTTCCTTCTTTTACTTCTTTTTCTTCTGCATTAAAACAAAATGAGCCACGGCTGTTGTTTCTTTTTCCCTTTTCTGTTTTTCCCCATCCCTTCTTATCCCTTTCCTCTAAGTTTAGTTTTTTACGCATTTGCTAATAGTCTAGTTCATTTCATTTCACAGCTTTCCTAGTTCCATTCCCACTCCATAACTTCGTTCATTTTCATTTCATCATTCCATTGCAGTCACCGCTTGCGCAATCGCAGGAGCTCACTCCATCATCGCGTTCCATTAGTTGTTTCATAATCGCTTCTATGCAGGTTCTTCCAGTTCTAGTTTTCCGCAGCAGAAGAAGTTTGGCAGCAGTCCCCTGACATGTTTTGCAGCAGCTTGTTTACAGTTCCAATATGACTCTGTGCCCAATGGACTAAGGCCTGGATTCTTGCATACAGCGAGCTGTATACCCCGCGAGCCGCCAAGAATGTTGGCATTTTTGCCACATTGATTCTCATTGATGAATGCATTGATGTATTGTTGGGGATCTGACCTTTGATTGATGCAGCTTGGGCGAAAAAAGGAGAAAAAATTGAGCAAAAAATGGTTAAGTCTGAAAACTGCAGCGACGCGTTGACATGTTTCAGAATCGCGGTCAACGCAGTCAACGCAGGCAGGTTGGAGGAACCGTCGCGATATCGCGACGTGTTCCGAAATCGCGGGTCGGCGGGCAAAAAAACATTAAGTTGAAAACATGCAGCGATTCGCTGACATGTCAGCGAATCGCGACCCGGGCAGCTTCGAAGGCAAAAAGTGCAAACTTGCAGCGCGTCGCTGACATGTCAGCGAATCGCGACCGAAAATGGCGATTGATGCAACGACGGAAACATGTAGCGAAATCGCTACATGTTCCGATTTCGCGGGGCAGAGCGCAGGGGGGAGCAACGACGGAAACATGTAGCGAAATCGCTACATGTTCCGATTTCGCGGAGCAAGCTTGCGATGGCGAAGAGGAGGTCAGAGACGTAGCGAAATCGCTACATGTTCCATTTTCGTGGGTCTTCAGCAGTGAAGCGTACGGCGGAAAAACACGTCACGATTTCGCGACCCATCGCATTTTCGCGACCTGCGCAGTTTTCCCGCCAAGTGCAATATGAACGGCCGAAAGGGTTTTTTCGATTTTCGATGATTTAATGCTAACCCGAATTAAATATTTTGTGGATTTCCGAGGCGGTTAAAGTCGAAGAAGCGCCCAGGCTACCAAAATTAAAGGGTTTATTGGTTCGAAGTTGCCGTTCGTGGATTAATTCAACGGTTTTTCATGCACATATTCAAAGAATCGAATTTAATGAAGGGCCGCAAGCGTTTCATGGAATTTAATTTTTATTTCTTCAAGAGCTGCGATTAAGGGGATCATGTTCCTCGTTTCCTTCGCATGATTGTAGATCACGAGGAAGTTGGTTTTAATTATTTAATGCTGCAAAGAGGACGGACCTCTATAAAAACCAATGTAATTCTCATTTACAAAGGTTGGAAAAACTTGCTGCTAGAAACTGGAATTGTATCTGCGGGAATACAAGGATCGACTTCTAATTTTTCAAGCGTCGCATGGATGAATTTGCTTTCTATTTTCTACATTTCTAATAGCATTCGTACTCCTGCATTGCTATTACATTTAAATTCTGCATACTGGATTTAAATACTGCGGTCAGGGTACAATTCCTGGAATGTGGGTTTGGAGGGATTTGCGGCATGTGATTGTGCGAGGATGAAGCTGATTTCTTATGTTACTTTCTGTTGTTGCGTTTGTAGTTTCCTGCTGTTGTTTTTCTGATCCCATCACTTCGGCCTGTGGCCATATTTCCCATTTCTTTCCGCAACCTTTTAAATCTCTTTCCAGCAACCCTATCTTAAACCCAATTTTAGAATAGTAGAGGGAACCAGCCCACTTTGGAGATTGGTCTGGGAGCCATTTCTTGCTTCCAGCCTTTCAATGTTGGCCGGGTCTAGGGCGCAATTGTAAAAATCCTTTCCTGTGGCAGATTCGTGACCAACAATTTTTGGCACACCCGGTGGGACAGACTGTTTCTGTCTCCAAGAATTCATAATCGGTGGGATACGCATAATTTTCCAAAGTGATAACCCCATCGGTGCCAACAGTTTTGGCACGTTTTAACACCCGGAGGTCTCAAGATTTGATGAGCTGTCTTGGCCTCACAGCAGAGATTTGTAAGTTCATCTGGCGACTTTGCTGAGTTGAAGATCTGTTCGTGGACGCCTATTGTTTTAAAAAAAAAAAAAAAAAAATTCAAAGAATGTTCATCTGGCGACTCTGACTTAATGGCGATGGCCGTGATTCCGTGAGACCAACGCCACAAAGGCGAGGGTTTTTCTAGATGGGATGATCCCGGCCCTCTCGAATCCGCAAGTTCGGCATGAAATTCCCGAAGGTGCCCTGAAAAACCTGGCAAAATATGATGGTACCGAAGGGATGGCTCTGGCACATGTTGAAGATATTGCTATTTTGTCCATGATCCATGTCATAGAACACGAGGATGTCATGATCCGACTTCTGGTTCAGTCGTTGGAAGGAAGAGCGTTGTAGTGGTACAGACTGCTCAAATGTCAAAGCATCAGCTCATGGGATGATCTCGCGGGAGCACTGATCAAAAGATTTGATGAAGATCCTTTCTACAGTTCTTTGGATCTCTACCAATTTTTCATGTACATCAAGAGAGCACCTCAAGAAAGCATCACGGACTTCAATGTCCGATTCTTGAGAAGGCGCGGAGAATTCCGGAGAAGATCCGTCCATCACCCACCCAGGCCCGAGCTCTTTTATGTTCGAGCTCGAACTCTGACATAGGTCTCTTTTTGCTGCAGTCAGGTGAACAACGGTTCCCACAAATATTTGAGGAAGCAGTGCGAGCAGAACAGCTATTGCTATTGCTGTTGTTTTTCCGATCCCATCACTTCGGCCTGTGGCCATATTTCCCATTTCTTTCTGCAACCTTTTAAATCTCTTTCCAGCAACCCTATCTTAAACCCAATTTTAGAATAGTAGAGGGAACCAGCCCACTCTGGAGATTGGTCTGGGAGCCATTTCTTGCTTCCAGCATTTCAATGTTGGCCGGGTCTAGGGCGCAATTGTAAAAATCCTTTCCTGTGGCAGATTCGTGACCAACAAGAACTCAAGTGAAGGTTGATGTTAAGAAGGAGGCAGCTTTCAAGGCTACCAAGAAATCCAAGGGTAAAGAGCTTCAAGGTAGCGATGATTCTTCTAGTTATGAAGAGGCATATTACAGCAAGAAGGTCAAGTTCTCAAGAAAGCACAAAGGTATGAAATATGTCAAGTGTTTCAATTGTGGAAAGTTTGGTCATTATGCTACTAATTGTACTGCTACCAAGGATGAAAGTGATGAAGATAAACAGGATTATAAGAGCAAGGATTCTGAAAGGCACAGGCATCAAAGGAAGAATAAAGATGAGCAAAGCAATCAAGGAAAGAGGTACTGTCACAAATACAAGAAAATTTTCTACCTAGACAAGGCAAGTAAGTGTTCTAGTAGTGATAGTGAAAGTTCTTCAAGTGATTTTGGAAATGAGATGTTGTTCCTAACAGAAAAAGAAGAAGAAAAGAAACATAGATTTGTCCTTATGAAATGTTTTAGATGTGGAAATTTTTGACATATTGAGGATGATTGCACAAATGATGGATTCATTTCTAGTTATACTATGTATGAGGATGCTTCGAAAAATTATAAGGAAGATCTTTGTATGGCTTTAGAAAAGGGTAGCACCTCTAGTGATAAGAAATCTGAAAAAGTCATTAATGTTTCAAAAGGTAAACAAATAGAGGAAGTTATAGAGGATGGTGAAGTAGATCTTGAAGCTGAACTTGTTAGTGCTCTTAGTGCTTTGAAAAAGTAAAGAAAGAAGAATGCTAGAATCAATGATAAATTGGATGAATGTTGTATTGAGAGAGATGAGCTTATAGAAATTCTTGACTTCTCTATAGCTAAGACACAGAAACTTAAGGAAAAGTTAGAGTCTAAGGTTCTTGAGTGTAGAGAGTTGGAACAGAAAGTGGCTTCCTTGAAAGAGGAAACTAAAGAGTACAAGGAGAAGCTTTACAGGTTTGAAGATAGCACCAAAAAGGTAAAGTCAATCATCAAAGATCAAATAAGGACAACAGATAAAATAGGTCTTGGTTTTGGTAAGAAACACATGGAACAGGTTGGTGACTCTGTTGGGGGATCTAGCAAGAGATTCCGAAAGGAAGAGAGTTCTTTATTTTTTTTTTTTTGTGGAAAACATCCCAAAAGGGATGCCACTTTCGGGTAAGACCCAAGGAGGCAGGGGTATCCATTCCGCCAAAAACGCCCAGGACTCGGACCTGGCCTACCACCTTTGACATACTCAAGGAGCAAACAAACACACAAAACCAAATTAAAAAAAGAAATAAATAAAATAACAACAAAAATAATAAAATAAAATAAAAAACATACTCCTTGAGTGTGTCAAAACCAAAAGCACAACCAAACACGCACAATAAGATAAAAGAAACCACAACACAAACCACATAGAAAAACACAAGAACCACATAACAAAACACAAACAAGACAAAAACAACAGAACACTACAAAGACATAACCCAAAAAAACATGAAAAATAAACACAACCAAAACCTAAAAAATAAAAATAAAATAAAAATAAAAACAACCAACAACAGACAATAAACAAAAACAAAAAACATAGAAAACACTCACACATAAAAAAATGAAATAACACAAACAAAGAGAAACCCAAGAACAAGAACGAAAAAAACACAAGAACAATAACAATAAACATAAAAAAAAAACCAAAACAACAAAAACACAAGAACAACAAAAAACAACACAAAGAACACAAAAACAAAACAAAACAAAAGAACCCACCCACCTTAAAAAACTAAACAAAAAAACAAAGAAGACAAAAGAAAAAAAAATGAACAAAACAATGACCTATCTAGACCAGAAGACTATTAATGCAAGAATCAACAGAGGAAACAAAATAAAGAATAGAATGAGCTAGGGAACTAAAAAAACTGAATGAACCAAAGAGAAACAAAAAAAAAAACAAGAAGAAACTAGGTACCTTCAGAACTGGAGCCATCCAAAGAAATGATAGAAAGAAGAGCTTCCCTAATTTGAGAAGCCCACCATATAGGAGGGTGGCCATAACAAGTAAGATCACCTTTGTCCAAAGCCCAATTAGCTAAAGCATCAACACTCTTGTTTTGATCTCTCGACCACATGATTGTAATCAACTTTCAAAAATCCCATCCTGGATTAACTCGAATCTTCTCAATAATTCTTTTTATTCTCCAATCCACCTTATGATTCTTAGAAGGAGTCTTCAAGAGATTAATCATAAGTTGAGAGTCGACTCAACTAACACCTTTTCCCATCCAACCTTAGTAGCCTCCTCGAAGGCCTCTAAGGATACCATACCCCTCAAGCAAGGTTATTGGAAAGAATACCCAAATTCTCAAGCAAAAGTAAAAACCAGGGAGCCATCTGAAAGTCTACCAATTCCTCCCACACTGGCTTTTCCAGGGTTCCCTCTAGAGGCTCCATCAATATTGACTTTTCCAAAATCCTTAGGAGGAGGTTGCCAATTTCTAGTCCTATCCATCTTACTAATACTCACATTCCCTTTAAGTTGGTTGCCCTTAGAAGGTTTAATCTTCAATCTTTGCATCACTTGATCCCATATTTGGTGGGAGTTTTGGGGGTGATTAAGGAGATGATGGACTGATTCAACTAAGTTGGCTATGGTCTTTTGCCAAATATAGTGAATATCCTTCCTATCTTGATTAAAAATTCGGTTGTTCCTTTCATTCCAAATATTCCAAAGAAGAATGGTAGAACCCATCCAAACTAACTTGCCTAATAAAATGATCAACACCCTCTTGATTAGGCCAATCCCTCCAAAGTTGTTCAAAAGTGAAAAAATTGGACCACTGTAAGCCAAGTAAAGTTGCCATTCTCCTCCATAGCTCAGAGGCTAAAGTACACTCAATAAAAATATGGTTGATATTTTCTACATTCTCTTCACACATTTCACATCTAAAAGGGCCATGAAAACCACGCTTCATAAGTTGCTCACCAGTAAGCACCCTACGATGCAATAAAAGCCAATTAAAGAACCTCACCTTAGGCCAGAGCTTTTGAGCCCACAATTGAGAAAATATGTCAAAAGAATGGTTGGGATTATTATGGCATAAGGTCAAATAACCTTGAGCAACTGAATACTCACCCTTAGTAGTGTTGTTCCATCCAAAACAATCTTTTTCATGGGACCAAGAGAGGGATCTCATATGAAGGATGCCTTGGATATCTTGTCTTTGCCTTTCTCGGATTTGAATAGGCCAGTCCTCAATAGGGATCCAATATCTACCAACCTTTGAATTACCAATATGGTACCGATAGTAATTAGCCACCTTTATCCAATTAGCTCGGTGAAGCTCCTCCATCCAAGGCCTCCAATCGAGAAACTGAGTTATCAAAGGCTTGTGACCATCCCAAGAATCTATCCAAAAATTTGCATGTTGACCATTATGAATGATCCAAAATAATTTTTTCTTTATCAAATCCTCACCAGTATTAAGAACTCGCTAAAATGGGAGAACCTTTGGTAGGAAGTTGATAGCGAACAAGGTCTTCAGGACTTTTGTTCTCAACATATTTAGCACGGAGATTATTGGCCCAAAGAGCATTGGGGTTATGCAACATCCTCCAATATAATTTAGCAGCTAAAGCTTTGTTGTTATTAATTGAAGACCGGAATCCTAACCCCCCTTCACTCTTAGGAAGACATAAAGTATCCCATTTCACCAAGGCCCATTTTCTTTTCTCCTTAGTACCACTCCAAAGGAAACGATGACTCATTTGATCCAATTCTCGAAGAACAGCCTTTGGGATATTCAAAATGGAAGAAACATAAATAGGAATAGCTTGAAGGACTAATTTTACCAAGGTGATTCTACCCCCGTAAGAAAGCCACTTGTTGGTCCACTTTCCAATTTTCTTCTTGACTTTGTCCAACAACCAATTCCAATATTTATTTTTCTGCCTTTGAATATTTATGGGAATACCTAAATAAGTGATTGGAAGAGAGGTCTTCTTATATCTTAATTTATCCAAGACCATGGCTTCCTGTCTAGCAGAGCAGTGAAAGAAAATAACTTTAGATTTGTCTTCATTGATCAACTGCCCAGTAGCCTTAGAAAAATAGCTAATGATTTGCTTAAAATTAGAAGCTTCCTTAACTGTAGCTTTACCTAAAAGGGTAGAGTCATCCACAAATTGAAGATGAGAGATAGGTCTAGCTCCATGAGCAATGGTAACTCCCTCAAGGGTTTTGTTTTCCCTCTTTTTGGTTATAGTCCTACCCAAGCATCAAGCAAGAATGATGAATAAATAAGGGGATAGCGGGTCACCTTGCCTAATACCTCTGGAAGCCGGGAAAGACCGAGAAGGCCTGCCATTGATAAGAACTAAGTAGGAAACTCGAAGAGATACATCCCATAATCCAATCCATCCAATCCTTAGAGAAACCAAATTGCCTCAAAACTTTGATAAGGAAGTGCCAATCCACTCGTCATAAGCTTTGGATAAGTCTAACCGAATGAACATAGAAGGAGAATTTTGCATATCCATGGAATGGATGGCTTCCTGAGCAAGAACTATCTCATCTACTATTTGACGTCCTTCCACATATCCCCCTTGCTCTGGGGAAATAATCTTATGTAAAAGAGGCTTCAACCTTTCTGCCATGATTTTAGTAATAATTTTGAGAAGAACATTACATAAAGCAATAGGTCTAAAAGCTGAGATATGATCAACCTCTTGAGCTTTTGGAACAAGAGTAATATAAGTTTTATTGATAACCTTCAAAATTTCTTTGGATTTCCTTGCTTCTTCCACCACCTCTAATAAATCAACATGAAGGATATCCCAGAACTCTTGGTAGAACTCAATAGGAAAACCATCCAGACCTGGGGTTTTCCCTTTTTGCATTTTAAAAACTACTTGTTGAAGCTCATTGATAGTAACAGGAGCAGTCAAAATAGAGTTCTCCTCGAAGTGATAAGAGAAGGGATTGCTTGAAGAACATTTTGTTGAGAAGCTGAGTCAAGAGGAGTAGCAAGCAAAAATATTGGAAAAGTAATCAACAACAATAGAGTTCATGCCATCCCAAGTATAAACAACATCTCCGGAATCTGATTTTAAGGAAGAAATAAAGTTGTGAGATCTTCGAGCTAGAAGAGATTTGTGGAAGAAATTTGTGTTTCGATCTCCTTCTTTGAGCCATTGAATTCTAGATTTTTGCTTCCATAAGATTTCTTCTCTTTTTTCCCATTCCTCTAACTGAGTTGTGAGTTTAATTTCATTCGCACTTCTCTTCTCTATGAGGCCATCTAAACGGATTTTCTTATTCAAATTTTCAAGATGAGCAATAACTTCATGTTTTTTTTTATGAACATCCCCAAACTCTTTCCAGTTCCAAGTCTTGATTTTGGATTTAATGTATTGCAATATTTTGGCAAAATAGAACATCTTAGTCCCATGCCTAGGTTTACCTTCCTTCCACCATTGTTGCACACGAGGTCTGAAGGAAATGTCTCTAAGCCACATTAATTGAAAACAAAAAGGAGAGAAACTCACATTGGTTTTCCACATTTCCACCATGACCGGCCAATGATCCGAACCAACATTATTAAGAGTCTTCACTTTAGGAATGTGACCATGGATTAAGAAATTTTCAGAGAGCAAAAACCTATCCAATCTCTCCATTATACAAGCTAAGCCTTGCCTTCTGTTAGACCAAGTCATAAGGCCATTATCTGGTTGGATATCCACAAGATGGAGGTTTGCAATATATTCGCTCATGAGGTCAGTACTTTTGTCCAAATTTCTATTTCCCCCCATTTTCTCATCTAGAGAGAGGATGGTATTGAAATCTCCTCCGATCAAGATCCAAGCTTTAGGAAAATGAGAGATAATATGAGTAATATCCTTCCACTGTCTTCTTTTTTCCTCCAAAGAAGTCGGGGCATAAACAGTAATGCAGAGCATAATCTAGTTGGAATGTCTACTTTGAATAGCTATAGCCAACAAACCCCAACTCGCCAACCATATGGTGAATAACTACCTCTTTTGGGTCCCAAAGACAAGCAATGCCACCCGAAGTCCCTTGGGAACTGAGGGAAACCACTTTTCCAGCTGGCCAAATTTTACGGGCAATTAAGTCCATATCCTCCATTGACATTTTTGTTTCTTGAAGGAAAACAAGATGTGGATGATTTATCCGAATCATTCTTCTAATTTCATTTTGTTTTGAAAGACTCCCTTTGAGTCCTCTAATATTCCAAGTGATGATCTTCATTAATACCAGGGCTAAAAATGTTGGGAAGGGCATTAATCTTACCTTCCTCTACAAGCTTTTCACCTTCTTTTACCATATGATATTGATTGGTCTTGCGACCTACTTTTTGATTAGAATCCATCTTCAATTTTTTTTTCCCTGTTTCTTGACTTATTCCAATTGAATCTGAGATGGCTTCTAACCTTGAAGAATGCTCATACATAGCCAAAATTTTACTAGATGGTTCAATGGAGTCTATATTGGGACCTGCATTATTTGAAGTTTTGACATTTGAAATATTGTTTTTCTTGTGTAAATTTTCTCCTTTTTTTTCTCGTTGAAAACCTTTGATTTGTTGGTTTGTCTCTCGAGTTCTTTCCTTCATATTTAAATTGTGTTTCTAAGATTTTAGTTTCCATTATTTCCTCTTCCTCACTTGGGACATCATTTGTGGAAAGGATTTCAAACATATTAGCAAATGACTTTGATTGATCCTTCATTACTCGGTTTTTTCTTAGTGTTCTTCTTCTTAGGTATTTGGAAACCTACCGAGTTTATATCTTCTTTCTTTTGATCAGGAATTTTATTTGGGCAAGCACTGGCCAAATGACCATATTCATGGCAAATTCTACAATGAAAAGGAATGTTCTCATAGTCCACTACTTGCTCCCAAGTGTCTTCCCCAAATTGTAATGTGATATTTTTAGGTAGGGGTTTGTCAAAATCCATTAAAACACAAATTCGAGCATAAATAATATGTTCAAAATTTTGAGTACAATCAGCAGTCATCATAAAAGTTCCTAAAGAGTTTCCAATTGAAGAAAAAATAGTAGGATTCCAAAATTCAATAGGGAGGCCAAAGAGTCTAACCCACACGGGAGCTATAGAAGGCATCTCTTCTTCGACTTTAAATTTAGTATGCCAGGGCTTCATGAAAAGCCCCGCCCTTCCAAAAAACCAAGGACCCCCTTGAAAAGTTTTCTCTCTATCTTCATTATTAGCAAATAAAACAAGAAAATAACCATTTGGATAAATAGAGATTTGTAACTCACCTTTAGTTTTCCATATTTTTGCAGCCCACACTTTGAAAGCAGATAGACTCGGACGAAAACCCACGAACCGACAAATTAGTCCTCTTTTTTCCAAATCTTCAATGCCAATCTGAATGTTACCCATATCAAGCTTAACAATAGGAGTTCCATCACCGCTTTAAGACATCCCGACTCCATTTTCCTCGGGATCAATCTTAGGCATTCTTAGAGGTTTATGAGAAGCCCTAGTATTGATATTAGCATTGGGCTGAGGCTGTCCACCATGAAGGGCATCCCTAAAATTCATTTTTGGGACTGAGTCTTCAAAATTCTTACCCTTGACAGGGGTTTTCATAGTAGAATTATTTTGTGGGTGCACCTTAGCACCAGATTCACTTGAGATATGAGCCATTTTTTGATCAACTACTTGAAACTTATTTCGTGGTCTCTTTAATCCTTGCCCTAGACGCCGTGGAAAGGTATGGTTTTCACTTTTCTTTTGTGCAACAAATTGGAAGCCGTTGTCACTCAAGTTCACAGTATGATCTATTGAAAGACAAATTTCTAACCCATCTTGTATCCCCTGCAACATTTCTTGCTAAAATATTGAGCATAAACCACAAAAATATTGGCCGCTAGGGCCCGAAGGCCCTAAAAACCAACCTCTGGAGCTGCTTGCACTCAACCCGGATGAAACCCTCGCATAGCCGCTTGCCAAATATATCGTTCACACATAGGGATGCGCTAGGATCTGTGTTGCTCCAAATGATATGAAAATTGGTGGAGATGTTCTAGGGTTTTTCAGGCATCTACCCTCAAAATTTTAGCTCAATCCGAGTTCGGATGAGTGAGATATGGCCGAAACGAGTTCGGTAGTTTGGGTAGTCCTGCGAAAAATGTCTCTACCATTCAGCTTCGAAATTTTTCCTACATATCATCCAATTGAAATTTAATTTTAAAATTTCAAAATGAAGAGAGTTCTAATGAGGAAAGTACTTCAGAAAAAGAGTCCTTGAGTGATAGATGCACAAAATCAGAAAACAAGAATAAGAAAAAGGAGAGAAAGTTTACAGGACCTAAGAGGTCAAATTAAGGAAATTTTAATGGCAGATGTTTTTCTTGTCACAAGTTTTGTCACATGGCTTCACATTGCATGACTGAAGTGAGGAAGGTAAATGATAGATTCAGAGGTGGTAATTTATTTCAAGGTTATTGCTACTCTTGTAAATATTTTGGGCACAAGGTTGTTTATTGCAAGGCTAATAAAAGGAACAGGGTTGGTCAAAACAGATGGAGTCAAAGATCAGGTATGCCTCAAAGAAATAACATTGTTAGTTATTATAAGTGCAACAATGAAGGTCACATAGCTAGACTGTGTAGAGCTGAAATTCTAAGGTACAGGAACAGGAACATGGGTATGAACAGGCACAAGAATCAAGACATGGATAAGAACAGGAATGATAACAAGAACAACAACGAGTGACATGAACAGAACAGGAATATGGACAAGGAGAACAAGAGAAGACATGGTAAGGCAACTATAAACACTGATGAAGATCAGTGCCTAATGGGAGTTTTACTCCCACCCTGAAATTAATCACCTCAACAGGAGGTGGGGGAGGGACTAAACTTAGTCCCAAGCCCCAAAGGTGACCCTTTTCCGTTGATGAAAAAGGGGGAGAGATCTGAGTAAGGGGGAGAGCCTCAAGTCAGGGGGAGCTGATTTCTATACAACAGTTTTGAGTTTCAGTGTTTTTGAGAAGCATGGTTTACCATCAATGACAAAGGGGGAGATTGTTGACAATTTTGGGTTTGAGATCCTAGCTTCTTGTCTATGAGTTTTCATTGATGTCAAAAGGAACTGGCATTAATGTCAAGAGGATTTATTGGCTTCAAAGGTTGAAGATTCCAAAGAATATTTTCTAGAATATTCTGGAGAGATTCCATGTGGCAGATGAAAATGTTTTTATCAAAACCATGGCAGGTTTAAGGGTTTTTATTAAAACCAGGTGGATGCATTAAGGGTTTTTCTCAAAACCACTCTCAGCTTAATGCAAAGGCTGGAGACACTTATTAATTAAATAACTTAATTAATAAAACCTTTTTAAGGTTTTTTTAATTAATTATTTATTTGATTTAATGATTAAATTATTTTAATTATTTAATGGGTTCTCCACCTAAGGTCTAAGGTCTAAAAGACCTTTGATTATTTTTTAAATAATCAAAAGGGTTTCATAAACCCTAAAGTTGTTTCGAAGGCGCAAAAATAATATTAATTCAAAAATTTTGAATTATCCTCCCGTCGACGTCATGCATAGCATGGAAGTTTGGCTATATAAGCCATAACCTATAGTCCAAAGCAATGGTGTAAAAGAAATTCGAATTGCGCAAAAGTTGGGAAGTAAAAGCTACGACTATCATTTTTTTGCCACGTTTATCCGTCGCCAAAGGGTTAAGGAGAAGGAGACTCTTGCTAGCCTTCAAGCTAGTGTCGTTGGCCTAGTGGCAATGACTATTCTGCGAAGGCACTTGAAGGGAGGTCAAGAGTTTGACTCCCGTCGTGGAGTGTGTGAAGAGTTTTTGTGCTCCGATTTTTTCGGAGGCACTGTTGACCCGCGATTTTTGGAAGCATTTTTTGTTAAGGTTTTTTAAATAAAATCTGCATTTTGTTAAAGAAGAAGTGGTTGGGCATATTTATTTAAAATTATTTTTAAGGTTAAATGCTTCTTTGGAGATATAAGGTTGATAGTGTGTGGTTGAGATTTTTGGCTTGATTGTTGAGTGAGATTTGCTTAGAAGCTATTATTCCTTGAGCATGGTTTAATTAATTTGGAGAAATAAGGTGTAAAAGAATATATTGTTTGTATGCTTTATATTTCTTGGTAGTTGACTTCTAAGGATTGGAGTCATAAGGTGTTTTATGGAATAAATATTTTTGTGGTTACTTTTATGATCTAACCCTAACTTGGTGGCAAAGTTAAGGGTGGTGTTGGTAACAGGTTGAAGAACTATTCTCTTCTTCCTCAAACAAAGGTATGGGCAACTTCTTCCATGTATATTGTTGATGGTGTATTTTTTGAAATTGAGTTTGGAGTGAAAAGGTTGTCTACTAGGTATTCTTGTTGGTGTAAATCCCATTTTCTAGATATTGAAGATTGTTTATGCATTAAAATCATTGATGAGTTTTTTGGGTGAATGCATAATTCTGGTTGAGGAAGAGGAAGAATTTTTGCACTAGGGTTTATGTTAGTAAGTCTTGCTACTTGCATTGAGTTGGTGAAACCCTTAGTTGACTGTTTTGAGATTGATGGTTGAGTTTCTTCCATAGAGGTTGTTTTGATCAAGTTAATTCTTTACTTGATACATGATTTGGTCCACTCCATTGAGATTGATTTGAGCAAGTTATTATTTGCATTGGTGATTTATGTTGGTGGATTTTTTGTTCAAATACCTTTGGAGGGAAAAGGATGTCTACTAGTTTTCTTTTCATGTAGTGATTGGTTGAATGCTTCAAGGTTAATGTTGAGTTGAATGATGTTGGTTAAACCTTATCTATAAGCATTGTTGTTAAAGCCCTAATTGGTTGAGAAAAGATATTGGTTGTGGAAAGAACATGAGTATCATTGTTATATGAGATATTGCATGGTTGTCAATTATTGGGTTGTGTTTCATGTTCTTAAAAAAAGCATACTACATCTATATTATTATTTTGAGATTGAGATTGAGTTGAGATTGAGATTGGGAGTTAAGTATAGAACATATTGAGTCTCTAACAATTCTCTTTATGTTTCTATGATATTTTAGATTGAGATTGGGAGTTAAGTATATAAAATATTGAGTCTCTAACAATTCTCTTTATTCTTCTATGAGGTTGATGAATCACATTGGGTCTCTAAAAATTCTCTTTGTGGGTTCATGCTAAGCAAGATTTTCTTGATGAACTTGTGAGCTGATTTGGATAGGTTCTAGTGAGGACTTGTGAGCTGATTTGGACAGGTTCTAGTGAGGATTTGTGAACTGATTTGGACAGGTTCTAGTGAGGACTTATTAGCTGATTTGGATAGGTTCTAATGAGGACTTGTGAGATGATTTGGACAAGTTGTAGGGAGGACTTGTGAGTTGATTTGGACAAGTCCTAGCAGAGGACTTGAGGACAGAGTTGAAGTGGTTCTTTGAGAAGAACCTGAGGACAGTTTGACAAGTCTTTGAGAAGGCTTGTGTGTAGCAAAGATTAATTTGTTCAAGCTTTATGAGTTGAGCTTGGGACGGATCTGACAGAGTGAGGAAGACTTGTGCTGGACCGACTGACTATGTTTAGTACAGGTTGATGAGTTGCTATGGAGGTTATCAGTGAGGACAAAGGTCTCTTGAGGCTGAGCATTGAGGACAAGATGTCTTATATGGAAAGTAGTTCCATGTGCTAGCAGAATAAGAGGCAGGTGATCTTTTGAAGTATCATTTCCAGAGCTAAGGGGAAGGATTCTCCTTTGGGCAGGAGGCTCATAAATTCATGCTGAGGGGAAGGATTCTCCTTTGGGAAAGAGACTCATAAATTCATTAGGAGGGGAAGGATTATCCTTTGGGCGGGAGGCTCATAAATTCATGAGGAGGGGAAGGATTCTTCTTTGGGCAGAGGCTCATAAATACTTGAGTAGGGGAAGGTTTCTCCTTTGGGCTAAAGCTCATAAACATTGTAATTGGGAAGGATTCCCAAAGAACTTTGAGAAAGCTTTTTAGAGAAAAGTTTTGTGGATGTAGCCCATGTTGGGTGAACCACATTAAAATTGGTGTCTCATTGTGTTTTGCTTTATGCATTGCTTTGCGAAGTTGAAGTTAAATAGAGAAAGTAAAAAGAGATCTTATACTGTTCACATTCCCCTCTCAGTATAATCTTGTGTTCTTCATAAAAATTTCTCAAGACTAATATAAGTAAAATGTATAGTAAAATAGTCTTCAACAATGGTTATCCGATTCCTCTCTAGTTTTCTTGCATCTTCATGATGTGAAAGTGTATCGCTCCAAATTTTTCGCATTCCCCTTCCGGGCGCGGATCCAATAGCCTGAAGGTAGGGATGCGAAAAATTTGGAGCGATACATTTTGGTGAACCCGACGTGAATGCATCATAACCTTTTGAAAACAAAAACAAAAAAATATATATGTGTGCAAAAAAAAAAAAATATAACAAAATCATCATTTCAAGTTTGTATGTTTTTAGATTCAATTCTAAATAGTAGATGCTAAATATTACTTTTAGAAGTACTAAAGAAACCATGAGTTTTTACTCAAATCAATATGAGCCCATTAGTAATGTTGGAAGAATTCATCCAAATACATTTGTTGATTATGACCAACCTCATCCCTATTCAACACCACCTCTATCACACTCTTCTTATTTTTCATCCATAACCCAAAAAAACAATCCCTTTGCCAATCCTCTTCATAATGATATTATCTATTCTCCCATATATCCATATTATGTCTATCAACCCACATATAATCCTCCACCACCTTTTCAATACTCTTCTTTCAATACAACACATCCATTTCAACAAGAAAATACTTATTCTTCCAATTCTACCATTCACTCACCTCCTACATCGCAATCTTCCTATCATAATTCTACCCAAAATGAAGAAAGTAGAGGTGAGAAACCATTAGGTCCTTTTATGACGAAATTCCTAAGGCATTTATCAAAAACCTCTCAAAAACCTTCATCACGTAAATTTACTAGGCTTAATCAACCAATGGATATAATTCTCAAGTATTTACTTGACACAAATATTATTGAACTTCCTTCCATAAGACAACCTGATACCACATCAGATTGGTTTAAACTTGAGCTACATTGTGAATATCATAGAGTAGATGGACATATGACACAAAATTGTAAAGATTTAAGATGTGCAATTCAAGATTTGATTGATAAGGATATTTTTAATATAAAGGAATTACAATCTACAACTGATTATAAATCTCCAGTAAACTATCAAACTCCTACACAACAAATACCAATAATCAATCAAGACATGGGGATCTCCCAAGAACCCCTACTTAATTATCAACAACTAGAAACCAATCAAATATTTCATGTTAATGTGTCCCATCATGATGATATTATTAATATTGTAACAAAAACTACAAATAAGCAACCTCAAATTCAATCAACCCAATCTGATATTCAAGATATGGATTCCTCATGTGACCAGCCTTCAAAACTATCTTTGAATATATATAATGATCCAAAATGGAATGTAAGCATAGAAATATCATATTTAGAATCAAAATCTCAATTTGAAATCCACTTTGATAACCAAAAACAAGTGATTAATCCTCAAGCAAAGATATCCCTTTTAGAAGTATTACAAATTTATCACAAGGAAATTTTGTTCAAAATACCTAGCCAACAATTTGTTCCTCATCATATCTTCTCTAAGAATATAATTAATGGTGTAAACCCTCTTGAGGTTAACCATATTTCATTCTATGATGAGGAGATTCCTTCCTCTACTCCACAAGAAGACTACTATCTTTACATTACAGGATCTAGTAAAGAAACACTTGTTAAAACTATCATGACAGATAATGACTCCTCTCTTAATTTATGCACTTATCAATTATTCCAAAAACTCAAAATAAAGGAAGAAGATATTTATAAATCAAATGTTATTATAAAATCTTTTAACAATGAAATTCAAGAAGCTCAAGGTACTATAATTTTTTCCCTCAATATTGGATCCAAGATCCTGGATACTTTATTCTATGTAGGATATTGTCCTTCACCTTACAAACTACTTCTCCAGAGTCCTTGGATTCATACGATGAGGGTTGTCCCTTCCACTCTTCACCAATGTTTGAAGTTTGAACTTACAAATAAAATTGTTACCATACATAATGATCCAACACCATTTGAAGAATATTTAACGATTGAAACATCAAGTTCTATATATTATTTATTATCACAATTCTCTTCAATCCATCACTTTTTTTTATCCATATATGATCATCTTTGTTTACCAAATAACATCCATGCATATCTTTCACATATACTTTCTCTATCTTATCAATATTTGGAATATAGTGATAAGAATGAAGAACTTTCTTATCCTTCTTACATTTTATTTTGTAACATGATCAATTTTACACATATAAAAGTCAAATCTTTTTCTACATTATTCTACATTATAACAAAGCTTTTGTTATCACTACCTTTTATTTATCATCTTTTGTCCTTACCTTCACCTCAACCAAATTATCCTTCAAAACCTCCTTTGATTTTGAAGCAACCTTAGACATGTTATACTCAAATAACCTTGTATAGTGTATATAGATCATCTTGTATATACCACCAATTTCAATTCATAAATTAAAATCAAAATACAAAAAAATCAAAATCCTCAAAATAAAAAAAAATACTAATGCAACTAAGGACCTTAAAGGTAAATTCGAGCCCAACTGGCTCGGACCATACATCATTACTGCTAAATTTGAATCAGGAGCATATAAATTATCTACCTTAGATGGTAAAGAACTTAAAGAATCCATGAATATTTTACATCTCAAACGTTATTATGCATGAATTTGGTCATTTCATCCATGTATATATTTGTTCAAAATCATTATCTTGTATTTCCTTCAATTTATTCAAAAACCTCAAAAACATTCATAAAATCTTCAAAAATCTTCAAAAATATTTATTGCATTTCTTTAAAGCACTTGTAAAGTTCCTTTTTCTTCAAAACAAAAAACAACATAAAAATCCAAAAACAGCTATATGCTTGACTCTTTCGAAACAAAAACAATATACAGAATAAAGAGAGAGTCAACATTCGCAAAACTTTCTCAAAATCATTATTTTCTTACAATTATTACAATTCTATGTTTCAACTTATTTTGGATAAAACTAGCATTTATTTGGCATCCCTCACTTGCACACTCACACAATAAATATATTTATTTTATCTGGCATGATTACTAATCTCTCTTATATCAAAGTTCACAAAATTCAATTAAATAAAGTTTGAGCATAGAGAATTGATCTTGGTATTTACTTAAACCAAGCACATCTTTTCACAATGAAATGATTATATTTGTAATTTCCATGTTTTGCTACATAGTAGAACTGATTTCTTGAGTGAAAAGTTTCCCTTGCTATCCTATCATGCACATGGTCTAGAATATTTGAGAATTGGCAAAAGGACAAGCTCACCCCTACCCAGAATAAAAATCCCTTGCTCTACAACTAATCTGAGCAAGTATCCCTAGAAAAAAAGAAAAAGAAAAGACAAATTCAAGAAAAAGAGAAAAGAAAAATGTTATGTCAGCAATGTTCCAAGCATTATCAAGCAAAAGAAATACAAAAATAAAAATAAGCAAAGTTCAAAAGAAAGCAAGAAAAGCAATAAAATCCCTTTCCCTACCCTTTGAAAAGAAAAGAAGGGTGAATGAGCTTGAATCCTTGGAATTCTCAATTATTCGAAAACTGTGAGGTAAGCCCCATAACAGGTGGTTTGTGCCCAACCTGCTTGGCCTTGGGTAACTCCTAGCATGGCGATATGTCCGTCACATTAGCGACCTTCTTTTGTACAAACCTATATCTGCTTATGGATTAGCTAGCTCTTGATAATCCGATCTACATAGTAGCCTAGTATGGTTATATGCATCTACATCATGGTTAATGAACACTTATTTGGTTTCTTCAAATCACTTGTATCATAGTATCTTGCTCAAAACTGGTAAATGAACAATGCAATTGCACACACATTTGTATTTGAGATATTTTGTCTATCATTATGATAAATCAAGATTGGAAATGAATTCACTTATGCACATGGGATTCCTTATAAATTTAACTTTTGTCTTCAAAAATACTTTGAAATATTATTTTTGCAAACTTGTTTGGAATAACCAAGTACAATTATTTACCACAAAGATAACTATATAATAGAAGAAATCAAAAATTTCAATCAAAACATATCACATATATCTTATCGACTTTCGCGACGATGACATAATTCCAAAAACCAAAATGGGAATTTTATGCTTAGCGCAAGTTCTCATTTTCATCTTTTCTGTTCATCAAAAATCAATCATGCAATAAAACTATCCTTTCTTTGATCTTCGCGATGATGGTATAAGTCTATACCTACATATTCTATGCCTAGCGCAAATCATTGTAACAATTTTTTTTCCCAATTTATCAAAGATCATACAAAACATATGACTTCATTTTACACCAATTATGCTTTTTAAAAAGCAAACACATTTTGATCATTTCATGTCATCATGTCAACCTTTGCATTTTGCAATGATGGTATAATTCTTAAGGAATTATTCAACAATTTTTATCACACTTAGGAATTTATGCCTAGCAAAAATCATTTCACAATATTTCATGCATAATATTTTTATGGAAATCTAAAATCAAACCATCATCATCATCATTTGCATCATCACAAAAAAGTCTTAAGACAGTCTCTTAAGCACTCTTTTCTTTTAACAATATTTCTATCCTGGGACTAGCTTGACGACCGAGTGAGCAGCGACTCCATGAAATGGTCTATAATAGCGACAATGTCCTTTGAAATTATTGTTAGAAATCTCTTTTTATTTTTATCACATTTCATTACAACCAATCAATTTGTTACATCAGATTATTTCATTTAAAATATTTAAAGCATGACATCCAAAATATAATATTTTTCAAAACGACATAATTACATGAATCATCAATAAAATCATTACATCAATAAACTCAATCAATCAATCAAACATAAAAAGCATCATAAGCATCACATAAGACAAGTCATATGATCAAAAATATCTCATCTATATATATCAACAGAATATATACATCATCAAAATTGGATTGGTATGCCATAATCTGTACCTCGGCATACTCAATCCTCTATCCATACAAGTGTAATACAATATCAGTGGCAGTATCCCGCCCTCTAGCCTTGAGAGCCTCTAGAGCTCTCGGACTCATCTCCTCCCCTGCCATGCAGAGGGCGAGGTGGTCCCATCGTAGTGTGTGGTACTGTGAGTCCTCGTTGTTGACCAGGATGAGCTCCTTATCGACCCTATCCTGATAGGATCTGCTATGGTAGGTGGCACCTGTACCCTCTGGCCCTCTGGCACCGCCTGGTAGTATAGCGCCTGATAGAATGCGATCTGAGAAATTGACCGTAGCAGCTCCTGAGTGCTTACCCCTCCGCCTCGTGCCCTGAGACGAGCATTCTCGTCTCGTAGCTGCGACACCTCAACCTGGTGCTGTGCAGCTGCATTCTGTAACGTCTGCACCTGAGCTCGCAGATGATCTCTCTCTGCCCGGAGAGTAGCCATCTTGCTACTCTCTCCAATGTCCATGCCCTTGCCCTTATCAGGCGATGGTGGCCTCTGTGGAGATGGGGGTCTCACCTCCCTCCTCTCCCTCTCCCTCTACCACGGCCTCTCCTGTGCCTGTGGCCTCCTTCGCTCTCCTCTACCATGACCTCGGGCTGCCTCTACCACCGCCTGGCACCGCCTACCTATCTGACGCACAACTGCGTGGATCGGTCCCTATGCCTTCGTCATCCGAGGAGGGCGGATGCCTGCGTACCAAGCATCGTAGCCATCGGCTACCCTTGCGTCATCCCCATCCACTGGCTGAATGGGGGCATCGTCCGTGTCCTGACTCTAGAATCGCTGCATATCTGGAGCCCCGCTAACTGTGGTGTTATCCCGGACGGTCCGAGAAAACTCATAATCCCTGAGAGATGGGATCCCCTGCTGTAGACCGAACTATCGCAAAACCTGGTCATAGTGGTGGAGATCCACCTCTCCCCTCTCCATCCGTAGCCAGTAGACTCGCCTAATGCGAGCCAGATCCTGTGCGTCCTCTGCCCACCCTGGATGCTGCCTCCACGGCCTCCAGGTGATCTGGTCTGGGACCAAGTCATCCAGTAGTCTCCGGGACACCGACAGGTCGATCCGTCGCTATGCCCCTCTTCGGAGCCACCAGTAGAAGACTCGGGCCTCTCCCCGTCAACCCCTGTCAGTGGAAGCCCTACCGGCCTCCGCACCGCAATGTGCTCCCAGCACCAAACCTGTAGGAGCGATGTCATGACCAAACATCGTCCGCCTTTGTACATGACCCCGTAAAGGATCCTGTACAGCCCGCATAGAACAAAGCTGCCCCAAGAAAATATGTAGCCATGGTCGTGCATATCGCAGATCACATCTGCCAGCATCCATGGTACCTTGCATCCGCTCTGGTGGCACAGCAGAAGTCCACCAACCACCCTAGCCAAAACTCGTGTCAGTGTAGATGCCCCAGGCATCTGGCGTAGTGCCTCGATGTTAACTCTGTCCTTCTCCAGGGTGAAGCTCGGGTCACCGCAGAGTCATCCCATCGTGTGGCCCTGATTTGCCGCAGGTGTGATCATCCTCCCTTGTATGGGGATTCTAAGAATCCTCCATACATCCTCTAGTGTGGGAGTCATCTACCCTGTTGGTAACTGAAAGCATGAAGAGCCCGGGTACCACCTCTTTGCTAGGGCCGTCAATAGCCCCATGTCTGTCGAAACTTTTGGCATCTCTGCCACATGTAGTAAGCTGGCCTGTGCCAGCTGATCTTGCTCTGCCTGTGTCAGAGCGGCCAAGTCATCTCTCAATCCTCCATATTTCCACTCTCTGCTCTTTATTAATCCTCTCTGCAAGCATAAATAATCAAAACAACAAACAATCATTAATAACAATTGTAGCAATCAATAATGCAACTTAAAGATCAAATTTTTGCAATTGATGATATCGCCCACTATTGGCCGATATCGTCTAAAATTTGAGCAAAATCGTCTCCGATTTCGCGTGTCGAAATCGTCTCTAATTTGACGAAATCGTCCCTTTTTCGTCGATTTCGCCCTTAGGCGAAATTGACGAACTTGAGACGATTTCGTCCAACTAGGGACAATTTCGTCCGGACGACATCGATGGCCAAAAACGGCCGTGATGCTCAAAATTCATCCTAAAATTCATTTACAAAGCATGTAAATTCAAATTAAATCAATCTAAACTAAGTTTAAACCCTTACCCGTAGACCACGACGGACCTCTGCAGATCTGTGCGCTGTCTCTACCATTTTGCTCCAGAGCTCTAAAAACAGTAAAATGAACAGTAACAATGAATTAGGGTTTTACCCTATTTTTCTTAATTTTATTCAAAATAATTCACAAATAATTTTTTGCTTTTCCGTGTTTTTACCTCAAACGCTCGATTTGGGTAAAAACACGGAGGGGGCACCATAGTAAGCTGTCGTACGATTCGACCAAGAATCGTCGCCTAAAAATGGGAATAATTTTTTGCTTTCTCGTAGATCAAGAAGAACTCATATTTAACGCATTTTCTTCGAAAAATTCGCTAAAGAGGGGGCAAAATGTAGCACCCTAAAATTGGCGCAGTAAAATTGGAATAATTACATTCACATTAGTAAATAAATTTAAATTCAAATTTAACCTCCCAAACCGCCCGTTAACCGCCGAGAAACCCGTTTCCTCCTTTTTCGTGCCATTTTTAGCAGTTGTTTTGACCGTTTGACGATATCGTCTCCGATTAGACGATATCGCCCCAGATTTGACGATTTCGTCTGGACTAGAACGTCCAGACAATTTTGTTGCAAAACTAAATTTGCATAGTTGGAATCTGTTCCAACGGGTCTCCAATCCGGGCAGAAGCGTGTCTGCGTCGTTGGGACCCTTCCCCGTTGGAGATCTCCCAAATTGGGATGATCTCCAACCTCCCAACAACTATCCTATGCCTATTTAACTCTAATACTTTTCCCTCCCCAACCCCTGGCTAAATTTTTATGTAAATCAACTCCCTATGCGCTAAAACACTTCAAATTTGCTCTTGCACTAGTCCTATATTAATTTTATTGCAGGTACACCACTGGTTTTCAGCCGAAGCCAGCACCTATCACAGTCGACGAACCTATCAAGATCGGAGGCGATCTCGTCAAATTCGAGACGATCTCGTACTGATGCGAGACGATTTTGACTGCAGCACACATCGAGGCAATCAGTGCCTGGAGTTTGCTCTTCTTTCTCTTTTCTCTGTCATTTCATGCTATAAATTAGATTTTTTATTCAGCTTTTTATACTATATTGCATCTGGAGTTCACCCATGTTGTCTAGTTTGCATATTAAGATCATATTCTGCTATTTAAACACAGTGATTTGCATTTACTTTTATTCTTGCATATTTTTCAATACTCATATTACTTTTTCATATAGTTTGCCCCTTTTTACAAAATAGAATTTCTTGTATTTCGCATTTGTTTGTTGTTTTGCAGGTCTCTGATGAATTCGTCTGACGAATTCATCAGATTGCAGATGATCCTATCAGTTTAGACGATTTTACCAAATTGAAGGCGATTCTGTTGAATTGCAGATGATCCAGACTGCTTCAAGCTTCAGAAACTCCATCAGACTCCCGGATCAGGTAATCTTCATTGACCTCCTACAAATTCTCTGTTTTTGCTTTCTTTTCTATTTGCTGTATTCATTTAAATTGCATTTTCATGTAGTTTAAGTTAGAATCATTCGGCCAAACCTAGGATGAATGCTTAAAAATAAAACGAACTCATCTAAAACTCATTCCAAAACCTAGGCATGGAAACTGCCGTCAAATGTTTCCTGGTGAACCCACCATCCGTCGACAAATCACCAAAATGCACCTCCCTTGAGAGGTGGGACCTTCGCAAAGTCCTCTCGTCCGAGGTACCGCACCATCCTTTTCCCATCCTCCTTCCGAGCGCGGATCCAATAGCCTGAAGGTAGGGATGCGAAAAAATTGGAGTGATACAGAAAGAGATGATTTTGAAGGGATTGGGACAACTCGAATGCAGAGTATACCAATGCAACACAAGCAAGCCATGCTTTTCATAATTTAATGCAAACATGCACCATAAATTTACCATATGCATATCCCATGTTAAAGAACATCATCAACAATAATTCAACCATATTTAACAACATGCATAACAAGGATTAATACACAATCCACATCATCATTTGTTTGGTTTATCTCCAAACATATGGAAGAGTCCCATAACCCTTCCCAAGAGGGTACCAATCCAATCCTTCTGAAACTCATAGTTTAGATTTTATCTAGTTCATAAACACAAATCATGAATTCCTTTGTGATTCATACCAATATGAAATGTTTTTTTTCACTTAATCAATTCGAAATAATACAAATCACTAATTGATGTTTTCATAAGAAGTATAGGATTTATTATGTCTTATCCATAACCAATAACATTAAAAACTGCATTTACACCATACACCTATAGGACGTTAAAACCATGAACCCATAGCATAATTCTATAGATTCATAAAATTTCTCTATACTAGCATTTCCCTCTAAACATTTACATAAGGTAGCCCTCTAAACATTTCCCAGATACTTTCAGGGTGTCTATGTTCAAGGGTAAGTCACTGTTTTGGATATTAATATCTATCCTCTAAAGCTTCAATTTACATAAGGTAGCCCTATAAAAATTTTCCAAAGACTTTTGGGGTGTCTATGTTCAAGGGTAAGACACTATTTTAGATATTAATATCTATCCTACTATAATATGGAAATATATGATTAGCCCTACTCTGGTTTGGTGACGATGACATATGATGAATCTTCATATTAATTCAGAATTTATATCTATAAAGCAAAGAGCCCTCTGGCCATATATCAATTTTTATGATTTATAAACACTGTATTTACTTTTCATTTGAAACACACACGAGTTCATGTGACATAAAAAATTCATTAGCGGATCATATAATATCAAGTTAATGGATTGGTCATATCCATAATTCATAGATATGACTAAAAGTAACTTGGACTGTGCACCAGAGTCTAGCAACTAGTGTGATATACATAGATGAACAATGGATTCTAACAACCAGATTATAAATCATGCATCTAACAACTTCAGGATAGAAAATGGAGTTTCCATTTTAGGTACACCATAAAAAATTAATGGGCTTACTAAGAGCAATGGAAAAGAGGTGCTAAAGTGGAATGAAACTTGTAGGCAACACTACAATAATTATAGTATGTTAGGTTACATAGGTATGTGATACACACTACACTTTGATTGCTAATAGACCTGATCACCATATACTTTTAGATCAGAGGTACACAAAACCCATGGTAATTATTTGTTCTTCAACTACTCTAAAAGTGAAATAGTGCTATCGATTATCCTCTACAATGGCTTCAACTAGAATAAGAACAGACTCGCTTACATCCAATCTAGGAAGGTATTCTTATAGTATACGCAGTACCCAAAATATGCATGTCTATGCATCAAACCCCTGATGTTTCTGATGACTTCTATCAATAGCCAAACCTACCACAACTTATCTATATATAGAAAGCTCAAAGATAATAAGTGATGCCTAGAGTTTGTAGTCGATTTCTAGACTACTTTTCCCCTAGAGATTCATCAAAGATGCACAACAAAAATAATGGATTAAGATATAATAAGTTTACCATACTACACTAATAATTTAGTGGTCATCATTCAAGACCTCTTTGTAAGGAGAGATCAAATCAATCACCGATTTCAAGTGGAGGCAAGTGTGCATGAAAAACTTAGAACTTCGATGCTTTGACAAGTTTTTTCCACCTACACCAGTTTTTTTTATTGGTATAGAATTTATTAAGAATCATAATCCTATGAATCTATCATGGACTCATTATTATGGATAATATTTGGATTCATGGAATGGAAGAAGAATTGACTTCTTAGCTTAATACAAAGGCATTACCACTAAAACCACCATAATGCATTGAGTAGAGTAGAATTCATAAATCAAATTATTTCATCATCACAGTAAGAAAGAGCATACTAAGTACAAACAATTAGGGAACACGAAAACTTCCACACCTGGAACTCCCGTGAAGCCACTAAACAATATGATATAAAGTCCTTATCACTCTACCCTTCCTCTAATGTTTTCAAAACATAGGATAGCATGGCCCCATTTTCTCATCCCTCGTGGCTATTTATAGCACTTTCTTTTTCTTACAGGAAGATGCTCTACATTATTTTATTACTTTTATTTCTTTTCCCTTCACATGCAAGTTTCTTCAAAATATAATATTTTAATACAAAAGGGATTCCATTGAGATAATGTATAGGTTGGTTATATGTCCTATGCCCCCACTCTAAGGGCACTAATACTATTGAGAGCATGGGTGATAATATTTGGAACTATTAAAGATAAGAGGAGAGTCTCATCCCTTAGTACAACCATTCCAAAGTTGCCATGTGTAGGAAATATGCAATATTTAATTTATAAGGTAGTCTTTTCTTATTTTGGTCCAATAAAATTTGGACAAGCTCATAAAATAACAAACCACCTAATTTATTTTCCAAAATAAAGTAAACCAAGATTAATAAGCATGTTCAAAAAAATTAATCTCTACTCTAGAGAATGCTTAAGTTGTATGCATAAAAACATATATTTCATAAATATTAAAGTGCCAATCATTAATAAATATGCATTTCCAAGGTGGAATTTTCTTATGCAAATTAATTATGCAACCAACTATATTTCACACAAATTGTATACAAGAACTCGATGTATATGCCCATTGTTTCCCATCATCATTTTTCCTTTGAGTGGCAGGAATTTTAGAGTAATTCTTCAGGTAACACTACCATTAGGGATTTAACTAGTGATGACAAAAACAATAGCTTTACCTAATGAGTTGTCTTTGTCATCATCTCACTACTCATATCTTGGTGGTCAATCTTCCACTTAAGAGAATACCTGTTCTTGCAATAAATAAATGCACGTAGCATAATTTTCTCTTGATATAAATCAATATAATAGAAATACATCAAGTATTACAATCCAACCATTATAATACTAATAGCATATTAATACAGTTTCTCTAAGGTGGGTTGTGATACTATCATTAAACCCCATTCAGTCATCAATCTACTAACACTCAAGAGTTCTCTCCTTGAGTATTTTATTACAAAAGAGTAATTGTGGAACCCCCATATTTTCCTTTCCATTTATTGGACCCCATGCCAAAAACCTTCTTTCATTTACATAAAACAATAGGTTTCTCTATTCACAATAAACATACTGATTCAACATACATAAAACTATAAATACTCATATAATGAAATTTTTCCTCATATTATTCAAGAATAAATATACAATAAATATCTAATCATTATTTTTTCTAGACATCTTCATGATTTAAACAATACAATAATACCATTCATTTTTAAAAAAAATGACTCATTCTAGTTTCCAACTAAAACATGAACATAAGTACATCTAGCAGATAATGCTAGTCTTATCTAACAATCAAATAATAAGCATGATCCAAACTCCATTTGAAACTAATCATCATTAAAGCAACTTCATAATATATTTGTTCCAAAATGAACCAATCAATTATAGGATTATTCTCTTTCATGGAATAATTACACATTCCACTAAAATAGTTTATTTTCAATATTATGAATAGTTAGTCCATAATGGATTAATCATATTATTTATCCATCCTCAACTACAATGTATTATATTTATTCTAATGATTTTTTTTATGGCCTATAGTTTTAATACATTCATTTTATCTGAAATGAATTATCTTAATTCCACAAATTATTTCTTTCTAAATTTAAATATGATACAAATAGATTATAACTAAATGAATAATATTTCAATGGAGGCATTATAGCTCATCTTATACATTCTATGATTTTTCATAATCCAAGTAAAGGAAAATTTAAATCCCTATAAATCACACTTCTCAAAGTACAATTAGTACTCATTTCATAATTTTAATCTATTTATTTGATCGTTATTTTAGAAAATGATATAATAATAGTTCCTAAAAATGTAATTTTACTTAAGACAAAAGTATTCTATCCTTTCAAAGACTATATCATCCATCACTTGGAATGTCTGTACTCAAGTGGAACTATCATCCATCTAATAATAATACACCCCATCATGTAAGGTATTCTCATATGGATGTAGGGCCAATATTTAGCACCATTTACAAGGCAAAGGAAGTATAACCAGACATATATATTTAATATTAATTGGGTGCACAATTTAACACATTTGATAACTTTGAATAACATATTACAATTTGATGACTCAGCTTGGTGTTATAACATAAGGTAGCCCAAAATAAATTAAACCCTCATATACACTTCCTCAAATAAGACCTCACATATTTTTGAGCCACCACATAGATATCATTGCACATACAAAACCATGGCACAAGACACATAATTAAAACAATCCCTATGCTAAGGTAAACTCTATATTATACTATATTTAGCACTTTTTCAACATTGAATCAATCTTATGGTTTCATTTTACAGTGATGCCTCTTGAACTGATGCACACAAGTATGCTATTCATAAGCAAATGTACAATGCTTAGGGAGGAAGAACTACATGGTCAAGTTTTATGAAAAACCAACCTCAAAGATTGCATTCTCTCAAGCATACACAACAATAAAATCATGACCCTTGTAATGACACAATTGTTCTACTATAGAGGCAACTCTACATTTTACACAAGCCAAGTAGTCTTTAAGTTTTAAAACCATTTTCATTATTTCCTTATGTAGGTTTAAAATAACTACATTAGATAGTTATATAGAAAGGTACCTTTATAAATTCAATGGGTTTCTAGGATATGACTCTATTGCACATCAAAGGAATGTTATTTTTCTACTTTCATTCTTCTACAACTTTAAAAAGCCTTCTCTTTCTGTGGTACATTCACCTTTAAAACAAGAACAATGATCCCCCTCCCTTTATTCAATTGGGGGTCTACTAAAGAGAACAAGTCAAGTTTTGTTCATGGAACGAACTCCATAACTACTTGAACCTATTCTATTTTGATTACTTTCTATTATAAATGATACAAAATCAATTTAATATTTGCAATAATTCTAATATTCAAAACATTTATCACTTTGTTTCCTACCAATAAATTCTTTCTTTAATAAGACCTTAGAAATCTATTTTCTAATTCAAACATAAGGAATATTTTTACAAATGAAACTCATATTTTAAATTTCATAAGCAACTACTATTGCAACAAAGGCTTATTCCATGAAAACTTAGTAATTCCTTTACTACTAAGCATTATCAATAAGCATCCCTTAGTATTCTATGTTACTTTAAAACTATTTAAAGTAACTCAACTTTTCTTGAAGATTTAGACATAATACCATGCATTCATAGCAAGAAAGATAAATGCAAAATACACAATTGTAGATTAGGTCTAAATGTGGATATCATGTGTCAAAATATTTGGCTATCTTAACCATCGGTTCTTTATTCACTCATGAGAACACTTGTTCTTGTGAAACACACAAATATATTAGTAGTATATAATAATCTAAAATATACCAATCATCATAAAATCCAATATTTTTTCATTTACAATAACATATAGATTTATAAGCCTATTATATGTTTTTTTCCAAGCGAGGATTATGACATACTACTTGTAGACACTAAAATCACATCAATCTGGTTAGACTGAAATGATGCTCTCTTATAGACACCATATGGCCCCATTGGAAAAACCTCAAGGATTAAATAGTGGTCCTCACCACTTTTGGGAAAGTTTACGCCAATTTTGGTAAGTTTTGATCCATGTAGCCATGGCCATCCCACCCCAAGATGACCACAGTTCATGGCCATCCCACTTAGGGATGACCACCAACAACCATCCTTGAGTGGGATGGCCATGACATAGGCCCCTAAAAAATTCAAGGGCAGGATAAATGGTAGTCAAATTCTACCATTTATCCCACCCAATGATCTATGATAGATTGAGGGCCTGCTAAGGCCATCACAACCTATAAATTGGAGGTCCAAATTGGAGGCCTCTTCCACCCAATACATGGAAAGGGTTTTGACAAGTGGTGGCACCTACCTTGCATGCCCCAACATGTCCCTTTGACCTTGTGGCCATCTTAGTCTATAAATTGGATTTATTCCACCCAATTTAAAATAGAGGTCTTTGTAATAATTTGCAATGAATACTGAGATTCACTGCCCCCTTTCATCATGTATTTGCCCTTGAAATATCTATCCATCAAATGAGGTTTGCAAGTGATAAAAAATATGCATATCCATTCCAAAACCCATACATTTCTATGAATTAGATCACCAATTTTGATGACAACATCCCTATGAGTAGTTTAGACCAGATACTAGAAGAATTGGTGGTAAAAACCACCACGTTTGGTGGTCGTCCCCACTTGGGACAGTTAACAGTCCCAATTGGAACACCTAGGTATGGCCATGAATTAGCATATAATTTTGGATCCATTTTAGTTTAGATCATTTCTAAATTAGTTTATATACATCATATTAGAATCTAGTGCATTTTGGAGTAGTTTTGAACATTCAATTAGGTTTTTTATTACGATAGTCCCAATTGGAACACCTAGAGACAACCATAGATTTTTCTTACAATTTCCTTTCAATTTTTGCATAGATCATTCCTAAAGTAGACAATATACATTATGCTAAGTTTTGGTACAATTTGGAATAGTTTTGTAATGTCTATTGCACTTTTTGTATTCAATGTTGCATGCATATTTATGATTTCATCTTAATATGAACATGCAATTAATAAATTTTTGTTTCTTGTGTGTAGATCTAGGTATTCCAATATGTAAGGAAGGAGCTACAATTTCAAACATGGATAGATCATCACAGCAGTAGCAAAATCCTGCTCTTCAATTCGTGAGTGCAAGGAAGACACTAAAAACACACCTTGAATTTTTGAAAGGATTATATCTTTTGAACATTGTAATGAGTTATATCAATTACGAGCCCTCAAGGGGACTTTTTGTAACTATGCATTTGGTAAATAGATCAATATAAATATAACCCCCCATTTATTTCATTTATTTGTCATCGTCATGCTTTAATATCTCTTTTGAATGTTTAAATAGTGTTAGGAAGTGAAGTCACTATGCAGTATAGGTAGCCAAGAAATAATATTGTAGTAGGTTCAAGAAGGCCAGACATCTAGAATGGCAGATTTTTGGGCCTGACATCTAGACTACCAGACATCTAGGCTGGTAGACGTCTGGGACCGACGTTTGGGCTGGCAGACGTCTAGGCTGGCAGACGTCTGGGCCTGTTGTCTAGGCAGCCAAACGTCTAGGATGGTAGACGTCCAGGTAAATTTCCAACCAGGTAGACGTAAAGTCTGATGTCAAGCCAAGTAGATGCCATAAGATCTAACATCTAGGTAGATGAAAATAATGTGAAAGACAAATAATCTTGGGAGCAAAAATGAACTATCTTTTGGAGGCTTCTGTTGGAAGAGGAAACAAATAGTTTTGGAGTTTTCCTTCTACTCTATAAAAGGGACTTGACCCCTTGAATATAATATAGAGGTTATTGAAAATGTTGAAATACTTAATAGAGAATTTGCCATTACCCCATGGTTTTTCCTACACATTACAAGTTTCCATGTAAATATTTATGTCACTTGTGTTACTATTTTTGTGTTCTATATTTTTTGTTATTGTGCTTCCTCTTGTAGGTGATAAATATTGGGTAGCATTGGGAAATTGGTACTAGATGAATTGTTTTGGTAGAATAATTCTTGAATATTGATTTCAAGTGGGAGAATGTTAGGAAGTGAAGTCACTATGCATTACAAGCAGCCAAGAAAAAATATTATAGCAGGTTCAATCAGGCCAAACGTCTAGACTTCTAGACATCTAGGCTTGATGTTTGGGCTAATATACGTCTAGGTTGGCAGACGTCTATGCATGATGTCTAGGCTACCAAATGTCTAGAATTGTAGACATTTGGGTTACCATATGTCTAGGCTGGTAGACATCTGGACCTGACATCTGGGCTGCCAGACATCTAGGTTGGAAGACATCTGGCCCTGATGTCTGGACTCCCAGATGTCTAGGATGTTATATGTCTGGGCTTGAAATCTAGGCAGCCATATGTATAGGTTAGTAGACATCTAAGTAGACGTGCAACCTGACGTCAAGCCAAGTAGACATCATAGGAGTTGATGTCTAGGTAGACGATAGGAATACGAAAGATAAACAGTCTTGGGAGCGAAAATGAATAATATTTTGGAGGATTCTACTACAAGAGGAAATGAACAATTTTTGAGTCTTCCTTCTACTCTATAAAAGGGACTTGACCCCTTGCATATGATAGAGAGGTTTTTGAAAATGTTGAAATACGTGGATGTAAATTTTGCTAAAAATAATAATAAAGAAGTTGTCATTGCACCGTGATTTTTCCTACACATTGTAGGTTTCCACGTAAATCTCTATGTCACTTGTGTTACTATTTTTGTGTTCTATATTTTATTATTGTGCTTCCTCTTGTAGGTGAGAAATATTAGAGTTTTTCCTAACAAATAGAAGAATAGATGCATTTCATTTTCCTTTGATAGGTGCATCATTTTTATGCTATACACTACCCCATTAGAATAAACACAATCCTATTTGTTTCATAATTATCCTACAATTAAACCAAGATTAAATTTAATTAATTCAAATAAATATGGAAAATGTGTTTGCATATCTATTGCTTTTTTCAAAGTAGCATTACTTTTTGAGTACTAGTTCCATTGGACTTTATATTTTCCAGAGTTTGGTTCCTCATAATTTTGGAATGAAAATATAGGATCTTTATAGGTTGCACTTCAATCACTGAATGGTCATTTATCTGCAGGTTAGAAAAATTCCATACATGGTCAATATCAACTACATGCTTCCGAAGTAGGGATACATGGAAGGTATCATGAATCTTGGACAAGTTGGGTGGCAAGGCGAGATGATAGACAATTGGACTTATCTTCTTGACGATATCAAAGGGTCCAATATATCTAGGATTTAACTTACTTTACTTGATGGTATTTTCATAGGTGTTATTATGAGAAATACTTTATTCCCCATAAATAATTCTCTAGGTGTGCACTTTCTATTGGTATAATTATTTTAATGACTAGAGGCTTCATTTAGCATTTGTTTGAACATCATTAGTTGTTCCTCCATATCTCAAACTACATCTAGTTTTATGGAAATATTTTCTTCTACATTATCCCATGAGAGGGGTGTTTGACATCTTATACCATACAACACTTAGAATGAAGCCATTCCCAAAGAAGCATGATGACCATTATTATAGGTAAATTCAACCAAGTGCAAAAAATATTCTCATTTAGATTTATGATCCATGCAATACATGTGAAGCATGTCCTATAAAACCTATTTGACTCTTTTAGTTTAGCCATTAGTCTATATATGGCAGGTAAAACTAAGATTTAGTTTCATACCTACAACTCGATGTACGGCTTCTTAGAATGTAGATGTGAATCTGGAATCTCTATCAGATATAATTACTTCAGGGAATCCATGTAGACATGGTTATGCATAGCAGCTATTTATAGCCAAATTGACTAATATTTGGGACCCTTGACCAGGACCCATTAGACAAAAAATTTTGGGTGCAATTTTTTTTTTGGATTGATTCGCCCCAATTTTATAATAATTTGACCATTTTAAGTTTAAATTTCCAAAATTATCCCTAATAATAGTGAACCTTCTACATGCATTTGGACACTATTCGCATGGATTTTGAAATTGATTTGCAAAATTTTTATAAGTACATTTTGGGGTAAACCCCTTATGCATAACCCTACATGCAGCCTAATAATTTCCTTGGCAAATTTGTTAGCCACCACAACTACATCATACTTTGTACTTTTTAGAATGAAGTGCATAATCTTGATCAATTTATCCACTACAACAAGGATTGCATCATGTTGGAATATATTCTTAGGTAGTCCCACAATAAATTCCATAGATATTACCTACTACTTCCAAAATGGTATATCATCTCAGTATAAGTAGCCTACTATATATCGATGTTCAACCTTCACCTTCTGAAATTCCTTGCATATAGCAACAAATTTGTCTATGTTCTTCATATGTATCCAATAGAAGGTATTTTTTATGTTTTCCCTCATTTTGACCCCTATGAGATGAGCAAAGTAAGAAGATCTATGCACCTCTTGCATGATCAATTTCCTTAAGTCACCAATTTTTGGTATAACAACCTTGTCTTTAAAGCATAAGTGTCCATCCTTTATGCTATACTCACTATTTTCTTCAGCTATTTTATCAACCTTACCTGAATATCTTTGCCAAATTGGTCCTAGGTTTTCATATCTCTAACTTGTTCCATCAAGTCCACTTGAATACTGGTTATAGCAGCTATATGTCTTCATCTACTCGTCTGGAACCTTATTTTCCTTACCTTTGATATATTTTATACCAAATTCATATTTTGCTAGGAACTCGATCCATTATCTCTATCTTGCATTCAACAATTATTGAGTGAAGATATACTTCAAACACTAATGGTTGATTCTAAGCTTGAATGGTTTGCCTAGTAGATAGTGTCACCACATATTTAGGGTATGCACCATAGCTACAAGTTCTAAGTCATGCATAATATAATTTACTTCATATTTCTTGATTTTATTTGACTCATAATCTACCACTAATTCCTCTTGGAACAAGAATCCTCCTAATTATTCCAATGATGGATCAATGCTTATTGAGAAGTTTTCGTATGGGTCTAGAAATTTTAGAATGGGTGTGGTAGTGATTTTCTATTTTAATAACTCAAAATTTACCTCACATTTATTTTCCTATTTAAATTATTTCCCCTTTATCTAAATATTGGTAATAGGATAGGTAATCTTAGAGTATTTTTTCACAAAGCATCTATAATAGCTTGTGATGTCCATAAAAAATTGTACTTTGATCACATTGGTGGGTTGTGGATAAGTCAAAATGGCCTCTATATGAAGAACACAAGCTTTTACTAAGAGGGTGGGGGTGAAAATTATAAGACCACTTTTTACTTTCTTTCCAAATAAATATAAATTAATGTCCTTAATTGCAATAACCAAATATAGCAGTGTGCATTAATAACTCAGATATCAATAGTAAGAAAGAGCACAAGTCACCACACACAATTGAGACACAAGATTTAACATGGTTCCCCCAATGTGGGGTACTCCACAAGCTAATATCCTTTTAATATTTCACATAGAAATATCCAATACAATGATTTATTTGATCTACTCAAAGTTAGGCAATAACAAGTTCACATAGAACTTGTCCAAATCTAAATAACAAGCTCATAGAGAACTTGTACAAATTTGAATAACAAGCTCACACAGAACTTGTCCAAATTTGAATAAAAAGCTCACACTAAACTTGTCCAAAATTGAATAACAAGATCACACAGAACTTGTCCAAATTTGAATATCAAGCTCACACAGAACTTGTCCAAAAATGCTCTAGAAATCTCACCAAGAACTTGCCCAAAACTACTCCAAAAATCTCACTAAGAACTTGTCCAAATATTCTCTAGCAAGCTCACCAATAACTTTCCCAAAACTACTCCAAAAATCTCACTAAGAACTTGTCCAAATATTCTCTAGAAATCTCACCAAGAACTTGCCCAAAACTATCCCAAATATATCCATAAATTTGTCCCAAAAATATCCCAAAACTGTCCACAAATCTGCCCATAAATCTGCCCCAAAACTGTCCACAAAGCTTTCTCAAAACTTTCCACAAATGCCTTTTTAGCATCTCAATCAATCATGCTCAAGTAGAATTCAAATATCATCCATAAATATATCAAGGCAAAGGTCAAAGATGAACTCAACAATGAATGGCAATGTACTCTTCAATGGATGACAACGATGGTCCACAATGATCTCAACTCAACTAAACTCAAATCAACTCATAGAAGCATAAAGAGAATTTTTAGAGACTCAATATGTTCTAGGATCAATCTCAACTCAACTCAACTCAACTCATAGAAGCATAAAGAGAATTTTTAGAGACTCAATATGTTCTAGGCTCAATCTCAACTCAAATCAAATCAGAATAACAAAATAGTTTATTTCATAGGACTTGAACAATCACTTCACACATCACTTGACTAGGCTTATTCAAATCAACTCAATCCAAGTATTATAGAACCATAAAGAGAATTTTTAGAGACTCAATATGTTCTAAAATCAATCTCAACTAATCACCACAAGGGACAATTCTTCCTCACACAATGCTAGTCCAGGTATGTATCAACCAACTCAAATATTTCCAACAATGCTCAATTACAAATCTTACATAACAATGATACTCATGTTATTTTCTAACTCAAGTTATTTTACAACCAGTGGGCTTCAACAACTATGCTTATTAAACAATGTTTAAACACAAATCTCAATTCAGAAAACCTTGAAGCATTCAACCAACCACTTTTGAAAAGTAAACCACAAACAATCCTTTTCCCTCCAATGATATTTTAGAAATAAACCACCATAAACAATCAATAGGAGAATGTATCCATACCTTTTATGAAGATGAAGAATCCCCTTTGGAAAATCTGCCACACTCAACACACTTTGAAAAGAACAAAACAACCTTCACTTGACCTCTTTTACAAAAATAGAAATATATCTTTATGTACACCTTATTTCTCCTTCTAAACAAAATAATCAAATATCCCTCGAAATAAGATTTATAATTATATATAATATGATATAATTCTAAAAGGAAAATCACCAAAAATATTTCTTTTTCACAACATGCACCACAAACCTTATCTCTCCTAGGGCAACCTTAGAAAAATAAAATATTTGGAAAAATTAATAACTTACCTTTAACCTCAGCGGGATTCGATCCCCTTTCGCTGCACCTGAACCACTCAAACCATGGTTCCAACAACCATGTGAGCCAATGGATCACATAGAAACCAAGAGCACAAGACATCCTTCTTGCTTCCTCCAAAGTTTCCCTCAAAAACCACGTGCCCAAAAGGGTCTCCCTTTTTACCTTGCAAAAACCAGCGCCAACGGGATTTGAACTTCGGATATGCTAGCACTTAAACACCTTATGTGCTTTCCTCTTGCCACTAGTCCACAAGCGCCTACAATGATAGGTAAGGAACCTACCTTACCTTTGTTCCCTCTTCTCTTCGCTGGTTTTCAAACGAATACGACACTTCTGCTTCCTTAGCGCTTCAAACAGATTATCTTCATTGAGAACTTAGGGAAAATAAAAAGTTTAGTGGCATATTTATATATGCCCACCTTTCTATTTTGACGTTGGATATGACTTAATATTATTTGCCTCCTCCTTTTTGACGTTGGCAATATTAAAATATTAATTTTAATTTTAATTTTAATTTTAATTTTAAATTTAAATTGTAAATGATTAAAAGTTAAATATTTAAAATTAATTATCTCCTTCACCGAGGCACCTTTTTCAACGAAACGAAAAGCCAACCTGGGTTTTAAGAAAAACCCATTTCAAATATGTCATCCATGGTTTTAAATAAAATCTTTTATTTTGCCTGCCTTGGTTTTCACAAAAACCTTGTAAATAGCCATGCTTTCCAAAATATCATAAATGCTTATTTATGAAATATTTTGGCCACCAAAACTCAATGTGATCCATGTGACATCAATGATCCATGTGACATCAATGACAACATAAAATGCCTCAAATTACCTCAAATTTCCAAAACTATCCTCTTTGGGTCTACTGTAATTTCATCAACAAAAATAATATGACCAATATATTGTACCTCAAGGATATAAAAGTCATATTTTGAGAGGTTATCATAAATCTAGTTTTCCATTGACATCTCAAGCACTATCCTTATGTGCTTATAATGCTCTTATTTTTTCTTCGAATATGTCAAAATATCATCTAAAAATATTAAAATAAACCGATCTAACTATCTTCATATGCCACTGTTCATAAAATTCATGGAGGTTGTTGTTGGGTGCCAAACACTGGTGAATTTGTCCTATTTTTGTCACAACACTTCTCATTTAATTTGTCAATCCAGGGAACTCGTAAGCTTGTGAAGAATCACGGCTGAGACTAGTCACACTACCACTTTGGAGATGATCCGTTCAACTACCATTGGGGGGGTGTTTGTATAATATCAATAAAATCGTCCGCCTCAATAATATTAATTCATAAATAATAATGCGGATAAAATAAACACACAAAGTGAAAATGCTTCTTATAAATAAACACACCTCTAAAATAACTAAACATAAACCTAATGCATAAACATACTACCATGCATAATGAAATTACGTAAATAACTAAGAGGGGAGGAATACTGGCTTGGAGTGGGCCCGAGCTCCAGGCAGATTTCGCCCGATGGTTCTCAAACAATGTGTTGCTAACGAACGTTCACACTTTAGTATTGATGCAAGGGAATATTATATATATCAAATGCTTTTACAAAAGAAGCTCTCCTTCCATAGGGAAGTCTATGTGTTTATATACTACACACACAGAACTTCCTATGGCAGTTCTGTTACAACAAGCATCTCGGTTTAGCCTAAACTAGGATAGTTCAGTTACTGCAACCGATGCACAATAACAACTCTACGTCGTTTCCTGGTAATCGGATGATTTCCACTGCATTACGGTTTGGCTTCATGAGTAGTTACATGTTCGACCACTCTGGCTGGGACAACTCGTTCAACCATGGTTTCCCATAGATGACGTGGAATGGTGGTCAATAGGGTCCTTCTCCAACCATTTTGGTCAACACGTATAATTCGGGCTTCGGCCTTGGTAAGGCGCCTAACTCGGTAAGGCGCTTTACTTGAGTAAGGCGCCTACCTCGGTAAGGCGCCTACTTCAATAAGGTGCCTACCTCAGTAAGGCACCTACTTTAGTAAGGTGCCTACCTTAGTAAGGTGCCTACTTTAGTAAGGCGCCTAACTCAGTAAGGCGCATACTTCGATTTACCTTTATTTGATTTAGCAGAACCATGCCAGGTCCATGTAGGACCTTGACTGAGCAAAAGATGATGAAATCAAGGAAAATAGCTACACACAACACACTTCACACATGGATTAGATAATACACATGATTTTATTAAATACATACATAATACTTCATAAAACATACAACTCATGATATAATGCCATGCAAAAATCGTTAGTTCATATACAAAAATATGAGCATTTTTGGTGCTCATCATCCCCCCATGCCTAATATGTGCCACACCCTCATGGCACCTAAAATCGGTAACTACCTCTTCTCTGTAGACCACTACTTTTTATTTCCTTCTCTTGCTGGTGGTCTTGACCTGTTCTCCCCCTTGAGGTTTTTGTTTCTACTGAGGGGCCCTAGTTTGTTGTGGGGCATCCCTATGTTGTGATGTCCTCTAGCTATGTCGATGTCTGGGTTGGCCTTCATTCTGTGTCAACCCTTTATTGTGCTGGCTCTATCTCCTGCTTGGCCTAGCACTTGTACTCGGTCTAGATACCACAATCATCGCTCCCCTTTGGAAGGTTGCTTCTGCTTCCTACCACAGGTCAACATGTTGAGGGCATAATTCTCCGAAGGGAATATCGGAGTCGTCCCTCTTCCATCTAACCATGTTGGCCTTGTAGAGCCGAAGCTCCTCCTAGGTGAGGCCAACATTTTTTGCTGCTATCACTGCTACCTCTGCCTTCGGTCCATATACCCCCCATCGTGCCAGCCACTTCTTCATTTTAGAGGGCCTACCCAACGATGATCCATAGATGTCCCAAAATTGATCATCATCAATGGGGTTTACACAAATACCTAGCCCTCGTACCTCCTTCTTGGTAGCTTTCCTAGCTACCTTTGCTTCCTCGAACTCCTTACGAAGCCATTCAAATTTTGCCTTTCGCTCAGCGAAGGCCTACACACCTGCTTCCCATTCTTCATCGAAATGAGGGTTCGGTTCTATGAACGTCACCTTGGCCTTCCTTTTGGCCCTCTTCTGAGTCATCTGAGGGGCCTTCCCCTTTCCTTTGTCTGGTCTTGTGGTGGCCTATGTGGGGAAGTTTTTCTGTCCCATGGAGGTTGCCTCCCTATTGGATGACTCAGGGAGTTTTTCCTCTGATCGGAGGTCCCCTATGGTTGTTCCTTCTGGCACCTTATTTTCTGGTCCCTCTGGTGGTGGCTCCTCAATTTTAGGTGCCTGGCACCCTAGAGAATCCTCCTTAACCTTGGCTTTAGGGGCTTGCCCTGATGGCTCTTCATCATCATCGATAAAAATGATAGGGGTTTCTATTTGAAGAACATAATTCCCCTATTCCTCTGCCACTATCTTATCTGAGGCACGTGAACCCTCCCCTACTTCTAATTCCTCATCTCTAGCATCTGACCTGAATGCCCCAGATGAGACTACTCTCTCTGGTGAGGTTGGAGAGTTCGTGGGCACTTCCATCACCCAATCGATCTGGGTAGAGGTATCCTGCCTCTCTTTTGCCCTAGCCTACAACTCCTCCTTGAGTTGCTGGATCAATTGCTGCATTTGGGCAATGGTGGCCTCCTATATTTGGAATTTCCTCATGGTCATCTCCTTATACTCCTTGAAAAACACCTACATCAGGGATTTCTCACTCTATTCGATGTGATCCTCCTCCAATGGCATCTCGATCGATTGCTGCCCGCTTGCGAAAGGTTGCGGGTCCTATGAACTATGAGCGACCAAATTCTGCAAAGTTTACATCATGACATCGAGCTCTGTATCTTCTTCATCTTCCTCATTTGAGAGGATTAGGCACCATCATCATGTTTGACGTTCCCTACGTTCTGTCTGGTGTTCTATGCTGGAGGATTCTAGCCTCTCTTCCATGAAAGTGGGTAGAGAGCTCTGCCCTTCCTCTACAATCCCTAGTGAAAATTGGGGGTGTTCTTCTTTGAATGTTCTCCCCACTTTGGCATCATGCCCTACCTCTGTGATGATCTGCTCTACTACATCGGAGGGCTCAACCCTAATCTCTTCAGTTGTCTCCCTCAATTTAGCTTCGTGCCCTACTTCGGTCATTGCCTGTTCTTGTGCACTAGAGGGTTCGACCTCTACCATCGATGAATTTCCCCTGTGCTCCTCTGCATGGCGTATCAGGGCTGTAATTAGCCCATGATGGGCTAAGGTAGAAACTACCCCTCTTTGGTACCTCGATGCCTCATCTTGTAGGGCCTTCGCTAGATAGAATGGGACATTGATCTCCCTCCCATGCACTAGATGGCTTATGAACTACATGTGGTTCACATTCAGGTGTGAATACTTCCCAGTACATGTGAAGTATCTCGCAACCTGCTCAAAAAATTTTTGTAGGTGCATCAAGATCTTCTACTTGGGAAGCCCCCTGGTCGTAGGGGACATTCCCCTATCCAAGTAGTTCCTCGATGCATTTCTTTGCCATGTCATCCTTGTATGTGCATTCCCCCATAAGGGGGAGGCCAGTGACTTGAGCAATGTGCTCCGAGGTGACTAGAATTTTTAGTCCGTGTAGCTTGGCCACTTCTCCACTTAGGGAGGTGGTGAATTCTTTGGCTACCTCCACATCTTGTTCCTAGCTGACTAGGCGGTAGTAGTTCAGCCAACCCACCGCCTCGAATCGGTTGCGGACTTCCCCCTTATTCCTTCAGTGTCACTGGGCTCCTACTTCTTAATCGTGTGGTTCTTCGAAGGTCCTCCCATGGTGAATTCCCTACTGAGTTCGAGTTTTGTACTCAGTAAGGCACCTTTTTATAACTTGAGGTGCCTAACTCTGGAAATTGTTCCATATTGGGTTTAGCAGGGTACGCCACCCGAATTAATTTTTGGCATGACGTATTAGGCATGAGGGGTGATTTTCCGTTCTTGCACCGTCATCATATCAGAGAGCATATTATACAAAAATTACATATATATCTAATTAAAATCATGCGCATACCTGATTGGTCATTTCATGCTGCGTGGAGTATGCCAAATTGCCATTCGATGATGTTTTTCCCATGTGTTGATTACTTCACCTTGGGTACTGCATTCCTGGTTCGCTCGAGGTCCTGCTGCTAAAAATATGGTGGATCCTATTGGTTTAGGTTGGGATGCATATCTCCTTGGTGGTTGGCCTTGGGACATGCAGAAATCCTGCCCAATGATTTCAAAATATTTTTGGGCATTTTTGGATCTCTTATCATGTGACATGATGGTATTGGCTCCTCGTACTGCCAAGTTGCGCATGTGAATTGAATTGGTCAAGGCACCTATTTGAGTAAGGCACCAATAGGGTGCCTAACTCAGTAAGGCACCTAACCTGGTAAGGTGCTAGTAAGGTGCCTAACTAGTAAGGTCACCCAAGGTAAGGCACTACTTTGACGGTCATTTATGTATATATATATTTATTGATGCATTCGGGGGTGGCCCGGCTTGCGGGGTAAGGTGCCTAGAGTAAGGCACCAAGTAAGGTGCCTCTTCTCTAAAGTAAGGTGCCTCTTCCCCCATGTCTAATATTTGTCACGTCCTCATGACAATAGCCCCCCTACATTTTTTTTTTGAGTCTGGTGCCTCCTTGGCGGTGTAAGGCACTGATATTCCTGAGTAAGGTGCTAGAGTAAGGCGTCACTCCTCCTAATTGACATGCTGCTTCACCAAAGTAAGGCACCATAGTAAGGCATCGTTGCTCCTTTAGAGTAAGGCGTAGAGTAAGGCATCGCTGCTCCTTCAGAGTAAGGTGCTAGAGTAAGGCATCGTTGCTCCTTAAGAGTAAGGTGCTATAGTAAGGTGCTACTGCTCCTTCATAGTAAGGCACCAGAGTAAGGCATCGTTGCTCCTTCAGAGTAAGGCAGTAAGGCACCCCTTCCTTATTGTTTTAAAAATCAGCGATGGCTGACGTGTCTTTTAATGTGAGGTTGATCAAGCCTCCTAGAATTCTCTTCATATTACATCAGCGTCCACCTCGTTCAGGCATGGGGATGTTTGATGAGGAATTTTGCATCCCCCCATGCCTGAACCATTGCTATCCTCCTAATGCGTAGGTATGTGGATGTTGAGCCAACCTAGGCCTGGTTTTCCTAGATGCCTATTGTTCGAACAATCAGGCCATATCCCTGCAAAAAGAAAACACAAAAAAAGAAAAAATGTGTAGTTAAATGGGGTCCATGCCTGTTAGGCCCTGGCTCTCAGGATACCTACAGCTTGCATGTGGGCGTTGTCCCTACAAAACACATAGTAAGCTAAAAAATAGTAACCTATTCTAACTTGTCTTTGGTGGATGTCCCTGTATCCACCATGTTGTTGAGAATTTGGGAGATTTTACTTGGATGGGGTCTCCCCCATGCCTATTCTGGTTTCCACCAACAATCCCTCAGACGTATGGTATGGCCGCACTCGATGGCCATTGGCTGTTAGGATGGTGTTGCTATCATCAATCATCTTGACCCGTACAACACCATTCTTGATTATTTCCACCACTTCGTACGGTCCCATCCATCTCTGCATCAGTTTCCCCTTTCGTTCTTGGAACCTGGAGTCGTACAACAGTACCCAGTCTCCTTCTTTGAATTGTTTCTTTTTAATGTGGTGGTCATGCCACTACTTCCTTTGCCTCTGCACAATTTTTGTTCTCTGTAAGGCATCCATGCGAACTTCATCTAGCTGATTTAGCTGTCGAATTCATTCCTTCTATGCATCATCCAGGTTCAGATTTAATTCGACCATCGTTCTGAGTGTTTTAACTTCGAATTCGATGGGCATCATTGCATCTTTCCCATAGACCAACTGAAAGGGGGTAAAACTAGTGGTCGACTTCCACATCATGTTATATGCCCATACTACCTCTGGTAGTCTTGCAGCCCAATCCTTTCTGTGCTGTTGCATGGTCTTTGTCAAGATGTTTTCAATTTCCCTGTTAGTGACCTCTACCTGTCCATTCACCTGTAGATGGTATGGGGTAGTCCTATTATGTCAAACCCTGTACTGTTCCATGAGCTCTTCGATTAACCTGGATGTGAATTGGGGTCCCTGGTCTATTGTAATCTCCCTGGGCACTCCAAATCTCATAAAAATGTGGGAGAACAAAAATTCGGTGACCGTCCGCTCCTTGGAGTCTCTTAGCACTTGGACTTCGACCCATTTAGTGACATAGTCTATACAGACTAGAATGAACCTCCTTCCTATTGAAGGTGGGTTGATGGGTCCCATGAAATCCATGCCCCATTTTTCAAAGGGCTCGATGTGTATGTGAGGTTGTAGGGGTATTTCGTCCCTATGGGTTGGTCGACCCATCCTCTAGCATTCATCACATTTATTGGCGTATGCGGCTACATATTTAAACAACATGGGCCAAAAGTACCTGATCTGCAATACCTTATATGTAGTCCTTCTCCCTAAGAAGTGACCACCACAAGGCTCATTATGATAGGCCTTGAGTATCTCCATGAATTCATGCTCGGCCATGCATCTTCTCACGATCTGATCAGGCCCTATTTTGAATAGGAGGCCATCAATCCATTGGTATGATGCACTTTTTTTAATTACCCCTTGCTTCTCTCGGTATGAGAGGGTAGGGGAGGTTCTCCTTATGGCTAAATAATTGGCAATATCCGCATACCATGGTGTCTGTTCATTGATGATGAATAGATGCTCATCTAGGAACTGGTCTTCTACCACTGCGTAGTCTACTAGAATTAATCTGGATAGGAAGTCTGTGACTACGTTGTCTTTTTTGGGCTTGTCGACTATGGTAAGGTCGAACTCCTGCAACAACAATAGCCACCGGATAATCCTACCACTAATCATTGGTTTGCTCATTAGATACCTGATGGCCGCATGGTCCGTGTGGATGAACACTTTGTATCCAGTGATGTAGTGGTAGAATTTATTGATGACGTGTACCACTGCAAGAAACTCTTTCTCCATTACCATGTAATTAAGCTCGGCCCCTACCAGGTTCTTGCTAACATAGTAGATGGCATAAAACTCTTCGCCATCCTACTACCCGAGGACTACTCCAATTGCATTATTGGATGCATCACAATATATGTGAAATAGGATAGACCAATTTGGGCCCCACAATACTGGGGTAGAGATCAGCTTCTCCTTCAATGTCTGAAATGCTTGCTCACAGTCATCTGTCCAGATAAATTCTGTGTCCTTCATCAGAAGGGTATGTAGTGGTTTGGCAATTTTACTAAAATTGGTGATAAATCACTTGTAGTACCTAGCAGAGCCGAGGAAACTCCTTACCTCCCTCTATGTTTTTGGGTTGGGTAAGTCTTTGATGACTTCTATCTTCTTGTGATCCACTTTAATCCCTTCTACCGAGAGATGATGCCCTAACACTATGCCTTCCTGCATCATCATAAAACATTTTTCATTGCTAAGGGATAGATTGTTTTCCTCGCACCTCTGGAGTACACGCTCCAAGTTTTTCATCGCCTCTTCGAATGTTTCCCTATAAATGGTGAAATCATCCATATATACTTTGACTGCTTCACCTATCATATCCAAAAATATGCTAAGCACTACCCTCTGAAAGGTGGTTGGTGCATTGCATAGCCCAAAAGGTAGCACCCTGTATGCAAACGTTCCCCATGGGCAGGTGAACGTTGTCTTATCTTGGTCTTCCTCCGTGATCTGGATTTGGTTGTACCCATTGAATCCATCCAGGAAGGAAAAATATTTCCTCCCGGATAATGTGTCCAACACTTGGTCAATGAACGAAAGTGGAAAATGGTCCTTTTTAGTCACCTTATTCAATGATCTGTAGTCAACACAGATCCTCCATTTCCCATTATTTTTAGGGACCACCATGAGTGGTGATACCCATTCACTGTCCGAGATCGGGTAGATGAATCCCACCATCAGGAGCTTCTATAACTCGACCTTTACAATTTCCTTCATGGTCGGGTTCATCCTTCTCTGTGGTTGTCTGACTGGGGTTGACTATTCTTCCAGATAAATATGGTGAGTGCATACTTCCGACTGATTCCTTGCATATCCATGTAATCCCACGTGAATGCCTATTGATGCCCTTCTAGGAATTCTTTCAATTCTACCAACTGTGCGGTGGTCAGCTCACTACTGACATTCAATGTTCTGCCATGCCCGACATCAATTTGTTTGGTGTGGTGGTCCTGAGCACCCACCAATGGTGACTCAGGAATTGGGAGGGAGGACTCTCCATGGAAGAACCTTGAGATGATGCCATCTTCCTTGGCTTCATCCTCCACTTCTATCAATGCCATTATCGGTTGGAGCATCGATAGCTAGTTGTCCTCCTAATTTTCTATTTTGGGTTCTCCCAATGCATCCATCGATTGGGCTGAGGGAGAGATTGTTAATCTCTTGATATTCTAGCCATCTAAAATGGTCATCAACCCATCATGGTAGCTAATGTATGCATCATCCGTAGCTAACCATGGTCTCCCTAGGATGAGTGGGTAACCACCCAATCTGGTTTTGGATTGCAGCACTAAAAAGTCCATCGGATACTCCCATGCATCGATTGTTACTATGACATCCTCGAGCATTCCTTCTGGTGCCACCATGGACCGATCGACCAACTGCAACACTATTTTGGTCAGCTTCAGGTCGGTCAGTTCTAGCATCTGCATGGTGTCTTGTGGCATTACGTTGATGGCTGCCCCCAAGTCGACCAACGTATTCTCCAGTGAGCGCCCTCCAATTTTTATCGTCAATACCGGGTTCCTGGGTCTGCATATTTGGGATGATATGCATTCCCCATCATCAAGTCGGCTAACTTTCCCATGATGTTGATGGTCTGCACTATTTTGCATCCTGATTTCCTTAGGTAGATTTCTTTTATCACCTTAGTGTAGATGGGCACATCCCGGATAGCTTGGAAAAGTGGGATAGTTATGGTGAGATTTTTTAGGCTTGATAGAATATCAAATTCGGGTTGTGTCGACTTCTTCTATTCTTGCAGCCATTTAGGGAATGGGGCCCCTATCTTCTCAACAATATTTTCTTCCTCCACCTCTTCTATCAGAGGGGAGTCTTCTACTTCCTCCTCCACTTCTACCAGAGAAGGCATTGCTACTCCTAGTTGCTTGCCTGATCTAAGTTGTATTGGATTACAACTAATATGGTACATCGGATACATCTCTCCTTCCACCTGGTATACCGATTGGTTTACCTTGTTGTTTAGGTTTACCATCGATTGTGCTGGTAACTATGCAGGTCTTACCATAGGTAGGGCTGGTAAGCCTTGCTGAGGTGGTCCCTGCGCCATGTTCTATGGAGGTATATTCCATGGAATGTGGCTCCTCCATGGTTATTGATATGGCATCCATGTTTGCTAATTTTGGAATGTCATACCTGGAGGTACGTTCATCTAGGGTGGTGGTCCCCACCATCCCATATTGGGTGGTGGTGGCTGCCCCTATGGCATATATGCTCCTCCTCCATAAGGTGGCATCCCCATGGGCATATTTCCCATAGGATTTTGTTGCCAATTCCATCGATTGCCCATGAAGTAGGCTTCGGTTACATCAACATCTTCTTTGGCACTGGGCAGTTGTGGGCACAGTCTAGTTTTATGGTCTTTTCAACAAACCACATACTCTGACCTTGTTCTCTGGGTAGGCATTCCTGGCATGCTTCCCTCTACATTTGGGGTAGAAATAGGTTAATGCTACATCATTCTCCTATTTCTTCTTCTCCAATAGCAACATGTCCAGCTACAAAGCTAGAGAGGATAGCATTTCACTTTTTAAATCCTCTAGCATGTTGCCTATCTCCATTTTTGTAACTGATGCGATCACTTTAACTATTCTGGTGGTTGGCTTACCTCTCCTCCGTGAGTAATTCTAGCATAATTTTTGGATGTCTTCCATCACGTGCTGGTAAACGTCTCCCCCGGAGATCATATTCAGTGCTTCCAATGACTCATTGTTCAGTCCCCTCAAGAATATACTTTTGAGGGATTTATCCCCTAGCTTTGCATGAGGGGATCACTGCAGATTAAAATTAAATCTTTCCTAGTACTCTTCCAGGGATTCATCCTCTTTCTGCATCATGTTGAGGACCTCTTCTCTGGAATCTCATGCTCTATCGAAGTCTTGATATTGCTCTAGAAAGAGCTTCTTCATCCCGTCCCATGTGGTGATCTATTTGTTCCCTAGCCTAATGAACCACCATAGGGCTGAGTCATCTAATGTCGATGGGAAGAGTTTCCACCTCTAGTTGGGCATCCGATTTATAATCAACAGACCTGCACAATACATCAAATTTAAATAAAAATAGGTCAGGGTCTTCGGTTGGGTATCCCCTAAAGGTAGGGAGATGGGCAGGGGAAATATTTTTCATTTTGGAGTCTCCTACCCCTTCCTCTATCGGGAAACTAAACCCAGATGAGACTTCCTCTTCTACCATTTTTTCAAGAAATGTGGTCTCTAATGTGGCTTCTATAGTCTCTCGATCATTCAAAACTTTCTGAGTCAGGGCCTTGAAGTCAGCTGGCGTTATAGTTCGATCCTCTATGACTTTCCACAGTAGGGCTTCCTCCGAGGGTGTCCTCTTAAACAATGGGTTTACAATAATTTTCTCTTTCTCAGGTTGGTGAGATGAGGAGGCACTCTGCACGAAGTGAGGACTCTGACTCCAGTGGACTGCTGGCGATGAGTCGGGAGAATCTAATTCAAACTCTAAGTCTTCTACCGACTCTGACTGATCTGGTAGGCTCTATTTTATAAAATGACCGTCTGGTCCTCTTTTTCTTGGTGGACTCATACAAGGTCAGGTCGAAGGGCTTAAGGGGTAATGTGATTAGTCTAATAGTGACGCTTCCCCGGCAATGGCGCCAAAATATTGGGTGCCAAACACTGGTGAATTTGTCCTATTTTTGTCACAACACTTCTCATTTAATTTGTCAATCCAGGGAACTCGTAAGCTTGTGAAGAATCACGGCTGAGACTAGTCACACTACCACTTTGGAGATGATCCGTTCAACTACCATTGGGGGGTGTTTGTATAATATCAATAAAATCATCCGCCTCAATAATATTAATTCATAAATAATAATGCGGATAAAATAAACACACAAAGTGAAAATGCTTCTTATAAATAAACACACCTCTAAAATAACTAAACGTAAACCTAATGCATAAACATACTACCATGCATAATGAAATTACGTAAATAACTAAGAGGGGAGGAATACTGGCTTGGAGTGGGCCCGAGCTCCAGGTAGATTCTGCCCGATTGGTTCTCAAACAATGTGCTACTAACGAACGTTCACACTTTAGTATTGATGCAAGGGAATATTATATATATCAAATGCTTTTACAAAAGAAGCTCTCCTCTCCTACAGGGAAGTCTGTGTGTTTATATACTACACACATAACTTCCTACGATAGTTCTATTACAACAAGCATCTCGGTTCAGCCTAAACTGGGACAGTTCAGTTACTACAACCGGTGCACAATAACAACTCTGCATCGTTTCCTGGTAATCGGATGATTTCCACTTCATTACGGTTCGGCTTCGTGAGTAGTTACGTGTTCAGCCACTCTGGCTGGGACAACTCGTTCAACCACGATTTCCCATAGATGACATGGAACGGTGGTCAACAGGGTCCTTCTCCAGCCATTTTGGTCAACACATATAATTTGGGCTTCGGCCTTGGTAAGGCGCCTAACTCGGTAAGGCGCTTTACTTGAGTAAGGTGCCTACCTCAGTAAGGTGCCTACTTCAGTAAGGTGCCTACCTCAGTAAGGTGCCTACCTTAGTAAGACACCTAACTAATTTAGGTGCCTTACCGAGGTATGCACCTTACTCAAGTAAAGCGCCTTATCGAGTTAGGTGCCTTACCAAGGTCGAAGCCCGAATTATACGTGTTGACCAAAATGACTGGAGAAGGACCCCGTTGACCACCATTCCACATCATCAGTGGGAAACCATGGTTGAATGAGTTGTCCTAGCTAGAGTGGCCGAACACGTAACTACTCACAAAGCCAAACCGTAATGCAGTGGAAATAATCCAATCACCAGGAAATGACGTAGAGTTGTTATTGTGCACTAGTTGTAGTAACTAAATTGTCCTAGTTTAGGCTAATCCGAGACTCTTGTTGTAATAGAATTGTTGCAGGATATTCTATGTGTGTAGTATATAAAACCATAGACTTCCCTATTGGAGGGGAGCCTCTTTTGTAAAAGCATTTGATATATGTAATTCCCTTGCATAAATACTAAAGTGTGAATGTTCGTTAGCAACACATTGCTTGAGAAGTATCGAGCAGAATCTACCTAGAGCTCAGGCCCACTCCAAGCCAATATTTATCCCCTATTAGTTATTTACATAATTTAATTATGCATGGTAGTATGTTTATGCATTAGGTTTATGTTTAGTTATTTTAGAAGTGTGTTTATTTATAAGAAGCAATTTCACTTTGTGTGTTTATTTTATCCGTATTATTATTTATGAATTAATATTATTGAGGCGAATGTCTTTATTGATATTATAAAAACACCCCCCAATGGTAGTTGAACGGATCATCTCCAAAGTGGTAGCATGACTAGTCTCAGCTATGATTCTTCACAAGCTTACGAGTTCCCTAGATTGACAAATTAAATGAGAAGTGTTGTGACAAAAATAGGACAAATTCACCAGTGTTTGGCACCCAACATCAATTTCTAGTGCATTAGATAGTCCAAATGGTAGCACTATGAATTCATAGTACCCATATTGATTCTTGAAGGTATTTTTGTGAGTATCTTCCTCACAAATTCTCATATAGTGATATCCTAATTTTAAGTCAATTTTAGAGAATATAGTTTCCACTTTTAATTGGTCAAACAAATTATATATTATGGGCAAGGGATATCTATTTTTATGTCCACTTTATTCAACATTCTATAGTAGATATACAATCTTAGAGATCCATCATTATTTACAAATAGAACTGGTGCATGCCAAGGTGACACACTGGCTTTTATCAACCCTTTCTCTAAAAATCCCTGGAGTTGTACCTTCAACTCCTTCATATATATAGGATTCATCCTATATGGGGTTATATGTATTGGTTCAATTCTAAGCATGAATTCTATAGTGAAGTTAAATTCACTTTTGAATAGTAATCCAAGCAAATCTTCAGGAAACACATCCCTATATTCCTGCAAGATTGGGTGTTTACCAAACACCTCTTCCTTTTTATCTATATTTACTTCATTAAAAATAAACTCAAAAATAATTCCACCCTTTATCAAGGTATTATTTAGTTGCATTTTTATAGTAACTGAGGTTGAAAAGAACCTTATTCACTAACAATTCACCTTCCTTGTTTATCACTATCATTGTACTCAATCCATTTTTCATCAAAATTGATTACAGCCTCATGGGATTTTAACCAATCCATCCCTAAAATTATGTCAAAGGTATGGAGAGGAGCTACATATAGGTACTATTATGTGGATCTATTGGGTAAGGTGAGTTGTACATCAGGATAACATTGATCCACGAAGTAGGTTTTTCCAAAACCATACTCTACTTTCCACCCTTCCACCAAGAATCTTGGTCTTTATATGAAATAAAGCTATTTGTTTCTCCACTATATATTAGGATCTTAATATTATTATCAAATATCATATATTTTAGAATTAGTGGGATAGGTTTTCCATCTAGATTTTGACTACTTGTAACTACATAAATTTTGTGGTTTGGCTCTTCAGGTCATTTACTAGTTTTAGTTTTATGTGGATAATTGTTGGCATACTGTGGACCTCCGCAAGTATAAAATATTATCTGGGGAAAATGTTTTTTTACTTTACCCTTATCACAACCCCCATGTCTAGAGTATCCTTGCATGAAAATTATTTTTAGTATCAAATGATGTTGGTCTATTTGATCCTATAGTACCCTTATTGTGGACTCTAACTATTTTATTTTACTATGTAGTTGTTGGAGTAGAGGTATCTTATAGGTTATGCCCTCATAAAGGTATTTTTTGGAACCATCAACCATATCAAAAGGTCAAGAATATACTTATATTCCTCTACTTGCTCTTGGTACCATATTTCCTAGCTATTCAAGTGATTGATAATAGGTATTATTTTATTTACCTCCATTAGTTTATTTTATATTTCAAACAAAACTAATAACTATTCTTTAATAGTCACTTAAGAGTATCACCTAACACACTTACTTTTTGTAAGATGACCTAAGAGTAAAATTAATCCTTTGACCAATGATCTGGTTTATTTCTTCAAACCTACCATTCCCATAGGAATATTCTATTCTTGCTATGTCACACATCAAATCAAGTCATAACTAGGTTCTTTCCAAGATAGACTTCTTGCCCTACAACCTAGAGTGTTATCATAGGGAAGCTTAAAGACCTACAACCATGCTTTGATACCAACAATAACAACCCTAAAATCTAACCTCAATTTACTTTTGAAGGATAAATATTAGCTAAGATAATCCAAATAAATTCCACATAAGCTTCTAACCACATTTTGAGTTCTAGATGCTACAACATCCCTCGGGTGGATAGGAGTGGCCAATTCTCCCGTATCATATTTTTGGGTTTACCTTGTACACTACACATACATATTAAAGGATATATTTTGAGTGGTCTCTCAATTTACTTTCTCTCTTTTAAAAATTATTTTGACCATACTATAAGCGTTAACACTATCTTGCTCATTTGAGAAAAGCGATGTCAAATCTATTACTAGTGTCAATCATTCCTTACTAGTATTTAGGTGTAATATTCCTATAGTTTTACACACAATGTTGGAAATATGAGCAAGATTTGTTGTCATTGATGTCAAGAGTCAATTCAGTGAGCAGTGCAAGAGGAAGGATTTCAAGAGTCAATTTTAGAAATAGGAAGGTGATCAGATAAGGTCTATAGGAGAAATACGAAAGCCCAAGAAAAATATTATTTTAATATTAAAGGTCTAATGGTAAGACCTAAAGAAATTAAATTAATTATAAATTAATTTTAATAATTTCATTATAAATTAATTTGATTAACTTTATAGCTATTAATTAATTTATAATAATTTTATTAGTAATTAAATTATAATCTAATTAATTAACCCTAAAGTTAGTGCTATGAGGGTAAAAAGAAATGTGTATACGTAATAAATTAATTCCTTCGTCGATGTCTAATATGGTGGTGGCACAATGGTATAAATACCATGTGCCTTAGTGGCAAAGGTATTATCTTCGTTCGAATAACACTGAGCCTGCGATTTTTACGATTTTTGTGTCAGGAAGAAGACAAAATCTTTTTGTCTTGTTTGTGCTAGTGAAGGGATAATATTGGTGATGCTCTAAGCCTCATAATCAACTAGATGATTTACCTAGTGGTAAGTGACTATGACTTAGAGCTTTGGCAAGCGGGAGGACCTGTGATCGAATCTCGATGATAGTTTTTGGTGAAGGTTTTGGTTTGGGCACCAAAGGAAGCAACATGATTATTTTTGGTTTAGGTGCCAAATGGATGCATATAGCACATGAGGCGCTCCTTGCTTCCAATGTGAGAACCTAGCTCACGTGGTAGTTGAAGTCATGGCTAAGGTGTTGGTGGCAACATAGCGTGGGTTCGATTCCCACCAAGGGCAAAAGGTATTTAAAATTTAAAATTTAATTTTTATCCTAAGGTTGTTTGGCATAAGATTTTAGGGATATATAAGGTTTATGAAAATTTATTTTTATATTGTGATTTTGGTGATTAAGTGTTGAATGGAGTGATAAGGCTTTAGAGGGTTTTAAATGCTATTTTAAAATAAAGTCTTATTTTTTTTAATATTTGAAAGGAGTAATAATATGTAATTGAGATCTAATATTTTGTATGGTGAGAATAATTTGTGAGGGAATTATTGATTGAAGTTTTTATAAGGTTTTTGCTACCTAACCCTTGAGATTGGAAAAAAGAGTAAGTGTGATTGGGACAGGTTTTTAAGTCAATTATTCATAAAAAAAAAGGTATGGGTATATCTTCCTTTTGAATGAAATATTGTTGCATGTTGTGAATGCTAATTTGGAGTGAAAATTATTTTTTGATAAGTATTTTTGAGTTTAGTTTTCTAGAATGAGAGTTGATGTTAGAAATCTTGTTTGATAAGCATTGTTGGAAATATTTAAGTAAGATTTCATATTATTGAACTAGGGTTTGTGAAAGATCATGAGTATCATTTTTATGTAAAGTTGAGAACTATATTGAAGTAGGGTTTGTGAAAGATATTGAGTATCATTGTTATGTGAGATTTTTTGATAAACATTGTTGGAAATAATTGAGTGAGTGTTCATATGCTTTGACTAGGATTTGTAAACTAGGAGTTTTTCATTGAGTGATTGATGAGTGGAGTTTATTGAGCCTAGTTGAATGGAATTATTGGAGTGCTAGTTCAAGTTTTTTAAAACAAATTGTTCTATATTCCGAATTGATTTGAGAAAGAGATTGAAAGTGATTGAGTTTTTGTGAGTGATAAACATATGGAGTCTCTAACCATTCTCCATATGTTTCTATGGTAAAGTAAGAGAGATTGAAAGTGATTGAGTGTTTGTGAGTAGGAAATATATTGAGTGTCTAACCATTCTCCATATATTTCAATGTTAAAGTAAGAGAGATTGAAAGTGATTGAGCATTGTTGTGAGTGTGAAGCATATTGAGTCTCTAACCATTATCCATATGTTTTTGTGAGATTAAATAATATTCTATGTGAATCTTGTTTGTGTGATTAAAGAGGTTTTCTATGACAGATTGAGTTGATTTGTATAGAGCTTTTGTGAAATCTTGTTGAGTAGATTTGAGTAAGTCCTAGTGAGAACATGTTGAGTAGATTGGACAAGTTCTAGGAGGAATTTATGGATATATTAGTGTGAAATTTTATGGAAGTTTACAATGTAGATTTGAGATAAGTCTTTGAGAATACTTGAGAGAAGATTTTATTGATTGATTTGTTCAAACTTTGGGTTAATGTTTGGGGCAGATCTAGTAGAGTTTATTTGTGATTGAGTCAAGCTTTGTGTTAAGGTTTGAGGATAGATTTGTTCTAGAATGAAGGACTGTATTTGGTGTATATCAGAGATAGATCTTGAGAATATTTATACTAGATCGAAGGGTTGTGTTTGGTGTAGATCAAAGATAGATATTGAGTAGATTTGTGCTATACCGAAGGATTGCATTTAGTGCAAATTTGAGGATAGATATTGAGTATATTTGTGCTAGAATTAAGGACTATGTTTAGTGCATATTTGATGACAAATATTGAGTAGATTTGTGCTAGATAGAAGGACTATGTTTGGTTCAGATCAAAGACATAGATTGAGCAAATTTATGCTAGATCGAAGGACTGTGTTTAGTGCAGATTTGAGATAGAGTTGAGAGCAAGCTTTAGAGGTGACAGAGTATAGAGGATAACCGTATCTAGTGGATAGAGATCCATTATCCAGGGCAAATAATATAGGTCTTCTAAGTAAATTCAGGAGTATTCATTGGATAAATATCCATAATCCAATGTAGTCAAGGTAGTAGTTCTTCTAGAATATCACCAACCAGAGCAGAGAAGAAGGAGTTATCTAATGAATAGAGATACATGACCTTGATTAAGGGATTGGTGTCTCCTTTGGATAGAGGTCCATAAATATTCTAATAGGGAAAGTATTCCTAAGAAATTTGTTGAGAAAATTTTAGTGAAATATTTTCTCTGTGGAGTAGTCTACATTCGGTGAACCACGTTAAATTGGTGTCTCTATTGTGTATGGTCATTTATGCATTGCTTTGATTACTACTATTGATATTTCCATTGATATATTAAATAATATTATTTGGGAAATAAAAGTAAAAATTTGTCTTATATTGTTCACCCCCCATCTCAGTATAAGCTTATCGTATTAAATTGGTATTAGAGCGGGTTCCTTTGGAAGAGTTTAACAACTTGAAGGAAAATATTACAAGAACATAGATGGATTATGAGAGTGGATCCTTAGGAAATTCAACACCATTATTCGATGGGAAAAATTATACACTATGGAGCACAAGGATGAAGTTTCATCTAATGGCACTTGGAAATGAAGAGTGGGAAGTAGTTGAAAATGGATACACACCACCAAAAACTCCACCTATAGATAAATATAGTAAGCTTCTACATAATTACAATTCAAGAGCAATGAAGGCAATTCAAAAGGGCTTGCGTGAAACAAATTTTATAAATATTATGCATTGCAAATAAGTAAAGGAAATTTGGGATAAGTTGCAAGGCATATATGAAGGAGATAAAAGGGTCAAAAGGGTAAACTTGTAAAATTTCAAGAGAGCATTTGAAGACCTAAAAATGAAGGATAAATAAAACATTATGGAATATCTACTTCGTGTGGATGAGATTTTTAACTATATGTAAGAACTTGGGCTTGAAGTTCAAGAACCTGATGTATGTGATAAGATTCTAAGGTCACTCCCAAAAAGGTTTAGTGAAAATATTTTAGTAATATAAGAGTCGAAAGATATTGATATTTTGACAAGGGATGAATTACATAGTATTATCATAGTATTTGAGATAAGAACAAAATAGGAACCTATTCCATAGAAAGAAGCAACATTTAAATCTACTAAGAAGACTAAGGGCAAAAATTCAAATTCAATAAATGAGTTATCCAGTGATGAAGAAGCAGATTATGACAAAAGGAAAAAGGACTCAAGAAAGTATAAAGGTACAAAATCAGTTAGATGTTTTAAATATGGAAAATATGGTCACTATGCATCTGATTGTCTAGAAGCTAGAAATAGTAGTGGTGATGAGAAACAGGATCATAAGAATAAGGATGCAGGAAAGCACAAGTACCAAAATAAAAATAGGGATGGACAAGGTACAAGAGAAAGGAAATCTTATAGACGATGTGAATAACTCAATATCTAAGATAAGGATATTCAAAGAGAAATTATAATCTAAGGTCTTAGAGTGTGGAGTATTAGAGCATGAGGTAGATATACTAAGGAAATAAATAAAATATTCTAAGGACATGATACATAGGTTTGGAAGAATCTAAAATAACTTGGACAATATTACCAAAGTACAAATATCTTCATCAAAAAAAAAAAGACTTGGTTTTGAACAGGTGCAAAATAAAGAAAGAGGAGTCAATATCAAGTTTTGATGAAGAAGAAAATTTATAAGAAGAGAGTGTAAGATAAAGTGAGACGTATAAGGAAGAGTTGGACAACACAAATTTCAACAAGGAAAGGAACAATGCACAAATGAGGAATAGATGGAATAGAAAACAACACAGGGTAAAAGAAACTAAAAGACCAATAAGGTCAAGGTAAGATAGTTTTAATGGATGATGATTCTTATGTCACAAGATTGGGCACAAGGCTAAATAGTGCAGGACACATGAAAGACAATAATATGAGAAATTCATAAATAGACAACTTTTCCAAGGGTATTGCTACTCTTGTAATTAGTTTGGTCACAAGGCAGTGAATTGCAGGGTTCATGATAGGAATAGATATAGCTTCACTAGGAGAAGTCCCAAGACCTTTGCACATCCAAGGAATAAAAAAATTAAGTGTTTTTTTATTATTTACATGGTGGAATCGATAGCTGCCACAAAATTGGGTAGGTTGTCTAGCTTTTATGGCCGCCATAGTATTCTGTGTTGTTCACCCTAGAAGCCGCCACATAGATCTTCGCACTGTCCACCCCTATAACCACCATGCCACAATCATTTTAAAACTTTTATGTTGCTTAAAGCACCAGGAAAGGGACAAGCGTTGAGTTCGGTAAGGCCCAAGATTTGAACCTTGGACCTCTGCCCCCCTTATGGGGTTTGGATGAACCAATTGGTCTACACCTCCGACCTAAAAAAATTAAGTGTTATAAGTGCAATAATGATGGGCATACAACAATGTGGTGTAGAGTAGAAATTCTAGAGACAAGCAAGAACATGAATAGTTATAGGAATCAGAAGAATCATTTGAGGAATAAAGTAGACAAAGGTAAAGATCAGTGTATGCTGGGAGTAGAAATACTCCCACCCCAAAATTAATCACCTAAAAAGGAGGTGGGAGAGGGGTTAATCTAAGAGTCTCATTATTAGCCTCGAGCCCCAAAGGTGGCCCTTTGCCATTGATGACAAAGGGGAGAGCATTCAGTTAGGGGGAGTAATTTCTCAGGAGGAGCAGAATAGGAAAAGGTAAAAGGAATTGGAAAAGGAAAATGGATTACCATCAATGACAAAGGGGGAGATTGTTGGAAATATGAGCAAGATTTGTTGTCATTTATGTCAAGAGTCAATTTTAGTGAGTAGTGCAAGAGGAAGGATGTCAAGAGTCATTTTCAAAAATAAGAAGGATATCAGATAAGGTCTATAGGAGAAATATGAAGGCCCAAGAAAAATAATATTATAATATTTTATTATAATATTAAAGGTCTAATGGTAATACCTAAATAAATTAAATTAATTATAAATTAATTTTAATAATTTCATTATAAATTAATTTGATTAAATTTATAGCTATAAAATTAATTATAGATTAATTATAATAATTTTATTATTAATTAAATTATAATCTAATTTAATTAACCCTAAAGTTAGGGTTATGAGGGCAAAAAGAAATGCATCGACATCATGAATTAATTCCTCCACCGATGTCTAATATGGTGGTGGCACAATGGTATAAATACCATGTGCCTTGGTGGCAAAGATATTACCTTCGTTTGAATAACACTAAGCCTATGATTTCTACAATTTTTGTGTGAGGAAGAAGACAAAATGTTTTTGTCTTGTCTGCACTAGTGAAGGGACAAGATTGGTGAGGCTCTAAGCCTCATAACCAATTAGTTGGTAGCCCTAGTGGCAAGTGGCTATGACTTAGGACTTTGGAAAGTGGAAGGACCCATGATCGAATCTTGATGGTAGTTTTTGTGAAGGTTTTAGTTTGGGTACCAAAGGAAGCAACATGTTCATTTTTGGTTTAGGCGCCAAAGGGAAGCATATAGCGCATGAGGCGCTCCTTGCTTCCAAGGTGAGCACCTAGCTCACACAGTAGTTGAAGTTATGGCTAGGGCACTGGTTGCAGTGCAACGTGGGTTCGATTCCCACCAAGGGTAAAAGGTATTTAAATTTTTAAATTTAATTTTTATCCTAAGGTTATTTGGCATAATATTTTTGGGAGATATAAGGTTTATGAAAATTTATTTTTATATTGTGATTTTGGCGTTAAGTGTTGATTGGAGTGATAAGGCTTAAGAGGGTTTTAAATTTTATTTTAAAATAAAGTCTTATTTTATTTAATATTTGAAAGGATTAATAAGGTGTAATTGAGATCTAATGTTTCATATGATGAGAATAATTTGTGAGGTAATTATTGATTGAAGTTTTGAGATTTTTTTTGCTACCTAACCCTTGATATTGGCACAAAGAGTAATTATGATTGAGACAGGTTTTTAAACTCAATTATTCATCAAACAAAAGGTATGGGCATATCTTCCTTGTGAATGAAATATTGTTGGATGTGAATGCTAAGTTGGAGTAAAAAGGATTGTTTTAAGCATTGTTGAGTTTGGTTTTCTGGAATGAGAGTTGATGTTAGAAACCTTATTTGATAAGAATTATTGGAAATATTGAAATAAGATTTCGTATACTTGAACTAGAATTTATGAAATATCATGAGTATCATTATTATATAAAGTTGAGAGCTATCTTGAACTAGGGTTTGTGAAAGATCATGAGTATCATTGTTATGTGAGATTGTTTGATAAGTATTGTTGGAAATAATTGAGTGAGTGTTCATATGCTTGCACGAGGGTTTGTAAACAAAGAGTGTTTCAGTGAGTGGATTTTATTGAGTCTAGTTGATTAGAAGTGTTGGAGTTCTAGTTCAAGTTCTATGAAACAAATTGTTCTATATTCTGAATTGATTTGAGAAAGATATTGAAAGTGATTGAGTGTTTGTGAGTGAGAAACATATTGCGTCTCTAACCATTATCCATATGTTTCTATGGTAAATTAAGATATATTGAAAGTGATTGAGTGTTTGTGAGTGAGAAACATATTGAGTCTCTAACCATTTTCTATATGTTTTATTGGTAAAGTAAGAGAGATTGAAATTGATTGAGCATTATTGTGAGTGTGAAGCATATTGAGTCTCTAACCATTCTCCATATGTTTTTGTGATATTAAACAATATTTTTTGTGAAGCTTGTTTGTGTGATTGAAGAGGTTTTATGTGATAGATTGAGTTGAGTTGTATAGAGCTTTTGTGAAAGCTTGTTAAGCATATTTGAGTATATCCTAGTGAGAAATTCTTGAGAATATTGGATAAGTTTTAGGAGGGACTTGTGGACAGATTAGTGTAAGCTTTTGTGGAAGTTTACAATGAATATTTGAGATAAGTCTTTGAGAAAACTTGAGAGCAGAGTTGATTGGTTTATTTGTTCAAACCTTGGGTTAAGGTTTGGGGTAGATCTAGTAGAGTTGATTTATGATTGAGTCAAGATTTATGTTAAGGCTTGGGGACATATTTGTGCCAAACCGAAGGACTATGTTTTGTGTAGATCAGAGATAGATATTGAGCAGATTTATGCTATACCGAAGTACTATGTTTGGTGTATATTAGAGACATAGATTGAATAGATTTGTACAATAATGAAGGACTATGTTTAGTGTAAATTTAAGGAAAAATATTGAGTAGATTTGTGCTAGACCGAAGGACTGTGTTTAGTGCATATTTGAGGATAGATATTGAGTAGATTTGTGCTAGACCAAAGGGCTATGTTTGGTGTAGATCAGAGATAAATATTGAGAAAATTTGTGCTAGACCAAAGGACTGTGTTTAGTGTAGATTTGAGATAGAGTTGAGAGTAAGCTTTGGAGGTGACAAAGTATAGAGGATAACAGTCTCCAATGGATAGAGGTCCATTAGCCAAGGCAGTGAAGATAGGTCTTCTGAGTAAGGGTATGAGTCTTTAGTGGATAGATATCCATAAGCCAGTGCAGTGGAGGTAGCAGTTCTTTTAGAATATCACCAACTAGAGCAGAGGATAAGGAGTTCTCCTATGGATAGAGATCCATGAACTTTATTAAGGGATTGGTGTCTCCTTTAGACAGAGGTCCATAAAAAATATAATAGATAAAGGATTTTGAAAAACTTTTATCGAAATATTTTATCCATGGAGTAGCCCACATTGGATGAACCATGTTAAATTGGTGTCTCTATTGTGTGTGGTGATTTGTGTATTACTTTGATTACTTTTTTTGATATTGCCATTGATATATTACATAATATTATTTGGGAAAGAAAAGTAAAAAGTGATCTTATATTGTTCACCCCCTCTTAGTATAATCTTGTGTTATTCACACAATTCATTTAGTATAAAAATACGGTGCACCATTAAACTATATGATGTGATTATCATTTATCTGGCATCTCCCATTTTGTCACCCATCAATCAACCAGGGTTTCCAATGACTACCACACAAATGACATCCTCCATGATCATTTGGATTTCTATGACTATCATTTGTATGACATATCTCACATGGGCATTTCATTCTCTATTGGATAAACCATCACAAGGATTTAGTCATAATGGAATTCTAAGCTCACAATCTATGAGAACATACTTCAATGATCTATTACTAAAATACCCATTGTAATCCTAAGGTATTATCCCATCACATATTCCTTAGTTATGGTCCTAACCTTAGGGTCTAATTAGATTGAAATTCTATTATCGCAACCTCTTTAGGAAGAATTCCCAAACCCTAAGGTAAATTTGAGAAATAGTTTTATCCTTTTATTTCATCCATTTCAAAATTTAGAAGCCACATTTGCATAATTCATATTCTATTGCAAGAAATAGAGGTAAGATAAACATCTATCTTTCTTTAAATAAAAGTATAATAAATTGAACAATTTTATTTCTTGTTCATATACAATTCATAGCAATAGATCATTAAATGCTTATAACAATTCCATAACAAGTCTTACAAAAAATACACAAATGACACATCATGTATCCTGGGAAACCATTCTAGGAGAAAACCCAATATTAAAATATCCATATTTATTTTCATTGCAATTTTATTAGCTAAACTACAAAAAGGAATCAGAGTTATGCATAAGGGGTTGGACTCAAAATGTAGTAAAAAAATGGCAAATTCTAATCAAAATCAAGGTGAATCATGGAGAATCCTAAAAAAATCAAATCAAGCATCTTCATACCGTAATTTGGGGTATTTCAATCCCTAAAATTTAAGGTCATATTTGGTGCCACTTTTAACATATTAAATCATCTTATAACTTCATAAAAACACCACCATTAGATCAAGATTGAAAATATATTTCCAACGAGTACAAATATGTCTATGTTTGGATATATATTGTGGCAAATTGACCCTAAGAAAAATTGATCCTGAAAAATTTTAGGCAAATGGGCCGACGTCGAGGATCCTCATATTCACCAATTTCCAATTTTGAAAACCCTAATATTCACCCAATTTGTGAATATTCACCACTATGCATAACCCGAAAGGAATCCATTATTCCTTTTATCATAATTTTAATCCATTGCATAAGAATCTTCACAATTCTTATGTCCTTTCCTTAATTTTTTTTTTTTGTAAATTCCTTTTCACAATAGTGAGGGAACCCCATAATTCCCTCTCATTAAACCCCATTCATTCATCAATATAATAACACTCAAGAGTCCTCTACTTGTGTATTTTATTACAGAAGAGTAATTGTGGAACCCCCTTAAGTTCCTTTCCATTTACTGGGCCCCATGCCGAAACCTTATTTCATTTACATAAAACAATAGATTTATCTATTCATAATAAGCATACCGATTCAATATACATAAGACTATCAATATTCATATCATGAAAAATTTCCTCATATTATTTAAGAATACATATACAACAAATATCTAATAATTCTTTTTTCTAGACATCTTCATGATTTAAAAAATACAAGGATACCATTCATCTTTAAATAATAGCCTCATTCTAGTTTCCAAGTAAAAGGTGAATATAAGTACATCTAGTGGATAACACTAGTATTCTTTAACTATCAAATAATAAGCACGATCCAAACTCTATTTAAATCTAATCATCATTAAAGAATCTTCAATATATATTTGATCCAAAATAAACCAATCAACTATAGGATTATTCTCTTTACCAAAATAATTTAACATTCCATTAAAATATTTTATTTTCAATCTTATTATTATCTAATACATTATGGATTAATAATATTATTTATTTATCCTTAACTAAAATGTATTATATTTATTCTAATGATTATTTTTTTATGACCTCTAGTTTCAATACATTCATTTTTATCTAAAATTAATTATCTTACTTCCACAAATTATTTCTTTCTAAATTAAAATATGATACAAATAGATTATGTCCAACTAAATGAATAATATTTCAATAGAGCCATTATAGCTCATCTTATACATTCTATGATTTTTCCTAATACAAGTAAAGGAATATTTATCTCTCTTTGAATCAATTTTCTCAAAGTATAATTAATATGCATTTTATACTTTATCAATATATCTATTTGATCGTTATTTTACAAAATGATATAATAAAAGTTTTTGTAAACTTCACTTTATGTAAGACAAAAGTATTCTATTCTTTCAAAGAGTATATCAACCATCACTTGAGATATTTGTACTCAAGTGGAACTATCATCCATATAATAATAATAAACCCCATCAAGTAAGGTATTCTCATGCAAACATAGGGCCAATCCATTCCACCAGTCATAAGGTAATGAAAGCATAACCAAGCATATGCCTATCAGATTAACTGGATGCATATTTCAACATATTTAGAAACTCAAAATAAAACTTTTTAATCTCATGACTCAACTTGGTGATATAACATAAGATAGCGTAAAGTAAATTAAACCCTCATATACACTTCCTAAAATAAGACCTCACATATTTTTGAGCCACCGTGTGGACATCACTATGCAAAAAATACCATGACATGAGACACATTTTTTAAGTAATACCTACCCTAAGGTAAACACTATTTTTACTAGGGTTAAAATATTGAATTTGGCACTGGTTCAATTCCAAATAAATATCAAGGTTTTGTTTTATAGTGATGCCTCTCGAATTGATGTGCATAAGCATGCTCTTCACAACCATCGAATTGATGTGCATAAGCATGCTCTTCACAACCATACATACTATGCTCAAGGAGGAATAATTACATGGTCAAGTTTTACAAATAACTAACCTGAAAGCTTGCATTCTCATAGGCATACATAACTATAAAATTGTGACCCCTATAATGACACTATTGTTCTACTATGGAGGCAACTCTACATTTCAAACAAGCCAAGCAATATTTAAAAATTTAAACCATGTCCATTCTTTCCTAATGCAGGTTTAAAACAAACACATCAGATAATTACAGATAAAGGTACCTTTATAAATTCAATTGATACTTGGGAGATGATTCTATTGCACACCAAAGAAATGTTCTTTTACCACTTTTGTTCTTCCACAACTTCCAAAATCCTTCTCTCTCTATGGTGTTTTCACCTCTGAAACAAAAATAATGATCCCCCATTTCTTCCATCAAAGGTCTACTAAAGAGGATAGAGCATGTTTCATTCATGGAACAAACTCCATAAATACCAAACCTATTCACTTTCGATTTATTTCTAGTTAAAACGATACAAAACTGATTTAATATTTACAATCATTCTAATGTTCAAAATATTGATTGCTTTGTTGCCTACAGATTAAATAATTTCTTTAATAAGACCTTAGAAATCTATTTTCTAATTCAAACATAAGAAATATTTTAACAAATGAAACTCATCATTTTAATTTCATAAGCAACTACCATTACAAAAAAGGCTTTTTTCATGAAAACTTAGTAATTTTTGTACTACTAAGCATTGTCAATAGGCATCCCTTAGTATTCTATGTTAATTTAAAATTGGTTAAAGTAACTCAACTTTTCTTGAAGATTTAGATATAATACGATGCATTCACAATAAGAAAGATAAATGTAAAATACACAATTATAGATTAGGTCTAATTATGGATATTATGTGTCAAAAAATTTGGCTATCTTAACCATTAGTTATTTGTTCACTCATGACGACATCTATTCCTATGAAACACACAAATCCATTAGTAGTATATAATAATCCAAAAACTACCAATCATCATAAAATCTAATAGTTTTTCATTTGTAATAACAAATAGATTCATAAGCATGTTATATGAAATTTTTTTCCAAGGGAGGATCATGATAGTTATGTAATGTCTTAAAGTACAAATAAAATATGCATCTCTTACATGATAAGGAATCTCTTGTTGTAGTTTTGTGAACTATTTTGAATTGTTAATATTTAAGTTAAATTACGATTTCTTGTTTAATTGCCTTATTTAATATTTTTATATATGTTATTTTATATTTAAATTAAATAAGATTAGAAAGATATCAAATGATCTAATGTAGTTAGATAATTATAATTGATATCTAAAAATATATGAATCAAATTAGATGTTATAAGTAGAGCAAAGAAACCTATGGGATTATGGATCCCTTAGGATAAAACTAGGAGCAACCAAAATTTAAATAACTCTTCAAGAAACTAAACTAAATAAACTTATACAACACCAAATCGATTTAAATGACTTGGCTCTCTATGAAATAAATAAACTAACTCATTGGAGATGATATTGAGGGCTTAGTGGCAATATGTGTAGTATACCTACACAGGTAGACTTGTGTATGCTATAGATATGGGTGTATCCTTTGACTAATAGAAGGAGATAAGTTAGCTCATCATGGAGATAATAATGGTACCTTATTTGCAATAAATATATTATACCTAAATAAATAAACTTTTATATAGTATAGAGATGGGTGTATCCTTTGATAGATTAAGGAAGGAAATGTGGCTCGTCGAGGGATGAGACAAACAACTTTAAACATTGGGTATATATTTGTAACACATATACTAAACAAATTTAAACATTATATTAGCTTTAATAACTCTGTAGTAACGCATATGTAGGTTAGGGATATGTAAATCTGATGGGGGGCCAAAAAATCGCAAACTACCAAATCTGAATTTTCATGCAAAAAATTGGAAACATGCTTTACAAGAAATAGAAATCCCAATGTTTCATTAAATAACTTGCAAAGGTTTACATTTACAGCCCATAGGCTTTACAAAAATTGGTGCATAGGCATAGTTATTTCACTCTCTATTGCAAATATTCCCTAACTCTGTAACTCTGGAAGGAAAACGTACTCCAAGCTAGTTTGAGTGGCCCTCTGCCTTCGACTCTGCAACTCGACTGTGCAACTCTGCAACTACAGGTTTTCCAACCCATTGTACATGGCTCGAATTGCCCTTTTATAACTTTTTTGTGACTATTTATCTTCCATCTAGTGGCCCTTCGATTCATTTCCGCCACGACTGTTCATCTTCGTCTGCTCCATAACTGTAATCCGTAACGTCCTCTATAACTGGCACAACGACTTTCGTTAACTGTCGCACTATCGTTCTATAATGGCCTTCGAAGATGCCACCTGTCACTCTGTAACGGCCTCCGAAAATGCCACCTGTCACTCTGTAACGGCCTCCAAAAATACAGCTTGTCACGATTTCACGACATCTTCCTCTACCTCTTCCTCTTCTCTTCTGGTCGCGATATCGCAACATGTCACAATATCGCAACATTTTTGTTCCATCGCCTTCTCTATCCTCTTCAAGTCATGAAAACCTGACATGTCATGATATTGCGACATCTTTCCTCTCCTGCTCATCCTTTTCTCTTTCGGTCATGATATCGCGACATGTCACGATATCACGACATTTTTCTTCCTTGCCTCCTTTCTCTTCTTCGGGTCACAAAAATGCGACATGTCATGAAATCATGACATCTTCTCCTCTGGCTTCTTCTTCACCTTTTGGTCGTGAAAATGCGACATGTCACGAAATCGCGACATTCTTCTCCCTTGGCTTCTTCTTCGCCTTCTGGTCATGAAAATGCGACATGTCACGAAATCGTGACATTCTCCTCCCTTGGCTTCTTCTTCACCTTCTGGTCATGAAAATGCGACATGTCACGAAATCGTGACATTTTCCTCCCTTGGCTTCTTCTTTGCCTTTTGGTCGTGAAAACATGACATGTCACGAAATCATGACATTTTTCTCCCTTGCGCCTTTTCTCGTCCTTCAGTCGTGATAACGCGACATGTCATGATATCGTGACATCTTTTTGACTTGCGCCTCTTCTCCTCTTTGGGTCACGATAACGTGACATGTCGCGATATCACGACATCTTCCTGTCGTGCCTTCTCTCTCCACTTTGTGTCGCGATATCGCGACACTTTTTCTGTCGCGATATCGCGATAGTTTCCCCGCTGGCTTCTCTCTCTCCACTTTGTGTCACGATATCACGACACTTTCTCTATCGCGATATCGTGACAGTTTTCCTCCACATGTTCCCTTTCCTCTTTTTGGTCGTGATTTAGCGACATGTCGCGATATCACGACATTTTCCTTCACCTTCTTTTTCCTCTTTTGGTCATGAAATCGTGACATCTTCTTTCCTTAGCCAATTTTTTGAAAATGGATCTGCTACCAGTGGATGCTCCTACATCAGACACCCGAGGTTGATGGAGAAGTGACCTTCACTTTTGGGTTGTTTGGTCATCGCCTTCTGCAACATCTCCAAATGCGCACCTGCCTCTGCAGTCCGCTTCAACTCTGTCTTCTGGCCATCAAAATAATTTTTGCCCTCTACCAAACAGGTTCTGGCACTGCTGCACACCTTTTCGTCCACTGTCTTCAATGGCTTCAACTTGTGGTGCACTCCATCTTCTCTTCCACCAGTTATTTTGCCCTGGACTCTACTTCTTAGTTGATCCTCACGCCTTCTGCATAGCTCCTCTCGTAGGGCTTTCACTTGCCTCCGCAAATCTCTTCTAAGTAGCTCCTCTTGTAGGGCTTGCACTTACCTCTACAAATATTTGAACATCTATAACTATGAATCTTCAGATCTATTGAGTGGTATTTTCACTCAGTTGTGAAAGCACACTCTCCTTTAGGATTTGGGTTCCAAATCCCTCTCTTGCAAAGAAGTTAAACAAACAACTTCTCCAAGGTCTCCGCTATATTAGCATTTGCATATGTGTATTAGTAATCTCAAATAAATATATTCAATTTAAATGCTTGGAACACCTTAGTGATTGCAAGTAACTGTAAACAAGGGGCAATGTTGGTTTATTTTACCATGAAACTTTAGTGATTGTTCATTGAACCAAAATAAAGCAAATGTGAGTTGGCCCTCATATGACCACGATGTAGTGCCTTAATTCCTTTTATCTTGAGGGTTTTAAGGTAGATTTTATCTTGCATTAAATCCTCAATGATGAATGTAGCTTCAAAATGTCACTTTAACTTATCCCTCTTAAATGAAATCAAATTTTCATCAAGAAGAACAATTAAGTGCTTTGAAGAAAAGACCTTCAATGTAATACTCAAATTACCCCTCCTTCGTAAAATTAGAATTTTTATGAAGAGAGAGTAATTTTAGGCTCAAAATGGAAATTTGTGAAAATGCCATAAAACATAACTCCTTCAATGAAATTGGAATTTTCATGAAGGGAATGTCATCATAGGCTCAATAATGAAAAACGAAACCAAAAAAAATGAAATTTGACCTAAAAATGGAAATTTTGCATTTTCGGATTTTAAAAATCTGCAATGAAACAGAAATTACGATGAATTTTTAAAAATATAAAATGGCTCCGAAAATGAAATTTCAAAGTGCGTAATGGAAGTATGATAGGTGCTCTACATAATGGTGCAATTATTTTTTTGATTTTAAATTTTTTTACTGTTTATTTTAATGCCTGAAAATAAGAAAAAGTTCTGAAATTAAAATTTTGGAAAACAAAAAATTAAAATTTTGCATCAAAATAATTGCTGAAAATGCAGCAATGCAAAAAGCTCCTTCAGTCTGATAGCACCCCATCCTGCAAAACCGAATATGTGAGAGTTTCGTACATGCAACCTAGCCTATTTGACCTGCAAAACAAACACAATCAAAGTAAACTAGGTGTTGGCTCCTAGGGTTTAAAATAATTTCCAGATTGTAGACATTCACATGAAATAACCCAAAACAATGGCATGAATTTCATTTACAAATCTGAAATCTGAAAGGAGAAAAATAGAACAGTTAAAATGAAGCATGCAAAAAATTTCTCATCCTTTCTTGCTAACAAGGCCTAAAATTTCTGAAGAGAAGCTTTAGCATTGAAATTATATTTCAAGTTTTACATATCAAAATCTGCCGCATTTGGCCATGCCCAAAAATTCCCACCCCTCTCGTGCCTATCTTCGCTTGTGCCTTTAAAATTTTTGCTATGGCTCTCTACTTCACCTTGTGACGCTTCGTTTCATCTTCCAGATCAATTTGTTTCGTCTCCTGCTCCTTCATTATTCTATATTTCTGCTTGGTCATGAAACATTCGGTCTTCTCTGCTAACTGTAGCTGTCGATTTGCATTATCATGACCCTTATGCCTTTGTGCCATGTGTTCAACGCTTCCCTACATACTCTGTAACAACCAGCCATGAATCACGACAAAAACAACATGTCGCGATATCGCGACGTTCTTCTGTCAGCAGCTTAACTCTTCTTCATGCATCGTAAAAATGATACATGTCGCGATATCATGACATTTTTCTGCTATCGGGCCATGCAGGTGCAACCTGTCGCGAAATCGTGACGTTTTTCTCTATCGCTGGGCTTTGTTGCACTTAGCCACGAAAACACGACATGTCACGAAATCGCGACGCTTTTCCCTTTCCCCTGCATTTCTCTCTTCGTCCGTCGTGAAATTGCGCGCTTTTCATTTTGCTGTTCCTGGCCGCGAAAACGTGACATGTCACAAAATCGTGACATTTTCTCATTCCGTACTGTCTCGCTCTTTTCTGTCACGAAATCGCGATGCTTTTCTCTTTCGGGCTGCTCTTGCTGTATTTGGCTACGAAAACGCGACATGTCACGAAATCGTGATGCTTTTTTATTCCATACCATCTTGCTATTTTCTGTCGCAAAATCGTGACACTTTTTCATTTGGCATGTCTTGCTGCTTTATGTCACGAAATCGCGACATTTTTTTGTTCCGTACCACTTGGCTAATCCAGGTCGCGAAACTCCGACATGTCACGAAATCATGACATTTTTCATCTTTGCCCTTCATCTCGTCTTCAGGTCGCGAAATGGCGACATGTCGCGATATCGCGACAACTTTTCATTCCTGGCTGTCTTACTGCTTTCTGTCACGAAATCGTGACACCTTTTCATTCCTTTCACTTTGGTAGCTTTCTATCGTGAAATCGCGACACTTTTTCTTTCCGTACCACTCTTGCTGTTTGGAGCCATGAAAACGTGACATGTCGCGATATCGTGACAATTTTCAGCCATGACGAAGCAACATGTCATGATATCGCGACAATTTTCGGCCGCGACGGAGCAACATGTCATGAAATCGCGACAACTTTCATTTTTGGGCAATGACAGCGCAACACGTCGCGAAATCAACAACTTTTCTTTTCTGGCCGCGATGGAGCAACACGTCGCGAAATCGTGACAACTTTTCTTTTCTAGCCGCGATGGAGCGACATGTCGCGATATCGTGACACTTTTTCCTTTTGTGATATTTTGCTCTTCCTTTGATTTTTTAGCATCTGGGCCATTGAGGTCTTCTTTGAAAGCATGCAAAAAGGTGGGTCCCCAATTTTGGGGTGTGTTGTGGATCAGCCACAACAAATGGCGACTCTGCTGTCAAATGCTCCTGAGCATTTTGGTGAGAACCCAACCTGGAAGTATACAAACTCGAAAATAGGCATTAGCACATAAGAAATATAAACAAATGCCAATAGATCAGAAATACATGAATCATCAGAATCATTAAGTATCAGCTCGGTGTGTGCAATGTGTTTTCATTCCCTATCGTTTGAACTTGATCAACATTCCATTGTCAGTTTTACTTATGATTTGTATGCAAGGCTATGAATGATTTGTGCAGGATTTGATGCATGATGAAGATGCTAGAGATGTAACAACCTACTTTATAAATGCTCAAACCTTCTAATATCATGGACAAACATATTAAAAATGTCAAACCCTCTTAGGACCAAATATATGTCTACTAAATTAATTTACTAGATCCCAAGGTTGGTTATGTGTCACTACCATCTTGAACCCATGTGCAAGTGTAAGTGAAATCGGAACTTTGGGGAATAGGATTCCCAACCTAAGCGAGATGGGAATTTAACCCTATCCTTACTATTCTGATTTGGAGTTCATTACCTCATCTTGAACAAAATAATTTAACCTATTATGGATGAAATGGTCAAGCTAGTCTATCCATATGAGCAATCAATGGTCTTGCTTTTAGGCAAGACATGTTGCCACGCATGAGCATACTTAACCCCATAATCCATGACTTGGCTTTCATTCATTCTTTTCTCTCTCTTTTTTCTTTGGACCTTTGGGATGACTACCCATCCTTGCTAGGGACATGTAGTACGATCCCTCCAATCCAATATTAAGATGAAATGGAGAATATTATCTTTTATCTCTTGGACCTTGGGGATGACTACCCATCCTTTGTAGAGGACATGTAGTACAATCCTTCCAATCCAAGATTGAGATGAAATGGAAAAAATTAGTTTTACTTTTATTGCTTGGACCTTTGGGATGACTACCCATCCTTTGCGAGAGGACATGTAGTACGATCCTTCCAATCCAAGCTTTATGATGAAATGGGAAAAATGGAAGCTTTGGGGAATCGGATTCTCAACCTAAGCGAGATGAGAATTAAGTCCTATCCTTACTACTCCATGTAGGTCAAATCAGAGCTTTGGGGAGTTGGATCCTCAACCTAAGTTCGATGAGGATTTAACCCTATCCTTACTACTCTGGTTTTAGGCTTTAAGCTTTATGGGAGTGGTAAAAACCACTGTTTCAAGGATTATGTTGCATGATAGGACAAACATGAAATATTCTTTTCACCTCACCTTTTCATCCAAGTATGGTTTTGACCATTTTGCTCAAGATTCTTTTTAATGTGCATGGAATGTGCTTGGTTCAAGATAGTTTGGGAAACAGTTCCCAACCTTAGGATCCTTTTAATATATGTTATGTAATAATCCTAAGAGGATTCAACACCTTCTCAATAATTGCCCATGGAATGAAAATGTAACTGAGATGACATGTATATGCAATGTGGAATATGACATGAGATATGAATGCACTGCTTCTTTTGGAATATATCATCTATTTTACCATAATGTGCAAAACTAACAACTTCATGCATCACAAGATTCAAATGATATTATTTAAATGTTTGTGTTACTTGTGGAGCTTTCTACAACACAATTCCAATGTTTCATATTCTCCTGATTTTAGGCATAAGTTGACATCTCAAAAAAAAAAAATTTCTTTTCTTTTTTTTATCAAAACAAACTAAACATGTCAAATGAAATCAAACACACAACTTAAATCCTAATCCAAATAGCAATCCCAAAATGAAACTTGAAAACACAAACCCAAACCAAAACCAAAATCTATATACAATATAGTACAAGATGATGCCAAGCTTGGACTATTACTTTCCTGGATCCCAAACATGATTAGAACATTTCAAAAGACATATGTCACAATACACATGCCAAATGTTGTAGGAATCCAACAACAATAAGATCAAACCAAGCAATGCAACAAATTTCAACTTGCCATGCTCACCATACCAATTTGATTTAGTTCTATTAGCAACATCATAGGTGAGATTCAAATCAAATTGATTAGACAATGGTTGGTATTCAATTTTATTTTGTCTATTCTTTAAAGTGCAAGTTTCATCATTCCATTCATGATTTAGAAGTAGGCTTTCCTTTTCAAATGTGAGATATTGCAAACAAGAGCCTATTTCTAAAAGTCTTGAATTCAAATTATTTTTTGAGATTTTAAAGCAATCAAAATCAATCAAAACTTGACAAACATCACCAAGATTTGACATTTCATCATTAATGACATTAGCATCCAAAGGGACATCATGTAATCCATCACTTAAAATTTTTGTAGCTATCACCAAAGGTAAAGATTTCACCTTGTCACCCATACTCAACCCATCATGATTAGAATTTATCACAACTTGATGAGTGTTAGTAGCTTTTTCTTTTTCTTCATTGTCTTCTTCATCATCCAACACCTGTTCAAAAACACCAAAGTTAGGCACCCAATCAAACATGCGTCCATATTTTTCAAAACAAGAGCCTAATTTTTCAAGATATGTGTCACGTGACACCTTTCCACGATCAATGGCTTGAGTTGCCTCAAAATCCATATTTTCATTAGGATCATCAATAGTATTAAACCCATACCACCTAGGTTTTGTAATTTCATCATTTTGAGATGGCATAGACATTGTAGAAACAATAGGTGGATCAAGATTTTCTATTTCTTGCCCCTCAAGGGGAACAAAAACAATTGATTCTCCTTCTTCATCCATGGTAGTAGAATCATTATCCTTCTCCAACCTTTGATGAGATTCCAACCCTTCTTCCAAAACATTCTCGGATTGTATAGGACTTGTAATATCCTCATGTGAAAGGGCAATTGTATTATCCTGCATATCAATAGGCACACAAATTTCATCAGAAGGTTTGGAGTGAGCATACTCTTCCCAAGAATCATAATGATCATCTTTCAAAATCAAATTGTGATGCTCAACTATTTCTTCATCATCTTTTAATTCATCAACATGTTTCTCATCAAATTTATCTTCACCTTCCTTAGATGGTTCAATTACTTCCAAAATTGGGTTATTGCTTGTATTCAAATTGATAAGGCTATCATAATCCACATGTGTAACCCATGATTCACGTTTAACATAATTTGGAAGGTGTGAATTTTCTTGGCCATCATTTTCAACAATGTCATCCAATATGTCATCCGAAACAGATTCATCCTCATAGAATTCATCTTTTGGTGGGTCAAGGGTTTCCAATCTGTCACATGTTTCAATACTAGTTGGATCTAGTACTCCTCCCTTGCCTAAAATCATATTCTTGTGAAAATCATTGAAATTGATTTTAGAAACATCTTTTGAATCAAGATGAGTATTTTGAAGTTGATTCATACTTAAGAAAGATGGTTGATCTTGCATAGTAGGTTGAGGATTTTGAAATTGATTGAAGCTTGGGAATGATTGTTGATTCTGAAATTGATTCACACTTGAACTTGGTTGAGGTGGATAAATCATTGGGTGGGTAAAGGAGGTATTAAATGATTGAAGATTACATGATCCAAAACCCACACCATAATTTTGACAACTCAATTGTTGCTCAATTGCCATTGCTTGAGTATAGGCTTGTGACAAAGATGTGATTTGAGGCATCCCTCGCAAATATGTGGAAATGAGTGGGTCAAGAGCATTTACATATATTTGGAGAGCCATTTCTTCTTGAAGAGCATAAAATGTCACTAATTGAGCATATAATCCAAAGAACCTTTCAGAAAATGACTTCACATTTTCACTTGGTCCTTTTTTAATAGTGAAAAGCTGTCGATACATGCGGATTGGGTCAACTTGCTCTTTGTTGAATTGATTAAGAAATGCTGCCTCTAGCTGAGCCCAAGAAGTGATAGACCCTAAGGGCAGACTTGTAAACCAATCATATGCCACTTTGTCCAAGGTGTAAGGGAAAATTTTACAAACCACATCATCATACCAAATTGTTAAGTGATTCACAACAAATTTGAATGCTTGAATGTGTTCTCCTGCAGTATTTGTCCCGTTAGACAAAAATCGAGGAAGACATCTCTCAAAACCAACGGGCAAATAATGTTGAACTCCCGGTATGTTCAATGGGCTACCTGTCATCCATGGTGAAAACATAGCCATTAGTGAATCTTAAAGAATATAACTTTAATACCCAAAAATTTCTTTTTTTTTATTATTTTTTTTAAATCAAATCAAATCACATTATTCTTGTATGAACAATCAAAGCGTTAGGAAAGTGCATAGCAATTCATGTCCTCCTTTTAACAGTACAAGGTTGTATTGTTAAAAGAGGGCTAAAGATAATAACCAATAGGGCATGAAATATTCAAAATTTAAATCCCTATAGCATTTAAATCACATCTGAAATAAACCTATTCAGGCCCTCCTTCTAGCGCCAAAATGTTGAGTGGTATTTTCACCCACTTGTGAAAGTACACTCTCCCTTAGGATTTGGGTCCCAAATCCCCTCTTGCAAATAAGTTAAACAAACAACTTCTCCAAGGTCTCCGCTATATTAGCATTTGCATATGTGTATTAGTAATCTCAAATAAAGATATTCAATTTAAATGCTTGGAACACCTTAGTGATTGCAAGTAACTATAAACAAGGGGCAATGTTGGTTTATTTTACCATGAAACTTTAGTGATTGTTCATTGAACCAAAATAAAGCAAATGTGAGTTGGCCCTCATATGACCACGATGTAGTGCCTTAATTCCTTTTATCTTGAGGGTTTTAAAATAGATTTTATCTTGCATTAAATCCTCAATGATGAATAGGGTCTTCAAATGTAGCTTCAAAATGTCACTTTAATTATCCTTCTTAAATGAAATCAAATTTTCATCAAGAAGAACAATTAAGTGCTTTGAAGAAAAGACCTTCAATGTAATACTCAAATTACCCCTCTTTCGTAAAATTAGAATTTTTATGAAGAGAGAGTAATTTTAGGCTCAAAATGGAAATTTGTGAAAATGCCATAAAACATAACTCCTTCAATGAAATTGGAATTTTCATGAAGGGAATGTCATCATAGGCTCAATAATGAAAAACGAAACCAAAAAAATGAAATTTGACCTAAAAATGGAAATTTTGCATTTTCGGATTTTAAAAATCTGCAATGAAACAGCAATTACGACGAATTTTTAAAAATATGAAATGGCTCCGAAAATGAAATTTCAAAGTGCGTAATGGAAGTATGATAGGTGCTCTACATAATGGTGCAATTATTTTTTTGATTTTAAATTTTTTTACTGTTTATTTTAATGCCTGAAAATAAGAAAAAGTTCTGAAATTAAAATTTTGGAAAACAAAAAATTAAAATTTTGCATCAAAATAATTGCTGAAAATGCAGCAATGCAAAAGCTCCTTCAGTCTGATAGCACCCCATCCTGCAAAACCGAATATGTGAGAGTTTCATACATGCAACCTAGCCTATTTGACCTGCAAAACAAACACAATCAAAGTAAACTAGGTGCTGGCTCCTAGGGTTTAAAATAATTTCCAGATTGCAGACATTCACATGAAATAACCCAAAACAATGGCATGAATTTCATTTACAAATCTGAAATCTGAAAGGAGAAACATAGAACAGTTAAAATGAAGCATGCAGAAAATTTCTCATCCTTTCTTGCTAACAAGGCCTGAAATTTTTGAAGAGAAGCTTTAGCATTGAAATTATATTTCAAGTTTTACATATCAAAATCTGCCGCATTTGGCCATGCCCAAAAATTTTGGCCCCTCCGTGCTTGTCTTCGCTTGTGCCTTTAAAATTTCTGCTACGGCTCTCTACTTCGCCTTGTGACGCTTCGTTTCATCTTTCAGAATCGATTCGTTTTGTCTCCCGCTCCTTCATTATTCTGGATTTTTGCTTGGTCGTGAAACGTTCGGTCTTCTCTGCTAACTGTAACTGTCGATCTGAAGCATTATCATGACCCTTATGCCTTTGTGCCACGTGTTCAGTGCTTCCCTACATACTCTGTAACAGCCAACCATGAATCATGATAAACACAGCATGTCGCGATATCGTGACGTTCCTCTGTCAGTAGCTTAACTCTTCTTCATGCATCGCGAAAATGATACATGTCGTGATATCGTGACATTTTTCTGCTATCGGGCCATGCAGGTGCAACCTGTCATGAAATCGTGACGCTTTTCTCTATCGCTGGGCTTTGTTGCACTTAGCCACAAAAACACGACATGTCATGAAATCACGACGCTTTTCCCTTTCAGGCTGTCTTGCTGCAACCTATCGCGAAATCGTGACATTTTTCTCTTTTGGGTCTCGAGGATGCCGCCTGTCGTGAAATCATGATGCCTTTTCATTTTGCTGTGTTTTGCTATTCCTAGCCGTGAAAACGCTACATGTGAAATTGTGACATTTTCTCATTTCGTACTGTATTGCTATTTTCTGTCTTGAAATCGCGACACTTTTTCATTTGGCATGTCTTCCTACTTTATGTCGCGAAATCGTGACACTTTTTCATTTCGTACCACTTGGCTTCTTCCTGTCGCAAAATCGTGACACTTTTTCATTTGGCATGTCTGTTAGCGTACTTAGTAATTAGTTATTACTTTGTTTCGTAGCTCACTTTGTCTTTATTTAATTCAGGCAGACTGTTACAACTGCGTAACAGATCCGTTCCGTCGGTGACTATTCCTGGCAGTGTAATCTGTATTTATACCTGCTGCTGAATAATAATGTTTGGTTCGTTGCATTTCACATGGCATCAGAGCCAGCGACGTGAAGGGATAGGCTGGAGGCGGACAGAAAGTGGTGTGCATTTTTTTTGGACGCGTTTTCTTTCACGACATTGCGTGCTGTGGGAAAAGAAAATAATTTTTTTTTTTTCAGGACACAGAGCGCTGTTTTTTTTGCTGTTCGCAGTCGCAAAGGAGGACGCTCCGCTCCCCCGTGTCGACGTCTGCGCAGACGCACGCAGAGGAGGAAATCCCTTCGTGCGCGCACGTTGCGACATACACTAACGCTAACAGCGACGACCGACGTACAGTGTTGTGCAGACGTGTCGTACACGTCCCGCACGTACAGCGCCGCACAGATAGGCCGTACGCGTCGCGCGCGCTGACGCCACGGAGGAGGGAGGAGCCGCCCCCCCGCCCGTGCGACGCAACGTAGCCATCCCGCGCGGAGGAGGGAGGAGCCCCCCCCGCCCGCTCGGCACGTTGCGTCGTGCGCAGGGAAAGAGAGGAGGCCCGCGCGTCCAGATAGGACACAAGACCCCCCCGCGTTGGTGGAGACGACGCGCAATCGCGCGCGCTCCCCAACGCCCCCACCCCCCCGGGCGGGAAATTTAAAATTTTCGCCCGGGTATAAACCCCCCCAACCGCGAAACGCGCTCCCCCCGTTTAAAAAAAAAAAAAAAAACCAGATCCGGTTGAAGGCGCCGAGACGGAGACGGAGACGGGCGAAGTTTTTTTTTAGACGGAGACGGGCGAAGTTTTTTTTTAAGAAGCAGCGCGCGAGGCCGAGGAGGAGGAGCATCGGGGCATTGAAAAAGGAGGGGCTTCATTGATCCTTCCGGATCAGCCCGCTAGCTCACTTGGTAGTGAGCTGTGCGGTAAGGCTCAGGGAGCCTGCAGGTCGGGGGTTCAAATCCCGCCGACTTCCCCCCAAAGGTATAATTTTTTTTGCATAGTGTTTTTTAATTATTATTTTTTAATTAAAATTTTTAATTTTAATTTTTTTAATATAGTTTTTAAACTTTATAAATTAAAATTTAATTTTAATTTATTTTTCTTAAAGTTTTAAAACTATATAAAATTAAAATTATTTATTTTAATTTTAAATATATAATAATTATTAAAATGCTTTGTTAAAGAGATTTTTAAGGGGGGATATTTTTTTAAAAAATCAAAGGGGGATAGTGAGTAATTTTTCGAAAAATAGCAATTTGGAAAATTGTAAAAGGTGCATTTTCGGCTGTGACCGACACCTTGTGGGTTATTCTTGTGGGCAATTTTTTTATGTTGTATGTTGCATATTTCATTTTTGCACTATAACATTAAAAACTTAAAATCAAAACACTCCCTAAGTCCCCGGAATATAAAACCCATCCGTGCAATTTTATTACACTGCAGCGTTCGGTATTTGTGATACCTCTGGCCAGCACTTACAGGTAAAGCTGTCATGATTTGGCTATTGTATCCGCCGCCTAATATAGCTGCTACAACGACGTCTAAGCTTGTTCTCTATAAATCGTCGGGGAGGAATAAGTACGCCATTTTTGCATTTTTTTACTCCATCCACTACCCTTTATTGCACTTGTGTTTAGGCATAAATCCTGACGAAGTATTCTTCATAGTGTTTAGGGGAAGTTACGCCCCACGCATGAGAAGAATCTTCTATGGTAGGTGCCATCAACAAGGCGATTCCCTTTTAGTACCGCTTATGTTCCACGTATCGTATGATCTCTAAAACTCACCTATAGTCTCCCTCACGTAAGGGCGGGTGATTTTTGTTGATCTTTCTAAATACCTATAGTTTCCCTCACGTAAGGGCGGGTATTTTGTATGGTATATTGGCCTAGCAAAAGGTATATCGAAAGGGGGACTAATTGGTGATATAAGGAACCTTCACTATGGCCGCTGTTGCAAAGTTGATGACTGATCCGCATCAGTTATTGAAAGGTCCAAATTATACACCATGGAAACATAAGATGAAGGCAGTTCTCCAAATGGAAGATTTGTGGGATATTGTTACTCGGAGTAGCAACTAGGCCTTCACTAACAAGCAGGATCCACAGGTCCTTCAAGCAGATCGGATAGCTTTTGACAAGAAAGACAATCGAGCAAAGGTGCTCATTTTGTTTGCTATTTCAGATGAAGTGCAACCTCATATAGCTGACAAAGCAAGTGGTAAAGAGGCATGGGATGCCCTTAGAACCATCTATGAGGGGAAGAATGAATCCACCATTCTTCATCTTCAACAACAACTTCATAACCTGAGTTTGAGGCAGGGTGAAACAGTTGAACTCTTTCTGTGCAGAGTGTCTGAGTTGAAAGAGAAATTGAGTTCTCTAGGAGATACTATGGACGAAAAGCTTCTCATTTCACTTGTGATGAGAGCTTTACCTTCTTCATTTGATATGTTGATAACCTCCATCCAGGTGTCTCAACGACAAATTACCTACATCAAGTTGGTCAATCTATTTCAACAACAGGAGGCATGCCAACTTCACAAGGATGATTCTTCCAATACAGCCCTATACACCAACAGACAGGGTTCTAGGAAGAAAGGTAATGGGCAAAAAGGAGGCAACTTTTAGAAAGGAGGAAATTCTCAACAGGATACGAAAGGAAAAGGTAAACAACCTCAACAAAAGAAGAGGGTGCAAGATCTGTGAGAAAGACAACCATGACACCAATAGGTGTTGGCATAAGAACAAGCAGAAAGGCCAAAACAAACCACAAAATAAAAACAAGCAACCCCAGGTGAATGTTGCTGTTGAAGAATCTGACTCGGATTCTGAATGGGCACATAAGGTGCTCATGACTACCACAGATTCCACACAGAGGGATCCTGTTTGGTATGTCGATTCTGGAGCTAGCAAACATATGACTGGCAAAAGATCGTGGTTTGAATCATTTGTGGCCAAGGAGGGCAAACTTGTCACCATTGTTGATGATAAAACCTACAGGGTTCAGGGAGAGGGTACAGTTTCAGTCACTCTTCTTGATGGCAAGTGTCAGATTGACAAAGTCCTGTATGTTCCGGGATTGGCCAACAATTTGTTGTTAGTGACACAAATCCTGGACATAAATATGGTTGTCAACTTTTGTGTTGAGAATGGAAAGAAGTGTTGTACCATTACCAGGAAGGGTAAGAAGATTGCAACAGCTTCATATAAGCATGAATTATTTGCACTAGATGCTATCTCTACTCCACATGTTGCCATGACTGTCTCTACCAAGGAGGCAACTTCCCTATGGTACAAGAGATATGGGCATCTTAGTTCTGGCTACTTACTTGAGCTCAGTAAGTATGAGATGGTAAAGGGTCTTCCTTCCCTTTCTCGCCACATTGCCGGTGTGCTCGACCGCTAGGGGGAAAGCAAGCATAGAGTACCATTTGAGAAGAGCTCTACAAGAGCACGAAAACCTCTCGGAGTTAATTCACACCGACTGTGCAGTCCTTTCACACCCAACAGTTGTGGAGGGAAGAGGTACTTTCAGTTATTTGTAGATGACTACTCACGAAAGATGTGGGTTTTCTTTCTCCAACTGAAATCTGAAGCTTTTGCATTCTTCCAGCAGTTCAAGAAATTCGTTGAGGAGTTAGGATCTTCTATTAAAACCCTCCGCTCAGATCGACGGGGAGAGTTTACCTCTAATGAATTTTTTGCATTCCTAGATAAGCATGGAATCAAGCGATAGTTAACTACCTATACTCCTCAACAAAATGGAGTTGCTTAGAGAAGGAACCATTCTATCATGGAAATGGTTCGTTGTATGCTCACAGGAGCTACTCTTGGGAAACAATATTGGGAAGAATCTGTCACCACTGCAGTGTATCTGTTGAACAGGGCACCCACAAAGGCCCTAAAAGGAATGACTCCACAGGAAGCATGGAGTGGTCGAAAACCCTCCATATCTCATCTATGTATTTTCGGGTGTCACGCTTTCATGCACATACCGAAAGAGAAAAGGAAGAAGCTAGATGAGAAAACACTGAGATGTATTTTTCTTGGTTATTCTGAGCACTCTAAAGGATATCGGTTGATAGATCCTTTGACCAAGAAAATTCATATCAGCAGAGATGTTGTCTTTGATGAAGCTTTCACATCACAGAGCACATCTAAAGTACACCAAGATATTGTGGAAACTAAGGAAGAGAAGATTCCTTCGTCAACACAGACAGGAGGTCCTTCTACATCTTCTTCATCACCACCGAAGAAGAATCCTAAATGGTGTACAAGTACAATCATAGATGCAAATTTATCCACTCCTAATTTGAATTTGGATAGACCTCGTACACGCAGTATGGCTCAAAAGGAAAGAGAAGCCAGAGAAACTGGTGAGGTTGATGATCTTTGTCAATCTTTTGAGGAACTTTCTGTGACTCCAAGTACAGAAGTAGAGGATATGGATATTGATGATGACAGGGCGTTCATGTCTACCATAGATGATCTTGAACCTGCATTAGTGCAAGATGCTCTCAGTGAGCCTCAGTGGAAGGCCGCTATGGATACAGAGTATGAGTCTCTGATGAAGAATAAAACTTGGAAGCTTGTTGATTTGTCACATGGAAAGAAACCCATTAGCTGCAAATGGGTATATAAAGTCAAGTACAATGCATATGGAACAATTGATAAGCATAAGGCCCGTCTTGTTGCAAAGGGCTATGCTAAAAAAGAAGGCATTGACTACGAGGAAACTTTTGCACCTACTGCTCGGATGACCACAATTCGGGTTATGTGTGCTATGGCAGCACAATATGGGTGGAAAGTTCACCAGATGGATGTCAAAAGTGCCTTTCTAAATGGTGATCTCCAAGAAGAAGTCTATATGACTCAGCTCGAAGGATTTGAAGTAGAAGGCCAAGAGCATAAGGTTTGCAAATTGGTCAAATCCTTGTATGGTCTGAAACAAGCTCCTTGAGCTTGGTATATAAAAATGGACAATCACCTTATGCAACATGGATTTAAGAGATGTCCGTCAGATGCAAACCTCTATTTCAAGAAACAGTGTTCTGAGATAGTGTTGCTTGTACTCTATGTGGATGATCTCGCTCATTACGAGGAGTTCAGAAACTATGATCTCTACTGTCAAAAGAAACTGGTGCAAATCTTTTGAGATGACAGATCTCGGACTTCTCCATTATTGTCTTGGTCTAGAATTCAGCCAGAAGGAGCACTCCATCAAAGTGTCTCAGAAAAAATATGCCAAGACATTGTTCAAAAAATATCGCACGACTGACTGCAAGCCAATGGAAACTCCAATGGAGAATGGACTTCAGTTATTGCGATATGATGATTCACCTCAGGTAGATGGTACTCTCTATCGACAGTTAATTGGGAGTCTCATATATCTGACCAATACTAGGCCGGATCTCGTATTTGCTTGTCAACTATCTTTCGAGGTTCATGCAGGAGCCTAAGACCACTCATTGGAAAGCAGCAAAACGTGTTCTTCACTATGTCCGTGGTACTATGAAATATGGCCTAGAATACAAGACGAACAACAAATTCTTCTTGCAAAGATACACGGACTCCGACTATGCCGGATCATTTGATGATCGCAAGTCAACTTTTGGATACATTTTTCATCTGGGATCCGATCCTGTCTCTTGGCATAGCAAGAAGCAACAGGTGGTTGCTATTTCATCAACAGAGGCAGAGTATCGTGTCGCATGTGAAGCTGTGTGCGAAGTGATATGGTTACGTCGCATTCTGACAAGTATGGGCCATCCATCAAAATCTCCAATACACTTGTTTTGCGATAATCAGGGTGTTCTGAACCTCGTTAAGAATCCAGTCCATCATGAAAGAACAAAGCACATTGACACACAATGTCATTTCATTCGAGATGAAGTTCCAAAGCACCGAATTCAGCTTCAACACATTCCCACCGATGCTCAAGTTGCAGACATTTTCACTAAGGCACTTGGACGTGTCAAATTTGAATTGTTTCGCAGCTCACTTTGTATTGCATAATGATGTAAGGGGATGTTAGTAGTCTAATATAGCTATTAGTTATTACATTACCCAAATAATGTAATAAAGGGGGATGTTAGCGTACTTAGTAATTAGTTATTACTTTGTTTCGCAGCTCACTTTGTCTTTATTTAATTCAGGCAGACTGTTACAACTGCGTAACAGATCCGTTCCGCCGGTGACTATTCCCGGTAGTGTAATCTGTATTTATACCTGCTGCTGAATAATAATGTTTGGTTCGTTGCATTTCACAATGTCTTGCTGCTTTATGTCACGAAATCGTGACAATTTTTCGTTCCGTACCACTTAGCTAATCCAGGCCGTGAAACTCTGACATGTCATGAAATCATGACATTTTTCATCTTTGCCCTTCATCTCGTCTTCAGGTCATGAAATGGTGACATGGCGCGATATCGCGACAACTTTTCATTCTTGGTTGTTTTACTGCTTTCTGTCGCAAAATCGTGACACCTTTTCATTCCTTTCACTTTGGCAACTTTCTATCACGAAATCGTGACACTTTATCTTTCCGTACCACTCTTGTTGTTTGAAGCCGTGAAAACGAGACATGTCACGATATCGTGACAATTTTCGATCGCGACGGAGCAACATGTCGCGATATCATGACAATTTTTGATCGCGACGGAGCAACATGTCATGAAATCATGACAACTTTCATTTCTAGGCAGCAACAACGCAACACGCCATGAAATCATGACAACTTTTATTTCCTGGCCGCGATGGAGCAACACGTCGCGAAATCATGACAAATTTTCTTTTCTAGCCGTGATGGAGCCACATGTTGCGATATCGCGACACTTTTTCCTTCTGTGATATTTTGCTCTTCCTTTGATTTTTTATCATCTAGGCTACTGAGGTCTTCTTTGAAAGCATGCAAAAAAGGTGGGTCCCCAATTTTGGGGTGTGTTGTGGATCAGCCACAACAAGATCTCATATCTCTCCCACCACCATGGTTTCTTCGTGGAGGCATTCTTCTGCACTTTCTTCTCACAATCCTTAACCCCAGATCCTGGTGCAAGCTGCCTCATGTTCGGTGCTCTGCTTACATGCTCAGAATCTTCTAGCTTTGATACCACTTGATGGGGGGCCAAAAAATCACAAACTACCAAATCTGAATTTTCACGCAAAAATTTGGAAACACGCTTTACAAGAAATAGAAATCCCAATGTTTCATTAAATAACTTGTAAAGGTTTACATTTACAGCCCGTAGGCTTTACAAAAACTAGCACACAGGCACAGTTCTTTCACTCTCTATTGCAAAGATTCCCTAACTTTGCAACTCTGGAAGGAAAATGCACTCCAAGCCAGTTCGAGTGGCCCTCTGCCTTTGACTCTGCAACTCAATTGTGCAACTTTGCAACTGTAGGTTTTCCAACCCCTTGTGCATGGCTCGGCTTGCCCTTTTATAACTTTTGCATGACTCTTCATCTTCCATCTGGCGGCCCTTCGATTCATTTTTGCCATGACTGTTCGTCTTTGTCTGCTCCATAACTGCAATCTGTAACGTCCTCTATAACTGGTGCAACGACTTTCGTTAACTGTCGCACTGTCATTCTGTAATGGCCTCCGAAGATGCCACCTATCACTCTGTAACGACCTCTAAAAATGCCACCTGTCACTCTGTAACGGCCTCTAAAAATGTAGCCTGTTGCGATTTCGCAACATCTTCTTCCTCTACCTCTTCTCTTCTGGTCACGATATCACGACATGTCGCGATATCACGACATTTTTGCTCCATCGCCTTCTCTCTCCTCTTTGGGTCATGAAAACCCGACATGTCATGATATCGTGACATATTTCCTCTCCTGCTCATCCTTTTCTCTTTCGATCACGATATTGTGACATGTCACGATATCGTGACATTTTTCTTCCTCGCCTCCTTTCTCTTCTTTGGGTCACGAAAATGCGACATGTCGTGAAATCGCGACATCTTCTCCTCTGGCTTCTTCTTCGCCTTTTGGTCGCAAAAATGCGACATGTTGTGAAATCGCGACATTTTTCTCCCTTGGCTTCTTCTTCGCCTTCTGGTCGTGAAAATGCGACATGTCACGAAATCGCAACATTCTCCTCCCTTGGCTTCTTCTTCACCTTTTGGTCACGAAAATGCGACATGTCGTGAAATCGTGACATTCTCCTCCCTTAGATTCTTCTTCGCCTTCTGGTCATGAAAACGTGACATGTCGCAAAATCGTGACATTTTTCTCCCTTGCGCCTTTTCTCGTCATTCAGTTACAATAACTTGACATGTCGCGATATCGCAACATCTTTTCGACTTGTGCCTCTTATCCTCTTCGGGTCATGATAATGCGACATGTCACGATAACGCGACATCTTCCTACCGTGCCTTCTCTCCCCACTTTGTGTCACGATAACGCGACATCTTCCTACCGTGCCTTCTCTCCCCACTTTGTGTCACGATATCGCGACACTTTTTCTGTCTCAATATCATGACAGTTTCCCCACTGGCTTCTCTCTCTCCACTTTGTGTCGCAATATCGCGATAGTTTTCCTCCACACGTTCCCTTTCCTCTTTTCGGTCGTGATTTCGTGACATGTCGCGATATCGTGACATTTTCCTTCTTCACCTTCTCTTTCCTCTTTTGGTCGCGATTTCGCGACATGTCGTGAAATCGCGACATCTTTCCTTAGCCAATTTTTCAAAAATGGAAAGGGAACGTGCGGAGGAAAACTGTCGCGATATTGCAACAATTAAAATTATATAAAATTATATAAAATTTCTATAAAAATAGTCTCATATTTATGATTCCTTGTTTTACTTTGTTTTATAGAAAACAATTTAACATGTCCTGTGTATCAAATTAAATTTTATCATTATTTATCATCATAAATAATGATAAAAACAATTTAAAAAATATATATATATCAAGATAGTTAAGGATATGCTGAAGATGTACTTGATAAATCAACATATAAAAAATATTTGAGTTTAATTTAAGTTACGTTGAGAATAATCATAGTTTTATTGGGTTGAATCGTATAAGGCATTATGTATATATCCTTATTGAATATTGCAATTATATATCTTTAAATTCTTAAAAAAAAAATCCTTATTGAATATTGCAATTATATATGGATCCATTATAAGTTGGCTTCAAAGGGAGGATTTAGTATTATCAAATCTCATGCCGCACCGAGTTTGACCTCTCTCAAAGTCCATCCTAGTACTTCTACGTGGCCTTTCTCAAATCCTATTGTAATGGTCTCTTTCAAATCCTGTTGTAGTGCTTCCGTTTAGATTTGGAGAATTTCAATCAAAACACTACTTGCATGGTCTTCCCTTTGAACATCTTAATGTCAAGTATGCCATTTTCTGCCAATCGTATCGTTTCCATGTTTTACCCGATAATCACGACATATGACGAGGAAAAATAGGTAAAAAAGAAAAGTCACCCTTTTTTTTCTCGATTTGGACGGTCCACGTGTAAAATGGTGCCGTTTTTACACCCACGTGTTCACAGGGACAAATTACTGCAGAGATGTTTTCCCTTGTGGATTTGATGTTATTAGTCTGACTCCGTTGTTACAGAGTAGCTGGTATACAGTTCTTGACATTCGAGCTTACGAATATTCGTTCCAGATACGTGTTCTTGACTGACGAGAACGGTGGTGCAACGCAGCAATCTTTGACAAAATGAAAAGAAGTGGGACTCTCCGCTATAAATTCATGTCGTCTCAAAGCAATGAAACAAGTTCATGTCGTCTCAAACCAAAAGCGCAAGAGAACGCTTTTTAACGGGTTAAAGTTGAGACAACCATGAATATGTCGACACGGCTTTCGTGTAGGGCTACGTCCAAAGCTCATGATGAAGATTCTCCTTTCTTTGATGGTTGGAAGGAATACGATAGTAATCCTTACCATTCTCAAATTAACCCTTCTGGAATTATCCAAATGGGTTTAGCAGAAAATCAGGTATATGAATTGTGGATATTTTATTGTTATCGTTGTTGGTAATTATCAAATATGGATGTACTGCGGGCTCAACTATATGACCATTTGGCATAGTTTTCTCTATATTTATTTGGCCAAAAAAAAAGACATATTCATTAGTTTTCTAGCTTTTCGTTTCTTTGGTTTCAATTTCATGTATGAGTCGACGCCTTTTTTTTTAAATTGGTTTGACGCCTAATTGAGACTGTCTCAATCTCGCCAATACTCTATTATCTTGTCCCGCTCTTTTTCTATGTCCTAATTACGTCAAGACTAAAGAGGTTATTCCCCTGTCCGGCTCTTTTTCATGTCCTAATTACGTCAAGAAAAAAGAGGTTATTAGACCATTTTTATTATTTTGATTGTAATAGTTCTAGTTAAGTTGATTAGTTTGGATTTATATTTTATATGTAAAGATGTTTTTTTTAGTATTAGGATTAAGGTTGTAAAATTCATTTGTTTATTTTGAGATTCTGGATTAATTTTAAAATATATCATATTATAAAAAAATTATTATCCTAAATAATCTTCTAAGAAGGAGGTTGCCCTTTGAAGCGATTCGTAATCTAATTACGAGAATTATTAATAGAGCACTTATTATTTTATTTTATTTTGTTATTGTTTTCGCATATTGTGGCTATCTACGGCTTGGTATTTACAATTTATTACTTTTTAAAATATTTTTCAGCTTTGGTACCAATTGATAGAAAATTGGCTAAAACAACGCGACGAAGCGTCCATCTGCGGGAAGAAGGGAATATCAAGCTTCAGGGACATTGCAAATTATCAAGATTATCATGGCCTACCTGCTTTCAGAAAGGTAGAAACTCTAACAATCGATTTATTATCATACATGCTAGCTAGTAAGTAGTTTTCAAAAGTAGTCACTATGGATGTTTGGAGGAAACTCTAGTTAATTACTAATTGCAGCATTATGGAACTAAAAAAATGCGGTAATGCAGGGTATTGCAACATTCATGGAAGAAGTAGGGGGAAGAAAAGCGAAATTTGAGAGCGATAGAATAGTCCTTACTGCTGGAGCAACTGCTGCCCACGAGGTGTTAACATTCTGTTTGGCGAATCCAGGAGAAGCTTTCCTTGTTCCAAAGCCATATTATCCAGGGTAAAAATTTACTGTTGTGCTGATCAACACAATTTCATTTTCCGGATAATGTTATAATTTCATAGAGAAATCATGCTAACTAGCTTGATTATTTATTGTTGCCCAGATTCGACAGAGATTTAAAATGGCGAACGGGGGTAGAACTGATTGGAGTAGAGTGTAGGAGCTGCAACAATTTTCAGGTGACAGTAAGCGCCCTTGAAGACGCCTATCGTCAAGCTCAGTCTCAAAACATAACAGTGAAGGGCCTTCTCATAACAAACCCTTCGAATCCATTGGGCACCACAATCACTGCGGACACTCTCAAAGATTTGCTTTCTTTTGCTTGCGAGAAGAACATACATCTCATCTGCGATGAGATCTATGGAGGTTCCGTCTTCTCGTCGCCAAGATTCGTCAGCATTGCAGAAATTGTGGCCACTGCCAATATTCGCACCGACTGTGTTCATATTATTTACAGTTTGTCAAAAGATATGGGACTCCCGGGTTTCAGAGTGGGAGTGATATATCCCATAGGATGAATGATATTGTTTACATTAATTAGTAGAGGAAACAATATATATTCTAACCAAGCTAATGCCTTACGTACATTTTACGCAAATTTTTAAGTATCTTGGCATAAGAGGGTAAGGATATTTCTCTATATCCATTATTTAGTAGAAGGAATATGTTGAAATATATTATTCTAAAAATTCACTTAAAGCCACAACCAAATTTATATCATATTATTTGTATATGCATATGCCCTTTTGGCTCTTGTACACCTTATATAGAATAATATTTCGTAATATTTTATTACTTAACCTAAAGGTTGTTTCCATAACCTTGACCTAAAGGTTTCTTCTAATTCACTATAAACTCCTCCTCATACCAACCATTTTTAATAGATATGAGTGTACTTTATTTTCCTTTAGCAATATATTTTGGTTTCCATATGCACCCTTTTATATCATATATTTGTTATCTATACATTTTTTTCACATCTCTTAGTATTGTATTGATTCTATTTTTCAAAATTATTATAAAATCTAACATGGAATAAATTCAGGAAAAAATTCAATATGGAGAAAGATCCAAAAAATTTATAATATTTGACATAGAAATAGGTTAGTGATGGAATATGAGAAAAAATTAATAAATATTTTGGGGTACATACCTTCACATGGAGATGAGATCATGTTGGAGAACCATTTTCTCTTTAATTTTTGATCCTCTCTCACTCGTATCCTTAAGAGGAAATGTACCATCCACATAATTTTTTTTTTTTTTAAAGCGGAAATCCCCTTGTGGGGCCACCTTGGTGTGAGAAACCACGAACAGGTCAAAGTCACCCGGGAGTCACACCCGACCCTGCCCGCACCGACATTATCAATTGGATTTTGGATACCCAATTCAGCTTTTAGGTTGGGTGGAGATTTGAACCTGGGACCTCCCTTGGAGGATTGCCCTCTCCTCTCCAACTCACCTACAACACCTGGGTTCACCATCCACTTAAATGAGGTTTATATAAAATTCTTCATTGTAGAATATAAAATAACCATATTTTTAAGGAAGTAATATTTTTTTAAGCCCATGTTCTAAACACAACAAACCATAAAGAGGAACCTTGTTTATGCCTTTGATGTAGCAGTGACCTTTCTATTATTTCATGTAGTAGGAGGATTGGAATAGATGAGACTAATGAGAAAAGTAATAGGCCATGAAGATTTCATGTAGTAGGAGGATTGGAATAGATGAGACTAATGAGAAAAGTAATAGGCCATGAAGAACCTTTGAGACCTTAAGATCCATTATAAGAAATACTTGTTTTTTTTTTCATGTACGTAGTAGCTCCCCTCCCAAACATATGGTGTATTTGGTAATTGATAGTCGACATATAGAGCATCAAACCATGGTCATTGAAATCTAAGGTATTACTTTCAATAATTATATACTAGTACTTATAGATATAGAGGTAACTAATTCTTTCATTAGTATTTTATTTTATGTATGAGATTGGAATGGTGTATCAAAAGTCTAGTAAGTTTGGTGAGATTATAATGGATTTAGAGCCATACAAATCAACCAAATAAGTATTAAGTAAAGATGATATAGGTCTATAGGGATGGAAAACATACTAAGAACTACTTATGACACATTTGAAATTATATGAAGCTATTTTAGACATGGATTTCATAAGTAGATATTGGAAGGATATTGATCATTTTATTATGGATATGAAATATATTGAGAATAAGGTTATAGTTCATGGTATTGTGCATATGTTAATGTTATTGAGAATGATATCTATGCAACCTAAGATAAATATAACAAGTATTTATTTCTTTATTCAATCTAAATTTGGGATATTGGGGAGGATAATATGAAGACAAGTTTAGATTCCAATGCTATTTTTTGGTAATTTATATAGATATATTCTCTGATGATCTACCAAGGTGGTCTCTAGCCTAATAATTGGATTTTTCATTAATTTATTTCATAGAATAGATCCGTTTTTCAAGAAATTATACAAAATGACAACATAATATGTAAATAAAAATTCAATTGTAGAAGCTTATTGGTAAGTTATTGATTCATCCTGGTGTGTAACCATAGGATGCACTAGTCATGTTTGTGAAGAAAAAAAATAGCTCCCTATAATTTTATCAACTATAAGCAACTAAACAATATTACAATAAAAACCAAATACCTACTAGCATGTATTGATGATCATTTTGATCACACATAGGGGACTATGTATTCTAGAGATTGATCTACGATTAGAGTATCATCAATTATTTATTAAGGATGTCAATACTCCTAAAAAAACCAATTAGACTAAGTATGGTCATTATCTATTTATTGTAGTTACTTTAGGATTGGCTAATGTTCCTATTGCATTCATGGGTTTAATAAACAATGTTCTCCAAAATATTTGGGTAAGTTTGTGGTAGTATTTTTGGATGATATCCTAATTTACTATAATATAATAAAAGAGCATGAGGAGCACTTGGGGTTGGTATTATAGCGTGTCTAAGAATAAATTTAATTGCAAATATTTTCAAGTTCTCTTTCTCTAAGTCTAATATATAATTTTGAGACATATGATTGTATGTAAGGTAATTCATATTGGTCCAACCAATGACAAGGTAATAGTAGAATGATCAACTTTGAAGAATGTGTCAAACATAAGAAGCTTCATGGGACTTGTTGGATGCTATCATAGGTTCATTTTTTTTTAAATAAAAAAATTATATATTGTCATTTCTATACAATGTAAGGGCAAGAAGTCTATATGGCTTGAAAGCTATGAGGTAGAATTTTAAGAACTAAAAATACATTTGACTAATACTCCCATTTTAGAAGTACTCAATCCTAATAAGACATGGTATGTATTGATGCCTCAATAGAAGGATTAGATGGGGTTATCATGCATGAAAGAAGAGTAATTGCTTACAAATACCATAAACTTAAATATCATGAACTAAATTTTTCCATGCAATATATAGAGTTGGTGTTATCATCCATGCCATGAAAATATGAAAACACTATTTTTTAGGGACAAGATTTGAGTTCTAGATAAATGATCAAGCTTTTGATACTTGTTCACACAACAAAATTTAAATGCTTTTGAACATCACTAGATAAAGCTTCTAAATAAATATGATTTAGAAGTTTCTTATATCAAAGAAAATTAAAATGAGACGGTTGATGCTCTCAATATCAGGAGGCATGAGTGTTGCATGTTGATAACTATGTCATATCTAAAGGAGAAACTCAAGAGGAAGCTAGAGAATAATGGATAGTTTCACTACATAAGAGAAGCACACTAATACATGAGTTTTAAAGGGACTAAATATAAAGGGTATTATTTTGATCCTAAATGTTTATCAAGGTTTAACAAAGCTATAGACATGCCTAGATAGGGAGAATTGTAGTTATTGTTCTTGAATGAATCCCATCACGTGTCTTATGCTTTCCATCTCAAAGTTAAGAATATGTGTGTAAACTTACAAAGATTTTAATTTTATCCTAGAATGAAGAAAGGCATTACAAAGTTTATATGTAAATGCCTAGAATGTCAACGGGTCAATGTTGAAAATTAGCATTCAATTGATCTTCTCTACCCACATGTAATACTATAATTGAAGTGAGATGTTGTCTCACTGGACTTTATCACGTAATTCTTCATAACCTAACGTAGACACAATTTAATTTTTAATAGTGGGCAATAAGTTAGCTAAAGCTTCTTATTTCATAACGACTAAGAATACTTGAGATGAAGGATGTGGTATAGCTATATATAAATCATATATTAAAACTACATATAGAATTTCTATGAAAATAATCTCATATTTAAGATTCCTTTTTTTACTTCTTAGTTTTATAAAAAACATTTTAACATGTTCTATATATAAAATTAAATTTTAACATTATTTATCATCATAAAACTCTAAAACAAGCAATAAAAGAATTAAAAAAAAATCATCAAGATAGCCAAGGATATGGTGAAGATGTACTTGATAAATCAACATATACAACAAAGACAATATTTGAGTTTAGAAGTATCATAGTTTGATTGGGTTGAATACTTATAAGATCTTATGTATGTCCTCATTAAATATTGTAATTATATGTCCTCAGTTGCCCGTTCACATGGTAGGTATTTATATTTATTTTTAATTGGTTTAACATTTATTGGGTGTTTCCAGTTCACATGGTAGGTATTTATATTTATTTTTAATTGGTTTAACATTTATTGGGTTTTTCCAGGTATGTTGATGGACAACATCCTTCAATGGTGTTCGTCATTCATGTCTCAACGACTATCTTGGTTGTGGAAAATTATGTTTCCCCATGCATGGTGGGGGGTGTGAAAAGAACGAAATTCCCATGATTTTAATGGCGTTGAGACAGATGCTATCAGGGTGGGTACTAAGATCATCAACGGAGCATCAAAAAATTTCCTGGTTGCCTTTGTGGGTAAACGACCCAAGGCGCCCTCCTCCTCCGACGAAGTTGATTTGGAATTTAAATTGGGTTGGAGCCCTCTTCCTCGCCCCCCTCAAACCTGATCCTAGAGCAGGAATTAAGTGGGCCCATCCGGCTCCCAATTGGCTGAAACTCAACTTCGATGGGGCCTCAAAGGGTAACCCCGACAAGGCTGGAGTAGGCGGTATTGTGCGAAACGAGAATGGCGACATCCTCTTGGCATTTGTTGAACCCTTTGGTTCCCAATATTCACACTTCGCGGAGGCTCACGCACCTATGGGGTAAAATTGTTAGCAGGTGTTGGCTGTCAGAATATATAAATCGAAGGCGACTCTTTGAACATAATCAAGATGCTCAAAGGGGAGTGTACACCTAGTTGGAACGTTCTCAATCTTATTGTCAAAGCTAGGAGATTACTGTACGCTTTTGAACAAACGAACATTCACCATGTGTTCCGTGAGGGGAATGCACTGGCCGATATGCTGGCCAACCGTGGTGTCCACTGTGCTGCTTTTTCGGTGTGAATAAACGATGTCCCGAATGACGTAGTCTCCCTTGCTAGGAAAGAAGCTCATGATGCTTTGTTTTTGTAAGGAGGAGTCGAACATCCCTTTGGCTCTCTTTGGAAGGGGTGTTCGGTCTCGCTTTGCCCTTTGATCGGAGTTTGTTAGAGTTTGTTTTGCTTTCAAAGCGTTGTACATTTCTAAGTTCTCTTCCAGATTTATTATGGTTATTAGGAATTAAACTCTCTCGTTTATTCCTAATAGGTATAATATTTTGGAGATTGTTATTATAGTTGAGAGTTTAAATGTATGTATAAGAGTGTAGGGATCCTTTCAACACCCTTTCTTTAAATTAATACTTAAAAAAATTCTTATCCAAGAAAATAATAATGATAAGCCCTATATGGATCCATTATAAGTTGGCTTCAACGGAGGATTTAATCTTGTCAAATCTCATGCCGCCCCGAGTTTGACCTCTCTCAAAGTCTATCCTAGTGCTTCCGCTTGGCCTTTGTCAATTCCTATTGTAATGGTCTCTTTCAAATCCTGCTGTAGTGCTTCCGTTTCGATTTGGGGAATTTCAATCAAAACACTAGTTCCATGGTCTTCCCTTTCAACATTTTAACGTCAAGCATGCATTTTCTGCCAATCGTATCGTTTCAATGTTTTACCCGATAATCACGTCATGTGACGAGGACAAATAGGTAAAAAATAAAAGTATTTTTTTTTAATTTGGGCCATCAACGTGTAAAATGGTGCCCGCTTTAGACACACGTGTTCACAGGAACACATTACTGTAGAGATGCTTTCCCTTGTGGATTTGACGTTATTAGTCTGACTCCGATTAACGTCGTGGTGGTTTTCATATAGAACTGGAACTATATACGTTGTTACAGAGTATACAGTTTTTGACATTCGAGCTTACAAATATTTGTTCCAGATACGTGTTCTTGACTGACAAGAACGATGGTGCGACGAAGCAAGATTTGACAAAATGAAAGGAAGTGGAACTCTCCGCTATAAATTCATGTCGTCTTAAACCAATGAGACAAGTTCATGTCGTCTCAAACCAAAAGCGAGAGAGAACGCTTTTAACGTGTTAAAGTTGAGACAACGATGAATATGTCGACACGGCTTTCGTGTAGGGCTACGTCCAAAGCTCATGGCGAAGATTCTCCTTTCTTTGATGGTTGGAAGGAATACGATAGTAATCCTTACCATTCTCAAATTAACCCTTCTGGAATTATCCAAATGGGTTTAGCAGAAAATCAGGTATATGTCATGTGGATATTTTATTATTGTCGTGTTTGGTAATTATCAGATATGGATGTACTGCGGGCTCAACTCTATGACCATTTGGCATAGTTTTCTCTATATTTAATAGGCGAAAAAAATAGACATATTCGTTAGTTTTCTAGCTTGTCGTTTCTGGCGTTTGGTATTCCCATGACTATGTCTAGCTGTGGAGCATGTTGGATGGAAGAGAATGTTGGGTCTACGCTTTTTTTTTAATTGATTTGCTGCCTAATTGAGACCGTCTCAATCTGACAAATACTCTAGTTCCCTGTCTCGCTTTTTTTCTATGTCCTCATTCATTTATTAGATCAAGACTCTAGTCCCCTGTCTCGCTTTCTTTCTATGTCCTAATTCATTTATTAGATCACGACTAAAGAGGTTATTAGACCATTTTATTATTTTGATTGTAATAGTTATGGTTAAGTTGATTATTTTGGATGTATATTTTATATGTAAAGATTGTTTTTAGTATTAGGGTTGTTTAATTCATATGTTTATTTTGAGACTTTTGGTAAATTTAAGAGGATTATTTTTCTAAATAATTATCTAAGAAGCAGGTTGTCCTTTGAAGCGGTTTATAATCTAATTGCGAGAATTATTAATAGAGCATTTATTATTTTATTTAATTTAGTTATTTGTTTTTCTCGTATTGTGGCTATCTAACGCCGCATTTATTATTTTATTTAATTTAGTTATTGGTTTTTCTCGTATTGTGGCTATCTAACGCCGCTTTGTATTTACAATTTATTACTTTTTGAAATATTTTTCAGCTTTCGTACCAATTGATAGAAAATTGGCTAAAACAACACGCCGAAGCGTCCATCTGCGGGAAGAAGGGAATATCAAGCTTCAGGGACATTGCAAATTATCAAGATTATCATGGCCTACCTGCTTTCAGAAAGGTAGAAATTATAACAATCGATTTATTATCATACATGCTAGCTAGTAAGTAGTTTTCAAAAGTAGTCACTATGGATGTTTCAAGGAAACTCTAGTTAATTACTAATTGCAGCATTATGGAACTAAAAAAATGCGGTAATGCAGGGTATTGCAACATTCATGGAAGAAGTGGGGGGAAGAAAAGCGAAATTTGAGAGCGATAGAATAGTCCTTACTGCTGGAGCAACTGCTGCCCACGAGGTGTTAACATTCTGTCTGGCGAATCCAGGAGAAGCTTTCCTTGTGCCAACGCCATATTATCCAGGGTAAAAATTTACTGTTGTGCTGATCAACGCTATTTTATTTTCTGGATAATATTATAATTTCATAGAGAAATCATGCTAACTAGCTTGCTTATTTATTGTTGCGCAGATTCGACAGAGATCTAAAATGGCGTACGGGTGTAGAACTGATTGGAGTAGAGTGTAGGAGCTGCAACAATTTTCAGGTGACAGTAAGCGCCCTTGAATACGCCTATCGTCAATCTCAGTCTCAAAACATAACAGTGAAGGGCCTTCTCATAACAAACCCTTCGAACCCCCTACGCACCACAATCACTGCGGACACTCTCAGAGATTTGCTTTCTTTTGCTTGCGAGAAGAACATACATCTCATCTGCGATGAGATCTATGGAGGTTCCGTCTTCTCGTCACCAAGCTTCGTCAGCATTGCAGAAATTTTGTCATATCATTTACAGTTTGTCAAAAGACATGGGACTCCCGGGTTTCAGAGTGGGAGTGATCTATTCCTATAATAATACAGTAGTTACCGCTGCTCGCAGAATGTCGAGTTTCTGCTTGGTGTCTTCGCAGACGCAGCATTTGCTTGGTGCCATGCTTTGTGACACGATATTTGTAAGAGAATATGTTGAAGAGAATCGAAAGAGGTTGCGAGAGAGGCATAGTGTATTTGTGAGAGGATTGAAGGAGGCAGGCATATCATGTTTGGACAGCAACGCTGGGCTGTTTTGCTGGGTGGACATGAGGCATTTGCTGGAATTACCGGGCAAGCAAGGAGAGATTGATCTTTGGAAATGCATATTGAAAGACATTGGGTTAAATGTGTCGCCGGGGTCGTCATGCCACTGTGAAGAAGCCGGATGGTTCAGGTTCTGCTTTGCTAATATGGACTTGGCAACCCTTGAACTTGCGGTGAAACGTATTCAATGTTTCACAGCTAACAAAAAGATAATTCCTACATCGCCGCCCATTGCCGTCAGCAAAGAAGTCAACTTCGACAACAAAAATTCAAATCCAATGAAGATTACAAAAGCACCAGCTCGCCTCTCCAATAAAATTTCTCCCGAAAAGATTTTCATCCCCAGACGTCCAAGTCAAGACATGACATGCAACAGTGTCACTGACAAGATTCATGTCAATTCCTTACTTCTTGTGGAAAGTCCTAGATAAAAGTTCAGTGTCAAAAGCCCAGCGTTGCTGTCCAAACATGATATGCCTGCCTCCCTCAATCCTCTCACAAATACACTATGCCTCTCTTGCAACCTCTTTCGATTCTCTTCAACATATTCTTTTACAAATGCCGTGTCACACAGCATGGCACCAATCAAATACTGAGTCTGCGAAGACACCAAGCAGAAACTCGACATTCTGCGAGCAGCGGTAACTACTGTGTTATTATAGGAATAGATCATTCCCAGAAAGCGGAAAAAAATATATATATATGTTGATCAACACAATGGTAAATAAATCTGCATTTTACGAGAAGGCCCATTAAGCCTTCGTTACCATTAACGAAAAGAATTAGAATTATTGAAGTTAACGCGAAAACGAAGTCAGGACCTTATGCTTAGCGAATTTTTCGAAAGATGGAACAATATAAATTTACTTTAAATTTTGAAAATTTTATTATAAAATATTATTGTTTCAATTTGAATTACAGTTTTCATTGTTTAAATTACAATTTTTTATTGACTTCCTACAGTTTCCCGCAGAATGCAATTCTACATTTTTTAATGTTTTAAATTAAAAAATAAAAATAAAAAACATTTGCCCTGAACTGCAGCGATTCGCTACCAGACACGATTTCGGGATGTCTCACGAAAGTTGATAAAAACTACCGGAACTTGCGCGATATCGCGACCAGCGAATTACGGACTTTCGCTAGTCAACTTGCGCGAACAAGGTTATGGGCCCACAACTGTCGCGATATCGTGACTAGCGATTTGACGAACTTTCGCAACTTTCGCCAACACTTAAAAACGAAGCGATGTAGCGGCTGGCCGTTCTACGGAGTATTGCTGCTGAACTTAGCTGGCAAGCCTTTCAACACAAAACGGTCGCGACGTCTCCATGTCGCCATGGGGAGTCTCAAAAACTGTCCCCGAGAGCAGGATTTTTTGCGAAATCGCGAATTGCACGAAGTTGAGATTTCTCACTTAACTAGCTTCACGAGAATGCGGTTTGCCCTAATGTCACGGCTTATGCTTCACTATGCGTGGACCCGAGACTTTACACAAAGTGATGTTTAATAAAACTCGGGCAAGGTTGAGACAATAAGAAAAAGAACTGTCTGATTATATCACTTCACGGTTAAATAGCTCAACATTTGAAAAACCAACAGTAAAAATTCACAACGGATTTAACGTAATGCACGAGCACGTAAATGTATTTCATATAAATTGACTAAAACGGACTTATTGCCGCATACGTCTGCAACTTAAATTTTGCTATTGCAGGATAAATACACGTAGGAGTGTTTAAAGATTGTGGCTTCAGCTTCCTGTTGTTCTTCGAAGTCTCCTTCGAATTTTCTTTTCCTTTGTCTCTGTGTTCTATCTTTGTTTTCCACACATTGAAAAATACCAACGACTCAAATATATAACTAGAAATGGAGGTAAAGGTTCACCAAAAATGTGACATGCATTAAAAACAACAGTATGGAAGAACAACTGCCGAACAACTGCAACCATCCATAGTAACTCCGGACACTTTAAAGAATGACGAACAGATCCGGAAGATAAAATCTATCAAATTTAATTTTTAACATGCCCCCAATCCAGGTGTGCAGGTGTCTTGGTTTAAAGTATGACGAACAGATTCGGAAGATAAGATTTATCAAAAATTAATCTGTCAGATTTAGTTTCTAGCATGCGCCCCATCATGAGCATTTGTTAATGGCTATTTTTTCTGTATTTGCAGAAGTTATTTATGAGTTTTATATGTTTAGATTATTGTCATTATCTTATATTTGATATAGCATTTTTATTTGAAAGCTTGTGGTTATTTTACATTAAGCATTTAGTATCAAAATCTAATAGTGGTATTAGAGCCACAAGGGAGATTGATAGGAGATAGGGAAAGCCATAAGAGAGATTGAGAGGAGATAGAGAGATTTCATTTTTAAAATTTTTAAAGGTAATTTTTGGCTAGAGTATTTCCATAGGGTTGCAGGAAAACTCGTGAAGACTATGACTCAGTAAAGATTGCTTTTCCATTAGATTAAAGGATAACTAGTGAAGTTTATTTGATTATTGTTGTATAAGTTTTGCTGTAGAAAATTAGTTCTAAAAATTTGGGAAAACTTCCTACAATGGATAGAGAAGATTTTTTTTTGATTACCTAAAAAGCTATGTGCTTTCCTCATGTAGGGATTAGTTTTTGAGTTGCAACAAAAAAGTAGACATTGAAGATTAAGAAAATCAAATAAAAATACCCCATTGAAGATTAAATATTGAGGAGATCCAAGAAAGGGGTCCCCACAAAAGATTGAAGATAGAATATTGAGGAGACCCAAGAAAGAGGTCCCCATAGAAGATTAGAGATTGAAGATTGAGGAGACCCAAGAGGAGAGGTCTCCAAAAAAGTTAGAAGGATAAAGAAGAAGGCTAGAGAATCCCTATTGAAGAAGTTGAAGAAGTGGCCATTGGAGGAGATTTGAAGAATGTTCAAGGTAGAAGATTGCAAATAGGAGAAAATATTGAAAAGAAGAATTTGGGATAATTTTTGCCATCTGACAATAAGCCCAAAAGGAAGAATGATTTAACAAGAAGTTTACAAAATTTTGGAAAGGACTTTTGAAGGCCTCAAGAAATTTATATTCTTAAGGAAGAGGCCAATGAAAGAGGTCATATTTGAAGATAGAACTTAGTGAGATCTAAGGAAGAGAAAGACGATAAAATAATTTGAGAAATTTGATGACAACCATTAAGAATTTGAACGTTAATTTGTCGAGGAGAAGATTGTTGACCTTCATGATAGAACTTGAAGGGTCATAGGAAAAGAATTGAAGGTGATATAGATCTACAAATTGAAGAATATTTGGGTATATTTTGGAAGTAACCTTGAACAACCATTGAAGGAAGGCTTGACAACAATATAAGATAGCAGATTGGAGGATTTAGAGACTATTTTTTGAATAGCAAGATATAGGAGAAGAAAATGGATTTCTTAAGCAATAATTTAAGATTTTTTTACAACAAAAGCAAAGGAATATTTGGTAGAAATTGAAGCTAAAAATTGCAAAGGTTTTGGATAGAAAGAAGGCAACATTTGGAGCTACAAAAATTAGAGATGTTGAAGATAAAGAAGTCTAATTTCAAACATCGTTTGAAGAGGAAGAAAGACAAAAAATTTCATAATTCTATAATAGTTGTCTAGCAAAGAGAAATATAATATTCGAACAACATACTTCAAAGAGGGTAGAGGTTGATTTTGGGGTAGCAAAGCAAAAGGTAGTGAAGCTACAAAATTTGTAAATCCAAGACTCCATAAGGTGAATCAAATCACCAAGGAGACTAGCTTCAAAAAAGAGGACAAAGATGTTTGTAATATTGGTTCTATAAAATTTCATTATTCAAGCATTCAAATTAGTTTATTATAATATTTTTGAAAGTACCATATTATATTGATTAAATATAGAAAAAATAGTTTAATCTAAGTTCCTCTAAGCAAAGGAAATAGGCATCATTATAATCTTAGAACCTACAAAACACAATAACGAAAGTAAAGTTAAATATTGCTTGAAAGAAAGTAGTAAGGAGAAGGAAAATTAGTATATATCTGATCTTCTTATAATCTAAGGAAGTAGGTCCAAGGTTAAAATCTTGGGCCTCATTGGATTGAATGGTTGTTCATTTCCTGGTGCTTTTAGTGGTGTAAAAGGTTTAAAATGATTGTGGCATGGTGGTTATAGGGGTGGATTGTGTGAATATCTATGTGGTAGATTCTGGGGTAAACATCATATAATACTGTGGTGACCATAAAATATGGACAACCTACTCGAATTCATGATGGCTACTGATTCCACCATGTAAATTAATAATAATAATAATGATAATAATCCAACTAAGTGTAGAATTTTGAAGTCTTATTGAATAAAAGAAATAGGCCAAAGAGTGCATAATAATAAGGTAAATTTTCCACATACATCATACCAAAGAAGTGGTAGATACCATCTTGAAGGATGAGCCACCTATGGGTATTCACAAATCATAACCCACAAACACTTCAATAAGAAGGTGCAAAATGGAGAAGAGTGGTCAAGCACTATGGAGAAAAACAACATACCTTCAAAAATAAAATGATTAAGTGTAAATAGCACCAAAAGATTTGTACTAGATCAAATGCACGCAATGATGGTTCACCATAGTCCTAATTACTCACCTAGATATTAGAGACTAAGGGAAGGAAAACAAGAAAAATAATTAAGTCAGGAAGGTACCAAACAATTTGCACTTGACTAAATCTTGGAAAGGTCCAAAAGTTTTGAGACAAGTAAGAAACAAGAAAAGAAACGACTAAGTTTAGGAAGTACCAAGAGATTTGCACTCCATTAGAGCCTAAAGAGGTACCAAATACCTGGCCTACTCCTAAATAAAACCCCATAACACCAAAATAATTGCACCTAGTTAGGACCTGTGAAGTTGCATACTCTTCACAAACAAGATCGAAAGCCAACAAGAACTTCAATAAGAAATCTAAAAGCTACTAAATGAGAACTTTAATGATATCTTAATTTCAAGTCAATTTTAGAGAATATGGTTTCCCCTTTCAATTGGTCAAACAAATCCTCTATTCTGGGTAAGGGATATCTATTATTAATGGTCACTTTATTCAACATTCTATAGTCGATAAACAATCTCAGAGATCCATACTTATTTAAAAAGAGAACTGGTGCACACCAAGGTGAGACACTAGCATTTATAAACCCTTTCTCTAAAAACCCTTGGAGGTGTACCTTCAACTCCATCTCTATAGGATTCATCCTATATGGGGTTCTATGTATTGGTTCAATTTTGAGCATCAATTCTATAGTGAAGTCAAATTGCCTTTTTCATGGTAATCCAAGAAAATCTTCAGGAAACACATCCCTATATTCTTCCAATATTGGGTGTTTACCAAACACCTCTTCCTTTTTATCTATCTTTACTTCACTAAACATGATCACAAAAATTAGTTTACCCTTTCTCAAGGTCTTCTTTAGTTGCATTGTTGATAGTAACTAAGGTTGAAAAGAACATTATTCACTAACAATTCACCTTCCTTGTTTATCACTATTAGTGTAATCAATCGATTTTTTGTGGAAATTGATTACATCCTCATGGTATTTCAACCAATCCATCCCTAAAATTATGTCAAAGGTATGGAGAGGATCTAAATATAGGTACTATTATGTGGATTTGTTGGGTATGGTGAGTTGTACATCGGGATAACATTGATCCATAGATAGGTTTGTCCAAAACCATACTCTACTTTCCACCCTTCCACCAATAATCTTGGTCTTTCTGGTATATCCATGACTAAACTAGATGAAATAAAGATATTTTTTTCTCCACTATCTATTAGGATATTAACATTATTACTAAATATAATACCTTTTACAAGTAGTGGGGTAGCTTTTCCATCTAGATTTTGACTACTTGTAACTACATAAATTTTGTGGTTTGGCTCTTCATGTCATTTACTAGTTTCAAATTTATGTGGACAATTGTTGGCATAATTTGGACCTTCGCAAGTATAACATATTATATTGTAAAAATGGTTTCTTTCCTTACCCTTCTCACAACCCCATGTCTAGAGTATCCTTGCACAAAACTGATTTCTATTATAAATTGATGCTAGTTTATTTGATCCTATAGTACCCTTACTAGTGACTCTAACTGTATCATATTCATATGTAGTTGTTGGAGTAGGGGTATATTATAAGTCATGCCCTCATCAAGGTATTTTTTGGAACCATCAACGATCTCAAAAGGTCAGGAAGACACTTATATGCCTCTCCTTGCTCTTGGTGCCATAATGCGTAGCTATTCAAGTGATTGATAATATGTATTATTATATTTACCTCCTTTAGTTTATTTTATCTTTCAAACAAAACTAATAACTATCCTTTAACAATGACTTTAGAGTATCACCTAACACAACGATCAATAGTATAGTTTATTCCTTCAAACCCACCATTCCCATAGGAATATTCCATTCTTGCCAAGTTGCACATCAAATCAAGTTATGGCTACATTCTTTCCAAGATAGAATTTTTGTCCTACAACCTAGAGTGTTATCATAGGGAATCTTAACGGCCTACAACCATGCTTTGATACCAACAATAAAAATCCTAAAATCTAACCCCAATTTTTTTGTTTAAGGATAAATATTATCTAAGACAACTTAGATAAATTCTATAGAAGCTTCTAACCACATTCAAATTTCTAGATGCTACAACATCCCTTAGGTGGATAGGAGTGGCCAATTCTCCTATATAATATTTTTGGGTTTACCTCATACACTACCCATACAAATTAAAGGATATATTTTGAGTGGTCTCCCCATTTACTTTCTATTTTTTGAAAGATATTTTGATCACAGTGTAAGGGTTAACTCTATATTTCTCATTTGAGAAAAGGAATTTCAAATCCCTTACTAGTGTCAATCATTTCTTACTAGTATTTAGGTGTAAGCTTCCTATAGTTTTACACACACTTCATTTAGTATAAAACTATGGTGCACCATTAAATTATCTAAGGTGATTGTCACTTATTTGGTATCTCCCATTTGGTCACCCATTAGTCAACTAGGGTTTCCAATGACATCCACAATCATTCGAGTTCCTATGACTATCATTTGCATGCCATATCTCACATGGGTTTCTCACTCTTTATTGGAGAAACCATCACAAGGATTTAGTCACAATGGAATTCTAAGCTCACAATATCTCAGAGCACACTTCAATGATCTATTACTAAAATACCCATTGTAACCTTAAGGGATAATCTCATAAAATCTCCCTTAGTTCTGTCCTAATATTAGGGGCTAATTAGATTGGAGTTCTATTGTCATAACCTCTTTAGGAAGAATACCCAAATTCTAAGGCAAATTTGAGAAATAGTTTTATAATTTTCTTTCATCCATTTAAAAATTTAGAAGCCACATTTACATAGTTCATTTTATATTTCAATAAATAGAGGTAAGCTAAACATTTATCTTTCTTTAAATAAAAGCATAATAAAATGAACAGTTATGTTTCTTCATCATATACAATTCATAGCAATAGATCATTAAATGCCTATAACAAGTCCTATAAAAAATACACAAATGACACATCATGTATCCTGGGAAACCCTTCTAGGAGAAAACCTAACCTTAAAATATCCATATTTATTTTCATTGCAATTCTATTAGCTAAACTACAAAAAGGAATCCATTATTTCTTTTATCATAATTTCAATCCATTGCATAAGAATATTCACAAATATTTTTTTGTAAATTTCCTTTTACAAAAGTGAGGGAACCCCATAATTCCCTCTCATTAAACCCCATTCATTCATCAATATACTAATACTCAAGAGTCCTCTCCTTGAGTATTTTATTACAAAAGAGTAATTGTGGAACCCCCATAAGTTTCTTTCTATTTATTGGGCCCCATACCCAAACTTTCTTTCATTTACATAAAACAATAGTTTTGTGTATTCACAATAAGCATACCGATTCAACATACATAAAACTATCAATATTCATATCATGAAATTTTTCCTCATCTTATTCAAGAATACATATACAACAAATATCTAATCATTCTTTTTTCTAGACGTCTTCATGATTTAAAAAATACAAGGATACCATTCATCTTTAAACAATAGCCTCATTCTAGTTCCCAATTAAAATATGAACATAAGTACATCTAGTGGATAATACTAGTCTTCTTTAACTATCAAAAAATAAGTATGATCCAAACTCTATTTCAATATAATTATCATTAAAGCATCTTCAATATATATTTAGTCCAAAATGAACCAATCAACTATAGGATTATTATCTTTAGCAAAATAATCTAACATTCCATTAAATGTTTTTATTTTCAATATTATGATTATCTAATCCATAATGGATTAATCATATTATTTTTTTATCCGTAATTAAAATGTATTATCTTTATTCTAATGATTATTTTTTTATGACCTATAGTTTTAATACATTCATTTTTATCTCAAATTAATTATCTTACTTCCACAAATTATTTCTTTCTAGATTGAAATATGATACAAATAGATTATGTCCAACTAAATGAATAATATTTCAATAGAGGTATTATAGCTCATCTTATACATTCTATGATTTTTCCTAATACAAGTAAAGGAACATTTAACTCTCTATAAATCACATTTCTCAAAGTATAAGTAATACACATTTTATACTTTATCAATCTATCTATTTGATCAAAATTTAGAAAATGATATAATAAAAGTTCCTACAAATTTCACTTTACGTAAGACAAAAGTATTCTATCATTTCAAAGAGTATATCGAACATCACTTGAGATATATGTACTCAAGTGGAACTATCATCCATATAATAATAATACACCCCATCAAGTAAGGTATTCTCATGCAAATGTAGGTCCAATCAGTGCCATCATTCGTAAGGTAATGAAATCATAACCAGGAAAATGCCTATAAGATTAATTGGGTGCACATTTCAACATATTTGATAACTCAAAATAAAAAATTTGAATCTAATGACTCAGATTGGTGTTATAACATAAGGTAGCCCAAACTAAATTAAACCATCATATACACTTCCTCAAATAATACCTAACATATGTTTGACCTACTGTATGGACATCATTGCACAAACAAAACCATGGCACGAGACACATTTTTAAAGTAATATATACCCTAAGGTAAAATCTATATTTACTATGGTTAAAATATTGAATTTGGTACTAGTTCAATGTCGAATCAATCTCAAGGTTTCATTTTATAGCAATGCCTCTCAAATTGATGTGCATAAGCATCCTCTTCACAACTATACATACTATGCTCAGGGAGTAAGAATTACATGGTCAAGTTTTACAAAAAAACTAACCTGAAATCTTACATTATTTTAGGCACACACAACAATAAAATTGTGACCCCTGTAATGAGACTGTTGTTCTACTATGGAGGCAACTCTACATTTCATACAAGCTAATAAATATTTAGATTTCAAAACCATGTCTGCTCTTTCCTAATGTAGGTTTAAAGAAAATACATCAAATAATTATAGAGAAAGGTACCTTTATAAATTCAATCAGTACTTGGGAGATGATTCTATTGCACATCAAAGGAATGTTATTTTTCCACTTCCATTCCTCCACAACTTCCAAAAGCCTTCTCTCTATGTGGTATGTTCACCTTTGAAAAAAAAACATCGATATCATTTATTCCATCAAAGGTCTACTAAAAAGGATAGGGTATGTTTTATTAATGGAACAAAATACATAACTACCCAAACCTATTCACTTTTGATCGATTTCTATTTGATATGATACAAAATCAATTTAATATTTGCAATCATTCTATTTTTCAAAATATTGATCACTTTGTTTCCTACCAATAAATTCTTTCTTTAATAAGACCTTAGCAATCTATTTTATAATTCGAACATAAGGAATATTTTAACAAATGAAACTCATCATTTTAATTTCATAAGCAACTACCATTGTAGAAATAACACATAAGGTGTATCAAAAGGAAACACGTATAATAAGGGGAAAAATTGTGGTGGAATTAGTTCCACACATTATTTTTAACCAGGTACCAACTAGAATATCCAAGACAACTTTTGATAGACCATCTGCTTCCTCATTTAATTCTCTATAGATATGTTCATAAAATATCTCTACAAATGATACTTCTAACAATTTCACCTACTTGTAATAAGGTCTACATAACAAATTTTTCATCCTCACTATTCTTGAAGCCCAATCGACCACAATTTTAAGTTCTCAAGAACTTAAAGTTTTGTTATTTCCTATTTCACTACTATTTTTAATAGAAAGATCAAAGCCTTCCACTTTGCCAAATTATTGGTGATTTTTCCAAGAACTACTTTGAAAGTGAATTTAGGATTATAATCATGATATAAAACTCCTCTTGACCCACATATACGAAGACTTTATCATATCTACTATTAAACTATCAATTTTCCTTGTTGCCTTTAATTTTAGGGCTTGTTTTATGCCTTCATAAATATTTTTGAGTTGATCTTGAACTTGTATAGGTAGAATTTACATTCTCTCAATAACATAGAATTTCTTACCAACCATAGACCCTATGCTAATATTAGTGGAATATACTTGCATTTCTTTAAGTCTTTCTATTTGAAACATTGCTACATATTCTCCAATATATTCCACGGTAGCCACAATCCCTTCCATTTAGTCATGGGTATAATATACCTTCACTCTTATCTTAGGAAACAATAATGAACTAGTAGGTGATCCATTATTTCTTCTTACCTTTTACATAGGCTACATTGAATTAGACCTTATAAAGACCTCTTTTGCAAAACATCCCATTTTAATGCCATATTAGATAATGCTAACCGAGAATATTTTTTGATTTTCAATGGATTTTTTACCTTCCAAATATTACTCCACCACCAAAGGACATCATCATCATTATCTTCAAACATTACCTTATATACTTCCTTAACTATAAATTATTCACTAGTTGGGTTATTTGACCATAATAAAAATTCTTCTTCTTGTATCAATATTATAAAAGCCCTTGTCAAACCCCTTGTATAATTGCTCCATTGCTCAGCTTCATTTCCTTTCAAAAGTAATTCTTCTACTAAAATCTATGTTTGACTCCAAAAATTAGTTTTATGAATGGGGGCTACATCTGCAAATACCCAAAACCATTATCTATTTAGATGTTGTTGGAATAAGTAATTATTCTCTTAAGTTCTATTAGGATAGACTTACTTGAGTTTCCACTCCTTCATGAGTCATGTGAACTCTCAGTTATAGTCTACATCAGATTTGATGAGTTGTTGTAATCCAATGACTCTTAATGATCAACTTTGTTATTTATACAAAGTTGATCCATGGAAAAATCAATCAGTTTTATTTTGCTTCTTCAAATATTGTAATGCTTTGTAGTTTTACTCTTGGGAAATTCTAACATGGTTCCAGATGAGGATAGATTCTGCTAGGTATTCTCTCTTGAAGGCAGCCTCTCGAACTAGTTCTTACTCTCTTATCTTTTATTTTTGTCTCATTACCTTTGTTATAAGTCATTTGTTTATAAATCTTGGTAATAAAATATAAGTGAGGATAATTGATTTCAAATTACATTCCTTAATACATTAAATATCTTAAATAAAAATATTTTATTCTTTTTTTAATTCCTTCTTAAAGCAAATATCTATATTAAACAATTTAATTTGTTCTAATTAATTTTCTTTCCAAAGTTCTTTAATATTATATAGATATTTTTTTAGTGGATGAAAGTGAGGATATATCATTAATATATTATTTCATTATTTCCTTTCTTGCAATAGGTCTCTATATTAATGAACTTATTTTGATTAATTTTTTACAAAGAGTTTCTAAATTTATATATATATTTTTTTGATAAAGGAATTTAAGTGAGGATATATCTTTAATTAACCCTTGTTAATATATTTTATTCTCAATTAACTATTCCTTTCTTAAATAACTTATAGTTTCCCTCACATAAGGGTGGGTTATTAAGATAACCAATATATGAGTCTGGTTGATTAAAATACTATGTTCCAAGTATCAAATCTACTCAATACTTATAGTTTCCCTCTCGTAAGGGCAGACATTTGAGAAGAAAATATATATAGGGCTGACATATTTGTTCTCATTAGCCTAATATTAATATCAAATCTCCTCAAAATTACTTATTGTTTCCCTCTCGTTAGGATTGGGTATTTTGAGATATTTGGTGTTTCTTAAAGGATTTTGTTCACTAATATCCATTGCATTCTCTAAATTAAAGTTAAAGGAGGGAAGTTTGGGTTCACTTAATTTTTTTTTGGCAAAATAATTTCAATGAATACAATTGATCCTCTCACTCCTCATAACTACCATACATGGAAACCCAAAATATTAAATCTCATTTCTCAAAAATGGCTCACACACCTATTAGAATAAAAGAAACCTCAGTTTGAAAAAGAATATGATTTTTTTTTCATAAAGGGAAGATGTATAAAACAATGGGTATTAGAAGCTCTAATGTAAATGAAAGCTTATGGTTTCACATTATAGATTGTAAAACTCCTTATGTAAGTTGGGAGAAACTAAAGAATTTTTTTGGGAAAGTAGATCAAATAATATCAATGCAACTAGAAGCAGAATTAATGACACCAACACTATTTTTGACTTTCTCACCAAATTCAAGTCCTCACTCAATACAAAGGTAGTGGGAAGAATAAAACTAAATAAGAATGCATTTATCTAATTCTTTCTAATATAAATGGTGTATTTCAAATATTTGCAACCACCTTTCTATCTACAAAATAAAACTTGCAAAATAAAACTAGGGAAGAAATAAAACTTGCAAAATATGAGATCTCTTCCTCTTCCTCAAAAGCCTTAGTAGCCTCCACCTCTACTAAAGAAAAATTCAAAAATAAAAAAAGGAATCCCATAACTTGTACTCACTGCAAAAAGAATGGTCATTCTACAAAAAAATGTTGGAAAATATTACAACAACTAGAGGCAACTATGAAGGATCAAAATATAGACAATAAAAATTAGATAGTAAAAGCCCTAAATGTTCAAGGTAAGACTACCAATATTTCATCTAATTACTGGGTCCTAGATTCTAGAGCAACTCATTGTATGACTTCTTCAGATGAGTAATTCTCTTCTATCTCCTCAAGTTCAACATGTAACATAGAATTTGGTGGTTCTTCCTTTATCCCAGTCTAAGGAAAGGGTGACATATCCATTTATGGTGGCTCTATCAATACCGTTCTCTATGTTCAAAATATTGTAACAAATCTCCTCTCAGTCTATCAAATTTGTACTTTTGGAAAGGGTAAAATTGTTCTCTTCTCTTCAACAGGAGTTGAGATAAGAGAATTGCAAGAACCCCACTCTCTTTTAGCCAAAGGATATATTTATCACAACACTTGTCTATTTCACTTCAAAGGATTCAAAGATCTAGAAGTAGCGTTCTATTTTGTGGCTCATGGAGATATTGAAAGAAAAATTTGGCATGAAATGTTTGGTCATATCAGTTATAACTACCTAAAGAAATTGAACACCCATGAAATGGTAACAGCTGTACCTCAAGTATCTTCTATTGATGGAGTATGTCCTGGATGTGCTCTTGGAAAGTAAAATCAAAATCCTTTCCATCCAAGTGGTTCTCTAAAAGCCTCATTTCCTCTAGAGTTAATCCATAGTGACTTGATGTTTTTCCCTAAGCCTTCTTTCAAAGGAGCAAAATATGCTTTAACCTTCATTGATGACTTTTACATAAGAAATTGGATCTACTTACTAAAATATAAAAGTGTTTTTCTATCCCACTTCAAAATATTCAAAGCCTTAGTTGAAAATCATGCCTCTTGCAACATCAAGCAAATTCACATAGATAATGGGGGGAATACTGTAGTAATGAGTTCTCAATATTTCTATCAAGTCATGGCATCATTCATCAGCATTATGTCTCCCATAATCCACAACAAAATGACATTGCAGAGAGGAAAAACCAAATATTGAAGGAAATTGCAAACTGTATGCTCCATTCAAGAGATCTTCCAAAAGTTTTTTTGGGTAGAAGCTATTAACTGTGCAAACTATATTCAAAACAGCACACCTCATAAAGCTCTTGACAATTTAACTCCTAAAGAAGCATGGACTAGCTCAAAACTGGATGTCTCCTTTAATATTTTTGGGTGTTTTGCTTGGGCGCACATCCCAAAGAAGAAAAGGAAGTCTCTAGATAAGAAAATCAAAAATCTCATCTTTGTTGGTTATTGTGAGGAAATGAAAGCATACAGACTCCTTGATACCACAACTCATGAGCTCTTTTTTCATAGGAATGTCCAATTTGATGAAACATTCCCTCCCTCAACCATCCTCTATTGAGCCTTCTCCTATAGTAGAATCTCAATATAATGAAGAAACAAATTTAGAGATTAATTTAGAGATTGATGATCAAGATTAGAAACCTATAACTCCAACTCAAAGTCTTTTTACTCCTTATAATCCTTCCACTATGCCAAAATGAGCCCGCACCATTGTTAAAGAAGCTACTCCTTACATCCAAAATCTTCCATCATCCAAATTAACCAAATCCATAGGCACTGGTCTTGTCTATCAGTATATTTCCTCTAGTCGTCAATCCTTCAAAGAAGAAACTAGTATTAAAGAAAGGGATGATACCATGGAAAACGAATTCTCTTCTTTAATAAAAAATGAAACTTGGGATTTAGTTCCCCTACCTAAAGGAAGGAAATTAGTTCATTGTAAATGGATTTACAGAACAAAATATGGGTCTAAGGGAGAAATTGACAAACACAAAACTTGCCTATTAGCCAAAAGTTTATCTCAAATTGAAAGAATTTATTATGTTGAAACCTTTGCACCAGTTGCCAGAATAGATTCTGTTAGACTGATTATTTCTCTGGCTGCTTCCCAAAAGTGGCTTGTATTTCAAATGGATTTAAAAAGTGCTATCATACATGGGGACTTGAAGTAATAAATATTCATGGAATAACCTGTTGATTTCACTTAAGACTCCTCTCTTGTTTTTAGGCTAAAGAAGTCTCTCTATGGCCTCAAAAAAACTCCTAGAGCTTGGTATGAAAAAATGGACTCCTTCCTTCTTTCATCAGGTTTTTCTTATTTTGAGTCTAATAACATAGTCTACATTTGGAGAGATGAAGGAAACATCACCATACTTGTTCTATATGTTGATGATCTACTACTCACTGGTAGTGAATTCGCTCACATTCAGATTATAAAATACTTCCTATATAAAAAATTTGATATGGTTGATCTGGGTCTAGCTCATTACTTTCTTGGAATCCAAATAAATCAAGCAGATGCAAGAATTTCATTGTATCAATAAAAATACACTCTAGATCTTCTTCAAAGTTTTAAAATGACAGATTGTAAACCTTCTCCTACACCTTTTCAGTTTGGAGTCAATTTAAGTACTTTCTACACATACCCTCTATGTGATGCAACTCTATACCATTAGCTTATAGGGAGTATGTTATACCTTACTCATAATCATCCAGATATCTCATATGTTGTTGGCTTAATATCTAGATTCTCACATCAACCTCATTTTAGTAACTAGCAAGCAACAAAAAGAATCCTCTGCTACTTGTAAGGAACTACTCACTTTGGGCTCTTATATGAGGGAAAATCCATGGATATCATTGGCTACACAAATTCAAATTGGGTAGGTTCATTATAAGACAAATTTTCAACTTTTAGCTATGTATTTTGTCTTGGTTCTTTGTCAATTGCTTGGTTATGCAAAAAAAAACTAGTGGCCTTATCATCTATAGAGGAAGAATACAGGACAGTAGTTTTAGCAAGTCAGGAAGCTCTTTGGGTTCGTCAGATTCTAAGAGAATTTAGTTTTTCCCGTGACAAACCTATTACTCTTTGGTGTGATAATCAGATCACAATTCATATTGCATGCAATCTAGTTGAGCATCAACACACCAAGCACATTGAGATACACATGCACTTCATTCGACAACATATTCAGAATGGATACATATACTTGGATTATATTCCAACTAAAAATCAAGTTGCATATATCTTCACCAAGTTACTTCCTTCTTCGTGTTACATATAGTTGCGAGAGAAACATGGAGTATTACAGCTACATTGAAACAAAGGTCTTTTATCTCTCCTTTTATTATTGTATTCTTTGAAATAGATGAGCCTCTTAAATATTTTAAATTTAATCGTAAACTTGAGAAATTTTAAAGTTTATATTAAATTAAATAAAAGACAAAGTTAGCAATAATTTAAATATAGGCCCCTGTTTTTGTATAAAGCAATTTTAAGGATTTAATGTGATTTTTCTATGAAATTTAAATTAACATTTAAAAAATATAACCTCATAAATTTACTTGAAATAAATAAAAGGCATATATGAATATAGAAAAAATAAAGCACACCCCCCTTAAATGATGGACCAATTGAGTGCAAAAAATGCACTCACCCCCTTCCAAAAAAAAAAACTTTTATTAAAAAAAGTGCAATTGTGTCTCACGATAAGAGCCTATTGAGAATAGTTGAAAGGCCCGAAGACAAATGAGGGATAACATATTTTTTAAAATAATAATATAGGGAACACTAAATAAATTATACAATGCGGTGATAGAAGACAATGAATGAAAGAAAATGCAGAGACACTCGTGTCTAAAATTTGCAAAATAAATTATATAATTTCTAGAAAACCGATGAAGGTGCTGCTCTTCAATGACCAAGAGGATAATATGCTTTAGAAACTCGATGAATCGACCATCTGTGCTTTGAAGAGACGTTTTGAAAATGAGGGCAGAAAAGGAACACAGTTACCCGAAATTACTCTAGATCAACGAGGGCAAAATACTTATATCGAGCTGAAAGAAACTTGATATTCTGCTCCTTTAACCTTCAAAAGAGGGAACCTACAAAACACATGTTAGATGCCCTTGCAAAAGCACTGTATATAAAATATAAATAGTGTTCCTCAAAGGAACGTTAAACTGCATCGAGCTAAGGTGAAATCGACCCTTTCTCCTTTAACCTAAAAAAACACTTTATCATGCCCCTACAAAAAATACTTTATAAAATTAACCAGTATTTATATTGCACATACGTAACTAGAGGGCAATATGCAAAATACATGTTAACCATAGGGTGCCAACCAGATTGAGCTACAAAAAAATTAACTTGACATACTCTATAAATGATGGTGATCCTGCAAAAAATGTTATATAAAAAAACCATAACAGATTAATGTTTTGAAAGAACTTCAATGGTAGGATTGATTTAGATATCTACAGTAGGCAATATAGGTTATAAGGACCAACTGATAGAGCATCAGAGAAGAGAAATAAATCTTAGAGAGATTCGTTTTGAGTTCACCATGGAGCCAAGAAAAAAAATGATCATCCGATCTGTCGCAGACGCCAGAAGGAATCGAACACCAAGGGACAGCTGGAGAGAGGACCGCAAATAGAGCGTCAATGGGAATAAATGATACTCTAATATTTTGAGCGCCAAGATGCGAGGATACACGATTCTATTTTAAGATCGAAGTCTCCCATGATATTAAAAGAAACACCACACTAAGTTCTAATGGGTGTGGATTAAATACGTAGCCTGAGAAAGATGAAAAAACTTCAACCTAATAAAATATCTTATTTACTTTTAAGATAAAAGAAGTTTTTTTCAACTTATTTGAAAAAAGGATAAAAGATGAATCGAAGAGATGGAGTATTAAAAAATAAAAAATAATATCATTCCTTTTTAAATGGGCTAAAAATATCCCATAGCACAGGGTAAACCTGATTCGAAACAAAGAAAAAGCTTTAATATTTTGAATACCCTCAAAAGACGACTCAAAACAAATATATTAAAATATATTGCATCAAATATTTTCAAAAATAAAAATTTTGCTAAAAATAAATACTAAACAATGTATAATGGAAAATAACTACTGAAATAATTTCAAGAAGATAGCCAAAAAAAATCATCTAAAGTAGATGAACCAGATCCTAGAACCTTCAAGAGAGAAAGCTAGAAAAATCTATCTTGCTCTAGTACCATGTTAGAATTTCATAATAGATATGCAAAGCAATAGAAGAGATGAGAAGAGTAGAACTGATTGATTTATCTCTAGGATCAACTCTATATAAATAGCAGAGTTGATCATTGAGAACCGTTGGATTACAACAACTCATCAAACCTGATGAAGAAACCACTGAGAGTTCTCCTGACACATGGAAGAGTAGAAACTCAAGTGTGTATCCTAGTGAAACTTAATAGAATATTCACTCATTCTAACAATACCTACAAAATAAAACTAAAATTTCCATCTTCTTAAAACCCTATAAACTTTCCACTTATAAACAATAATATTCATATGAGCAAAGTCTTAAACCAAATAACTTCATATATATAACCTTTAGTTATTAGTAAAAATAATAATAAAAAAAATCTTTAAGTTGAATAATATACATTATATTAATGGACGATGCAAAGGTTTGAACTTTGGCTTTTCTTCTAAAGGTCCAAGGTTCAAACCATGAAATGAGTGAGTGTGTGAGGGGGTGGGTGTGTATGGTTGTATTTGGGACCTATTAATAAGCTTAACTCTCACCCTTATCCAATCTATATATATATATATATATATATATATATATATATAAATTAACTTTAAAAAATAAATACCCTAATTACCTCCACATAATACTCTAATAATATCAACCTTTAAAAAAATCACTTTCATAAAAACAATTACAGAGACTCACAATCTTAAATCAAAATAACAATAATTCATATAAGCATGAAAATACTATAAATAGCCTAAGAGCAGTAGGCCTATATTAGAAGCATGATGATCCTCGTGATTGCTAACTTTGGCTCTGCTTCTCTACAATAAGATATCATACTTCTTTTGTCATTTTCTTGTTAGCCACTAGAGGCCTAGTTGACCGATGACCCTATTTCGTACGTGTTACGTCTGAATGTCCATCATCATCACCATGCAGCGATAATATAGGAAGTCAAGTACTCAATATTATTATAACTTATCAATATATAAGACAAGTCTAGTAACAACTTAATGGTTTTGGATTTGATTTATAAGGTTTAAACCAAGAAGTTATGAGGTTATGGGTTAATTTTTTATTGAGTTCTTATTTTATAAGAGGTTATGGGTTAATCATCTACTACTATGGGTTAATCTTCTACTGATAAGTTTAACTCTCCAGCTTACAAGATATCAGCTATATGTTAATCCTCTAATACTCTACTCATATATTTAGTTCTTGGCTTAGGGATCAGTGAGCTCTTACAAGATATCATAATACACAACCTAAATGTTTCCTAAAGTTTCTTACACTAGGGTTATTTGACCATATGATGCGGGACGGGAAAACATGCACCCACAAATCTAGAAAATTTCATCTATTAATCTGAAATAATCTATGTCAACAGCCCGTAGGCTTTACAAGAATCGATGCTCAGCTTGGTTTCCTCTAACTCGCACTCTCAGCGCGTTCTTCGATCCACCACCCTATCTACTACATTAAATTGGGTTTTTATAGAGGCCCCGACCCTCTGAAACATCTTTCAAAAAATTGGTCCACCAACCCGATTTATGACCCCACTCCACATGGCCCCTGTCACCACCGCTTCCTGTCAGGATACTTTGTGTGCCCATCCTTTTTATTTCCCATGCTTCTTGGAATTCGCCTGCTTTAACTGCACCTTGGTGCCACGTGTCATTCTAGAATGGTCCCCAAAAATACCGCCTATCGTGGTTTCCTGCCATATCTTTCTTCTTCTTCGTCTTCTTCTTTTTCTATCATGATATCGCAACGTCACGATATCACGACGTCGCGATATCGTGACCCTTTCGACCACTGCTTGCCCGCTTTTCTTTCGATGTCGCGACATCGCGACGTCACGATATTGCGATGTTGCGATATCATGACAAAAATCCCATCATGCCTTGCCTTCCCTTCGATGTCGTGACATCGTGACATCGCGATATCGCGACGTCATGATATCATGACGTCGCGATATCGTGACATCGCGATATCACAATGTCACGATATCATGACAAAACTCTGGCAGTGCCTTGCCTTCCCTTCGATTTCGTGACATCGCGACGTCGCGATATCATGACAAAAATCTAGCCGTGCCTTGCATTTCTTTATGAGTCATGATTTCATGACTATTCTGCCTTCCGCCTTGGCATCACTTTGATGTCGCAATTTTGCAACGTCGTGAAATCGTGCTCTCATGATTTTGCTACCATTTTCCTCCTCCATCGAATATTCACTCTAACGTCATGATTTCGTGACGTCGTGAAATCATGCTATCATGATTTCGCTACCATTTTCCTCCTCTACCGAGTCTTCACTCCGACGTCGTGATTTTGCGATGTCATGAAATCACGACGTTGCAATTTCACTACCATTTTTGACTTCTGCCTCTACTGCTCCGCTGTCGCGATTCTACGACATGTCACGATTTCGTGACATGTCACGATTTTGTGACATGTAAAATTACAACATTTTTCCCATTGTGCCTTCTTTGCCTTTTCTTGTCATGATTTCATGACACGTCGCGAAATCGTGACGTTCTTCCTCCTTAGGCAATTTTTCAAATGCCTATTCATTAGGTGCTGCTGGATGCTCCTACATCAGACACCCCAGGTTGGTGGAGAAGTGATCTTCACTTCTGAGCTATCTGGTTGCTACCTCCTGCAACACCTCCAAACATTTCTCTGCCTCAGTAGCCTGCTCCAACCCCCTCTCCTGGTCCAAACAACTTCTTTCTTCCTCCAAACAGATTCTCACACTACTGCATGCTTCTTCATCTGTAGCATACTTCAACTCCTCCTCTTTGCCAGTTAATTTTTTGCCTTCTTCCAAGAAGATCCTGGCACTGCTACACTCCTCTGTAGCCTTCTTTAGCTTCAGCTTCTGATGCACTCCAGCATCTCTATTTTTTTGTCTTTCTTCACGCCTTCTGTGCCACTCTTCTTGCTCCTACAATTTTATGCTGAGCCACTCCTCTTGCAGGGCTTTAAATTACCGCTGCAATGCCAAGAACTATTCTTCTGACACCATTTATTCCTGCCCACCATGGCTTCTTCGTGGAGGCATCTTTCCTTGCTTTTCTTACAAAGCTTTGACCGATCCTGGTGTAGCTGCCTCACTGTCGGCGATCTGCTAACATGCTCCGGGATCTTAACTCTCTCTCTCTCTTAGAACCCTACCACAGATCCTGGTGCAAATTGCCTCACAATCGGAAATCTATTTATGCACTCAGAATCACTAGCTCTAATACCATTGATGGGGGACGGGAAAACATGCACCCACAAATCCAAAAAATTTCATCTATTAATCTAAAATAATCTACATCAATAGCCCGTAGGCTTTACAAGAACCAGCGCTCGGCTTGGTTTCCTCTAACTCGCACTCTCAGCGCGTTCTCCGATCCACCACCCTATCTATTACATTAAACTAGGTTTTTATAGAGGCCCCGACCCTCTGAAACATCTTTCAAAAAATTGATCCACCAACCCGATTTATGACCCCACTCTATACAGCCCCTGTCACCGCTTCTTCTTGTCAGGATACTCTGCATGCCCATCCTTTTTTTTTCCCGTGCTTCTTGGCATTCGCCCACTTTAACTGCACCTTGGTGCCACGTGTCATTCTGGAATGGTCCCCAAAAATACCGCCTGTCGCGGTTTCCTACCATCTCTTTCTTCTTCTTCATCTTCTTCTTTTTCTATCGCGATATCGTGATGTTGCGACATCACGACATCGCGACATCGCGATGTCGTGACAAAACTCCCGTCGTGCCTTGCCTTCCCTTCCATGTCGCAACATCGTGACGTCGCAATATCGCGATGTCGTGATATCATGACAAAACTCTGGCCGTGCCTTGCCTTCGTGACATCACAATATCGTGATGTCGCGATATCATGACAAAACTCTGGTCGTGCCTTGCCTTCCCTTCGATGTCGCAACATCGCGATGTCATGATATCATGACAAAACTCCGACCGTGCCTTGCATTTCTTTATGAGTCATGATTTCATGACTATTCTGCCTTCTGCCCTGGCATCACTTCGACGTCACGATTTCACGACATCGCGAAATTGCACTGTCACGATTTTGCTACCATTTTCCTCCTCCACCGAGTCTTCACTCCGACGTTGCAATTTTGTGACATCGCAAAATCGCATTGTCATGATTTCGCTACCATTTTCCTCCTCCACCGAGTCTTCACTCCGACGTCATGATTTTGCGATGTAGCGAAATTGTGACGTCACGATTTCACTACCATTTCTGAATTCTGCCTCCGTTGCTCTACTGTCACGATTCCATGACATGTCACGATTTTGCGACATGTCAAAAAATCGTGACATTTTTCCCACTGTGCCTTCTTTGCCTTTTCCTGTCGCAATTTTATGACACATCGCGAAATCGCGACGTTCTTCCTCCTTAGGCAATTTTTCAAATGCCTCTTCATCAGGTGCTGCTGGATGCTCCTGCATCACCATACTAAAAATTCTTCTTCTTGTATCAATATTATAAAAGCCCTTGTCAAAGCCCTTGTATAATTGCTCCATTGCTCAGCTTCATTTCCTTTCAAAAGTAATTCTTCTACTAAAATATATGTTTGACTCCAAAAATTAGTTTTATGAATGGGGGCTACATCTGCAAATACCCAAAACCACTATCTATTTAGATGTTGTTAGAATAAGTAATTTTTCTCTTAAGTTCTATTAGGATAGACTTACTTGAGTTTCCACTCCTTCATGAGTCAGGTGAACTCTTAGTTATAGTCTACATCAGATTTGATGAGTTGTTGTAATCCAACGACTCTCAATGATCAACTTTGTTATTTATACAAAGTTGATCCATGGAATAATCAATCAGTTCTATTTTATTTCTTCAAATATTGTAATGCTTTGTAGTTTTACTCTTGGGAAATTCTAACATGGTACCAGATCAGGATAGATTCTACTAGGTATTCTCTCTTGAAGGCAACTTCTCGAACTAGGTCTTACTCTCTTATCTTTTATTTTTGTCTAATTACCTTTGTTATAAGTCATTTGTTTATAAATCTTGGTAATAAAATATAAGTGAGGATAATTTATTTCAAATTACATTCCTTAATACATTAAATATCTTAAATAAAAATATTTTATTCTCTTTTTAATTCCTTCTTAAAGCAAATATCTATATTAAACAATTTACTTTGTTCTAATTAATTTTCTTTCCAAAGTTATTTAATATTATATAGATATTTGTTTTAGTGGATGAAAGTGAGGATATATCATTAATATATTATTTCATTATTTTCTTTATTGCAATAGGTCTCTATATTAATGAACTTATTTTGATTAATTTTTTACAAAGAGTTTCTTAATTTATATTTTTTTTTTTTTGATAAAGGAATTTAAGTGAGGATATCTCTTTAATTAACCCTTGTTAATATATTTTATTCTCAATTCATTATTCCTTTCTTAAAAATTTCTAAAGAACAAATATATTAAATTAACTATGCACCTTTATTGGAAATTTTAAATAACTTATAGTTTCCCTCACGTAAGGGTGGGTTATTAAGATAACCAATATATGAGTCTGGATGATTAAAATCCTATGTTCCAAGTATCAAATCTACTCAATACTTATAGTTTCCCTCTCGTAAGGGCGGGTATTTGAGGAGAAAATATATATAGGCCTAACATATTTGTTCTCATTAGCCTAAGATTAATATCAAATCTCCTCAAAATTACTTATATTTTCCCTCTCGTTAGGATGGTTATTTTGAGATATTTGGTGTTTCTTAAAGGATTTTGTTCACTAATATCCATTGCATTCTCTAAATTAAAGTTAGAGGGAAGTTTGGGTTCACTTAATTTTTTTTTGGCAAAATAATTTCAATGAATACAATTGATCCTCTCACTCCTCATAACTACCATACATGGAAACCCAAAATATTAAATCTCATTTCTCAAAAAGGGCTCACACACCTATTAGAAGAAAAGAAACCTCAGTTTGAAAAAGAATATGATTTTTTTTTTCATAAAGGGAAAATGTATAAAACAATGGGTATTATAAGCTCTAATGTAAATGAAAGCTTATGGTTTCACATTATAGATTGTAAAACTCCTTATGTAAGTTGGGAGAAACTAAAGAAATTTTTTGGGAAAGTAGATCAAATAATATCAATGCAACTAGAAGCATAATTAACGACACCAACAATATTTTTGACTTTCTCACCAAATTCAAGTAAGTCCTCACTCAATACAAATGCAGTGGGAAGAATAAAACTAAATAAGAATGCATTTATCTAATTATTTCTAAACTAAATGGTGTATTTCAAATATTTGCAACCACCTTTCTATCTACAAAAGATGCTCTTGGTGCAACTTTTAAAATGCCCTCCTTAGAAGAATTTTGTGATAGAATAACTAGGGAAGAAATAAAACTTGCAAAATATGAGATCTCTTCCTCTTCCTCAAAAGCCTTAGTAGCCTCCACCTCTACCAAAGAAAAATTCAAAAATAAAGAAAGGAATCCCATAACTTGTATTCATTGCAAAAATAATGGTCATTCTGCAAAAAAATGCTGGAAAATATTACAACAACTAGAGGCAACTATGAAGGATCAAAATATAGACAAATAAAAATTAGATAGTAAAAGCCCTAGATGTTCAAGGTAAGACTACCAATATTTCATCTAATTACTGGGTCCTAGATTCTAGAGCAACTCATTGTATGACTTCTTCAGATGAGTAATTCTCTTATATCTCCTCAAGTTCAACATGTAGCATAGAATTTGGTGGCTCTTCCTTTATCCCAATCTAAGGAAAGGGTGACATATCCATTTATGGTGGCTCTATCAATAATGTTCTCCATGTTCAAAACATTGTAACAAATCTCCTCTCAGTCTATCATATTTGTACTTTTGGAAAGGGTAAAATTGTTCTCTTCTCTCCAACAGGAGTTGAGATAAGAGAATTTCAAGACCCCCACTCTCTTATAGCCAAAGGATATATTTATCAAAACACTCGTCTATTTCAATTCAAAGGATTCAAAGATCTAGAAGGGCCCTTCTATTTTGTGGCTCATGGAGATATTGAAAGAAAAATTTGGCATGAAATGTTTGGTCATATCAGTTATAACTACGTAAAGAAATTGAACACCCATGAAATGGTAACAGGTTTACCTCAAGTATCTTCTATTGATGGAGTATGTCCTGGATGTGCTCTTGGAAAGCAAAATCAAAATCCTTTCCACCCAAGTGGTTCTCTAAAAGCCTCATCCCCTCTAGAGTTAATCCATAGTGACTTGATGTTTTTCCCTGAGCCTTCTTTCAAAGGAGAAAAATATGCTCTAACCTTCATTGATGACTTTTACATAAGAATTTGGATCTACTTACTAAAATACAAAAGTGATTTTCTATTCCACTTCAAAATATTCAAAGCCTTAGTTGAAAATCATGCCTCTTGAAACATCAAGCAAATTCGCATACATAATGGGGGGTAATACTGTAGTAATGAGTTCTCAATATTTCTATCAAGTCATATTCATCAGCATTATGTCTCCCATAATCCACAACAAAATGACATTGCAGAGAGGAAAAACCAAATATTTAAGGAAATGGCAAACTATATGCTCCATTCAAGAGATCTTCCAAAAGTTTTTTTGGGTAGAAGCTATTAACTGTGCAAACTATATTCAAAACTACACACCTCATAAGGCTCTTGACCATTTAAATCCTGAAGAAGCATGGACTAGATCAAAACTGGATGTCTCCTTTAATATTTTTGGGTGTTTTTCTTGGGCGCACATCCCAAAGAAGAAAAGGAAGGCTCTAGGTAAGAAAAGCAAAAATCTCATCTTTGTTGGTTATTGTGAGGAAATGAAAGCATACAGACTCCTTGATACCACAACTCATGAGCTCTTTTTTCATAGGAATGTCCAATTTGATGAAACATTCCCTCCCTCAACCATCCTCTATTGAGCCTTCTCCTATAGTAGAATCTCAATATAATGAAGAACCAACTTTAGAGATTAATTTAGAGATTGATGATCAAGATTAGAAACCTATAACTCCAACTCAAAGTCTTTCCACTCCGTATACTCCTTCCACTATGCCAAAATTGGCCCGTACCATTGTTAAAGAAGCTACTCCTTACATCCAAAATCTTCCATCATCCAAATTAACCAACTCCATAGGCACTGGTCTTGTCTATCAGTATATTTCCTCTAGTCGTCAATCCTTCAAAGAAGAAGCTAGTATTAAAGAAAGGGATGATACCATGAAAAACAAATTCTCTTCCTTAATCAAAAATGAAACTTGGGATTTAGTTCCCCTACCTAAAGGAAGGAAATTAGTTCGTTGTAAATGGATTTACAGAACAAAATATGGGTCTAATGGAGAAATTGACAAACACAAAACTTGCCTAGTAGTCAAAAGTTTATCTCAAATTGAAGGAATTTATTATGTTGAAACCTTTGCACCAATTGCCAGAATAGATTCTGTTAGACTGATTATTTCTCTGGATGCTTCCCAAAAGTGGATTGTATTTCAAATGGATGTAAAAAGTGCTATCGTACATGGGGACTTGAAGGAATAAATATTCATGGAACAACCCGTTGATTTCACTTAAGACTCCTCTCTTGTTTGTAGGCTAAAGAAGTCTCTCTATGGCCTCAAAAAAGCTCCTAGAGCTTGGTATGAAAACATGGACTCCATTCTTTCCTCAGGTTTTTCTTATTGTGAGTCTAATAACACAGTCTACATTTGGAGAGATGAAGAAAACATCACCATACTTGTTCTATATGTTGATGATCTACTACTCACTGGTAGTGACTTCGCTCACATTCAGACTATAAAATACTTCCTATCTAAAAAATTTGATATGGTTGATCTGGGTCTAGCTCATTACTTTCTTGGAATCCAAATAAATCAAACATATGTAGGAATTTCATTGTATCAATAAAAATACACTCTAGATCTTCTTCAAAGTTTTAAAATGACAAATTGTAAACCTTCTCCTACACCTTTTCAGTTTGGAGTCAATTTAAGTACTTTCTACACATACCCTCTATGTGATGCAACTCTATACCATCAGATTGTAGGGAGTATGTTATACCTTACTCATAATCATACAAATATCTCATATGTTGTTGGCTTAATATCCAAATTATCCAAATTCTCACATCAACCTTATTTCAGTCACTAGCAAGCAACAAAAATAATCCTCTGCTACTTGTAAGGAACTACTCACTTTGGGCTCTTATATGAGGGAAAATCCATGGATATCATTGGCTACACGGATTCAGATTGGGTAGGTTCATTATAAGATAGATTTTCAACTTTTGGTTATGTCTTTTGTCTTGGTTCTTTGTCAATTGCTTGGTTATTCAAAAAACACCAAGTAGTGGCCTTATCATCTATAGAGGCATAATACAGGGCAGTGGTTTTAACAAGTCAAGAAGCTCTATGGATTCGTCACATTCTAAGAGAATTTAGTTTTTCCCATGACAAACCTATTACTCTTTCGTGTGATAATCAGATCACAATTCATATTGCATGCAATCTAGTTGAGCATCAACGCACCAAGCACATTGAGATACACATGCACTTCATTTGACAACATATGCAGAATGGAGACATATACTTGGATTATATTCCAACTAAAAATCAAGTTGCAGACATCTTCACCAAGTTACTTCCTTCTTCGTGTTGCATATAGTTGCGAGAGAAACATGGAGTATTACAGCTACATTGAAACAAAGGTCTTTTATCTCTCATTTTATTATTGTATTCTTTGAAATAGATGAGCCTCTTAAATAATTTAAATTTAATAGTAAACTTGAGAAATTTTAAAGTTTATATTAAATTAAATAAAAGACAAAGATAGCAATAATTTAAATATATCCCTCATTTTTGTATAAAGCAATTTTAAGGATTTGATGTGATTTTTCTATGAAATTTAAATTAACATTTAAAAAATATAACCTCATAAATTTACTTGAAATAAATAAAATGCATAGATGAAGATAGACAAAATAAAGCACACCCCCCCTTAAATGATGGACCAATTGAGTGCAAAAAATGCACTCACCCCCTTCCCAAAAAAAAAAAATTATTAAAAAAAGTGCAATTGTGTCTCACGATAAAAGCCTATTGAGAATAGATGAAAGGCCAGAAGACAAAGGAGGGATAACATATTTTTAAAAAGAATAATATAGGGAACACTAAATAAATTATACAATGCGGTGATAGAAGACAATGAATGAAAGAAAATATAGATACACTCGTGTCTAAAATTTGCAAAACAAATTATATAATTTCTAAAAAAATCGATCAAGGTGTTGCTCTTCAATGACCAGGAGGATAATATGCTTGAGAAACTCGGTGAGTCGACCATCTGTGCTCTGAAGAGATGTTTTGAAAATGAGGGCAGAAAAGGAACACAGTTACCTGAAATTACTTTGGATCAACGAGGGCAAAATACTTATATTGAGCTGAAAGAAACTTGATATTATGCTCCTTTAACCTTCAAAGGAGGGAACCTAAAAAAAACATGTTAGACACCCTTGAAAAAGTATTGTATATAAAATATAAATAGTTTTCCTCAAAGGAACGTTAAACTACATCGAGCTAAGGTGAAATCGACCCTTTCTCCTTTAACCTAAAAAAACACTTTATCATGCCCCTATAAAAAATACTTTATAAAATTAACCAGTGTTTATATTGCACAGACGTAACCAGAGGGCAATATGCAAAATACATGTTAACCAGAGGGTGCCAACCAGATTGAGCTACAAAAAATTTAACCTGATATACTCTATAAATGATGGTGATCCTACAAAAAATGTTATATAAAAAAACCATAACAGATTAATGTTTTGAAAGAACTTCAATGGCAGGATTGATTTAGATATTTACAACAGACAATGTAGGTTATAAGGACCAACTGATAGAGCATCGAAGAAGAGAAATAAATCTTAGAGAGATTCGTTTTAAGTTCACCATGGAGCCAGGAAAAAAAATGATAATCTAAGCTATCGCGGATGCCAGAAGGAATCGAACGCCAAGGGACAGCTGGAGAGAGGACCACAAATAGAGCATCAATGGGAATAAACAAAACTCTAATCTTTTAAGTGCCAAGCTGCGAGGATACACGATTCTATTTTAAGATCGACGTCTCCCATGATATTAAAAGAAACACCACACTAAGTTCTAATGGGTGTGGATTAAATACGTAGCCCGAGAAAGATGAAAAAAATTCAACCTAATAAAATATCTTATTTACTTTTAAGATAAAATATGTTTTTTCAACTTATTTAAAAAATGGATAAAATATGAATAAAAGAGATGGAGTATTAAAAAATAAAAAATAAGATCCTTCCTTTTTAAATGGGCTAAAAATATCCCATAACACAGGGTAAACCTGATTGAAGCAAAGAGAGAGCTTTAATATTTTGAATACCCTCAAAAGATGACTCAAAACAAATATATTAAAATATATTGCATGTTCTCTGCAACGTTGTTCCCTACATGTTCTGCCTCAAGCATCCTACATCTTGCATGTCAATCATCTTGAAGCTGGTTTGATCTGAGTTCACCTCTTGCATTTCTGCCACCTAGGGCGGTAGTCCGCCCTCTTCTAATGGCTGCCAACGCTCTCTCTCCCACCTCCCTTGAGCTTACAGTGGTTGGAGATCATAATGGTGCCCAAAAAGCATTCCAGGAAGTTCCTACTAAAGGTCGAACTCCAGGTAAAAATTATCAGCCCACTACTTGTATTCTTGTGAATGAATATGTTGATTCCTGTCACTGGTTTTAGAATCATACCCTCATAGGTTATTTTCTGGGTAGAATCCCTAATGACACTCTGTTGCGGTCCTGGGTAAGTCAAGTTTGGCATCCTCATGGTGTTAATATTGATTTTGTGTCCAATATCACCAAAGGGCATTTCCTTTTCCAATTTTCTGATCTTGCTCATGCTCAGAAGGTGCTCAATCGGGGTCCTTGGACTGTTCGAAACTCTTTGTTAATTTTGCAAGCCTATAATAGAGATTTTTCTATTGATGAGGAGGGAGCCTTCGATGTTCCATTTTGGATTGAATTTCCTAGCCTTCCCATTCCTTTATGGAAGCATCTACGTACCCTAGTGGAGAACATAGGCACCTTTGTTTGTTTTGATCCTGACAAGTGGTTTAAGGCCCGTCCCACCAAGCGAGTATGTGTCAAGGTTGATCTTACCCAAGATCTTGATGAAGAGATCGATATTCATATTGGGGATAATACTTTTACTTAGAGGATTGTGTACATAAATCTCTCGAATGCCTGCTATAGGTTCCAATCCTCTCAAAATAAAATTTGTGCATGCCCGCTTATGGCTGGACATTTCCAGAACAAATTTGCTTCTCCCTCTGTCGATCCATCTACCTCTGCAACCCTGGGTAACACTAGCACTTTTGGTACCAGTGGCGATGCGGACTAGCATGTGGTTTCTAATCGTCGCAATCATCGTCCCCTGCAACAACCCCAACAATAATGCCCATGGCTGCCCCCTCCACAACCCCGTCAGCAACCCCAATAGCCACCCCATCCACAACCCCGTCCACAACCCCAACAACCACCCCATCCACAACCCCGTCAACAACCCCAACAACCGTCTACTCCTCTGCCTTCTCATTCTAATGATGTTTCTACTCAGTAGGCTTTTGTTGGTACCACTCTTCTTTCTCCCATAGTTGAGGGTCACTCATTTGCTTCCACTGTCTCTTCTTCACCCTTGTAATGATTAGCAGAGGAGTTTGATAGTGCTAAACTTCGACGGTCTCGTAGCTCGAGAAGACATTTTTTTGATGATCCCTCTAAGAAATGATGTGTGATTGATGGGCCTCTGCAGGTTGCTATTTTTGATGATGATAATCCTTTTGAGTCCCTCAAAGCATTAGGGGATTCACCAGTACTCATGAAATGAAATTATTTTCTTGGAATGTCCGAGGGCTGACGGACCTAGTCCCAAAATATATGGTCCGAGATGTGATTGATAATGCTGCTCATATCTATGGTGCATTTGACTTTGTCTGTTTGCAAAAATTCAAGATCAATGATTTCCTATTAGATTTTACCTACACTTTTATTTGGCCGCGTGGTCCTTTTTTTTACACAAATCATGAACCTAGAAAATGTGGTGCTGTAGTTTTCATTTCCCCCAATTGGCACTCGTATGTGGTGTCTTGGGGAGTTGACCCTTCTAATCAAGTTGTTTGGGTGTTGTTGGAATTGCATGGGAAACCATTTGGCATTATTAATGTTTATGCCTCGAATAATGCTTCAGAGCGATGTGCTTTATGGTAGTGGTTTGCTTTCTCTCTACCTTTTGCTACTTGGGTTATGTGTGGGGATTTAAATATGGTGGAAAAACCATCTGTAGTTTGGATTGAATTTCCTGGCCTTCCCATTCCTTTATGGAAGCATCTACGTACCCTAGTGGAGAACATAGGCACCTTTGTTTTTTTTTATCCTGACAAGTGGTTTAAGGCCAGTCCCACCAAGCGAGTATGTGTCAAGGTTGATCTTACCCAAGATCTTGATGAAGAGATCGATATTCATATTGGGGATAATACTTTTACTCAGAGGATTGTGTACATAAATCTCTCGAATGCTTGCTATAGGTGTCAATCCTCTCAGCATAAAATTTGTGCATGCCCACTTATGGTTGGACAGTTCCCGAATAAATTTGCTTCTCCCTCTGTCGATCCATCTACCTCTGCAACCCTGGGTAACCCTAGCACTTTTGGTACTAGTGGTGATGGGGACTGGCATGTGGTTTCTAATCGTCGCAATCATCATCCCCTGGAACAACCCCAACAACAATGCCCATGGCTGCCCCCTCCACAACCCCGTCAGCAACCCCAATAGCCACCCCATCCACAACCCCGTCCACAACCCCAGCAACCACCCCATCCACAACCCCGTCAGCAACCCCAACAACCGTCTACTCCTCTGCCTTCTCATTCTGATGATGTTTCTACTCAGTAGGCTTTTTTTGGTACCACTGTTCTTTCTCCCATAGTTGAGGGTCACTCATTTGCTTCCACTGTCTCTTCTTCACCCCTGCAATGATCAGCAGAGGAGTTTAATAGTGCTAAACTTCGACGGTCCCGTAGCCCGAGAAGAATTTTTTTTTATGATCCCTCCGAGAAATGATGTGTGATGGATGGGCCTCTGTAGGTTGCTATTTTTGATGATGATAATCCTTTTGAGTCCCTCAAAGCATTGGGGGATTCACCAGTACTCATGAAATGAAATTATTTTCTTGGAATTTCCGAGGGCTGACGGACCTAGTCCCAAAATATATGGTCCAAGATGTGATTGATAATGCTGCTCATATCTATGGTGCATTTGACTTTGTCTGTTTGCAAAAAGTCAAGATCAATGATTTCCTGTTAGATTGTACCTACACTTTTATTTGGCCGCGTGGTCCTTTTTTTTACACAAATCATGAACCTAGAAAATGTGGTGTTGTAGTTTTCATTTCCCCCAATTGGCACTCGTAGGTGGTGTCTTGGGGAGTTGACCCTTCTAATCAAGTTGTTTGGGTGCTGCTGGAATTGGATGGGAAACCATTTGGCATTATTAATGTTTATGCCTCTAATAATGCTTCAGAGTGATGTGCTTTATGGCGGTGGCTTGCTTTCTCTCTACCTTTTGCTACTTGGGTTATGTGTGGGGATTTAAATATGGTGGAAAAACCATCTGATAAGCTGAGTTGAACCCCTATGCGTTGGTGTGTCAGAGAACAAGAGGATTGGTATTTTAGGAAAAGTAAACTTAGCCTGTATGATCCTAACTTTGGGTGTTCTCCAAAAGCTTTCTCCAATTCTCAATGGTATACTTGGTCTAATTTTCAAGTTGATGATGCTAGGGTTTTGAAAAGGTTGGATCATGCCATGCTTTTAGAGATTTCTAGCTTTAACTTTACTCGAATTTCTCTTGGTCACCTCTTTGTCATGACCTTGGAAGCTACCACTCTTTCTGATCATGCTCCAATTTTATTTGATATCACCCAAGATCAAGCTCCTGCTAGGTTTTTTTCCTCTCAGTTCTATTTTAATACTTCCTTTCTGCAGCATGCCTCCATGAAAGCTCATATCCATAGAATCTGGAATGTTGTTCCTCGACCCTCTGGTGCGGTAGGCTGGATTCAGTGGTGGAATGATGCTATCTCCCGTACTACTATTGTTCTTCGCATCCTTGGCAAGGATGTGGCTAAATGAAGGAGGAAAGCTAATTCAATTTTAAAGGATGAGTTAATCAAAGCTACTCTCCATCTGCAAGCTAATCCTTTCAACTCTGCATACCAAGCACATGCTGCTGCTCTTCGACATGAAATTCATAAGGCAAAGTTGTATGAAGCTAGAGGTGCTCAACTCAGAGCACGACTGAATTGGCTTGCAATTGGTGATAGGGTTTCTAAGGAGTTCTTCAAGCACCTCTATCCCCCTATTCATTCCACATAGTTTCAAGCCATTCAGTCTGAGGGAATCAGGTTCACTAATTTACCTGATATAATTTGTACTTTTGTGTTACACTATCAACAAGTTTTTGCTTCTCAGCCTCTTACCTTTGCTAGGAAAAAAGCTCTTGATGATTTTTGTGCAGTTGTTCCTCAGAAGCTCTCTCTAGCTCACCGAGATTGTTGTGATGCACCTTTAACCTTGGAAGATTTGAAGAATGCCCTGTCTCAAATGGCTAATGATAAGGCTCCTGGTATTGATGGTTTCCCCTGTGAATTTTATAAAGAATTTTGGGATATGCTTGGTTTTGATCTGTTACATGTCTATAAAGAAGCTATGATATTTGGGTCTTTAGGACACCTCATCAATAAAGGAAATATCAAATTTATCCCCAAGCCTGGAAACCTAGAACTTATTACCAACTGGAGCCCTATTACCTTACTGAATGTAAGTTACAAGATCATTGCTAAGGCTTTAGCCTTAAAACTTCAACCTATTTTACCTCTTATCATATGACCAGAGCAAACAGGGTTTGTCAAGGGCAGGTATATCTTGGACAATGTGCTTGCTGTCTGGGAAGGCATGGAATGGGCTAGAACTTCTGGACAGGATAGTCTCTTTATCAAACTTGACTTTGAAAAAGCCTATGATCGTATTGAATGGAATTTCATTATTTCCCTCCTCCAGGCTCTTGGATTTGGACCCTATTTTGTGGAATCTATTAAAATGTTATTTTTTGATGCTTCTGCAGTCCTCACGATGAATGGCCAACACTCTACTGGTATTCAGCTGGCTCGCTCTGTCCGACAGGGTTGCCCATTAGCCCCTTCCCTATTTATTCTAGTTGTTGAAGCATTTGGCTACCTTTTAGCCCATTAAATTTCACAATGAATTATTAAAGGTATTTCTTTACCTGCTTCCTCTATTCAAATGGTGAATGGCCATTTTGCTGATGATTCTTTTTTGACATTACATGAAGATGAGCAGTCAATAAATGCAACTTTACAATGCCTTGAGACTTTCTATTTAGCATCTGGTTCTAACATTCAGTGGAAGAAAACATCTTGTTATAGACAAGCTCAAATGCCACTTCCTGAGTGGTTAGCTTCTTACTCTTGGCATTGGATCCAACCAAGAGAATTATTCAAATTCTTGGGTATTCCTTTTGCCTTCCAGGCTTCTCCTGCTCAACTTTGGAATATGGTTGTCCAAAAAATTAAGAAGAAGTTAGGCTACTGGTCTACTAAAAAGCTTTCTTTGGCTGGTAAGTTTCAAGTTTTCTCTAAGGTCCTAGCTTCTACACATGTATATTACTCTTCTTGTTGGGTCCCATCTAAAAATTGTTACCAGAAGCTGGAAAAGCTCTTCCAAGATTTTCTTTGGGCTTCAAATAAACAAAAATAGGGGTTTCATAGAGTTGCATGGAATGTTTGTTGTCTTCCTAAAAAGGCAGGGGGTTTGGGTTTATTTAACTATAATTTTTAGGGGTTTGCTTTATGTGCTAAATGGATTGTTAGGGCACTTCAAGGTGATGAATCTTGGAAAGTTCTTGTACGACACTGCATCTCTTCTGGCCTACCCTTTGGGAGGAAAGGGTGGCGGGGCCTGACCTTACAAACCATTTTGACATCTCTAGCCCCATTTAAAATTATAGGTTCTTTTGTGATGCAAAGTATCTGGAAGGCATGGGAAGCTTTCAAACCCAGGCTCCAATGGTAGGGTAAAGATAAATCTACCGGAGCTTCTATCTCCACTCTAAGTCCTGGTGGTCTCCTGTAGTCACTTCAGAGGTCCTACCTTTGGCTCAAGTTCAATGGGTTAGAGCATTACGCTTCTTCAAAAAAGGTATTGCAATATTTTTAGATTTCTTTGATGCTCATACCAAGCATTGGTATTCTTGGGATCAGTTTTGTCAGAAGTTTGGTCTTAAGCCAAATGATCAAGCAACTATTTATGTGGTTATCGACAACACTCCTTTATCTATTTGGCTACATTTTGGTAAGAACTTTCCACAACATTGGTCATCTGATTGGTGTTGGTCTAATCATACTCCTCTAGTGAAATATAAACCTTCTTTAGGGTATCATCTGTTGTCCCCTCATGCTCCTCTGGTTGATACTTTAAACCACCGTTGGGATCTAGTTTCTTCTCAATCTAGATGGAGCCTTCGCTTTTCTGTGGTTTGGCAGTCCTATCTTGAACCTAAGCATTGTTTTTTTTCCTGGAGTTTCTTCCATCAAGGTCTTCCCCTTGGTCATAGGTTACAATATATAGGGGTTGCTAATCCTATTTGTGCTTTTTGTAGAGGTCCTGACAATTTTGTTCATGTGTTTTGGGCTTGTCAAACAGCCAAAAATGCTTGGGATTGGGTTCTTTCTTTTTCAATTCCTTTTTACTGGAGCAATGTTCTTGGGTTAATGCACTACTTGGGGATCCCCTAGATTTTTCTCTTCCCCTAAATGAAGTTTGGCATATTTTTCGTCTTAGTATTTTATACCATCTCTGGAAAACAAGAAATAATATTATCTTTGTGAGACAGGAGGCTTCTAGCTCCTTATCTATTGCTGTTAGATATGCTCTCTTCTATGATTGCTGGTTACAGATCCTTACTCAGGTGGAGAAAGTTTAGGTGGAGCTGCAATATCTTAGATCACTTATGTATCATTGGGCTAATGCACCTTGCTCTGTTATCCGACTTCCTTCCAACAACCATGTGTCCAGAACTCGTGGCTTCTCTCACACAGGCTCACCTTCAGCTCGTTCTCACAGTGGTCGCATAGATCATTTATCTGCTCCAACTTCTTAGCATCATTGGTCTCTACTGCAATCCAATTTCACACCTCTAATGGATGGGATGTTCGATTTATTCCAATTGCACCAGTGGCTGCATACACTTGTCTTTGTTTTGTATTATTTTCTTTACTCAGTTCTGATGTAATATTGGCTTTTTGAGTTGATCCATGTGATCCTATAATTTTTTGGGTGTGTGCCACGGGGTGTGTTAATTCCACCCAACCTTTTTGTATGAAAGTGATTATTTCCAATTAAAAATATATATATATATTTTCAAAAATAAAGATTTTGCTAAAAATAAAAATTAATCAATGTATAACGGAAAATAACTACTAAAATAATTTCAAGAAGATAGCCAAAAAAAATTATCTAAAGTAGATGAACCAGATCCTAGAACCTTCAAGAGAGAATGCTAAAAAAATCTATCCTGCTCTAGTACCATGTTAGAATTTCATAATAGATATGCAAAGCAATAGAAGAGATGAAAAGAGTAGAACTGATTGATTTATCTCTAGGATCAACTCTATATAAATAGTAGAGTTGATCATTGAGAACCGTTGGATTATAACAACTCATCAAACCTGATGAAGACACCACTGAGAGTTCTCCTAACACATGGAAGAATATAAACACAAGTGTATATCCTAGTGAAACTTAATAGAATATTCACTTATTCTAACAATACCTACAAAATAAAACTAAAATTTCCATCTTCTTAAAACCCTATAAACTTTCCACTTATAAACAATAATATTCATATGAGCAAAATCTTAAAACAAATAACTTCGTATATATAACCTTTAGTTATTAGTAAAAATAATAATAAAAAAAATTCTTTATGTTGAATAATATACATTATATTAAGGGACAATACAAAGGTTTGAACTTTGACTTTTCTTCTAAAGGTCCAAGGTTTAAACCACGACATGAGTGAGTGTACGAGGGAGTGGGTGTGTATGACTGTATTTGGCACCTATTAATAAGCTTAACTCTCACCCTTATCCAATATATATATATATAAAATTAACTTTAAAAAATAAATACCCTAATTACCTCCACATAATACTCTAATAATATCAACTTTTAAAAAAATCACATTCCATAAAAACAAGTAGAGAGACTCACAATCTTAAATCAAAATAACAATAATTCATATAAGCATGAAAATACTATAAATAGCCTAAGAGCAGTAGGCCTATATTAGAAGCATGATGATCCTCGTGATTGCTAACTTTGGCTCTGCTTCTCTACAATAAGATATCATACTTCTTTCGTCATTTGCCCGTTAGCCACTAGAGGCCTAGTTGACCGATGACCCTATTTCGTACGTGTTACGTCTGAATGTCCATCATCGTCACCATGCAGCGATAATATAGGAAGTCAAGTACTCAATCGTATTATAACTTATCAATATATAAGACAATGGTTTTGGATTTGATTTATAAGGTTTAAATCATGAAGTTATGAGGTTATGGGTTAATTTTTTATTGAGTTCTTCTTTTATAAGAGGTTATGGGTTAATCTTCTACTACTATGGGTTAATTTTTACTGATAAGTTTAACTCTCCAGCTTACAAGAGATCAGCTATATGTTAATCCTCTAATACTCTACTCATATATTTAGCTCTTGACTTAGGGATCAGTGAGCTCTTACAAGATATCATAATAAGCAACCTAAATGTTTCCTAAAGTTTCTTACACTAACCAAATAAGAAAAAAAAACAATATATAATAAAACCTTTTAAATAAAATGTTTAACTACTAACAAGTTAGTTTGATGTGTATAAGTTTAGTTCTGAACCTTACAAAAAAATCATGATTTTTAAAATTTCTGACACTAACTAACTAACTAACTAAATAAAAAAAAAAATTAATAGATAACGCAACTTTAAACAAATTTTTAAAATATGAAGGCTGACTATTTATGTCCAATAAAGAGGGTATTTTCTTCCATTAAATGGTTTATGTACTTTTATGTGTGTTAATAGACTAACACGAGTATCTCTTGGCATTTATAGTAGACGTAAACAGATGCGGACCCTTCTAGAACGTAGAGTGTCGATGCAGATAAAAATTAAATTACATGTCATTACCGCGTTTCAGTTTCAGAGTATTAAATGTTTGATTCGAAAAATGGACACCATTTATATTTTTTTTTTGATTTGTAAGTTTTTGCATGTGGGAGGAGAGATTTGAACCTGGAGTTTTTTAATTTTAACTGGAGAATTTTAACTACACTTATTCTTGAACTCATTTACATAAACAAATACCATTTATATTATTAATGGATACCATTTTACTCATAAAATTTGTAAAAAAATTATTATAAAAATATATATATATATCTGAGTATATGAATATCTATAACAAATGTTCGCATTGGTATTGCATTTATCTCATGTTACAAAGATCTAAGATTGAATTATGGGAAATGTAGTCTTAATTATATTCTAATTGTATGTTTGGACTGTTAACTTGAAAGGTAGCTCTATTATATTCCAGCTTATTGTTTAAGCTATTACATTATCTCCAATATGCATGCTAATGTTTTAGGTTAAAAATTAAATCGTGGTCTTCACTTTATGTGATTTGAAAATACATTTGACAAGTGAGTCAAATCAATGATTTCAGGCATTTGATTGTTCAGTGTATTGAGACGCGTCTTCTTTACGAATTCAACAGATGTACAATGATTCGTCCTCATCCACACAACAGATTTTGTTCCCCTTGTTATATTACTTGGGAAAATGGCAGCTGAGTACAACTTGAACCAGTTTGCTAAGGAAACAAACCCTCTAAGAATTATACTTCCCTCTCTAATAAATGTAAAATATCGCAGTTTTGCATTAGTTTATAAACATTTTGGAATATAGGTGGATTGATCAACAATTCATGGTTGCAACAAAAGTAACAAATGGGGTCATTGAATCGAACTCATAACGCGCCTTCTAACAATTATCTTCTGCGGCAATCGCGTCTTAGAGCACGTTGAGGTTCGTGTTTGTTAGAATCCCTCACCACAGACGCAAAGCTTTTTTCTATTCCCGACACCAAACGAAGACTTTTCTCAATTTGGACGATGCCACCGAATGCCACCTCCCTCTCCAAATACCAGCAATAACTCTCAAAGACATTCACACTCACATGCAACTTGAAGCCCATGAGAAAGAGAAAATCAATCTCTAGTGTGTTCATTTCTTCTGTGCTAAGGCCTCCAACTTTGGCATATTACAAATTCGGGTAATTTCTGCACACACGAATTTGAGATTATATAGGTTCAGAAATCCCCTAGAATATAACCCCAAAAAAATATAAATAGTTTTCGAAAAGGCAACTAAAGATATTTACATGTCTTCAATGAACTTAGAGTCCACCATGATGCTTGTGATGAGAAGGCGATGTACATTGAGGACAGTAATCTAAAATTGCGGATGGAATTGGTGGAGGCGATCAATGTAAACATTTGCTACCATGAATATACAAGGACTGCAATGAACGTATCTGAAAATTCTTCCTAAATACTCTTCAATGTTCATGTTTGGAACTTGAAAGCCATCGAAAACGCAGCACTTTTTCGGTGCGAGTCGCTTATTCCTCGGCACTGCTCTCTCCAAAATTGATGACAACAACGATATAACACACGGAATCGAAGATGGCGATGCTTCTCCGTCTCCTATAGTCAGATTTTCAAAGAAAGAAAGATCAGACCTTATCCTTCCCGGAGAAAGATTAGAAATATTACTGATTTCTGTCGTTGTTGCTAAATCCATTGGGACTTAATCAGACATGCTTTCCCTATGGGATGTGAATCAACAGAATAAATAAATAAATAAATAAGAACAAGGAAGAGGGAAGAATTGGAGAGAAGAGAAAGCAGCTTCGATCTAATTTATTGTCATAGTTCAGATGACAGACGAAATGAGGTCGAGAGCTTGCTGGTTGTCCCTGCAAACTCTGAGTCAGGACAAAATAAATTAATAATTTTAGCGATCATTTATAACATGTGCGTAAATTGGAATATCAACTTTTTCGCCATTGATGAACGTGATTTGCAATCAGAAACGTATGAATGACAGGACCGCAGCATGCTTCCAGCCGACACTGTCTACGAATTACTATTTATTTCAGAAGTGTGCGTCCCTTGGAGAAAAAACATGTTTGCAGTTATTTTTTTATTATATATTTTTTATTTGTTTTAATGGAATATGGTGCATTTTAATTATAATGAGGTGATGGCAAATCACTTGATGGTCCAAAATCTATTAGTCACATAATAAAACTTTATATTTGTTATGGCTTGAATCTAATTTTTATTTTATTTTTAATATACAATATCTTTTTATATAGAATATAAAAATAAAAATAAAAATTTATAGATTATATAGTTGAAAAGATAATAGTTACTTGGAGAGGTGTTTCTACAATGGCAGATGGCATACAGGGGAGTGGGAAGCAAAGAAGTCATACATGCCACGCCGTAAACAAATTTTTTTATTAAAAAAAGCTAACATTAATAAAAACATAAACTAAAACAGCGGACTAACCAACCGTTCCAAACATTTAAAATATTTAAACTAAAACAGCCAACCAACCAATTGCAATTTGTGTCTCGAGATTGATAACTCTCAGCGTTTTTAGATATATATTCTTTATATCTAAACTAATTTTAATAATTTTATTTATTTATTTATTTATTTATTTATTTATTTATTCAAATGTTATGTACACACTATTATCACCATCAACAACTAACTTTCCATTCTACCAAGACCTTATGATCTTATATTTATTTATATTTCTTGGAGATCTTCAACCAAGTATTTTTCAGTAGCCTAGGTATATCATCCTAATCAATCAAGTGCCAATAAGTTTTGAATCTATATGCTATATGGAGTTGAATCAATCACAAATCTATTCATCCTAATGAATTCAAAGATTGTAAGTATGCTTCTATAATTCAGACCAAAATATATATCGATGCATTGGAAATATGGGATGCAAATGAAATGTGTTCAATTGAAACTAAAATGTTGAGGTAAAGCCTTACAATACCTACCTTAGATCAGTGCTTGCAACAAGATAAATTTTGTTCTTATTAAATTTTTAGAGGAAAGGAATACATACTTGGAGCTGAATTGTTCAAAGAGTTTTTGTTAGAGGAGAAGGCAATGAGAACAAAAATGACTATATAATATTGATAATTCATGTGCTTTTTTAACTAACCTATACACCTAGAAATTGTAATCTTTCTACATGTCATGCTCTATTTTATTCATTTATTGTTTTCCTCATCCCATATCATTTACATACAACACCACTATTTGTTCAACTCATAATAATGAATGTAGTAACGAACATTATAAACAATTATTTTTTACTTTCAATTTTGATGAATGTTGGTCACGAATCTGCCACAGGAAAGGATTTTACGCTAAATGCACCATAGACCCGACCAACATTGAAAGGCTGGGAGAAAGAAATGTCTCCGAGACCAATATCCAGAGAGGGTTGGTTCCCTTACTAAATCTAAGCTTGATGAAGACTAGAGTTACTGGAAAGGAATTATAAATGTGCAGGAAGAAATGGGAAATTACGAAAAGAAATGGGAAATATAGCCACAGGCCGAATTTATCAGATCGGGAAAGATTAGCAACAGATAACTTCAAGTACAATAACATCATATAACAGAAGATATCAACGTAATTAACTTACAACCTTGCATAGAAAACCTCCAAGATCAAATTCTAGAACTCACTTCCACACTAGCAATATTTAAACTCAAAAATAGAATTCAAATTAAGCAGCAGATAAGGAATACGAGCATAAATTAGGAATGTATAAGATAGAAGGAAAAACCACACAGACAATTGCTTGCAAAACTAGAGGCCAAATATCTTTCATTCATGCAAAGAACTTCAAAGCTTTCAGCAAAAGTCTCTCTCTCGATCCCTCTTTCTGAGATCTACATTGATTTATATAGAAGTCTTGCTTCTTTACAACATTTAAAATATGCAACGAACCTCCTCGAGATCTACAAAATGTGCAACAAAAACAAGGAAATGATCCCCTTAAACCAGCCTCGGAGAAACCAAAAATTAAATGAAATAAGGAACCGGTCGTCTTCATTAAATGGTCATTCTCAAAACATGCTTGAACCATTAGAAAAATCATGAACAAAAGCTTTGAATAATGGGCATCTTCAATTCTGGTGGCTTGGACACGTTCTTCTACCTTGCTTGCATTGGAAAGCAGCAAAACATTTAATTTTGGAGTGCTTTTAATCCTTGAAAATCGCAATGCTTCATCAGGCCGTTTGAACTGCTTTCTGGTGTGAAACTATAACGGGTCGCAAAAATGTGACATGTCATGATTTCACGACATTTATTTGCTCCATACATTTTGTCACTTTGGGACCGTGAAAATCAACCATGTCACGAAATCACGACGTATTCGGCTCCTTGGTCTCCTTTGCCACCTTAGCTCATGAAAACATGACGCATCATGAAATCGTGATGTTTCGTACTATTCTGCTCTTTCTCTACTCTGTTTTCATGAAACTATGACTTGTCGCGAAATCACGATGTTCTTTCCCAATTTCGTCTCTTCGTTGCATCGAGCTGCGAAAACATGACAAGGCACGATTTCGCTACACCTTTCTCTCTTTTGGTTGTGTCTCCCTTATATGTCATGAAAACAAGACAAGGTGCACTTTCAAACCATGAAAATGTGACATTCTTCCATCGGCACCTTTGTTTTATCTCTAAGTCGTGAAAACCAGACAAGTCACGAAATCGCGATAGTATTTCTCCGCTGCTCAATCTTCTCTTCTATGTCACAAAAATCCAACATGTTGCGATTTAACAACAATTTTCTCTTGCATTGTACGGTCCTACTCTCAACCTGCGAAAACATGACACTCTTGCCTCAAGTGATTCTTTAATCTCCAGCATGTCGCAAAATCATGACAGGTTTTGTCTCCTTGGAACTTACTACTTTTTGATCGCGAAAATTCATCATGTCATGAAATCACGACATTTCATACAATCTGGCTACCTCCTTGCTTCCTCTTCGCGAAAACATGACATGTCACAAAATCGCTACAATTCTCTGCACTTGGTCCTTCCGCCCCAATATGTCGTGAAATCATGACATTTTTTTGTTGCTGGACTTCACCTCCACAAATGTCACAAAATCACGATGCCTTTCATGCCTTATGCTTTTTGTTTCAACTTTGTCGTGACCACGCAACACGTCACGATATCACGACGTCTTTCGCATTTTGTGCCTTGTTCATTATTCTGTCACGAAATCGCTACAAGATTCATTGTCATCACCCTTTGCTTAGTTATGTCACGATTTCGTGACCTTTTCTCTTACTCTGCTCCATAGCCATTGTAAGTCACGACAACGCGACATGTCAAAATTTCACAACAATTTTGCTATGTTACCTCCGTTGACCATTTTGACCGCAATTTTGGAACACATCGCGAAATCGTGACAACTTTGTTGCTTTGCCCTTTGCTGCCTTTGGCACCGTGAAACTATGACAGGTCACGATTTCGTGACACCTTTGCTTTTTACTTCCCTCTCCTCAACAGATCCACGATAACGTGACATGTCGCGATATCATGACTGTTTTGAAACTGTGCTCTCCATGTTGCTTTTTGTCGCGATATAGCGATAGTCTTTGGACTTAGCTTTTTTTTTCATCAAAACCTGTAAAGGAGTGAGAACTTCAACATCTTATGCATGAATAATCAACAATCAAAATAATGTGGCAAAAATTCCAACATTCTTGGCGGGTCGCGGGGTATACAGTTCTGTTGTATGCACGAATCCCAGGCCTGAATCCATTGGGCAACAGAGTCAAGAAAAACTAAGAATAGAAAGTTGGCTAATGGGGTACATCTCGACGGACTACTGCAACAACTCTTGCTGAATGACAGAAACTCAAGTAATCTATATTTGGCTTAGCTTACTAGGTGCTGTAAAAGAATCTCCATGAAAGCACCAAGGGTTGCAAAACAGAAATGAATGAAATAAGTGGAGTGAGGACTATGGAATGGAAATAGTAAATGATGGAATGGTGGAGTGAAGGGAGTGATGCGGTAGATACAGCATCGGAAGAGGGGCTACTGTGTCACCGATTGCGAGGATAGAGGGAAAAATGAATAATGGAATGGAAGTGGAAGGGATGGCAAATGCGATATGAACTGTGGATAAATGCTAAAACAACAATGAATTTAGAAGAAAAGGAAAAGAAGAAACAGGAATAGCAGGAAGGGAAAAAGAAACAACAGTAGTGGCTTGATTACTTGCAGAAGAAAAAGGAGTAGGAGAAGAAGGGAATGAAGAGGGAAAGGAAGAAATAAAGAGGAAGCCACTAACTGCTGGGAAGGAAGAAGAAAAAGAAAGAAATACGTACCTGCGGGATCGCATGCAAAAAGAGCCGAAGTTGACAGAGGAAATCCACAATACTTTTTTTTTTCTTTTTCTGTTTTCTCTTTTTTTTTTTTTTTTTTTGCTATATACAATAGTTTACGACATGATTGGCATGTCGCCACCACAAACCCAGTCTCAGGGGGTTATCCAATGAATCTGCAGTGTCCCAACTAGATCTGATCATACTTGAGTCGGTCCTTGAAATTGGGATGACCTCTTCCTAAAGTTCTCCATGTTGCAGACATGGGCAAGTTATCCTGCATGCCAGTACCCACACATTTGACAAATAATGGAGCAAAGAAATTTACCACATGAAGGGATCCTGTGGGTACCAGTTGTAGTAATGACTGAAGCCAATACCACCATCTTGAAGGGTTCCCTGGTTGTGGGCTGAGAACGGGTTCCTCCAATCCTTTGGTGCGATCACAGAACCTTTCTGATGAGAAATCTACTTCCAGGATCTCCTCAGACTCAACCTTTTGATGAGGCATGCTCAATAGGTTCTGGCTAAATACTTGCATGTTGTGCATGGTTATGCCCTCTTTGTGCTCAGGTTCTAGAACTTGAATCTGTTTCTCTCCTTGGCCCATCTCCTGATAGAAATTGCAAGCAACCATATTGTTCATTGCTGGGAAAGTACTTGCATATTCCCATTGTTGGCTTTGGATGAAATCTACCTCTTGAGTTCCACACAACTGCATTTCAGGTCTCTGCACAGTATGTGGGATCTGCCATGATGAATACTACGTAGGGTAGACAGGAGTGGTGACTATCGGATAAGGTAATGGATTTTCTCCCCACGGTAATTTTCCTGATAGGAGCAGAAGATGCTCCGCTTATAATGCTTCATCAAATATATGAGGAAATCTACATTCGCCTGATTGCAGCAAGAGGAGGCTTAAATCCAGATGGAAAGATCAAACATAGAAGAAGTGGGCTTGGGCGGGTGTTGATCGGATCATCTATGGAATTCTCTTCCAACTTCTACTGAATCGGACATTGAAGTCTGTGATGCTCTCTAGAGGTGCTCTCGTGATGTACATGAAAATTTGAAAGGGATCATAAGAGCTATTGAAGAGATCTTCGTTTAATCTTCTGATTAGTGCTCCCGCTAAATCATTCCATGAGCTAATGCTTTTATGCCCGAGCAGTCTGTACAACTGTAATGCCCTTCCTAATCATAACATCCTCATGAACTATATCATGTAGGGTCGACAAAGCGGCAATATCTTCAACATGCTCTCGGGCCATTCCTTGGGTGCCATTGTATTTTGTTAGGGCTTTCCAGGCACCTTTGGGAATCTCGTGTTGAATTTGAAGATTCATAGGGCCAGGATCATCCCATCTAGGACAGCATACCCTCGCCATTATCTTCTTTTAGCTTTAAAATGCAGGCGTCTATGATCAAGAAATTTGGATCTTCAGCTCAGCAAAGTCGCCAGATGAACTTACAAATCTCCGCTATGAGGTCAAGACATCTCATCAAAATATTGATACCTCCGGGTGTTAAAAAATAAAACAATCAGTCTCACCGATTATGGATCTTTGGGACAAAAATAGTCTGTCCCACCGAGCGTGCCAAAAACTTTTGGTCACAAATCTGCCACAGGAAAGGATTTTACGCTAAATGCACCCTAGACCACGCCAACATTGAAAGGCTGGGAGAAAGAAATGTCTCCCAGACCAATCTCCAGAGAGGGTTGGTTCCCTTACTAAATCTAAACTTGATGAAGACTAGAGTTACTAGAAAGAAATTATAAATGTGCAGGAAGAAATGAAAAATTACAAAAAGAAATGGGAAATATAGCCACAGGTCGAATTAATCAGATCGGGAAAGATTAACAGTAGATAACTTCAAGTACAGTAACATCATATAACAAAAGATATCAACGTAATTAACTTACAACCTTGTGCAGAAAACCTCCAAGATCACATTCCAAAACTCACTTCCTCACTAGCAATATTTAAACTCAGAAACAGAATTCAAATTAAGTAGCAGATAAGGAATACAAGCGTAAATTAGGAATGTATAAGATAGAAGGAAAAACCACATAGAAAATTGCTTGCAAAACCAGAGGCCAAATATCTTTCATTCATGTAAATAACATCAAAGCTTTCAACAAAAGTCTCTCTCTCGATCCCTCTTTCTGAGATCTACATTGATTTATATAGAAGTCTTGCTTCTTTATAGCATTTAAAATATGCAACAAACCTCCTCGAGATCTACAAAATGTGCAATAGAAACAAGGAAATGATCCCCTTAAACCAGCCTCGGAGAAACCAAAAATTAAATGGAATAAGGAACCGGTCATCTTCATTAAATGGTCGTTCTTAAAACATGCTTGAACCGTTAGAAAAATCATGAACATAAGCTTTGAATAATGGGCGTCTTCAATTTTGGTGGCTTGGACACGTTCTTCTACCTTGCTCGCATTGGAAAGCAGCAAAACATTTAATTCTGGAGTGCTTTTAATCCTTGAAAATAATAATGCTTCATCGAGTCGTTTGAACTGCTTTCTGGCGCAAAACTGTAACGGGTCGCGAAAACACGACATGTCACGATTTAATGACATTTCTCTACTTTGTACACTTTGTCACTTTGGGACTGCAAAAATCAACCATGTCATGAAATCACAATGTATTCGCCTCATTGGTTTCCTTTGCCACCTTAGCTCACAAAAATGCGATGCGTCACGAAATCATGACGTTTCATACTATTCTGCTCTTTCTCTGCTATGTTTTCGCGAAACTATGACTTGTCACGAAATCACGAAATTCTTTCCCAATTTCATCTCTTCGCTGCGTCGAGCCATGAAAATGTGACAAGGCACAATTTCACTACACCTTTCTCTCTTTTGGCTGTGTCTCCCTTATATGTCGTGAAAACAAGACAAGGGGCGCTTTCGAACCACGAAAATGTGACATTCTTCCATCGACACCTTTGTTTTATCTCTAAGTTGCAAAAACCAAACAAGTCATGAAATCGTGACAATATTTCTCCGCTACTCAATCTTCTCTTCTATGTCGTGAAAATCCAACATGTTGCAATTTTGTGACAATTTTTTCTTGCAATGTACGGTCCTGCTCTCAACCTGCGAAAACATGACACTCTTGCCTCAAGTGATTCTTTAATCTCCAACATGTCACGAAATCATGACAGGTTCTGTCTCCTTGGAACTTACTGCTTTTTGACAGTGGAAATTTGTCATGTCGTAAAATCGTGACATTTCGTACAATCTGGTTGCCTCATTGCTTCCTCTTCGTGAAAATGCGACATGTCACGAAATCGCTACAATTCTCTACACTTGGTCCTTCCGCCCCAATATGTCACGAAATCGCGACGTTTTTTGTTGTTGGACTTCACCTCCACAAATGTCACGAAATCGCGACGCCTTTCATGCCTTATGCTTTTTGTTTCAACTTTGCCGCGACCATGCAACACGTCGCGATATCGCGACGTCTTTCGCATTTTGTGCCTTGTTCATTATTCTGTCACGAAATCACTACAAGATTCATTGTCATCACCCTTTGCTTAGTTATGTCATGATTTCGTGACCTTTTCTCTTACTCTGCTCCATGGCCATTGTAAGTCGCGAAAACGCGACATGTCATGATTTTGCGACAATTTTGCTGCGCTACCTTCATTGACCATTTTGACCATGATTTTGGAACACGTCGTGAAATCATGACAACTTTGCTGCTTTGCCCCTTTGGCACCATGAAACTATGATAGGTCACGATTTTGTGACACCTTTTCTTTTTACTTCCCTCTCCTCAATAGACCCGCGATAACCCGACATGTCGCGATATCGCGAAAGTTTTGAAACTGTGCTCTCCATGCTGCTTTTTGTCACGATATCGCGACAGTCTTTGGACTTAGATTTTTTTTTTCATCAAAACCTGTAAAGGAGTGAGAACTTCAACATCTTTTGCATAAATAATCAACAATAAAAATAATGTGGCAAAAATGCCAACATTCTTGGTGGGTTGTAGGGTATACAATTCTACTGTATGCACGAATCCCAGGCCTAAATCCATTGGGCAACAGAGTCAAGAAAAACTGAGAATAGAAAGTTGGCTCATGGGGTACATCTCGGCAGACTGCTGCAACAATTCTTGCTGAATGACAGAAACTCAAGTAATCTATATTTGGCTTAGCTTACCAGGTGCTGTAAAAGAATCTCCATGAAAGAACTAGGGGTTGCAAATGGAAATGAATGAAATAAGTGGAGTGAAGACTATGGAATGGAAATAATAAATGATGGAATGATGGAGTGAAGGGAGTGATGCGATAGATACAGCACCGAAAGAGGGGCTACTGTGTCACCGACTGCGAGGATGGAGGGAAAAATGAATAATGGAATGGAAGTGGAAGGGATGGCAAATGCGGTATGAACTACGGATAAATGCTAAAACAACAATGAATTTAGAAGAAAAGGAAAAGAAGAAACGGGAATAGCAGGAAGGGAAAAATAAACAACAGCAGTGGCTTGATTACTTGCAAAAGAAAAAGGAGTAGGAGAAGAAGGGAATGAAGAAGGGAATGAAGAAGGGAAGGAAGAAATAAAGAGGAAGCCACTAACTGCTAGGAAGGAAAAAGAAAAAGAAATAAATACGTACCTGTGGGCTCGAATGCAAAAAGATATGAAGTTAATAGATGAAATTCCCAATACTTTTTTTTTTTTTTTCTGTTTTCTCTCTTTTTTTTTGTTTTTTTTTTCTATATACAATAGTTTACGACATGATTGGCATGTCGCCACCAGAAAACCAATCTCAGGAGGTTATCCAGTGAATCTGCAGTGTCTCGACCAGATCTGATCATACTTCAGTCGATCTTTGAAATTGGGATGACTTCTTCCTAAAGTTCTCCATGTTGCAGACATGGGCAAGTTATCCTGCATGCTAGTACCCACACACTTGACAAATAATGGAGAAAAGAAACTTACCACATGAAGGGATCCTGTGGGTATCAGTTGTAGTAATGACTAAAGCCAATACCACCATCTTGAAGAGCTCCCTGGTTGTGGGCTAAGAACGGTTCCTCCAATCCTTTGGTGAGATCACAAAACCTTTCTGATGAGAAATATGTTTCCAAGATCTCCTCAGATTCAACCTTTTGATGAGGCATGCTCAATAGGTTCTAGCTAAATACTTGCATGTTGTGCACGGTTATGCCCTCTTTGTGCTCAGGTTCTGGAACTTGAATCTGTTTCTCTCCTTGGCCCATCTCCTGATAGAAATTACAAGCAACCATATTTTTCATTGTCGAGAAAGTACTTGCATATTCCCATTGTTGGCTTTGGACGAAATCTACCTCTTGAGTTCCACACAATTGCATTTCAGGTCTCTACACAGTATGTGGGATTTGCCATGATGAATACTGCATAGGGTGGACAGGAGTGGTGACTATCGGATAAGGTAATGGAGTTTCTCCCCACTGTAATTTTATTGATAGGAGCAGAAGGTGCTCCGCTTGTAATGCTTCCTCAAATATTTAAGGAAATCTACGTTCACCTGATTACAGCAAGAGGAGGCTTAAATCTGGATGGAAATCTCGAACATAGAAGAAGTGGGCTTGAGCGTGTGTTGGTCAGATCATCTATGGAATTCTCTTCCAACTTCTACTAAATCGGACATTGAAGTCTGTGATGCTCTCTAGAGGTGCTCTCGTGATGTACATGAAAAATTGAAAGGGATCCTGAGAGCTATTGAAGAGATATTCATCGAATCTTCTGATTAGTGCTCCCGTTAAATCATCCCATGAGTTAATGCTTTTACGCCCAAGCAGTCTGTACCACTATAACGCCCTTCCTTGCAAAGACAAAACCAGAAGTTTGATCATAACATCCTCATGAACTATATCATGTAGAGTCGACAAAGCAGCAATATCTTCAACATGCTCTCGGGCCATTTCTTGGGTGGCATTGTATTTTGTTAGGGCTTTCAGGGCACCTTTGGGAATCTCATGTCGAATTTGAAGATTCAGAGGGCCAGGATCATCCCATCTAGGACAGCATACCCTCGCCATTATCTTCTTTTAGATTTAAAAGGCAGGCATCTACGATCAATAAATTTGGACCTTTAGCTCAGCAGAGTCACCATATGAACTTACAAATCTCTGCTATGAGGTCAAGACAGCTCATCAAAATATTGATACCTCCGGGTGTTAAACAATAAAACAATTAGTCTCATCGATTATGGATCTTTGGGACATAAACAGTCTATCCCACCCGACGTGCCAAAAACTGTTGGTCACGAATCTGCCACGGGAAAGGATTTAACACTAAATGCACCCTAGACCCGGCCAACATTGAAAGGCTGGGAGAAAGAAATGTCTCCCAGACCAATCTCTAGAGAGGGCTGGTTCCCTTACTAAATCTAAGCTTGATGAAGACTAGAGTTACTGGAAAGGAATTATAAATGTGCAGGAAGAAATGGGAAATTACGAAAAGAAATGGGAAATATAGCCATAGGCCAAATTTATCAGATCGAGAAATATTAGCAACAGATAACTTCAAGTACAGTAACAACATATAACAAAAGATATCAATGTAATTAACTTACAACCTTGCACAGAAAACCTCCAAGATCACATTCCAGAACTCACTTCCACACTAGCAATATTTAAACTCAGAAACATAATTCAAATTAAGCAGTAGATAAGGAATACGAGCGTAAATTAGGAATGTATAAGATAGAAGGAAAAACCACACAGACAATTGCTTGCAAAACTAGAGGCCAAATATCTTTCATTCATGCAAAGAACTTCAAAGCTTTCAACAAAAGTCTCTTTCTCGATCCCTCTTTCTGAGATCTACATTGATTTATATAAAAGTCTTGCTTCTTTATAGCATTTAAAATATGCAACGAACCTCCTCAAGATCTACAAAATGTGCAACAGAAACAAGGAAATGATCCTCTTAAACCAGCCTCAGAGAAACCAAAAATTAAATGGAATAAGGAACCGGTCGTCTTCATTAAATGGTCGTTCTCAAAGCATGCTTGAACCGTTAGAAAAATCATGAACAAAATCTTTGAATAATGGGCGTCTTCAATCCTAGTGGCTTGGACACATTCTTCTACCTTGCTCGCATTGGAAAGCAGAAAAACATTTAATTCTGGAGTGCTTTTAATCCTTGAAAATCACAATGCTTCATCGGGCCGTTTGAACTGCTTTCTGGCGTGAAACTGTAACTGGTCACGAAAATGCGACATGTCGCGATTTCATGACATTTCTCTGCTCTGTACACTTTGTCACTTTGGGACCGTGAAAATTAACCATGTCACAAAATCATGACGTATTCAGCTCCTTGGTTTCCTTTGCCACCTTAGCTCGCGAAAACGTGACGCACCACGAAATCGTGATGTTTCGTACTATTCTGCTCTTTCTCCACTTTGTTTTCATGAAACTATGACTTGTCTTGAAATTGCGACGTTCTTTCCCAATTTCGTCTCTTCGCTATGTCGAGCTGCAAAAATGCGACAAGGCGTCTCTATTTTGGCTGTCTCCCTTATACGTCGTGAAAACAAGACAGGGCATGCTTTCGAACCGCAAAAATGTGACATTCTTCCATCGACACCTTTGTTTTATCTCTAAGTCGCGAAAACCAAATAAGTTGCAAAATCACGACAGTATTTCTCTGCTACTCAATCTTCTCTTCTATGTCACGAAAAGCCAACATGTTGCGATTTCGCAAAAATTTTCTCTTGCATTGTACGGTCCTGCTCTCAACCTGCGAAAACATGACACTCTTGCCTCAAGTGATTATTTAATCTCTAGCATGTCGCAAAATCGCGACAGGTTCTGTCTCCTTGGAACTTATTGCTTTTTGACCACAAAAATTTGTCATGTCGCGAAATAGTGACATTTCGTACAATCTGGTTGCCTCCTTGCTTCCTCTTCGTGAAAATGCGACATGTCGTGAAATCGCTATAATTCTCTACACTTGGTCCTTCCGCCCCAATATGTTGTGAAATCGTGACATTTTTTTGTTGCTGGACTTCACCTCCACAAATGTCGCGAAATCGTGACGCCTTTCATGCCTTATGCTTTTTGTTTCAACTTTGCCACAACCACGCAACATGTCGTGATATCGCGACGTCTTTCACATTTTGTGCCTTGTTCATTATTCTATCGTGAAATCGCTACAAGATTCATTGTCATCACCCTTTGCTTAGTTATGTCGCGATTTCGTGACCTTTTCTCTTACTCTGCTCCATAACCATTGTAAGTTGCGACAACGCGACATGTCACGATTTTGCGATAATTTTGCTGAGCTACCTCCATTGACCATTTTGACCGTGATTTTCGAACACGTCATGAAATCGCGACAACTTTGCTGCTTTTCCATTTGCTACCTTTGGCGCCGCAAAACTATGATAGGTCACGATTTCGCGACACCTTTGCTTTTTACTTCCCTCTCCTCAATAGACCCGCGATAACGCGACATGTCGCGATATCGCGACAGTTTTGAAACTGTGCTCTCCATGCTACTTTTTGTCACGATATCGCGACAGTCTTTGGACTTAGTTTTTTTTTTTTCATCAAAACCTGTAAAGGAGTGAGAACTTCAACATCTTTTGCATAAATAATCAACAATCAAAATAATGTGGCAAAAATGCCAACAATGAATTACAATTAAAAATGAGGAAAAATATCTCGTACATTAGATTGGTTGAGATTTTTCTAATAGAATTACCATACCCAAGAACTCATATACATTGTTTTTGCATCTCAAACTTCACAACAACATTCACTTATTGAAATAAAAATTTCTTGATCTCTTCATCGTAAATTTTTCTACCTATTTATCTACACATCTATTTTAGTGATAAATTAATATATATTTTCTTACAATTAGGTAATCATACATGGGTTAGTGCTTAGACTATAGTAATATGTCTAATTTAGTCCATAGATAGTTATTTAGAGAGAGGTATCTATAATTCTACTATAATATTTTATTGAATGACCATTTATTCTATGGTTGTGAAAGTACACAAAAATAGTGAATATATTTTATGTAGAATCAAAGAAACGTAGGATGATGGAATGGGAAATATTAGTACATACCATTTAATTGATAGATAATTGTTTATATAGGATTGTTTACAACACAATAATAATCAACTCATTGAGTGGCCATCTATGTCTATGGTTGTTGTGACAATACACCAAGATAGTTATTATATTTTGTGTAGAACATAGAAAAGAAAAATCCAATAGGGTATCAATATGAGCGTGAATCTACTTTACTTGATTGATTATCCTAGGTAAATCAACAAAAATGTTTGGAATAGCCACAAAATTTTCTATAAGTTAGTGAGAATTTGTAAAAATAGATTTTAGATAAAACCCTACGTGGACATTGACCGAGAGGTTCCTTTGTCCATATTTTATCACTCAATCCTTTAATTTAGTTTTTTTATTTTTAACAAAATGGATTCACTAGCTATTGGATTAATTCTTTCAATATTTTATTAAAATATTATTAATATTTTATGTATTTAAAAAAATATATACTCTTCTCTTCCAAGATTTTGTGTCCAAAAATATTGATGAGAAGATAAATTGCTTGGTTTTCATAAAAGAAGAAAAGCAATGATTGAATATTTTTCAATAAACCCTTGGTGTGAGAGAAGCCACAGACATACTTCCATGAATTACAAATGCCTCATAGCCACGTGATAAACTTGTTAACATGGTCTAGCAAATTTTTGTTGCATTGGCATGAAAGGATTTTTTGATTGGTTGTATTTGACAAAAATGTTATGTAAGTAAAACTATAATAAATACAAATGAACCATCAAATTTTTTACAAAATTTTAAGGGGTTTTCCAATTCAACAATTTTCTCTACTTTTTCTCTAGGTACATGTTTTCACATTTTGGAATTTTTTTAGTTTCCTTATAAGTTTTGAATTTAAATTATTGGAATGGAAGAAAAATGTTTTATAAAGCAATGTGTGCATGTCATGGTGACTTGCACTTACATCATGTACATGGTGGAAAGGCTTAGTAAATACGGTTAGCAAATGATGACATGACATGTTTATGGCTAGTATTTATAATTATAAATGACACCTCTATCCAAATGGATAGAGAAGACTACTTTAGAGATCTAGGTTAGTTGATCCAAGAGCTTGATACTAGTTATCATCACCTTAGCTTTAGCCACATGAATGGTTTGGGTCTTGTAATTATCTGAGTAAACTCCTATCGTCTCCTCTTTTAGAATTCTTATCATATCATCTCCCCTAGATTTTATTGGGTTTTCTTTAGAGGCCCCGTCAAAGTTAAGTTTTACCCACCCCTCCTCAAATTTCTTCCATTTGGTATTTTTTCTTATGTCCCCCCTCAAATTATGGTCATATTTGGTATTTACATCTAATTTATAATTATAAAATATCTCTTTCTCTATTCTCTACTTAGCCCTTTCCTCATGCTTACTTGTTGATAGGTTCTCTTGCATTGCATTCTTAATTTCAAAAAATATAAATTTCTCATTCTTGTAATTATCTCTAAAAATATGGTAGGTGGAGGCCACCCCCTAGAAGAGTTTTAAAAATTATTACTAATGGATTGTCCAGGGGTAATACTAGACATGTTGGCATTGGCGGTGTTGGGAGAGATTTACTGGTGGTGTCAATTTTTTCTTTTCCATTTATAAAGGTTTTCACTCTAACAATTTTATGGAAGATCTTGCAATTCTTGAGGCCTTGCAGAGGGGGTTTTCTCTTGGCTGGCATAGGATTATCTACGAGTCTGACTCTCAAATTGTGGTTAATATTTTAAAAAGTAAAAGTGTGGAGGAATTTAATTTGCAGTTGGCCTCTATAGCCGTTTAGATTCTTATAATGAGTGAAGAGTTTGAATTTATATCCTTTGTGCATATTCCAAGGGAATGGAATGTGGTTATTGATTACCTATCCAAAAGGGCTTCTGAGTTGCTGGATCCTTGAAGTATCGATAATTGGGAGTCTCCCGTCTGGGGACTCTCAATGCCTATAGGAGTTGATCCACAAGGATGTAAAGACTTAATGTGGTTTATTCTTGTTGTATTTTTTGGGTGTCATTCTAGTCTAGTGGTTTTAGCTTGTTTGGCTATTTATTTGAGTCCTGGTTGGAAGCTCAGTTGTACTCTGTAATCCAAACTTTTTATCAATAACTTTTTACCCTTTTATTTAAAAAAAAATATATCTCTAAAAATATTCCATAAATAAGTGAGTCTAGAACTGTTGAAGGGGATATGTCTTTATTAAAAAAACTAATAATAAATTGAGGGCCCACCCAAGAACATTCAAAGGATTTAAGCATTAAATGAAAATCCTTCCTTGAGAAATAATAATGGATAAAGAGGTGTGAAACCAATTCTTCATCAACTTTAACAAAAAATACATATGTTCAAAAAACATAAATCTATTCATTTGAGATTGTCACTTTTTAAAATTATATTTTGAAGGACTAACAAAAGAAATAATACAACTATAGGAGTTAAGTCTTTTATCCAGACTCTATTGAGTAGGAATTTAGGAAGGTCTTCATCCCTTGTCAGTATATAACCTAACCTAGCTAAGTAAACTCCTGTTAAAGTAGGGTCCCAAACAAAGGTGTCTTGAATGGGGCTTATAAGGATGTAATAAGAGAGGAGACGTATTTTAACAAAATATACCTCATGCTAATTTTATTGATCAACATTGAGAATAGAGATATTTAACCATCTTCTCAATACTGCATCTTCTATATAATAACTAATCCAAATATCAAATATTAACTTTAGAGACTCCATGATCTGCCTGCATTCCCTCCAAGAACAAAGTGGCTTGTCAGCTATCTAAGTGTCCTCCCAGAACAAGATGGATTTGCCAATTCCTAATTTTCATTTTAATCCTTTCAATAGTAGAGTCCTTGTTTTAATTAATCCATTCTAGAAAGATAAACCAAAATGTGGATTTTTATATCTAAAGAATGGATTGAAGGATTCTAAATACTTAGTTTTGATGATATTGACCTAGGATGTTTCACTTTATTTGATTAACCTCCAACCAAGCTTGGTCATAATATCTTCATTAAAGTTTTGCATTTTTTTTATCCCCAACCCTCCTTCTCTCTTAGGACTACACACTTTATTCCAAGCCACTAGGAAAAGTCTCAAATGTTCATCAACCCATTACCACAAGAAACATCTTTGAATTTTCTCAAGAATAGTAGAAACTTTCTAGGAGATTTTAAGCATTGAGAGGTAATAAAATGGTAAGGACTATATTGTAGATTTCAAGAGATGCACTATACTAGCTCGAGATAGGAGATCCAATAAGATAGAATATATTTTTGATCCCCTTAAGTTGCTTTCCCTCAATATACTAACCTAACCTATATACCTTAGGAAACTCCTTATATACCTAGCCACTCTCTATATACTCGTTGTTATGTGAGATATAATTAGAATGTGGGTAGCTAAAAATACATAAAAGTGGTAATCTAGATACATGGCTCAAGGTAATATGTGAGGAGTAATAGAAATCCTCCTTATGACTTCCACTAGTCCACCATGAAATACTTATCACTAAGTGTAAGTATGTGTGAGACCCTATGTAGGCAACTAGAGACCAAGGATAACTATATACCTAACATAGCTTAGTGTCTTGTATTATGGTTACATAGAGGATCATGTACAATCTGCAATAGAACTATCCCTTGGTTATATTCTTGATAATATTGATTAATATGGTCTAGCTACACAACCAAGAATTAAGTAATCTTGATGAAAGTGAGGTTGATTTTATTTTGATTAAGGTTTGGCAAGGATAGAAATAAAAATTTAGGAATCATTATGGTAATCATGTTGAATTCACCAAAATGTGAGAAGAAAAAAAATGGAGGATCACAAAGGGAATAAAAAGAGGATCACAATGCCTTTTCTCTTTCTGCTACACATATCAAGATTAGGGGTAATAAAAGTGATAAGACTAAAACTATGTTTAATGTGTTCTATTTTTCCTGCAAACATCTATATTTCTATGAAAACTAATTTTTCTCATAGGATCCACTTATATCTAGTACAATTTTTTTAATTTGGTCTTATCTTGATCTACAATGTACACACACTAAATATAGAAAATAGAAACCTATGATTAAATTTAGAAAATAGAAACCTAAGACTAGATGATGCTTTCTAATTTCAAATGAAAATATAATAAAATTGGTTCTATTTATTTTAAGTGAAGGAAGTAAATGAAAAATGCAACAAATAGTTTTTCCTCAAATTAAATGTATATGCAATTTTTGTTTAAACACCTCTAGAAAAAACAATGATTCAATTTTACTTGTTTATAATTTGTGACTAAAACAAATTCACTATTTCATTTTTTTACAAAAACATAAACAAATTTTCTAAAATAGACAAAACAGATAAATTTTAGGTCTCAGTAGAAACTAAAAAAATCTTAAAACTATAGAACTTGATTAATAGCAAAAACTAAAGACCAAAAATCTAATTTTTAGAAGAAGCATAAAACTAGTAACTTGATTCATAGTAGAAGAGAAAAACTAGAAACCTGATTCATAGCAAAAGCAAAAGACCAAAAACCTACAAAATAATAATAGAAAAATAGGCTATTAGTGTAGAGAGGTCTATAAGGTCTCAGTAGAGGATGATATGCCTCTTTTATTGTGAAAATTAAACCCCTTGTTTTTTAAGATAAATGATCAGGAAAATGTGAATCATAAAGGTTAACAAATCTTAAAAGGAGTGCACATAAAATCTAAAATGCTAGAAAAATATAAATTAAAATACAAATTCTAAATATATGTAGATTAAAATGAAAGCCAATAGATAAATGTTGAATATATACAAATTAATGCTAAATAGATAGAGATTAAAATGAAATCCAAAGGACAAATGCTGAATATATGAAGGGAAAATGAGAGAATAGGCACAACCTAATGTAAATCCAGTTGCAAGAGCTCAAAAAAAAAAACTTGGAAATAAACCAATAAATATTTTATTTTCTCATTCCTGGATTCACTTCCCCCTACTACAATTCAATACCAAGGGAATATATATCCCCAAATAAATCCTAAAATAAAAACCTAAAGCTTGAAGCCTTAAAAGAAACCCTAAAAGAAAACCCTAAAGCTTAAAGTCCTAAAAATAAAAAATTACTATTTTTGGCAAATTTATTTTTCGCAAAAAATTATCCTTTTAAGTAATTACTATTTTTGGTAAATTATTTTTCCATCAAAATTTATCTCTTTTAGTAATTACAATTTTTGAAAAATTATTTTTGCGTCAAATAATTCTATTTAAAATAATAAAAAATTATTTTAAAACTTCTTTTAAAAAAACCCTCTAAAGATAGGCTCCTGCATCATTCTCCTCTGGTTGAAAAGTACTTTGCTCCAATTTCCTTTGATCAAACTCATAATCCTCTCCATATAGGGCCACACATCTGCAAGTACTCCTCAAAGTACCAATATTCTTCTAAGGTTCTATATCTCAAACCACCTGCAAACACTACACATACTACCAATTTCATTCTTTAAGGTTTTACAAACCTTCTGCAAGCACTACATAAACTTCCAATTCCTCCTTATGAGGTTTTACATAAAAAAACCTCCTACAAGCACTACACAGAGTGCCAATTTATTTCTCCAAGGTGTTACAAACCTTCTGCAAGCACTACACAAAGTGCCAATCTCTTTCTCTGAGGCTTTACATAAAAAAAAATACCTCCTACAAGCACTACACAGAGTGCCAATTTCTTTCTCCAAGGTTTTACAAACCTTTTGCAAGCACTGCACAAAGTGCTAATTTTCTTGGAGCCTCTTTGCTCTCATTTCCTTTTCTCTTTTCTTCTCTTCTCTTTTCTCCTCCCAACAAGATCCAACTTGCTATGATACCAAATGATGTAAATCCAACTACAAGAGGTCAAAATAAAATACCTCTCATTACATAAAAGCTACGATAAATAAAAATAATCAATAAAACCCTCCATTCACATAAAAACTACAATACATGGAAATAAACCAATAAATATTTTCTTTTCTCATTCATGGATTCCCTTCCCCCTCTTACAATATAATACCAAGGGAATATATATCCCTAAATAAACTCTAAAAGAAAACCCTAAATCTTGAAGCCCTAAAATAAACCTTAAAATAAAACCCTAAAGCTTTAAGCCCTAAAAATAAAAAATTACTATTTTCGGTAAATTGATTTTCCCACAAAAACTATCTTTTTAAGTAATTACTATTGTTAGAAAATTATTTTTCTATCAAAATTTACCTTTTTTAGTAATTACCATTTTCGGCAAATTATTTTTGCGTCAAAGAATTCCATTTTTAGTAATAAAAAAATATTTTAAAACTCCTTTTAAAAAACCCTCTAAAGATAGGCTCCTGCATCATTCTACTCTAGTTGAAAAGAACTATGCTCCTACAAGTTCCTTTGATCAAACTTATAATTGCTCTCCATATAGGTCCACACATCTGCAAGTACTCTCAAAGTGCCAATCTCCTTCGGAGGTTCTATATATCAAACCTAGGCATGGGACTAAGATGTTTTGTTTTACCAAAACACTACAATACATTAAATCCAAAATCAAGACTTGGAACTGGAAGGAGTTTGGGGATGTTCGTAAAAAAAAAACATTAATTTATTGATCAACTTGAAAATTTGAATAAGAAAATTCGTTTAGATGGCCTCAAAGAGAATAGAAGTGTAGATAAAATTAAACTCACAACTCAGTTAGAGGAATGGGAAAAAAAAAACTGAACTCTTATGGAAGCAAAAATCTAGAATTCAATGGCTCAAAGAAGGAGATCAAAACACAAATTTCTTCCACAAATCTCTTCTAGATCAAAGATCTCACAACTTTATTTCTTCCTTGAAATTAGATTTTGGAGATGTTGTCTATACTTGGGATGGCATGAAATCTATTGTTGTCGATTACTTTTCCAATATTTTTGCTACTACTCCTCTTGACTAAGCTTCTCAACAAAATGTTCTTCAAGAAATCCCTTCTCTTATCACTTCTGAGGAGAACTCTATTTTGACTACTCTTGTTACTATCAATGAGCTTCAAAAACTAGTTTAAAAAGGGAAAACCCCAGGTCTTGATGGTTTTCCCATTGAGTTCTACCAAGAGTTATGGGATATCTTTCATGTTGATTTATTAGAGGTGGTGGAAGAATCCAGGAAATCCAAAGATATTTTGAAGGTTATCAATAAAACTTATATAACTCTTGTTCCAAAATCTCAAGAGGTTGATCATATCTCAACTTTTAGACCTATTTATTTATGTAATGTTCTTCTCAAAATCATTACTAAGATCATGGTAAAAATATTGAAGCCTCTTTTACATAAGATTATTTCCCCTGAGCAAGGGGGTTATGTAGAAAGGTTTCAAATAGTAGATGAGATAGTTCTTGCTCAGGAAGCCATCCATTCCATGGATATGCAAAAGTCTCCTTCCATATTCATTTGGTTAGACTTATCCAAAGCTTATGACAGAGTGGATTGGCACTTCCTTATCAAAATTTTGAGGCAATTTGGTTTCTCTAAGAACTGGATGGATTCGATTATGGGATGTATCTCTTTAGTTTCCTACTTAGTTCTTATCAATGGCAGGCTTTATTAGTCATTCCCAACTTCCAAAGGTATTAGGCAAGGTGACCCACTATCCCCTTATTTATAAATCATTCTTGTTGAATGCTTGGGTAGGACTATAACCAAAAAGAGGGAAAAGTAAAAACTTGAGGGAGTTACCATTGCTCATGGAGCTAGACCTATATCTCATCTTAAATTTGTGGATGACTCTACTCTTTTAGGTAAAGCTACAGTTAAGGAAACTTCCAATATTAATCAAATATTTATCTATTTTTCTAAGGCTACTAGGCAGTTGATCAATGAAGATAAATCTAAAGTTATTTTCTTTCACTACTCTACCATATAGGAATCCATGGTCTTGGATAAATTAAGATATAAGAATACCTCCCTTTTGAAAGCACGAGATTCCGGTCAAAGGAAACACCAAGTGCAATTGCATTCAAAATTAAGCACGCTTAAGTCCTAGGAATGTACATTGCATGAAACGAAAAGAGACACATTGGAAGAGACGCAATCAGATAAAGAAAACACAGCCCTTTCATTAATTTCCTTCGATCTCTGTTACAATAATGCCTCCTCCCTTTTCAGGGGCTAGGAGCGCAAATAGGGTTTGATTACAATCGTTGAATGATTCCTCCTTTCGCGAGCCCACGATTGCAATGGGCGGGCCAAGATGATGTCGCTGCTGATGTCGATGAGTTCTTCGCCTCTGCTGCTTCTCCTGCGAACAAAGAAATGATCAAGATGTTAGTAGCACCTGTTGCAAATGAAAAGCATTCTCTCTCTAAAACTAACAAAATATGCATACGAATATTTTCCTGAAATAGTGAAAACAATGAATCCAAATTGCTTCAAAACCTGACAGAAGGTAAGAAAAGTTACCAGAAGGCCACTGCCACTGAGGCAGCTGGCCAATCCACCTTAAACTGGAATTCGTCCTTGGGCAGGATGAATTCTGACTGTAATTCGTCCCTGGGTGGGACGAATTCTTCTGAGTAGGAGAAACCGACCTGCTGCTGCTCCAATGTCGGATCCCGGGACCTGCAAAACTCCTGCAAATAGGGGGGTTAGGTAATTGGGGCCATTTTGCCTCCACCCTCGGGAATTTGACCTTGACACCTGCAAGTTAGCGAAACGACAAAGTAATACAAAACACCCTAAACTCTGACCAAAAGCTACAAAATTGCAATTATAGACTAATCAGACCTAGTAACACAGAATGCAATCTAAAAAAATAATCTAAAGTGCTCAAAACTAAAATTAGAACTTGGGGGGTGCGGGGGTGCCCAAGTGGGCCTCCCACCGTTGGCCCTCGATTTTGGAGCCAATCCACCAAGGATGGGCCCAAAACCTTTTAGGATTGGGGGGTCGACGAATTGGTAGGTTTAGATGTCCATGCATCGGATTTGGGTAAGGTTCGAGCTTCCAAAGGCCACCCAAAAACCTCCCTTGCAAAAGAGATTGATGGATGTAGGAAGGTGAACAAAGGGGGATGCAAGTGAGTCTTCGATTCGGTAGCACTTCGTTGCTTGAACACTCCTTCAACCTGTATATTTTGGGTGAGAAAAGTCCCACCTTTTATAGACCCAAGGGGTCTCTTTTGGGAGGGAAGCACAAAAGCCAAGTGTTGGCCATAGGCGCCATGTGGCAGTCTTGTCTTCCCATGAGGGAGGGGAGTCCTCAATTGACTTGAACTTTGATAAATGCTTCTTGTAACAGTCCTCTAACGGCCCCTCGGTCCACTTACACATGCGTGCAAGGTAGGAGCCCTTAACTGACTGTTATGGGCTGCCACTTGGCACCATTTGCCTTTTTGCCCGTTAAGCTTATAATTCGTCCCACCCAGGGACGGATTTAGAATTCGTCCTGGGGTGGGACGGATTCTATTTTGAATTCGTCCCGGGGTGAGACGAGTACTGGGCAAAGTTTCCAAGTGTGCCAAATTGCTTCTTGACCTTACAAAATTGCTATGAAAGTGGTTAAGACCATCTGTTTAACCTCTGAGGGCTGCCCCTGGGGGCTGTGTTTGTCAAAGCGATCAGTGTTTGCAGTCACATAATCGGATTGGTGTTGTTTTGGTGTCTACGAGATGCCCCTTTTTGGGAAGCGCTGCGGGTGACGCGATGCTTGAGCAAAAATAGATAACCAAAGCACTAATGATTAGGGTTTCTTGGTAACCTAACCAACTTCCGATGCCCCAAGTATGGAAAGGGCATGCATTCTTGAATCCTTGCTTCGACGAGCTAAGGAATTTGATTTCAAGTATTAACCTGTTTTGGTGAGGTGTGACTTGAAATTAGACATTGATCAGTCATGAACAAGTGAAGGGAATTTTTATCCTTAGGGGGAACCTTGTGTTCATGATTCACGAAATGCCAAGTGTTTGATTGATTTGATTGTTGCTTGTTTACTGCCCCAAGCAGGAGCGTGATTGTCTTTGTCAATGATTCTTTGAATGCATGTCGTTTTCCTTAATTGGGTGTGTGATTGTTGATTGGTGACTAAGTGTGACTACCCCCTCAAGCGACGAATCGATGAGGGAATGACCTTCGTGAGAGAAGCGACGAGTCGCTTGACCCAAGATGACTTGTGCAAGGTTGCCTTTAGAGGGTTTACCGTTAAGCGTGTGCAATTTTTCCAACATATGGACCTATTTTTGGTGGGTGTTAACCCTTTTGGTGATGTCATAATGAGGTGAAATCGTCGAAAACCTATTTCCGTGGAGCGGTCCGGCTATGATAGCCTTCTTGGGGAACATGGAGAGCGATAATTTGGACCTCGACATCGATTTTCTTTGCCTAGAGGTTAAGTGCATGAGCACTTATGCCCGGCAATGTTTTGTTGTGTTTTTGTTGAATTTTGTACTGTTTTTGTTGTTTTTGTGACACCATTTTGTGATTAGACTGTCGGCAATCCGTCCTCTCGTGGAGCGGTCCGGCTATGGTAGCCTTCTTCGGGAGTAGGATAGTGACAATGCAAACCCCGACATCAATTTTGCTATGCCAAGAGGTTAAGTGCAAGAGCACTTGTGTCTGGCAATGTTTATTGTTGTTTGTTTTGTTTTGATTTTTTTGTTGTTTTTGAGTGGGCTTTGCCCCTTTTGTGATGTCGTTTGGGGATGAAATTGTCTAAAATCCATCTTCCCGTGGAGCGGTCCGGCTATGGTAGCCTTCTTCGAGAGTAGGATAGTGACAATGTAAACCCCGACATCAATTTTTCTATGCCAAGAGGTTAAGTGCAAGAGCACTTGTGTCTGGCAATGTTTATTGCTTTTTGTTTTTATGTTGCATTTATTTGTTGTTTTTGTTGTTTTGATTTTCTTTGATCTTGTGCATGATGGTTGATGAATATGGATGTTGCATGTTGATTTATTTTGATGGATGCATATGCTATGATGAATGCAAACGGTTTTGATTTATATGTGATATGCAGATATGAAATGGATGAATGGGGTTTGTGATGTTTGGCTATGGCACCATAGACTGTTTAGAGCTCTGTTATTTTGTTTTTAGGTGATTGCTGTGATGCATGAATTTACATGTATACATGGTTTTTCTTTTTTTTGTATTTTCTGATGGTATTGTAAGGATGAAAAGCGGTGCAGTTGGTTTAGAAATGTAGCTAAGGTTTTCTAAGACTCAGACGATTTTAACTCACTAGCCATGACTGTACTTTATCTCACAAGACTTTTTAAAAAGGTATGAGTCAGACTTGTTTTTAACCAAGCTATTTCACATCCCTGTGTGTGCAATTGAGTTCATTTAGTGGTATTTTTTAGGATACCGCCAGTGCTAGATGGGCTTTCAACCGAACCTGTACTGAGGATCACCTAATTAGCTCCACGAATTCCTTTGTTGTATGTACTAAGATTAATTTGCGTTGTAATCCAGGATGCCATAAGCTAGCTCATCCACATGCAAACATTGATCTGTACACAAGTTAATGTGACAGATATATCGTCATGCGGGAGGTTTACTTATTACCGATAGGCTATCAACCAAATTGGTACTGAAGCTTGCCTTATGACCTATAGAATGCTGAGAGTTCCAGGGATTCAAGGTCAACTCCATTCTTTTTTTTTTCAATTGTATTGGGATACTTGCTCGTTTGTAGTGATGAGATCACTATTTATTTTGATTTGTTTTTCTTTCGAGCAAGGGATTGGGGTCATGGAGTGACGAAAATCACTGTTGTTTGTGCCTTTTGATGTGTGCACTGTAGTTTGTCAAATTTGGAGTTTTGACATTTTGCAAATTTTTTGTGTTTTGCAACTTTTGAGAACTTTAGGGATTCTTAGGGAATTGGGTAGGGAGGATGCTTGTCCTTTTGCCAACTCTCAGCATTCTAGGGGTCATTCGCACCGGGGGATGAGCAAGATAACCGTTTCGCTTGTGGTGACCTAGATTATTTTGCAGGTTTCGTCTTTCGTTCACACAATTTGGGAATTTTAGTGTTTTGGTTTGTGTTGGGATGTTACGTAACAAGGTGTATTTCAAGTATGACTCTACCTTCGTAAAATCTATTCGACTTGATACACTACATGGCTAAAGAGGAAAATGATGACTGAATTACTGAAACTCTTGGTACATTCCCAGACCACTGACTGTAGTGTGGTAAAAGTACTGCTTAGTTTTTGTTGTTTTTGATGAATTCGAGTATGCCTAGAATTGAGATGCAAATCTTTGTTGTTTTTGATGAATTTTTCTATTTTTTTTTTTTTTTTTTGAATTTCTTGATTTTTTTGACCAAGCGATTGCGATAATCGTTGGAGCTTTTTGGGTTGACCAAGAGATTGCGATAATCCTTGGAGCTTTTTGTATTGACCAAGAGATTGCGATAATCCTTGGAGCTTTTTGGGTGACCAAGAGATTGCGATAATCCTTGGAGCTTTTTGGATTGACCAAGAGATTGCAATAATCCTTGGAGCTTTTTGGGTTGACCAAGAGATTGCAATAATCCTTGGAGATTTTTGGATTGACCAAGAGATTGCGATAATACTTGGAGCTTTTTGGGTGACCAAGAGATTGCGATAATCCTTGGAGCTTTTGGAGTGACCAAGAGATTGCGATAATCCTTGGAGCTTTTTGGTTTTGACCAAGTGATTGCGATAATCCTTGGAGCTTTTTGGGGTGACCAAGAGATTGCGATAATCCTTGGAGCTTTTTGGGTGACCAAGGGATTGCGATAATCCTTGGAGCTTTTGGAGTGACCAAGATATTGTGATAATCCTTGGAGCTTTTGGAGTGACCAAGAGATTGCGATAATCCTTGGAGATTTTTGGGTGACCAAGTGATTGCGATAATCCTTGGAGCTTTTTGGGTGACCAAGTGATTACGATAATCCTTGGAGATTTTTGGGGTGACCAAGTGATTGCGATAATCCTTGGAGCATTTTGGGTTTGAATTATGGTTCTTTAGGGGATAGAGGTACCCCCAGCTTGATGGTTTTTGACATTCGGATTTGGCTCTAGAGGTATGGGCATGAATGGATCGGCCCTATGCATGAAGATGAGGACAGGGTCCACTCGCGGCACTGATGTTGCTATGATGTCTCTTGGTGGAAGTTGCTCTTTGTGTGCCCAACGTGGCAGATGTAATGCTTGGTCCCACTGTGGTGGGTTAACGCGCCACTCCTGCCATAGTATTATGTTTATCTGTTGACATGCTTCTTTGATTTTTATGGGATGTCGATGTTGTCTTATGTGATTGCTATGGGCTATGTCTGTTTCATCCTCACCTTCGAACAATGTGTATAGCTCATCAGAATCTGTAGATTCTGAGACATGGAGGACTGCATCATCAGGTAGCCCTACGGTTAAAGGTTGATTCTCTTTGAAAGGAGCCTTATGTAAGTTGGGCCTTGGGAGCTCCAAAATCTTGGTCTCCACCAACTCTAAGTGCTCTAGTGCTTTGCATGTATTGGGAGATTTGAACTCCTCCTCTTTGGTTGGTTCTTGTTGAGGAACTTGGGGCTTATGGAGGGGTGGCCAGATGGCACCCCCCATGCCTTTGTAGGGCAGTTCATCCCGCTCTTCTTCATGCTCTGATTCCTTAGAGGATTCTTGATGAATTTCTAAGGGTGGCTCATAAGCCTGGGTGGATGTCTGAGGAAGGCACCCATCATTGGTTATAGGAGCGGCCTCCCATTCATGTGTAGGAGGCGTTGGGGGTGGTGCTTCAGGAATCGAGAGAGTAGCTTCCCGCTCCTATCTAGGAGGTGTTGGGGGTAGCTTTTGATGAGGTCGTGATGACCTATCTTCCCCCCATGGGTTGTGCCACTCAAAATATTTTGTCTTATGCATGTGAGGGGTTGGAGTCTTCTCTTGCATAGTGTGTTGGAACAGCTCATCCTTCTGGCGCTGAAGGTGCTCTTCGTTAATATGGTACGGTTCCTCTAACGGTAGTTGTTTGAGCTCAAGTTGCGTGAGTTGCTTGAGATGTGTGATATATTCGTTAGATTCTACGATAGTTAGTCCCACCGCCTCATGTCTAGAAGGCCTAGACGCCTCTCTTAGATAAAAATCTTGGTCGTAGTGATCCAAGATCTCTATAGGACACATCCCTCTGTTAGGGGTAGCAGCATTCTCTTGGGGCTTTGGCCTCAGTGATTGGTCCTGATAGATAGCAAGTGCAAAGGCATATTGCTCTCGCACTGTATATTGCTCTCGAGGAAGGCAGAGGTCTTCCTCGTGCTCTCTTTCATAAGTGAAAAAGGGATGGACAGAGCTATCTCGCCCTGCCCAAAGAGCCTTGTGCTCTGGATTTGTCTTTGTAGTTACGGCAACTAGATGGGGTGAAGGAGGGATAATGTAATCATGTGGTTCCTCCCATCGAACCCTATGTTGACTTAGCACTTCATCGCGCGATGACCGCTCATAGCGAGCATCTAAGGGAGCTCTCATTGCTTCATGTCTAGAAGGCCTAGATGCCTCTTCTAGATATCTATCTCGGTCGTAGTTATCCAATATCTCTATAGGCGACCTCCCTCTATTGGGGGTAACAGCATTCCCTCGAGGCTTTGGCCTTAGTGAGTGTTCCTGATAGATAGCAGGTGCGGAGGCATATTGCTCTCGCACTGTATATTGCTCTTGAGGAAGGTAGAGGTATTCCTCATGCTCTCTTTCATAAGTGAAAAAGGGATGGATGGAGCTATCTCGCCCTGCCCAAAGAGCCTTGTGCTATGGATTTGTCTTTGTAGTCCTGACAACTAGAGGGGGTGAAGGACGAGTAGTGTAATGATGTGGTTCCTCCCATCAAACCCTATGTTGACCTAGCGCTTCATCGCACGGTGACCACTCATAGCGATCATCTAATGGAGCTCTCCTATGACTGTACCCCTCATGGAAGGGTGTGTGATGAGTGCTATGTTGAACAGGAGTGCTCCTCGAAGAGGTGTCCCTATAGTCTCTTTCCTTTAAGGTGTGGAGGGGACTGCATTGTGTGTTAGGTCACCAAGGTGGTATGACCAAATCCTTGGGATTGTAACGGTGGTGACTCGTGCCTCCTGGTACACCTTCCATAGCCTTTGCCCATGATTGGGCTTGGCTACGGGTTAACACCATGACGATGTCTCTCTAAAAAGCCCTAAAATTGAAAATGAGTCAGATGGGGCCCAAAATTGGTGTGCAAATCCCTCTTATAATATATAAGACAAAAATGAAGTTTCAAGTCCTAACTCTAAATACATTAGGAGATATTGACATCCGAACAGCTCAAAAAGTGCAAAAAATTGGGCACGCAATTTTAGAACCTAATTTCGGGGAACTAGATGACAGAATTTGGCCCTGAAAACTAGAGTTAGGTTTAAAATTATCCCAACCAACTCCCTGTAAAATTTTGTGTCAAACGGAGCTACGGTTGAGAAGTTATGGCCCCGACAAGATGCACTAAAATTTAGAGAAAAATACAAGATTTCTCATTTTTTGTTGGATGGTCCTGCATCACTTATGGGCACATTTGGGGTGATTTTGGGTTGACCAAAGGGTTCATGGACACCTTTGGGGCATTTTGGAGTGACCAAGCGATTACAGGAATCCTTGGAGCTTTTTGGAGAAAATGACAAAATGCGTAGATTTTTTATCTTTTTGTTTATGATTTTTTTTTGTTACACTAAGCAGAAATGAACACACACATTCACAAAACCGTGATTATCTCTTTTAAGGATTCTTGGTGTGTCCTAAACTGGTTTAGTGCATTTTGATGTTTTGTTTTGTTTTGTTTTTGTAGGTTTTGTAGAACGTTTAAATGCATCATGTAGGCTCTTATAACTCCCAAAACGGTCGCCCCTTCAATATACCAACCAGGCCGATATACCAACCTCTCTATATACCCGCCCTTACGAGAGGGAGACTATAGGTACGTGAGAGAAGAAGGTACATGGTACGTAGGCGGTACGGAAGGGGGATTGTCCTGTTAATGGCACCTACCATAGAAAACTTATCCTCGCACGCATGGGAATCACCCCAGCTACGCTCGGTCTGTCTTCGTCAGGATTTACGCCTAACAACAGTTGACAATCGGGAAATGGATGCAAATCAAGCCAAAGGTGGTGATTAAATCCACAAATGTTCTTGATCAAGGGCTGGGGTCTTATGACTAGCTCCTTGGTTTAAAATTGTTTCGTGATGTGTGTGGGATTCATTTTTTCCAACAAAAATGAAACTAGCATACATGACTTTTCCTAATGCAATGCAAGATTAAATGAAAACAATTAAAGAAACAAAAACAGAAACAGAAAAATTTAACAGAGATAATAAAAAATCCCTACCTCTTCTCTGCCTGCTCCTGTTGTCTCTAAATTTCTGCTCTAAAAATCCATAGACAGGAATTCGTCCCTCTGGGAGACGAATTGCAGAATAGAATTCGTCCCTCCCAGAGATGAATTTGAATTCATCTCAGGGTCAGACGAATTCCAGAAAAGAATTCATCCCTGTCAGAGACGAATAGCAGTCTGCAACAAGAAAAGATGTACCTATCAAGCACAAACACAAAAATTTAATTAGTTTATGTGATTTTAAAAACCAGGGAACAGAGTCCCACCGTGATCGCCACTGAAAGCACGAGATTTCGGTCAAAGGAAACACCAAGTGCAATTGCATTCAAAATTAAGCACGCTTAAGTCCTAGGAATGTACATTGCATGAAACGAAAAGAGACACATTGGAAGAGACGCAATCAGATAAAGAAAACATAGCCCTTTCATTAATTTCCTTCGATCTCTGTTACAATAATGCCTCCTCCCTTTTCAGGGGCTAGGAGCGCAAATAGGGTTTGATTACAATAGCTGAATGATTCCTCCTTTCGCGTGCCCACGATTGCAATGGGCGGGCCAAGATGATACCGTCGCTGATGTCGATGATTTCTTCGCCTCTATTGCTTCTCCTACGAACAAAGAAATGATCAAGATGTTAGTAGCACCTATTGCAAATGAAAAGCATTCTCTCTCTAAAACTAACAAAATATGCATACGAATATTTGCCTGAAACAGTGAAAACAATGAATCCAAATTGCTTCAAAACCTGACAGAAGGTAAGAAAAGTTACCAGAAGGCCACTGCCACTGAGGCGACTGGCCAATCCACCTTAAACTGGAATTCGTCCCTGGGCAGGACGAATTCTGACTGTAATTCGTCCCTGGGTGGGATGAATTCTTCTGAGTAGGAGAAACCGACCTACTGCTGCTCCAATGTCGAATCCCGGGACCTGCAAAACTCCTGCAAACATGGGGGTTAGGTAATTGGGGCCATTTTTCCTCCACCCTCAAGAATTTGACCTTGACACCTGCAATTTAGTGAAACGACAAAGCAATACAAAACACCCTAAACTCTGACCAAAAGCTACAAAATTGCAATTATAGACTAATCAGACCTAGTAACACAGAATGCAATCTAAAAAAATAATCTAAAGTGCTCAAAACTAAAATTAGAACTTGGGGGGTGCGGGGTTGCCCAAGTGGGCCTCCCACCGTTGGCCCTCGATTTTGGAGCCAATCCACCAAGGATGGGCCCAAAACCTTTTAGGATTTGGGGGTCGGCGAATTGGTAGGTTCAGATGTCCATGCGTCGGATTTGGGTAAGGTTCGAGCTTCCAAAGGCCACCCAACAACCTCCCTTGCAAAAGAGATTGATGGATGTAGAAAGGTGAACAAAGGGGGATGCAAGTGAGTCTTCGATTCGGTAGCACTTCGTTGCTTGAACACTCCTTCAACCTGTATATTTTGGGTGATAAAAGTCCCACCTTTTATAGACCCAAGGGGTCTCTTTTGGGAGGGAAGCACAAAAGCCAAGTGTTGGCCATAGGCGCCATGTGGCAGTCTTGTCTTCCCATGAGGGAGGGGAGTCCTCAATTGACTTGAACTTTGATAAATGCTTCTTGTAACAGTCCTCTAATGGCCCCTCTGTCCACTTACACATGCGTGCAAGGTAGGAGCCCTTAACTGACTGTTCTGGGCTGCCACTTGGCACCATTTGCATTTTTGCCCGTTAAGCTTAGAATTCGTCCCACCCAGGGACGGATTTAGAATTCATCCTGGGGTGGGACGGATTCTATTTTGAATTCGTCCCGGGGTGAGACGAGTACTGGGCAAAGTTTCCAAGTGTGCCAAATTGCTTCTTGACCTTACAAAATTGCTATGAAAGTGGTTAAGACCACTGTTTAACCTCTGAGGGCTGCCCTGGGGGCTGTGTTTGTCAAAGCGATCAGTGTTTGCAGTCACATAATCGGATTGGTGCTGTTTTGGTGTCTACACCTTTCGATCACTTATTTAGGTATTCCCATCAATACTCAAAGGCAAAAAAATAAATATTGGAATTGGTTGTTGGATAAAGTCAAGAAGAAAATTGGAAAGTGGACCAACAAGTGGTTTTATTATGGGGGTAGAATCACCTTGGTAAAATAAATTCTTCAAGCTATTCCTATTTATGTATCTTCCATGTTTAATATCCCAAAGGCTCTTCTTCGAGAACTAGATCAAATCAGTCATCGATTCCTTTGGAGTGGTACTAAGGAGAAAAGAAAATGGGACTTGGTGAAATGGGACACTTTATGTATTCCTAAGAATGAAGTGGGGTTAGGATTCTAGTATTATATTAATAACAAAAAAGCTTTAGCTACTAAATTATATTGGAGGATGTTGCATAACCCCAATGCTTTTTGTGCCAATAATCTCCATGCTAAATATGCTGAGAATAAAAGTCTTGAAGACCTTGTTTGCTATCAACTTCCTACCAAAGGTTCTCCCATTTTAGCAGTTCTTAAAACTGGTGAGGATTTGATAAAGAAAAAATTATTTAGGATCATTCATAATGGTCAACAGGTAAACTTTTGGACAGATTCTTGGGATGGTCACAAGCCTTTGATAACTCAATTTTTTTATTGGAGTCCTTGGATGGAGAAGCTTCACCGAGCTAACTGGATAAAGGTGGCTAATTACTATCTGTACCATACTAGTAATTCAAAGGTTGGTAGATATTGGATCCCTATTAAGGACTGGCCTATTCAAAGCCTAGAAAGATAAATATAAGATATCCAAGGCATCCTTCATATGAGATCTCTCTCTTGGTCCCATGAAAAAGATTGTTTTGGATGGAACAACACTACTAAGGGTGAGTATTCAGTTGCTCAAGGTTATTTGACCTTATGCCATAACAATCCCAACCAATATTCTAACATATTTTTTCAGTTGTGGGATCATAAGATTTGGCCTAAGGTGAGGTTCTTTATTTGGATTTTATTGAATCGTAGGGTGCTTACTGGTGAGCAACTTATGAAGCATGGTTTTCATGGCCCTTTTAGATGTGAAATGTGCGAAGAGAATGTAGAAACTCTCAGCCATATTTTTATTGAGTGTACTTTAGTATCTGAGCTATGGAGGAGAATGGCCACTTTACTTGGCTTACAGTGGTCCAATTTTTTTACTTTTGAACAACTTTTAAGGGATTGGCCTAAACAAGAGGGTGTTGATCATTTTGATAGGCAGTTAGTGTGGATGAGTTCTACCATTCTTTTATGGAATATCTGCAATAAAAGGAAAAGCCAAATTTTTAATCAATATAGGAAGGATATTCACTATATTTGGCAAAATACCATAGTCAACTTAGTTGAATCAGTCTATCAACTCCTTAATCACCCCCAAAACATGCACCAAATATGGGATCAAGTGATGCAAATATTGAATATTAAATCTTCTAAGGGCAACCAACTTAAATGGAATGCAAGTATTTGTAATATGGATAGGAAAAGAATTTGGAAACGTCTTACTAAGAATTTTTGAAAATTCAAAAGTGATGGAGCCTCTAGAGGGAACGAAGGAATTGGTAGACTTTCAGATGGCTCCCTTGTTTTTATTTTTGCTAAGAATTTGGGTATTCTTTCCAATAACCTTGTTGAGGGGTATGGTATCCTCAGAGGCCTTCAAGAGGCTACTAAGGTTGGATGGGACAAGGTTTTAGTTGAGTCTGAGTCTCAACTCGTGATTAATTTTTTGAAGACTCCTAAGAATCATAAGGTTGATTGGAGAAAAAAAAGAATTATTGAGAAGATTCAATTAATCTAGATGGGATTTTTGAAAGTTGCTTACAATAATGTGGTCAAAGATCAAAACAAGAGTGTTGATGCTTTAGATAATTGAACTTTGGACAAAGGTGATCTTACTTGTTATGGCCACCCTCCTAGTTGGTGGGCTTCACAAATAAGGGAAGCTCTTCTTTCTATCATTTATTTTGATGGCTTTGATTCTAAAGGTACCTAGTTTCTTCTTGTTTTATTTTTGCTTATCTTTGGTTCGATTAGGTTATTTTAGTTCCCTACCTCAAATTATTTTTTCTTTTGTTTCCTCTGTTGATTCTTGCCTTAAAAGTCTTCTGGTCTAGAAAGGTCTTTGTTGTGTTAAATATTTTTCTTTTTTATTTTTTGGTTTTTTTGTTTAGTTTTTTAAGGTGTGTGTGTTCTTTTGTTTTGTTTTCTTTGTGTGTTCTTTGTGTTTTTTTGTTGTTCTTGTATTTTTGTTGTTTTGTGTTTTTTTTTTTATGTTTTTTGTTATTGTTCTTGTGTTTTTGTCATTCTTGTTCTTATGTTTATGTTTGTTTGTGTTAATTAGTGTTTATATGTGTGAGTATTTTCTATGTTTTTTGTTTTTATTTATTTTCTGTTGTTGGTTGTTTTTTATTTTTATTTTATTATTATTTTTTAATTTTTTAGGTTTTGGTTGTGTTTATTTTTCATGTTTTTTTTGTTATGTCTTTGTAGTGTTCTTTTTTTTTTGTCATGTTTGTGTTTTTTTATGTTGTTCTTGTGTTTTTTATATGTGGTTCTTTTTTTTTTTTTAATCTTATTGTGTGTGTGTTTGGTTGTGCTTTTATTTTTGACACACTCAAGAAACATGCTTTTTATTTTATTTTTTTATTATTTATATTGTTATTTATTTATTTTATTTTAAAATATTTTTGTGTATTTGTTTGCTCCTTGAGTATGTCAAAGGTGGTAGGCCAAGTTCGGGTCCTAGGTGATTTTGGTGGAATGGATACCCCTTCCTCCTTGGGTCTTACTCGAAAGTAGCATCCCTTTTGGGATGTTTTCCACAAATAAAAAAAGAGAAAGGAATGTCAAAGAAAAGTATTTTCTATAATAACTATAAAAGGTAAAATAAAATAATAATTTTAAAGATATCTCATGTTACAATGTGGTGTGAACTCAGCTACAAGAGACCAACAAAATGGACTCCAATCACATAACACAAATGTAATAATGGAAGAAAAGTTCAAATTGATATTCTTCTCATTCCTAAATTCACACCCCTTCTACAAAATATTACAATCCATCATATAAAAACCGAAAAACAAAGAAACCTAAAGAAACCGTAAAAACATCTTTTTTCTAAAACTGCTAAAAATATATCTTCTTTCTAAAAACTTCTAAAAATAGAAATGAGTCGTATTGTGCCCAAATTCGGTGCACACATACCTCTTACAATAAAAAACCTTAATTTAAAATATTAGGTCTCAAATTAAGGTATAACAAAATATAATAAACTTCTAACAACCAAAAAAACCCAAAAAACCCGAGAACCTATTCTAAAAGCTAATTTTAGGACACTAGATGGAGGAGTTAAGTCCCGAAAACACTTTTTTTGGATATTTAGGCAAATAAAATATTTTCCTGATGCAAAACACACATGCAAAACCACTTGTTAAGTTTCAAGGCCAACAGGCGTACGATTCACAAGTTATGGCTCCGGCAAGATGCATCACAACGTCAATGAAGAATAAGTTGATGGAATGAATGTACATATTTTGGATGCAAACATTATGTGAGAGAAAATATTTTCATGTGATAATGATGTGCAACTTATGTGGGAACTTCAAACATCATCTATAAATTTAACATGAATATGTATTACATCTAATTCATGAGCAAGTGTAAGGTATGCATGTATATATTGTTGGAATAATAAGGCATTATATAAATATTACTATTGACCTTATTTGTTGTTTGCTTATTAAAATATAAATTTGATGGATTACTTTTTAATGTCTATAATTTAGCTTAGACATAAAATATGATTAAAAAATGATGTGGATGACATTTACCAATTATCATTATCCAAAGACTCTTGGAAGTTAGTAATTTATTACAATTATGTATATTCTTAAGCCTCCATCCTCCTACTAATGTAGGTTTGAAAATCTTAGTCCATTTAACCAAAGACATTGTATATATATATTTTTTTACTATCTAAAAGAAACATAAGCATTTCTTTCTTGTTTTTTGCACTATCTTAATAGGAATATAAGCCATGGAGTGTTAATATACTAGAATGGCTTCCAGAATTGATTTTACCAATGTTAAATGGTCTCCCATTGATAACCATCTATTGTACCTTGGATTTAGACTTTTTTCCACTTTATTATAAAACCAAATCAAATATCGGTATCCATAATCATTTGGATTCACCCTAAACCATAAATATTTTAGCCCTTTGACATACTCAATTATATTAAAGCCATAAATCCTTATCATTGCTTCTTATTATCCTGGGTATAGTGTGTTAAAAGCTACATCAACCTTCTAGTGTTTTATTTCCATTCCTATACAATATGGATCTAATTTTTTTTCTATATTTTAGATCTTCTCTTAAGGTTCCATTTCTAGGTAAGAGTATATCATCTTAAAATAGTAAGTGAATCGCATCTAGATATTTTTTCATTTTAATTCCTTTGATCATGCCAAGTATTTTCTATTCATTAATAATTATACTCAACCCTTCACCAACAAGCAATAATAATAGGGGTGATAGGGGGAATCCTTGTCTTAGCCCTCTAGAAGGCTTGAAGAATATAAAAGTTGAACCATTAATTAAGACAACAAACAAAGTATAATTAATACATCCATAACACAATTTACAAAGGGCACAGTATAGTCAATATTAATTAATGCGATTTTGATGTACAACCAACTTATGTTGGGCCACCTCTTTTTCCTTGGTTCTGGTTAAGTTTTTCCTACTTCTTTTTGGCTTGTTTTATCCATTTCTCGTCGTCTATTTTTAGTTGATGTTTTTGTTCATATCTAATTTCTGCTAATCCTTGTCTGGGAGGAAATCTTCCTTTCTATTATGTTTTTCTTGTTTCTGTTTCGCTTATACAAGGTTTAGGGACCCTTTCAAAACCCTCTCTACCAATAAAAAAAAAACTTATCCTATCAAAATTGTTTTCTAAATCAAGATTAATTATCATTGGATCTTGTTTCCTTGATTTGAATAAATGAAGTGCTTCCTAATCAAGACTAATAGCTTAATGGATTTATATTTTACTCAAGAAACAAAATTATTATTCTAAGGTTTTAAAACAAAAACTCTTTTAACCTCCTAGAAATAATCTTGAAGATGGTTTTATAGAGATTATTACATAAGGAAATTGTAACAACCCACTCACCTGGTTGTCCAAGATAAAAGGTAGTCAAAAACCAATAACTTTTTTTTTAGTTCTACTATTCTGACTATAATTGCTTTCCCTATCAAACAGGATGTTAATAAAATTATTTACATCAGACATCATCCCTTGTATTACTTTATTTTTTTCATTTTTCTTTTTTTTAAACATAGGCACAACATATCACTTTTGGGTTTAGGACTGCTGCAGCCAGTATCCCAAGTGGACGAGATTAGCTAAATCTCATAAAATATACCATTCAATGGTATCGGTTTACTCATTTATCATCCATATATTCCAGCATGAGGTCCAAACCATGGCGAGGGTTATCCTCTAGGGCCCATAACACCTAGAGGGGGGACACTTTCTTTCCCTAGCCTTCACACACTATATCTTTGTCGAACTAGTTGACTTGCTAATACCCAATGTGAAAGCACTCAGCATAATCGTACCTTGTGACTAATTGGTATTCCCTTTTTTAGAAGCAGCTAGTGCCATATCCATTCTTGGAACTTGGTCTTTGTTACCAATACCATCGCAACTCACAATGGCTTATCCCATACCAAACCCTGTGTCCATTCATGGAAAATTTTGATTAGTATGGAACATATCATAGTGTTCCTCGAAACTAGCCTAGAAAAGTGTCCCATACCACTTTTCATTCTGATCTAAATGAATTCCATTAAGGTCATTCCCTTCGGTCGACAGTTGTCCCGAATTATCTTTGTGCATCTCGTACCCCAAATTTTACCTAGATGAATATCTATTTAAAGTTTAAGTTTAACTTTCTTTGAACCCAATACTTATTCTAACATTCATGTTCTAGAGAGTATCCAAGTCAACTAGCGGTGGTACTACCTTCTCTAGAAACAACTTCACTTTATTAAAACATGGTGAATATCTTTTCTAAAGATGTCTATTAAAATAACACCATCTAAGGTTTCCTTAACGCAAGGATCTACTATTCTTATAAGGTATAAATTTACCATTTAATCCCTAAAATCATTTTTCTAGAACATTTAATCAATTCGGTTGTCCATGGTTGTTCCATATCCCTTTTTTTCTTAGCCTTTCTTAAATTAAAGCATATTCAAAGATGGATTGCTACCAACACTAGCAATATTCTTTCTTGCTATGAGGTTGAAAACATTAAACTGATGCTTTTCATTTTTGAGAACTTTCATGGGCTTTGCAAAGGTATATCTTTGAGCTAGACCAAAGCTAGGTAAACACCCTTTTTAATCACCACCAACTATCTACTCGGCAGATCAAACATCTACAACCCTTTTTGGGCGCTCCTTGCCTTCTCGACTTTTTAAAGAAAATATTAGAATTTATAACCAATTGTTTAACATGGTTTTCTCTATAACATAAATGAAGCATAACAAAAAAATAGAAAAGACAAGATAATACATTTCAATAGCAATTTACCAAATTACTCAACACACAAGCAATTCATTTTGGTGCATATACAAAATTCATCAAGTATTCATCAATAGTCATGATTTCCACATTACAAGATATTTTAATATCCATTAACAAATTAAAGACCTCAACACTCAGTTACTTTCTGTAAGCACATAGAGAAATTCTCAGTTTACATATTATTTCTCCAGCAAGCCTTGTTTCACAATGAACTCTATTGTTGCAGTGCAAAACAACTATATAGGTTTCTACCCGGTGGACCTCTATACAACATAATAATTTTTCCCATCCAAACAGGAAAGGAATTGAGTGTGAGCCTCAAAGTTTCATTAAATCCTCAGTGCAAGTTTCCACTGCCAATCCGTGCATGAATCTTCATCATGATACCCATCATTCTTCATCTTTCAAAACTCTCACCAAAGTTTGGGCTATCTGTCGAGGATCAGATACGGCTCAATTTAAACATGCAACTAATATGCAATCTAAGATTTAACCAGAATATACACACAAGAATGCATTGGGCTTCCCAAATCTTCTCACACCAGATATCACATAAGCCTTCTCCATTTTAAAAAAAATATATATAACAAAGCCATTCCACATATTCAATTTACTCTAAACAAGTTAGACATTTATATTCCTTTTGCTGCAATCTACACGACGATGTCATAACAACATCTACAATAATCATTTTAAATAAAATACTTTGTTTTTGTTGCTACAATCCAGCCCACATCGGCTATCCATAGCACTACCAAAGTATATACAAGCAAACATTACGTTATCCAATAGTCAAGTTTTTCAAAATAGTAAAACCATATTTTGTTTTTCATTGCTTTCTATGTCCACACATTCATATGAACATAGTTCGTCATACATGGAATAATTCACACAACCAGAAAATTTCCATTTTCAACCAAGGTTTTGTTTCTCATACCAATGGCTTTATTTTTCTTTCACAAAATAAATCTAAAATGTTTGCACATAGAACAAGGCAATTTTTACTAACCTGTAAGTTCACTTCCCTGCTCTGAATATCACATCCACTTTCTATTCATGCTTGCCAGCCGAATGCACTCAATCCTCCACCATTCTCCTTATTTTTTCGTCTCCTTCCCTCGTCTCCTCTCAACTCAATGCCGTTAATCCAACATTATGGCTCCCCCCATGTTTTCGCACTCCACATTTTCATTAATGAAAAATAACCATCATGTACTCCCTGCTAGTACGGAGTTCTTCCTCCCATCAACAACAAGTAATGAATAAAAATAACCTTTTTTTGTTTTTTCGCTTTCCCACTAAGCATCTTCATTGGAACAACACTACTTTCTTTGTGGAGGAAAACTCGGTCTTCCAACCACCCACGCTGTCCGCCATCAATGCCTTGCATGGAGCTTCACTTCCCTTTATCCATTATTTTTCCACACCCTTATAAGTATTTAAAAACAAATATGCGAACAAAACAACACATCCACCACACTTTTCTTAACGTTTATTTTTTTGAAAGGTAAGGAATAAAGTAATTATTCTTCTTTGTAAAAATCACCTTTCCCTAAAGTAATGACAATAGAAGGATAAGCTTTACTCAAATCAAATTAAAGATAATTTTTCCAAGACTAAAACATCTTCTTTACCACTTTTAATCATTCAAGCCAACAATAGAGCATTTCATAAATTAGTCATACACACTCATGCATCAATAGCACACAATCACATGACCATTCAAGCTAGTGGCTCCCATCATCATCGCCACCTCAAAACATTTCTCATTCATTGCCAACATGCACTATTCAAACCAAATTAACTCACGCAATAATGCACCTAAATGATATGCAAATGCGAGTTTCCATGTGCTCGCGAGCCGAATCATCATTTCCCCTTTTATATTTTCCACTGACTTGCTTCTCTTCATTGCCTTTCTCCGACTAACCTGCACTCAAAGAAGCCATCAGCAGTACCTTGTCTCACAAGAAAAGGTAATTACTAACATATTTTATTCTTTTTCATTAACCATGCGAGGAGGGTCATTACATCCTTCCCCGCTAGAGATAAACACAGTCACTGTGTTTAAAATTAAGTGAAGTAAAAGAAAAGAAACATATAAACATTCTTTAACTTTTACCTTCATGTAATATCACCAAATCAAATTTCATTTTGCCATTTGATTCCAAATATTGCCAACATATCTATCATCATAAAGAAAATACATCATTTCATTTATGGTTACCATATAATCACATCATTGATTATGTCATAAAGGAAATCAAATACATACTTCCATTGCAGCCCATACATGAACCACATCAATACCAAAACAGTCAGAATCTACTCTATCCTATAGTTCCACAAACATATTTTATGCACATAGTTTCAAAATTTTGTCATAGTTTTATGAAAAAGTCTTTATCTACTCAAACAAATAAGGAAAATGTCATTGCATCTCTATTACATCTTCCCATGTAGCATTTCGATCTGAGTAGTAGTCCCATTGGACTCGACATTGCTCTATATTTCATTTTCTCAAATTCTTGGTTCGGAAACCAAGCAGGCAAACATGTCGCACCTCAATCCTTAATAGATCTGTCATCTGCAGATTGGAAACATCCAAAACATGAGTAGGATCAAAGATATATTTTCTAAGGAGAGACACATGAAAGACATTATGGATCTTGGATAAGTTGGGTGGTAGAGCTAATCTGTATGCAACATGGCTTATCTTATTTGTGATCTCAAATGGACCCACATATCGAGAGTCAAGTTTGGAAGATTTAATTGAACTTTTTGTTGGCTTTACCCTTAAGAATACTCGGTCTCCCACTGAGTATTCCCTCGATGTTCGTTTGAGGTCCACGTAGCTCTTCTAGTGGTATGCAGCCTCTTTCAGCTTCTGCTGAATTCTTTTCAATTGCTCTTCCATTTCTTTTATCATTTTAAGGTCGATCATTACCCGATCCTTCGGATTATCCCAAGATAAGGGAATTATGCACCTTCTCCCATACAGGGCTTCGAAGGGTGCCATACCCAGTGAAGCATGATAACTATTGTTATATGCAAATTCTACTAGGTATAAGTAGTCTTCCCACTTAGTATGTTGATCCATGCAATACATTCGTAACATATCCTCAAGCACTTGGTTCACCCTCTCAGTCTAACCATCTATTTCTGGGTGATAAGCAGTACTGATATTTAGTTTGGTCCCTAATGCTCGATGTAATGCTTACCAAAATTCAGAAGTGAAATGAGAATCCCTATCTAATATTATAACCTCTGGAAAGTCGTAAAGTCTTACCACTTCCCTGGAAAACTTACTTGCTACAACAATTGCATCGTCTTGCACATTTCTTGGTACAAAATGTGCGACCTTAGTTAACTTATCCACAATTACCATAATTGCATCATGCCTGAATCTTGTTTTAGGCAACCCCACTATAAAATCCATTGACACTACTTGCCACTTCTGTGTGGGTATCTCATGTGGATATAGTTTTCTAGTTGGATGCAGGTGCTCTACTTTCACCTTTTGGCATTCCAAGCATCTAGCCACATAATTGGTAATATATTTTTTCATACCAGGCCAAAAATATGCTTTCTTTATATTCTCTCGCATCTTTGCACTTCCTGGATGCATGGAGTAGGGAGTGTTATGAGCCTCCCTAAGGATTGTTTCTCTCAATCCTCCAAGGTTGGGTACTACCAACCTATTTCAAAAATAAAGTAGATCATCCCTCCAAACAAAATATGTATCCTTATTTTCTTTATATCCATCTGCTCCTATGTATGATTGGAAAAAGTCATCTTGTTCTTGCCATATCTTAATTTGATCTAATAGATCATATTGACATTTAGTCATTGCGGTTATGCACCCTCTTCGACTCAAAGCATCAGTGACCTTATTTTCTTTACCCTTAATATACTCAATCCCAAAATCATATTCCGCTAAGAATTCTAGCCAACATCATTGTTTGGCATTTAGCAAGGGTTGGGTAAATATATACTTCAGACTCTGATGGTCTATCTTTAGCTCAAATGGTTTTCCCAGAAGATAATGTCACCAAAATTTTAGAGCATGCACTACCGCTACCAACTCTAAATCATGAGTGGCATAATTGACTTCGTGTCTCTTGAGTTTCCTAGACTCATATGCAATTACTACATCACCTTGAGTCAAAAATCCTCCTAACCCTTCGATCGAAGCATCTGTACAAACTATAAATTGCTTATTAGGATCAGGTAACTACAGGATTGGTGCAGTCATCAACCTTTCTTTCAAAACTTGAAAAGCCTCCTCACACTGCTCTGACCACTTGAAGATTTTCCCTTTTCTCTAAAGGTTAGTAATAGGTTGGGCAATTTTTAAAAACCCTTTTACAAATCACCTATAATATCCTACAAGTCCCATAAAACTTTGCACTTTTGTGACACTAGCAGGAGCTAGCCAATCAATGATTGCCTCTATTTTCTTGGGATCTACTGCAATTCCTTTAGCAGAGACAATATGTCCAAGGTATTGCACTTGTGGAGTATAAAACTCACACTTTGAAAATTTCCCATACAATTGATTCTTTCTAAGAATTCCAAGCACTATTTCCAAGTGTCGATCATGCTCTTCTTTATTTTTGAAATAAACCAAAATATCATCCAAAAATACTAGTACAAACTTATCCAGTTGTTCTCTGAAAATGTTGTTCATGAGATTCATGAACGCTGTTGGGGCATTGGTTAACCCAAAGGGTAAGACTATAAACTCAAAATGCCCATATCTTGTTCTAAATGTTGTTTTAGAAGTATCTTCTTCTCGAATTCTCAACTGATGATATCCAGATCTCAAATCTATTTTTGAAAATATGGTTGCTCCCCTTAGTTGATCAAATAAATCATCAATTCTTGGTAACAAATACCTATTTTTGATAGTAACATTATTCAGACATTCTATAATCTATGCACATTCTTAAGGTTCTATATTTATTTTTAATAAAAAGAATAGGAGCTCCCTAGGGTGACACACTAGGTTTGATTAACCCCTTTCCAAGAAAATCTTGTAGTTGCATTTTTAACTCTTGCAACTCTATAGGTGTCATCCTATAAGGTGACCTGGCAATTGGTGTTGCTTGTGGTAACAACTCAATTGAGAAATCAAATTCCCTTTGAGGAGGTAATCCTGGTAATTCCTCAGGAAAAACATCCTTGAATACACCTATCACTGGATGTTTCTGGAAAAGTTCAGTCTCCTTCTTAGACTCTTCTTTTCTATTCATTTTCACTATGAAGACCATACTCTTCTTTTTAATAACCTTTTTAAGTTGCTTTGCGATCAATAGATGGGGTTTAACTTCCCTTCATCCACAATTAATTCTAATCCTTTGAGTGGATTCATCCACAAATTCCACCCATATTTCTTCAAAATTCAAAAGGGTCTTGTGCGCCTTTAGCCAATCAACTCCCAAAATGATGTCAAACGCATGCAAGGGTGCCACATATAGATGCCAATTGATCTTTCCTTGTGGTAAAACAATGTGGGAATCAAAGAGACACTGGTTAACATGGTGAGTTTACCTTGTTCCATACTCCACCTTCCAACCATTTTCCAAGAATCCAGGTCTAACAGGTGAATCTCTCATAAATCTAGTGGATATAAAACTATCAGTTGACCCACTATCAATCAAAATTTGCACATTTTTACCAAAAAAATCCATTTATTAAGAAAGGAGTAATTTATCCATTGAGTTCAGAGTTACCTGTGGCTGCATAAATCCTGTGGTTGGCTTCTTTTAGAGTTTTTGGTGGTAGATCAGCTCTGTGTGGATATTTGTTGGCATAATGAGCCCCTTTGCACACCCAACATCCACCCGATGGTGCTCTATTACCTTTGTTGGTGTTGTTTTCATTCCTACTCATAGGTGTAATTTCTTTTTCCCTTCCTTGACCCAATGTTTTTTGGTCCTATCTTTTGGAAAAATCTTTGACATCCTTTCTGTACTTACCACCTTGGTGATTGGGTTTATTTCTATCATTAGGCTTTTGTTGATCTCCTCCTTTAGGTTTCTTATTTTGATCCTTCTCCCACCTCATAAAGCCAACACTTTTCTGCTTTTGAAGCTCATATTTCTCTTTTTTTGATAGTTTTTTATAATTGAAATATGCCTTTCTTGTTTCCTGATTAGCTTCCTCCTTTCTTGCTAAATCAAAAGCTGAAGGTAAATTGATAGGATTATGCATATTTACCACCATCATAATTCTAGGATGCAATCCCAGAATGAACTTCTGAGTTTTCATTTCCTCATTGCTTTCGTATTGAGTTGCATATTTCAACAGTTGTATGAAATTTTGGTGATATTCTCGGATCGACATATTTTCCTATCTCAAATTTGAGAATTCACCAAACTTCTCCACATAATATTGTCTCATCAAAAACCTATATTTGAATTCTTTGATAAAATCCTCCGACTTGATGTTAGCAACTTCCACCTCATGCCCTTTCTTGTATGATTTCCACCAATCCAGAGAAACTTCAATCATATTCATAACTGCCAAAGCAGTTTTGGATTCAGAAGATAGAACTACCAAGGAGAAGTAGGACTCTAATTCACTTAACCAATTTTTAGCCGACTCTTCATCATCTCTTCCATTAAACTTGGTTATTACCACTTTTTTAAATTTCTATCCAACTCCTTACTCACTCTTGCCCTTCCAGCACTGGATCCTTCAGGTTCCCCTGGCGCTTCCACTGTCCTACCTAATCCAGTTTCCCTATCTCTTGCTAAGTCCTCAATGACTCGTTGTTGTTGGGCAATAAGTTCCTATTGTTGGGCCATGTGAGTTTTTTGTTGGGCCATTTCTTCCCTTTGATTTTCCATTTGCACTTGCAATAGTTTAACCATTACCCCCCCCCCCCCCTCCCTAAAAAATTTTTCCCCCCCCCCTCAGTTTTTTATTTTCCTCCCCCCCCCCCCCCCCCTGAGACCCCCCCACTTTTTTCTCAAGTAAAGAGGAGTAATAGTTATTAGATAACCATACTTTACACATAGAGTTCTACAACTTTAGAATTAATTCTGCTCTGATACCATATGTAACAACCCACTCACCTAGTTGTCCAAGATAAAAGGTAGTCAGAAACCAATAACTTTTTTTTTAGTTCTACTATTATGACTATAATTGCTTTCCCTATCAAACAAGATGTTAATAAAATTATTTACATCAGACATCATCCCTTGTATTAATTTCTTTTTTCATTTTTTTTTAACACAGGCACAACATACCACTTTTGGGTTCAGGACTGCTACAACCAGTCTCCCAAGTGGATGAGATTAGCTAAATCCCATAAAATATGCCATTTAGTGGTATCGATTTACTCATTTATCATCCACATATTCCAGCATGAGGTCCAAACCACAGTGAGGGTTATCCTCTAGGGCCCATAACACCTAGAGGGGGAATGCTTTCTTTCCCTAGCCTTCACACACCGTATCTTTATCGAACCAATTGACTTGCTAATACCCAATGTGAAAGCACTCAGCATAATCATACCTTGTGACTAACTAGTATTCCCTTTTTTGAAAGCAGCTAGTGCCATGTCCATTCCTAGACCTTGGTCTTCATTACCAATACCATCACAACTCACAATGACTTGTCCCATACCAAACCTTGTGTCCATTCATGGCAAAGTTTGATTAGTATGGAACATATCACAATGTTCCTCGAAACTAGCCTAGAAAAGTGTCCCATACCACTTTTCATTCTGATCTAACCGAATGTCATTAAGGCCATTCCCTTCAGTCGATAGCTATCCCAAATTATCTCTGTGCCTATCGCACCCCAAATTTTACCCAGATGAATATCTATTTAAATTTTAAGTTTAACTTTATTTGAACCCGATACTTCTTCTAACATTCATGTTCTAGAGAGTATCCAAGTCAACTAGTGGTGGTACTACCTTCTCTAGAAATAACTTCACTTTATTAAAACATGGTGAATATATTTTCTAAAGAGGTCTATTAAAATAACACCATCTAAGGTTTCCTTAACGCAAGGATCTACTATTCTTATAAGGTATAAATTTACCATTTAATCCCTAAAATCATTTTTCTAGAACATTTAATCAATTTGGTTGTCCACGGTTGTTCCATATCCCTTTTTGTCTTAGCATTTCTTAAATTAAAGCATATTCAAATACGGATTGCTACCAACACTAGCAATATTCTTTCTTGCTATGAGGTTGAAAACATTAAACTGATGCTTTTCATTTTTGAGAACTTTCATGGGCTTTGCAAAGGTATATCTTTGAGCTAGACCAAATCTAGGTAAACACCCTTTTTAATCATCACCAGTTATCTACTCGAAAGATCAAACATCTACAACCCTTTTTGGGTGCTCCTTGCCTTCTCGGATTTTAAAAAAAATATTAGAATTTATAACCAATTGTTTAACATGGTTTTATCCATAACATAAATGAAGCATAACAAAGAAATAGAAAATACAAGATAATACATTTCAATAGCAATTTATCGAATTACTCAACACACAAGCAATTTGTTTTGGCGCATATACAAAATTCATCAAGTATTCATCAATAGTCACGATTTCCACATTACAAGATATTTTAATATCCATTAACAAATTAAAGACCTCAACACTCAATTACTTTCCATAAGTACATAGAGAAATTCTCAGTTTACATATTGTTTCTCCAGCAAACCTTGTTTCACAATGAACTCTATTGTAGCAGTGCAAAACAACTATATAGGTTTCTACCCGGTGGACCTCTATACAACATAATAATTTTTCCCATCCAAAAAGGAAAGGAATTCAATGCGAGCCTCAAAGTTTCATTAAATCCTCAGTGCAACTTTCCACTACCAATCCGCACATGAATCTTCATCATGATGCCCACCATTCTACGCCATTCAAAACTCTCACCAGAGTTTGGGCTATCCGCAAGGGATCATATATGGATCAATTTAAACATGCAACTAACATGCAATCTAAGATTTAACCAGAATACACACACAAGAATGCATTGGGCTTCCCAAATATTCTCACACTAGATATCACATAAGCCTTCTCCATTTTAAAAAAATATAACAAAGCCATTCCACATATTCAATTTACTCTAAACAAGTTAGACATTTATATTCCTTTTGTTGCAATCTACATGATGATGTCATAACAATGTCTATAGCAATAATTATAAATAAAATACTTTGTTTTTGCTTCTACAATCTAACCCACATCGGCTATCCATAGCACTACCAAAGTATATACAAGCAAAATATTACGTTATCCAACAGTCAAGTTTTTCAAAATAGTAAAACCATATTTTGTTTTTCATTGCTTTCATCTTTTGACATTCATAATAGTGAACTTAGCAACTATTCTACATCCACTTATTAAGATGAATACATTTTGTCATACATGGAATAATTCACACAACAAACAAATTTCTATTTTCAAGCAAGATTTCATTTCTCATATAAGTGGTTTTACTTTTCTTTCACAAAAGAAATATAAAATGTTTGCACACACAGCAAGGTAATTTAGACCAACCTGTAAGTTTGCTTCCCTACTCTAAATATCACATTAACTTTTTGTTCACGTCTACCAGTCGAATGCACTCAATCCCCCACCATTCTGTTAGTCTTACAATGACAAAGAGAGGGGGGGGTGAATCAGTGTAGCTCTTTAAACTTGAATTTATAGCTCTTAATATCGCAGCAATTAAAACTTATTAATAGATACAAAAAGTATAACAAAAGAGCATCACACAACACAAGGTTTAACAAGGTTCACCAATGTGGCTACTCCTCAAAAATTGACTGCTTGGAATACCATCCAAATCCAGCCTTTGCAAAGCACCAACTTTACAATCAATTTACCAGCACCCACTGTAAGAAGCACCAACCCCTTATTTATCTACACCAACAAAAAGGAGCACCAACCCCTTATTTATCTTTGCTTTTGCAAGACCCTAACTGGTATTCTTCACCTTTACGTTCTCTATGCACTTTGCTCTCTTTGCACAATCACTTCGTACACTCTACTTGTTACAGTTGAACTTCACGATCGTCTTCTCCCTTTTACGCACTCTACTCTCTTTGTGAATTTTGCACTTAGCATGATTCAACATGACTTGCTCTCTGTGCACAATGACCGTATTTCACACACATTCCACCATGTTCTCAATTCTCCAAAAAACAATCCCTTTACAACAATATTTTTTATGATGAAAACCCTAATCTTAGTCAGCTTTCATAACAACTGTAAACCCTAATTTTAGTCGGCTATCATCGGTCTTCATCAGATTCAACTCAAGAAGATGTTTGGTTTATCCATCGCTTGATGATTTCATTCTAGACAGACCCTGTAACCACCATATTGACTTTTGATCACTCTTCGTATTTTAGCAGTATGAAATCACTCTATAATTGCCCCTGTAAATGTCGTAGTGATGTCGGTCCACTATCATACTTCTCATTTCAGTTAGGTTCTCCTTCTTAACTTACGCATTTATGACCTATCGTGAAATCATGACATTTTTGCCTCTATAGCTTCTTTTGTTGCTATTGCCGCAAAAATACATGTAGCAATATCGTGACACTTTCACCTCCGTACGCTTTATCTATTATTTTGTCATGATATCGTGACATTTCTACCTTCGCAGACTTCGTATTTTCTTTTATGGTGATATCATGACATTTCTACCTCTGTATACTTCGTCTTTGCTTTTGTCGTGATATCGCGACACTTCTGCTTCCATAGTTTTCAACTTAGCTTTTGTCACAAAATTGTGATACTTCTAATTTTGTACTTAGCTTCTTTACTTTTTTTGCGAAATCATAACACTTCTACCTTCGAAGTCTTCTTCTCTACTTTTGTCATGAAATCGTGACACTTCTGCTTTCGTACTTTACTTCTTTGCTTTTATCACAAAATCATGACACTTCTGCCTTTGAAGTATTCTTCTCTGCTTTTGTCACAAAATCATGATACTTCTACTTCCGTATTTTACTTCTTTGCTTTTGTCACAAAATCTTGACACTTTTGCTTCCAAAGTCTTGCTTTCTACTTTTGTCATGAAATCATGACAGTTCTGCTTCCGTACACTTCCTCTCTTTCTTTTGTCGTAAAAATGCGACATGTCGCGATATCGTGACACTTTTCAAACTTACTTTCTCTCTCCTATTTTAGTCGCAAAAATGTGACATGTAACAAAATCGTGACACTTTTCTTACTTGTTCTCTTTCTTCGAACTTGTCACAAAATCGTGACACTTTTTCCTACTTTCTCTTTCTCTTCCAACATGTCACGAAATCGTGACAGTTTTTCCACTTGCCTTTTTCTCTTCCAACATGTCACCAAATTGTGACACTTTTCAAACTTACTTTCTCTCTCCTATTTTAGTCGCGAGAATGCGACATGTCACGAAATCATGACACTTTTATTACTTGTTCTCTTTCTTCGAACTTGTCACGAAATCGTGAAACTTTTTCCTTCTTTCTCTTTCTCTTCCAACATGTCGCAAAATCATGACAGTTTTTCTTGCTTTTTCTCTCTCTTCCAACATGTCACGAAATCGTGATATTTTTTCCTGCTTTTTCTCTCTTCCAACATGTCACAAAATCATGACAGTTTTTCTTGCATTTTCTCTCTCTTCCAACATGTCATGAAATCGTAATAGTTTTTCCTGCTTTTTCTCTCTCTTCCAACATGTCGCAAAATCATGATAGTTTTTCCTGTTTTTTCTCTCTCTTCCAACATGTCGCGATATCGCGACAGTTTTTCTTGCCTGCTGTATATGTCGCGATATCGCGACACTTTTCTTGTTTTTTTCTTTGATCTTTTGCATATGGGCCACTTCGGTCTTCTTGGAAAATCATTGTACATACTCTAAATAACCTTTGAACTCCTATATTTTGCATCTGAATAGCTTTTGAACTTCCTGTCCATCGCATCAATAGATCTATCTGATCGTGTTGACAACAATGACAATATCGTTGTTGCACCTTGCTCAACAATCTCCCCCTTTGGAATTTTTGGCAACACATGTGCAATTTCCTGTAACTCTTCTCCCCCTTTGAAAATAATACCAAAGGGCTACTGCAGACTCCCCCTGAGTCCATGCACAACATTCTCAAGAAAAATTTATTACACTTAGCAAAAATCATGAACATGAGCAAAAAGATAATCAAATACTTAAATGTTCCCCCTAAGAATGTGATCCCTGTAGCTAGTCAATTCTTGGGAAGTGTGACCACTCCCAATTTATTGTGAAGGTATTCAAAAAATTCCTTGGGCAATGGTTTTGTTAATATATCTGCTACTTGCTCTGTAGTTGGAACAAAATCCAACTTAACCTCACCTTTCGCAACTTTCTCCTTTAAAAAGTGATACTTGATAGCAATGTGTTTTGTGCATGAATGCATAACCAAATTCTTGGAGATGTTAATGGCACTGGTGTTATCACACTTAACTGATATTGGCTCACTAAAGCTAATACCAAGATTTATCAGGGTTTGTTTCATCCACAATGCCTACATACAACATGTTGTCGTTGTAATATATTATGTAGACACCAAAACAGCACCAATCCGATTATGTGATTGCAAACACTGATCTCTTTGAAAAACACAGCCCCCAGGGCAGCCCTCAGAGGTCAAACAGTGGTCCTAACCACTTTCATAGCAATTTTGTAAGGTCAAGAGGCAATTTTGTACATTTAGACACTTTGCTCAATATTCGTCTCACCCAGGGACGAATACTAACTGGGATTCGTCTCACCCAGGGACGAATTCTGAAATCGTCTCACCCAAGGACGAATTCCAAGTTTAACGGGCAAAAAGAAGAATGGCGCCAAGTGGCAGCCCAGGACAGTCAGTTGATGACTCCTGCCTCGCACGCGTGTGTGGGTGGACAGATAGGTCGTTAGAGGACTGTCACAAGGGCAATTATGAAAGCCCAAGTCATGGAGGACTCCCCTCCCTCATGGGAAGACATGACTGCCACATGGCACCTATGACCAACACATGGCGCTTATGCTTCCCTCTCAAAAGAGACCCCATGGGTCTATAAAATGTGATACTTTTCTCACCCAAAAGAGAGGATTGGAGGTGATTTCAAGCAACGAAGTGCTGTACAATTGAATACCCATTTGCATCCTTTTGATTCACCTTCTCACATCCACTAATCTATTTTGCAAGGGAGGTTATTGGATGGCTTTTGGAAGCGTGGATCCAACCCAAACCCAACATTTGACCACCTTACACCACCAATTTGCAGACATCCCAATCCTAAGAGGTTTTGTGCCCATCCCTAGTGGATTGGCGCCGGAATCAAGTGCCAACGGTGGGAGGCCCACCCGGGCACCCCCGCACTTTTCTAAGTTTTATTTTAAAGCATTCTAGATTATTGTTTCAGGTTGCATCTCATGTTATTCTTTTTGGTTAACTCATAGCTTCAATTTCATAACATTTTGATCAAATTTTATCACGTTTTGTGTCTCTTTGTTGTTTCACTAACTTGCAGGTGGCGATATCAAATTCTCGAGGATAGAGGCCAAATTGGGAGAATACGACCATCTGGGTCATCCCAAAATGGCCCCAATTACATAACCCCTCTGTTTACAGGTGTTTTGTAGGTCTTGGGATTCGACATTGGAGCAGCATCAGGTCGGCTTTTCCAACACAGAAGAATTCGTCCCACCCAGGGACGAATAGCAGTCAGAATTCATCCTGCCTAGGGACAAATTCCAGTTGAAGGCAGATTGGCCAACTGTCTCGATGGCAGTGGCCCTCTGGTGATGTTTTCTATCCTCTGTCAGGTTTTCAGGCCATTTGGACTCACTTTACCCACTGTTTCATACAAATGTTTACATGCATCTTTTGGCGATTTTAGAGAACAAACACTTTTTATTTGTAGCAGGTGCTACTGACATCTTTGTTGTTTCTTTGTTCGCAGGAGGAGCAGCAGAAGCTAAGGACTCATCAACATCAGTGACGGCATCATCTTGGCCCGCCCATATCAAGTGTGGGCACGCGAAAAGAGGAACATTAAGTGATTGTAATCAAATTCTTTCAACGCTCCTAGCCCCTGAAAAGGGAGGAGGCATCTTTGTAACAGAGATCAAGAAAGTTTAATGAAAGGGCTGTGTTTTCTCCATTTGCTTGTATCTCATTTCAATGCGTCTCTCTCATTTCATGCATTTTACATTTCTAGGACTTAAGCATATTTGATTTTTAATGCATCGCAATTAGTGTTTCATTTGCCCGAAATCTCGTGCTTTCAGTGGCGATCACGGTGGGACTCTGTCACCTGTTTTTAAGATCACAGAAACTGATAAAATTTTTGTGTTTTGTGCTTGACAGGTACCTTGTTTTGTTTCTGACTATTATTCGTCCTTGACTATGGCGATTACTTTACTGAAATTCGTCTGACCCTGAGATGAATTCAAATTCGTCTCTGGGAGGGACGAATTCTGTTCTGTAATTCGTCTCACCAAGGGACAAATTTTTGTCTACAAATTTTCATAGTCGAAGATCAGAAAACAACAGATTTGGGCAGAGAAAGGTAGGGGTTCTAAACTGTTCCTGTTATTTTCTGCTTTTCTATTTTTGTTTTCTTTCAAATTCTGCGTGCTTAAAGAAAGTAGTGTTGCTGCATGTTTCATTTTTCAAATAAAAGGAATCACACACACATCACGCAACAATTTTAAACCAAGGAGCTGGTCGTAAGACCCCAGCCCTTGAGCAAGACCAACGGTGGGTTCATCACCACCTTGGCTTAGCTTTGCATCCATTTCCCCGATTGTCAACTGTTGTTAGGCGTAAATCCTAATGAAAGCTGACCGAGTGTCGCTGGGGTGATTCCCATGCGTGCGAGGATAAGTCTTCTATGGTAGGTGCCATTAATAGGACAATCCCCCTTTCGTACCACCTACGTACCACATACCTTCTGCTCTCATGTACCTATAGTCTCCCTCTCGTAAGGGCGGGTATATAGAGAGGTTGGTATATCGGCCTGGTTGGTATATTGAAGGGGCTACCGTTTTGGGAGTTATATGAGCCGTCATAATGCATTTGAACGTTCTTCAAAACCTAAAAAAACAAAACAAAACATCAAAATGCACTAAACCAGTTTAGGACACACTATTAATCCTTAAAAGAGATAATCACGGTTTGTGTATGTGTGTGTTCATTTCTGGTTAGTGTAGACAAAAAGAAAAATCATCATAAACGAGATAAAAATCTGTTTAGATAGTAGAGAAGCACCGCAATGGTGTACACCCGTAGCCAAGCCCAATCAAGGGCAGAAGCTCCGAAAGGTACACAAGAAGTAGGCACAAGTTGCCTTCGCTTCAGTCTTGAGGACTTGGTCATACCGCCTTATCGGTCTGGCCTACAAAAGAATCCAATTCAGAATCCTCGATGGGGTATGCCCATTCAAAGCAGCCCCTTTCGGGAAGACGCTTTACATGTAGACCTCGATGTAAACAGAGAATCACCTTCTGAGGTTAGACATGAGTGGCCATAGCGTGATGAAGCGCTAGAGAGGCACATTGTCCATTTGGAGGGACAACGTGGATATGGCGTCCCTTATTTACCTCCCATCAGAATAGAGAGACAAAATCCAGAGCGTAGGGCTCCTTACACAGGGCGAGCTAACTCCGCCTGCCCCTTTCACACCCATGAGAGGGAGCACGAGGAAGATCATCGCATTCCTCAAGGACAACAACATACAGTGCGGGAACCTTGCGCTTCCGCACCAGCTGGATATCATGATCACCCACTGAGGCCAGAGCCTCGAGTACATGCCGCCTACCTCGACAGAGGGAAGCGACCCATTGAAATTTTAGATCATCAAAATCGAGGCAAACACATAGGAGAAACACTTAAACCTCCTGAGCAAAATAGGGTAGACCAAATTAACCCGATAGTCGCCAGACATGCCACCCGTCAATCCCAAATCATGCGGCTTAAACAAAGTCATCAGGAGATAGAGTATCGACACCGCTTGGATAGAGAGGTCATGCAACGCGAAGCGGATGAGTTACGCTATGAACTACCTGATAGGGGGCCAACCCCTCACACCAAAAGAGCCGAACAATATGAAAGGCATAATCCATTGGTGTAGGATAGGTCTCCTCGACCTCGTCAAGCTTTGCCTCCGAGACCTTATAGACCCGAGAGGGAGGCCACTCCCCAAAACAATGATAGGTACCTTCAGCAGGGATTCAATCAGGGTCATAGGCTTCGCCCAGAGACTCCTCAAGAATTTTACGAGGAGTATGAACCAGACGTAGAATATGTTGAAACTCCCCATCAAGGCAGGAGGGCTGCCATTCGGCCACCCCTTCATAGGCCTCCAGTCTTCCATAACTTACAACGGGAGCAAACAAGAGAGGAAGAAATAAAATCTTCCGATGCATACCAAGCGCTATTAGAGCGTTTAGAGTCTGTGGAAACAAAAGTTGTTGGGCATCAAAAACCCACATTACGTCAACTCCGCAGTCATCCGGTGCATCCCTCAGTGCCTACACCTCTTTACCCCGAACACTTCAAGTTGCCTCAATTGGCAGTTTTTAAAGGTGAAGAGGACGCACAAGAACATGTTACAAGATTTCTAAGCCAATGCTTCGACATCCAAGATAATGACGCATTGTTGCTTAGAACATTCATAACCACATTCACAGGCCCTACCTCGGATTGGTTCACACAATTACCCAAACACAGTATAAGCAACCTAGATCAATTATTAGATGCGTTTTTTGAATGCTTTGCCTTCAACACAAGGAATAAGGCATCACTAAGTGATCTGGCTAGCCTCAAGCAATTTGAGGAATAAATAATGGCAACATACGGGAATCTATGGAGAGCTTTGCTTTCTAAGTTACCTTACCGTCCCCCTATGTCTAATCTCACACAGATGTTCGCAAAAAGTTGCTTAAAATCAATCTCTGGGCTATTGCAGCTGCAATAATACGCCAGCTTAGAAGAAGCTTTGGCGCAAGCCAGAGTTATAGAAGAGATCAAAATAGGTGAAGGCGCAATAACCAAGCCTAAAAAGAAAGAGTGGAATAAAACCACTAAAACTGGGACAACGCAACCACAACATGCTGCAGTTAACCAAGTTGCGACAAATGTTCCCGCGCCTGTGCAAGAAATGCAGCCCCAAAAGGCTAATTACCAGGCAGTGCCTCCTGGTTACAAAAGAGATAATAGAAGACAGGAGCAGAATCAGCAGCGTCGCCCTAGGCGACAGTTCACCCCTTACACAGAATCTAGGGATTCCCTATTTGACCGCTTATCAGTGGAAAATTTGGTCACTCTACCAAAAATCCAAACTATAGACCCTAATGCTCCTAAGCCTAGGGGATACATAGAGGAATTGTATTGTAGATTCCATAGGCGCAGAGGACACGACTTGAATGGATGTTGGAAATTCAAAGAATTAATCCAAGATTTGATCGACAATAGAACATTGGCCATGGACAACCCCATAGCGCCAAATAATCAACAAATGGGGGTATTCAAGGACCCTTTGCCTGCCCACGAAGCACAGGCAAAACCTCTCCAGATTAACGAGGTGCGATAGAATCTTCCCATGCAAGGATTTTTGGGAATGATTAGTATAGTGACAAGGAACAAAAGGTACCCAGTAGTTGCCCCCGAGGTAGCTACGAGGGATGTTCCGACAACATCGCAGCCTCAGCAACACCCAACGCAGTTGCCTCCGCCTAGACCTGAGGTCACAATACGGACCAAACTCAAGCAGAGTTTGCGGACCACATCGGCTAGGCTGTCCATTTATGAGCTTATTCAAAAATCAGCACCCCATAGGGAAGCTCTTATGGACATTTTAAAAGCCATCGAATTACAGCCTCACGAAGGAAATTCTTTCAACAACTTCGTGGGACATGTGAAACGATGTACGGAACCGGTCATCACCTTCAGAGAAGATGAAGTCAAAACAATATCGAATGACATGGCAGATCCACCCCTGAACGTTATCGCACGGGTCAACGGGATCCCGTACAAGAGAGTGTTGGTAGATACTGGCTCATCCAGTAACATCATTACAACTACGGCCTTAAAACATTTGAAGTCGCCGACCTCTCACATCACGGCCTCCACGTACACACTGTGAGCTTTCAACGATGCAATATGCTCGACAGTTGGCATAGTTGTTCTGCCTATCCAGGTAGGACAAAAGAAAATACCTACATTGTGCCATGTGTTGGAAGGCGAGATGGCTTATAATATACTGCTAGGGTGGCCTTGGATTAGGGACATGAAGTGTGTCCCTTCGATCGCTCACCGGTGCTTAAAGTATGCTTTTGAAGGAGAAATACATGTAGTCCCAATGGACTTAGAGCCCTTCAAGTATTGCAATGCGGTACAATTCATGCCTCAATCGACCCTACCTTCAATGCATTTGGATTTCCAGTTAAATCCATCTAAACAGGGTCAAATACCACAGGCACCACTGGTGACCAAATCAACAAAATCCCAGCCAGGTGAGTCTTCATCATCTGCTCCTTCATTATCAATGCCACTTGCCATGGCCAAATAGAAGGACAAGGGAAAATAGATCATGGAAGAGGGTAAGCCCTTAGAAGAAGGGTTGCTCACAATTTCAATGGTATCAATAGAAGAAACACCTCACACAACAGAAGTGGAGACTCCTAAAATACCGAACATGGAATGGACTCAGGAAGGACTCCCATTTCCTCCCACCCAATCATCAACAATCACTGTCGAAATGACCAATACGGTCCTGGGGGAGTATTTAGTGAAAAATTTTGTGGCAACCCCAGCATTGGAGTCAGTACAGGACATGGGAATACCTCGCCTTCCCATAGGGACAGTTGTTCCTCTAGGCTACCCACCAAACCAGATGAATTTTGTGTATTGGGGCCTTGATCATGGTCTTGAACCATGCAAACAAAAGGAAGTAGACGAAGAGCCTTTTGTTGAAAATATCAACTATCTGTCAAACCCGGACTTCGCTCTAAGATATCTCGGCCAATGCAATTGGCATAGATACGGGCTAGGCAGATATGAGCAAGGGATGTGGGTCCTTTGCCAACCAAGATATCAAATTTCGTATGATAAGTCAGGAGTAGGGTTCAACCACCCCCTGCCCTTAGACATCTTGGTCGAAAATATGCAAGTCTTAGAAATAGGCAACAAGGGGGGATTGGCACCAAATATTTATGCCAACCCAAATACATAATATACATTGGGAGATTACCTCCCATGGTCAACAAACACCCTTGGCAACAGTAGTAATCCTTCTCCTTTACTAGAGAGAGGTGAAATTTCGGAGATTAATCCTCAAAGAGAACATCAACGGCTTTTGGACATCTTTTTGAAGCTATTCCCCTTAGAGGTTCCAGTTGAATCAGTACAGTGTCAAAAGAATCAGGTCCCTCCACCAAGAGTGGAACAACCGCAATGGGACTAGATTAACTTACTGGAACAAGGAGAGTCCTCAATGTCGTAAGTAACAGTTGCTGAAGAGAATGAACATTTTTGGGTCTCCGAAAGTGATTCAGAAGATGAAACTGAGATGGACTATCTCAGACATGCACGACGACATTACCGCCCTTTAACTCATGAAGATCTAATGGGACAGATGGGCATACGGTTAGGGCATGAATGGTGGGTAGACCCAGTGGGGTGGGACCTAGTGTTGGATCCATGGCTCCAAATTCACGATGAGCATCATCCACCTCAAGATCCTATCATGACATCAGTACCAAGGGAAGACCCCGTCTTCCTATCAACACATAGGGCTGATCCGTTCATACCCGTCCCTACAGAACCAGATCCGGAGCATAGGAAGAATCCAGAATGTCCGAGCTATAACACCCACGGTAATGGAGACCAAAATCATTTCATCCACATGATCTCCATTGACTTGACGGCACCCATCCATAATCCGGCCACTCCAGCATGGTCATTGCATCTAGACATAGATGCCATCGACTGGGATCGCGTCAATTCACCTTTATCACCATCAGAGTACTGGCCTTTCGATGAAGTGCCTCATTTCACCCTTCGATCGCTCACCAGTGCTTAAAGTATGCTTTTGAAGGAGAAATACATGTAGTCCTAATGGACTTAGAGCCCTTCAAGTATTGCAATGTGGTACAATTCATGCCTCAATCGACCCTCCCTTCAACGCATTTGGATTTCCAGCTAAATCCATCTAAATAGGGTCAAATACCGCAGGCACCACTGGTGACCAAATCAACAAAATCCCAGCCAGGTGAGTCTTCATCATCTGCTCCTTCATTATCAACGCCACTTGCCATGGCCAAACAGAAGGACAAGGGAAAACAGATCATGGAATATGCTAAGCCCTTAGAAGAAGGGTTGCCCATAATTTCAATGGTATCAACAGAAGAAACACCTCACACAACAGAAGCGGAGACTCCTAAAATACCGAACATGGAATGGACTCAGGAAGGACTCCCATTTCCTCCCACCCAATCATCAACAATCACTGTCGAAATGACCAATACGGGCCTGGGGGAGTATTTAGTGCAAAATGTTGTGGCAACCCCTGCATTGGAATCAGTATAGGACATGGGAAGACCTCGCCTTCCCATAGGGACAGTTGTTCCTCTAGGCTACCCACCAAACCAGACGAATTTTGTGTATTGGGGCCTTGATCATGGTCTTGAACCATGCAAACAAAAGGAAGCAGACGAAGAGCCTTTTTTTGAAAATATCAACTATCTTTCAAACCCAGATTTCGCTCTAAGATATCTCGGCCAATGCAATTGGCATGGATACGGGCTAGGCAGATATGAGCAAGGGATGCGGGTCCTTTGCCAACCAAGATATCAGATGCCGTATGATAAGTCAGGAGTAGGGTTCAACCATCCCCTACCCTTAGACATCTTGGTCAAAAATATGCAAGGCTTAGAAATAGGCAACAAGGGGGGATTGGCACCAGATCTTTATGCCAACCCAAATACAAAATATACGTTGGGAGATTACCTCCCATGGTCAACAAACACCCTTGGCAACAGTAGTAATCCTTCTCCTTTACTAGAGAGAGACGAAAGTTCGAAGATTAATCCTCAAAGAGAACATCAACAGCTTTCGAACATATTTTTGAAGCTATTCCCCTTAGAGGTTCTAGTTGAATCAGTACAGTGTCAAAAGAATTAGGTCCCTCCACCAAGAGTGGAACAACCGCAATGGGACCAGATTAACTTACTGGAACAAGGAGAGTCCTCAACGTTGCAAGTAACAGTTGCTGAAGAGAATGAACATTTTTGGGTCTCCGAAAGTGATTCAGAAGATGAAAATGATATGGACTATCTCAGACATGCGCGACGACATTACCGCCCTTTAACTCATGAAGATCTAATGGGATAGATGGGCATATGGTTAGGGCATGAATGGTGGGTAGACCTAGCGAGGTGGGACCTAGTGTTGGATCCATGGCTCCAAATTCATGATGAGCATCGTCCACCTCGAGATCCTATCATGACATCAGTACCAAGGGAAGACCCTGTCTTCCTATCGACACATAGGGCTGATCCGTTCATACCCGTCCCTACAGAACCAGATCCGGAGCATAGGAAGCATCCAAAATTTCTGAGCTATAACACCCGTGGTAATGGAGACCAAAATCATTTCATCCACATGATATCCATTGACTTGACCGCACCCATCCGCAATCCGACCGATCCAGCACGGTCATTGCATCTAGACATAGATGCCATCGACTGGGATCGCGTCAATTCACCTTTATCACCATCATAGTACTGGCCTTTCGATGAAGTGCATCATTTCACCCTAAGGAAAACTCAAGATATTTTTCAAACTGAAGAGGGATCCGAGGTTCCAAACATAGATCTAAACTCAGCTAATGATATCCATTTGATCCCAAATCCACATCAGTTGGAGGAAGGATCCCACATGTCAGTCGAGGAGACGATTGACATAGATATCGGCATAGATCCAAAGAATCCACAGATTATCAAACTGGGGGTAAGTATTTCCCCCGAAGAGCAAGCCAACTACATTGCCCTTCTCAAAGCGAAGAATGAGGTTTTTGCATGGTCATACAGAGACATGCCGGGACTAGACCCACAGCTAGTCACACATAATTTAATGCTTGATCCGAAAATCAAGCCCATAAAGCAAAAACTACAAAATATGCACCCAACAGTGGCCTTGATGGTCAAAGATGAATTGCAAAAGTTGTTGGATGCACAGTTTGTCATCTGCATGGATTATCTGCCATGGTTGTCCAACATGGTTCCCATCAAGAAGCTCGATGGGAGGATTCGCATATGCACCGATTTTTGAGACCTAAACAAAGCGATTCCTAAGGATGATTTCCCCTTGCCAAGCATCGACGCGCTAGTAGACGCTACAACAGGTCACGAAATGCTCTCCCTAATGGATGGCTTCTCAGGATACAATCAAATTCATATCAATCCTGAAGATCAACTTAAAACGGCGTTCACAATGCCTTGGGGGACATTTTGTTATAAGGTCATGCCTTTTGGCCTTAAAAATGCTGGCGCTACCTACCAACGTGCCATGACATATATCTTCCACGATTACATGCACAAAACTTTGGAAGATTACATGGATGATTTGTTAGCCAAGTCTCTTTTGCGCTCAGATCATCTCGGTGACTTAAGAAAGATCCTCGATCACCTCATAGAGCATAAGGTTAGACTGAATCCCAAGAAGTGCGTATTTGGTGTCACATCTAGAAAACTCTTGGGTTTTATAGTCTCAAAACGAGGCATCGAAGTGGACCCAAAGAAAGTCAAGGAAATCCTTGAGATGGCTCCCCCAACTACCATCAAGTAGCTCAAAAGTCTGCAAGGAAAGGTCGCGTCGATTAAACGCTTCATAGCGCAATTATCTGACAAATGCCGACCCATGAACAAATTATTACACAAGGGAGTTACATTTCACTGGGATGATGAGTGCCAGTCATCCTTTGACGAAATCAAACAATACTTGGCTTGGTCGCCAGTATTGGCACCACCTAGACCAGGAGTGCCGTTCTACTTATACATCTCAGCTACTGAGGTGGCATTGGGTGCCATGCTAGCCCAAAAGAATGAACTTCACAAAGAATAGGCTACTTACTATCTTAGCCGCACCCTAGTCAGGTTACGAACTTAACTATGCATACGTTGAGAAACTCTACTTGGCAGTGGTGTTTGCTACCAAAAAGCTATGCCACTACATGCTGAGCAACACTACGTATGTTGTGTCTAAGGAGAATCCATTGTGATACATGATGAGTCATACTTATCATAGTAGTCGCACGGCAAAATGGATCATGTTGTTGACGAAATTTGACATTGAGTTTATTGGGCAAAAATCTATCAAAGGACAAGTCATAGCAGATCAACTAGCAGAGGCTCCTCTTGAATACGATCAGCCTCTGGTCATAGAACTACCCGATGATGGGGTCTTCCATGTCTCAGAATCGCCAGATTCTGATGAGCCTGAGTCACAGGCTGACATAACCCTATTCTTCGATGGTTCTAAATGCGAGCAAGGTGGTGGTGTGGGAATTGTATTTTTCACACCGCAGGGTGCTCCAATGCCCCTGTCATTTAAATTAAACTTCCAGTGCACCAAAAATAATGCAGAATATGAAGCCTTGCTCCTAGGTCTTCAGACAGCAATCGCCATGAAAATCAAACGACTGAACATCTTTGGTGATTCGCTGTTAATAGTCAATCAAGTCAAAGGGGTATATCAATGCAAATGCCTAGTTCTAAAGGCCTATAAAGCCCTCGTGGACAAATTCTTGGAAAAACTTGAGTGGTATGACATCGAGGCACTCCCTCGATCATCAAATCATTTTACGGACACAATGGCCTCCTTGGGGTCACTAATCCCACAAGACCTTTCCGGTGAAATGACAACTATTCAAGTCAAAACCTTATCGCAATCCATGATAGAGCGCGCAAGCTCAGAATTGACGCCAGGAATCCACATGATCTAGATTGAACCATCCTCGGATAAGTTCTTTCGAATCCGAGATCGTCTGAAACGTGCCAACTGGGGGTCCTTGTTTTCCCCCACTCCCACTAATAGCAACACAACGCTATTCTTACAAGTTCTATCCCATTCAGCATTTGTTAGAGAAGAACTTCGAAAGGGATTGGCTGTTCATACTGTCAAGGTTTCTGATCAACAGGACTGGTATTTACCCATTAGAGACTACCTCAAGTTAGGTAATCTTCCCTTTGGATTGACGCATGCCACAAAATGAACATTCAAGCAGAAAGCGGCTAAGTATGTCTTGATAGGAGACATTTTGTATCGTTGCAGCTATGACGAAATTCTTCTTTGTTGTTTGGACCAGCAAGAGTCCACTTGGGCAATCACCCAAGCGCACGACGGTACATGTGGTGGTCACTTTAGTGGTATGGCCATCACAAAGTGCATTCTTCACATGGGCTATTATTGGCCATCTTTAGAGCGAGATTGTTGCGCATATGTCAAGAAGTGCGTGAAATGTCAACATCATGCCAATTTGATGCACATACCTTCCCAGGCCTTACAGGCAGTCCTGTCCGCTTGGCCATTTTTGCAATGGGGCTTCGATCTAATTGGAAAGATCTCCCTTGCATCATCAGGCCGTCACACTTTTATCATAACGGCCACAGAGTATTTTACTAAATTGGTGGAAGCAATTCCGTTAACCTCTACGACAGGACCCCGTATTGTGGAGTTCATCTTGCATAACATCATATGTCATTTTGGTATTCCATCCAAAATAATCTCGGATAATGGGCCATCATTCAAGAACAAAGACGTGCATGCTTTGACCACAAAGTACAAAATTCAGCACAGTTTTTTGACACCCTATTATCCACAGGCAAATGGGCAAGCAGAGGCGTCAAACAAAATGCTAGTTGCCATCCTTAAAAATACGGTCGCAGACAATCACAAGGATTGGCACATACAAATCCCACTTGCCCTTTGGGCTTATCGCACTAGCATTCGAACGCCAACTGGGGCAACTCCGTTTTCGCTCGTGTATGGCTCAGAGGCAGTAATGCCTCTCGATTTGGAAATTCCTTCCCTGCGCATATCAATGCAGGAATTCATCGATGATGACACTACACGACAGGCCCGATTAGACCAACTTACGTTTCTTGACGAACGACGCGTTAATGCTCTCGAGCACTTACGTATCTACCAAGAGCGGCTTAAGAAAGCTTACAACATGAAAGTTCACCTAAGGGACTTTCGGGTTGGTGATTTGGTTTTGAAGGAAAACCAACAGAACTCTAATTTGCCGTCCCACCTAAGGGACAAGTTCATGGAAAATTGGTTAGGTCCATATGTCATTGATAGCAAAATAGGACCCGGGACGTACCGGCTAGCTTCTCTTGAGGGTATCAAGGAAACAGAACCCTTGAATATCAGTCATTTGCGACCATTTTATATCTAAGAGAGCCATATCCAAAAATGCTCCAAGGATCCATAAAATCGCTTGGTCAAAAACACAAAAGCTCCAAGGATTATCGCAATCACTTGGTCAAACCAAAAAGCTCCAAGGATTATCGCAATCACTTGGTCAAAATACAAAAGCTCCAAGGATTATCGCAATCACTTGGTCAAACCAAAAAGCTCCAAGGATTATCGCAATCACTTGGTCAAACCAAAAAGCTCCAAGGATTATCGCAATCACTTGGTCAAACCAAAAAGCTCCAAGGATTATCGCAATCACTTGGTCAAAATACAAAAGCTCCAAGGATTATCGCAATCACTTGGTCAAACCAAAAAGCTCCAAGGATTATCGCAATCACTTGGTCAAACCAAAAATCTCCAAGGATTATCGCAATCACTTGGTCAAAACCCAAAAAGCTCCAAGGATTATCGCAATCACTTGGTCACCCAAAAAGCTCCAAGGATCATCGCAATCACTTGGTCAACCAAAAAGCTCCAAGGATTATCGCAATCACTTGGTCACCAAAATGCTCCAAGGATGTCCACAATCACTTGGTCAAAATAAAAAATAATCAAAAACAACCAAAATTTGCATCTCATATCTAGGCATACTCAAATTCATCAATCGAGAGTTCTTCTCGCACCTCATATTCATATTCAAAAAAATTGATCCATCAAAAATACAAAAATATGTAGCTGCATTAAGCATTGCATCCATACATTGCATATTTGTGGTCATATAGGTCAAAGGCACCATAGGCTATAATTGCCCTACTAAGTCCATCTTGCTCCACACTGTTCCATTTTACAAAAACAACAAAAACACCATGCATTGCTTTTACCACACTAGAGTCAGTGGTCTTTTAATGTATCAAGAGTTTTTGTGATTCAGTCATCATTTTTCTTTTTAGCTATGTCATGTACCGAGTCAGATAGATTTTACGAAGGTAGAGTTACACTTGAAATACGCCTTGTTACGTAACATCCCAACACAAATTAAAACACATAAAACAATTCCTAAGTTGTGTGAACGAAAGATGAAACCCGCACAGTAATCCAAGTCACCAAAAGTGAAACGGTTATCTTGCTCATCCCCCTGTGCGAATGACCCCAAGAATGTTGAGAGTTGGCAAAAGGACAAGCATCCTCCCTACCCAATTCCCTAAGAATCCCTAGTTCTCAATAGTTGCAAAACATCAAAAAATTTGCAAAACGTCAAAAATCAAATATTTGACATCCTATAGTGCACAAATCAAACGGCACAAACGATAGTGATTTTCATCACTCCATATCCCCAATCCCTTGCTCAAAAGAAAAACAAATCAAAATAAACAGTGATCTTATCACTACAAACGAGCAAGTATCCCAATACAATTGAAGAAAATAAGGGAGTGGAACTTGAATCCTTGGAACTCTCAGCATTCTAAAAGGTCATAAGGCAAGCCACAGTACCGATTTGGTTGATAGCCTATCGATAACTGGTGGTAAACCTCTCGCATGACGATATATCTATCACATTAACTTGCGTACAGATCAATGTTTGCATGTGGATGAGCTAGCTTATGGCATCTTGGATAACATCGTAGATTAATCTAACTAAATACAACAAAGGAGTTAGTGGAGCTAATTAGGTGATCCTCAATACAGGTTCGGTTGAAAGCCCATCTGGCACTGGCGGTATCCTGATGAATACCACATAAATGAACTCAATCGAACACACAGGGATGTGAAATAGCTGGGTCAAAAACAAGTCTGATTCATACCTTGTTCAAAAGTCTTGTAAGACAAAGTACAGTCGTGGCTAGTGAGTTAAAATGTCTGAGTCTCGAAAAACCTTAGCTACATTTCTAAACCAACTGCACTACTTTTCACCCTTACAATACCATCAAACAAAAAAAAATACAAAAAGAAAAACCACATGTACACAGAGTCATACATCATAACAATCGCCTAAAAAATGAAATAAAGAGCGTCTTAAAGAGCCTATGGTGCCATAACCAATCACCACAAATATCATTCATCCATTTCACTTTGCATATCACATAGAAATAAAAAACATTTGCATTCATCATAACATCTGCATTCATCAAAATAAATAAACATTCATACATTCATAGTCATTAGCCATCATGCATAACAAACATCAAATCATCACATGTAAACAACCAAAATAAAACCGGTATATATATATATATATATAACAAACATCAAATCATCACATGTAACACCAAATAATTTTTTTATTATATATATATATATATATATATATATATATATATATATATATATATATCGTCAAAAAATGCCCGTAGGCTACAAAACTGGTCCTCTGACCTCGCAAAAATATCCAAAAACCCAACCTAAGGCGTCGACCACCATGATCACGCAGGATCGGTGCGACGGAAACTACCCCCCGTGGTGTGGGTCCTATGGGACCCTGCAGGGCGGCTACTACCAGCCCCCACATCATGCCTGCTACCGCCTCCCTCATCTAATCATCGACGACGAGATGATGCTGACTGCTCAGTCGCACTATCCCTCGTCCACCGTGAAGATCCACTAACCGAGGGCTCAGGTAGCCGCCCACCAAGGCGGATGACCTCCCTCTCCAAGTCTATCCGGTGTCTACACCACTCTACTTCCCACCGATGATAGTATGACACTGCATCATCGTGCTGTGCCAAAACCCTATCCCGCTCTGCTAGCTGGGCCCGCAAAAGATCCCTCTCCCATAGCGCGTCCCCCAGCTCTAGATCCCGTATCCGCAGTAGCTCTGTCAGTCACGCAATCTCAGTGCATACCTCAGGCTCCATCTCCTCTATATCTTCCTGACGAACAGGACCCTCTGGAATAGCAGCCTGCTCTGGCTCCCATTGCTCCTCCACATCCTGCATGTCCGGCTGATCCGGAGCACCAAAATCAACATCCTCATTCCCCACATCCACCATGTCCGCATCATCCAACGGACCTCCCCAATCATCCCCTGCTGCCTCACCACCCTCCACTGCCGCCTCTGTGCCTCCTAGTGGCCCCTCCCATCTCCATCACCGTAGCACCCACCACGAGTCATACTCACGGGTAGTCCCGACGTCATCTACATCCGGGACATCAATCACCACATCTGACTCCTCGCCCAATGGTGCGGTGACCGGTGGATCTAGAGCCCTCTCATCACCCCGATTCCGATAGACCACGGGCTCACCAGGTAACCCCTGGTGCACCCCAAACTGTCGTGTAACCTGGCTATATGAGAAAAACTCATGCTCGGTCCCGTGTCGCCCAATCAACCACCGCTCCCTGCATACCCGTCGGAGCCACTCTCCAGCCTCCGACCAGGCTGGACAGTCCCGATAAGGATGCCAAACCACCTCCCCTAGAGTGAGCCGAGAGAAGGCATCGATATAGTGCTCTACAGCACCTGCCCATCGCCGACTCTGCCCCTGCTCCGCAGACCACCGCCACAAAACTGCATAGCCTATCTCCATGTCATCCATCGCCGCCCGAGTCATCCATGGTAACCCGGTCGGCCTCTCCACTGCTATGTGGTGCCAACCCCAGCACTGCAACAGATAGCTGCAGTTGACCCCCTTTCGCTGTCGACAGCGGACCCCATACAGCTCCCCGTAGAGCTATGCCAACAATGTTTTTCCCCACCTCAAAATCAGCGGTGCCTCTATCGGGCACTCTACCAACTGCCATACCAAATCCAGTAGGTTCCATGGGAACCTCGCACCTGAAGAATCAGGTAGAAGCATGTTAGAAATGAGGCCCATCAAGAATGCGTGCCTCACTCCTAACACCCCCCTCTCCTACCACTAGCCAACAAAAATCTCGCCAGCCTGGCAGTCCACCTCGGCTGTCTCCACTGGGTTTGTTACACCCAGCCGCCCCCCATGCCCAAAGCATCTCGAAAGTACAATAGTCCGCTGATCATGCGGTGATGACCTAATGGGCAGTCCATCTATCGGAATCCGAAGCAACCGATAGACATCCTCCAAAGTCACAGTCATCTCCCCTATCGAGAGATGGAACGTGTTGGTCCATGGATCCCAAAGTTTGATCAAGGCCGTCAGATAGGCCTGATCCGGGACCACAGGCTCCAGTCGAGACACTTGCTTGAGCCCAAGGGCATCAAGCCATTCCCAATCATCATCAGTCAGTGCACCCCGCGCCTCAGTAAAGGCGGTAGGTACACGGTACCGGCTCCTAACCTGCAAAAGAAAACAATTCAACAAAAAAAAAATTAAAAATCATGGAAAAGAACTGTACAGCAATAAAAAAAGCAAAAAATCAAATAAACAAAACAAAAACAAACCTTCAGTTCCAAGATTTCTAATCTTAACTGATTAATTCAAAAACAGAATAAAAAGAAATTCAAAAACACAAAAAAATATACGTCTTAGGGTTTACGTTCCGTTAACCTAGGGTTTAGTCGTAAGCAAAATTCTTTGCCTAGGTTTAACTACGTTTAATTGTACAATAAGTCTTAGTGTCTTCAATCCAGTTTCGAGTTTAAGTTTTAAAACACATTTTGAAAAACAGCATCACAAAAAAACAATTAAATAAAACAAGTGCAAATTTAAACAAAAATAAGCTCTAGAAGACACTTACAGGTTTCGCTTCGGCTCCGCCGCTCGAACCAGTTTGTGCACTCATGATGGCAAAGAGAATTCCAGCAGTGCTTCGCTTCGCAGAATTACCTCCTCCTCCCAGAGCTCCAAAATCGCAAGAAAAAAATGACACAAATGAGCCCAAATGCAAGTTTTGGCCCTTAAATAGGCCTTTTGAGCTGGAATTCGTCCTTGACTGGGACGAGCGCTTAGGTTAGCACTCGTCCCACCCAGGGACGAATTCTACAGCTGGAATTCGTCCCACCCAGGGACGAATTCAGACCAAAACTTCAAAAACATCAAAAAATGATCAAAAATGCACTAAAAACAGACAATAAATTTGCCCGATAGGAGTGCTACTGCACCTGAAATCCAGGGCATACAAAATAGACATTGGAGTCACAAATTATCACCATCCTACTCCCTAAGAAGGCTACCATAGCCGGACCGCTCCACGGGAAGACATAATTCCGATAATTTAATCCCCAAATGGTGTCACAAAAAAACAACAAAAACAACAAATAAACGCAACACAAAAACACAGCAATAAGCATTGCCGGACATAAGTTCTCTTGCACTTAACCTCTAGGCAAATAAATTCGATTTCGGGGTTCAAATCCTCATTCTCCTACTTCCCCAAGAAGGCTACCATAGCCGGACCGCTCCACGGGAAGATGGATTTTCGATAATTTCACCCCATTACGACATCACCAAAAGGGTTAACACCCACCAAAAATAGGTCCAAATGTTGGAAAAATTGCACATGCTAAACGGTAAACACTCTAAAGGCACCCTTGCACAAGTCATCTTGGGTCAAGCGACTCATCGCTTTTCTCATGAAGGTCATTCCCTCATCGATTCGTCGCTTGAGGGGGTAGTCACACTTAGTCACCAATCAACAATCACACACCCAATTAAGAAAAATGACATGCATTCAAAGAATCATTGACAAAGACAATTACGCTCCTGCTTGGGGCAGTAAACAAGCAACAATCAAATTGATCAAACACTTGGCATTTCGTGAATCATGAACACAAGGTTCCCCCGAGGATAAAAGGTTGCGCCCTTTGCCTAATCATGACTGATCAATGTCCAAGCTCAAGTCACACCTCACCAAAACAAGTTAACACTTGAAATCAAACTCCTTAGCTCGTCAGAAGCAAGGATTCAAGAATGCATGCCCTTTCCATGCTTGGGGCATCAAAAGTTGGTTAGGTTACCAAGAAACCCTAATCATTAGTGCTTTGGCTATCTATTTTTGCTCGGCGCTGCGCTATGCACAACGCATCCCAAAAAGGGGCATCTGTAGACACCAAAACAGCACCAATCCGATTATGTGACTGCAAACACTGATCGCTTTGACAAACACAGCCCCCAGGGCAGCCCTTAGAGGTCAAACAATGGTCCTAACCACTTTCATAGCAATTTTGTAAGGTCAAGAGGCAATTTTGTACATTTAGACACTTTGCTCAGTATTCGTCTCACCCAGGGACGAATACTAACTGGGATTCGTCTCACCCAGGGATGAATACTAACTGGGATTCGTCTCACCCAGGGATGAATTCTGAAATCGTCTCACCCAGGGACGAATTCCAAGTTTAACGGGAAAAAAGAAGAATGGCGCCAAGTGGCAGCCCAGGACAGTCAGTTGATGACTCCTGCCTCGCACGCGTGTGTGGGTGGACAGATAGGCCGTTAGAGGACTGTCACAAGGGCAATTATGAAAGCCCAAGTCATGGAGGACTCTCCTCCCTCATGGGAAGACATAACCGCCACATGGCACCTATGACCAACACATGGCGCTTATGCTTCCCTCTCAAAAGAGACCCCATGGGTCTATAAAAGGTGGGACTTTTCTCACCGAAAAGAGAGGATTGGAGGCGAGTTCAAGCAACGAAGTGTTGTCCAATTGAATACCCATTTGCATCCTTTTGATTCACCTTCTCACATCCACTAATCTCTTTCGCAAGGGAGGTTATTGGGTGGCTTTTGGAAGCGTGGATCCAACCCAAACCCAACATTTGACCACCTTACACCACCAATTTGCAGACATCCCAATCCTAAGAGGTTTTGGGCCCATCCCTAGTGGATTGGCACCGAAATCAAGTGCCAATGGTGGGAGGCCCACTGGGGCACCCCCGCACTTTTCTAAGTTTTATTTTAAAGCATTCTAGATTATTGTTTCAGGTTGCATCTCATGTTATTCTGTTTGGTTAACTCATAGCTTCAATTTCATAACATTTTGATCAGATTTTATCACGTTTTGTGTCGCTTTGTTGTTTCACTAACTTGCAGGTGGCGATATCAAATTCTCTAGGATAGAGGCCAAATTGGGAGAATCCGACCATCTGGGTCGTCCCAAAATGGCCCCAATTACATAACCCCTTTGTTTGCAGGTGTTTTGGAGGTCTCGGGATTCGACATTGGAGCAGCATCAGGTCGGCTTTTCCAACACAGAAGAATTCGTCCCACCCAGGGACGAATAGCAGTCAGAATTCGTCCTGCCCAGGGATGAATTCTAGTTGAAGGTAGATTGGCCGACTGTCTCGATGGCAGTGGCCCTCTGGTGATGTTTTCTGTCCTCTGTCAGGTTTTCAGGCCATTTGGACTCACTTTACCCACTGTTTCATACAAATGTTTACATGCATCTTTTGGCGATTTTAGAGAACAAACACTTTTTATTTGCAGCAGGTGCTACTGACATCTTTGTTGTTTCTTTGTTCGTAGGAGGAGCAGCAGAAGCTAAGGACTCATCAACATCAGCGACGACATCGTCTTGGCCCGCCCATCTCAAGTGTGGGCACACGAAAAGAGGAACATTAAGTGATTGTAATCAAATTATTTCAATGCTCCTAGCCCCTGAAAAGGGAGGAGGCGTCTTTGTAACAGAGATCAAGAAAGTTTAATGAAAGGGTTGTGTTTTCTCCATTTGCTTGTATCTCATTTCAATGCGTCTCTCTCATTTCATGCATTTTACATTTCTAGGACTTAAGCGTATTTGATTTTGAATGCATCACAATTAGTGTTTCCTTTGCCCAGAATCTCGTGCTTTCATATTCTTCCTCTGCTATCAATAAATAAACCGACTCTTATTTCTTACTGTGCCACACGACCAATCTGTCTCCAAGATAGAATGCACCTCCATTGATACTCTTTCTGTCATCGACACCTCCTGCCCAATTTGCATTTGAATACAAAATAAGGGTGAAGTCTTTACCTTTCGAATACCATAACCCATACTCCATAGTACCCTTGAGGTATCGAAGAATCCTCTTCACTGCTGTCACATGAGTCTCCTTGGGATTAGCTTGAAATCGTGCTACCATGCATACTACCTACAAAATATCTGGTCTGGTAGCTTGTCAGTGCAGATAAGCTCCCAATCATAGATCTGTATATGGTTTGATCAACAGGTAGAGATTTCTCATCCTTGCTCAACTTGCAACCTGTCAACATGGGAGTGCTAACTGGCTTACAATCCTCCATTGTGAACTTTTTTAACATCTCTTTCACATATTTAACTTGAGAAATAAATATGCCATTCTTATTTTGATTAACATGCAACCCGAGGAAATATGAAAGTTCACCAATCATTGACATTTCAAATTCTTTTTGCATCTTATTTGCTAAATCTTTACACGACTCATCTTTGTTGTTGTAAAATATGATATCATCTACGTATACAACAAGAACAATAAGATGCCCATTTTCTGTTTTGACATAAAAATTACTATCCACCATACCTTTCTTAAACCCTTGTTGAGTGAGATAGTTGTCTATCCTTGCATACCATGCTCGGGGTGCCTTTTTTAAGCCATATAATGCTTTCTTCAACTTGCAAACCAAGTTGGGATCATCACAAAGTTGGAAACCATCAGGTTGCTCAATATAAACCTCTTCTTCAAGTTTCCCATTCAAAAACGTTGATTTCACATCCATTTGATAAACTTTGAAATTCTTGTAGACTGCTAAAGCTAGAAACATTCTAATTGCCTCTAGTCTAGCTACTAGTGCAAAATTTTCCTCAAATTCAATGCCTTCAACTTGTGCATAACCCTTACATACCAATGTTGCTTTATTTCTAACTACCTTTCCGTCTTCATTCAATTTGTTTCGAAAAATCTATTTAGTCCCAATTATATTTTTATTTGCAGGTCTAGGTACTAACTCCAAAGTTTCATTTTTCTTGATCTGATCTAATTCTTCATTTATTGCATTCATCCCACTTTCATCTTTGCTTGCGTCAGCAACATTTTTGGGCTCAATGCTAGATAATAGAGAGTAGTTACTTACCACTCTTCTTCTTGTTTGAACACCAACTTTGGGGTCTCCAATTATTTGCTCTCTAGGATGATTTTTTTGCCAGTTGCCTATTTTCAATTTCTTATTTTCTTCCACTCTTGAATCACAACTTAAATCATCTGAGTCAATTTTTTGTATCTTTTCTATTTTGTTTTCCTCATCTCCTTCAATAACCTCTTCAAAATTGGGTAGTTCTTTTCATAGCTAATTACTCGTTCTCTACCTTCATCAAATTTAACATCGGCACTATCCACAATTTTCTTTAGCCTCTTGTTGTAGAATTTGTAAGTTTTTCTTTTTGATGAATAACCAACAAAAATACCTTCATCCACTCTATCTTCAAACTTACCAAGATTATCTTCAGTTCTTTTGATGTAACACTTGCTGCCAAAAACTTTGAGGTATTTTGTTGTTGCCCTTTTACCAAACCACAACTCATAAGGAGTTTTGATTTCATGTGTTCTCAGAATGTACCTATTTTGGATATACACCGTAGTATGGACTACTTCTTTCCAAAATTTGTCTACTACTCTACTTTTAGCCAACATAGTTCGTGCCATTTCCTGCACTATCCTATTCTTTCTTTCTACCACTCCATTTTGCTGAGGTGTCCTAGCTGCTGAAAACTGTCTCCTAATACCGTATTTTTCACAATACTCTATAAAATCCTCTCAAATGAATTCTCCTCCTCTATCTGATATTAAACATTTGATCCTCCTTCTTGTTTCATTCTCAAATTGGTTTTTGAAAGTCTTGAACATTTCAAAAGCTTCTGATTTGTGCTTTAAAAAAAATATCCATGTCATTCTGGAATAGTCATCAATGCACAACATAAAATATTTATCATCATTTATGCTATGTGTTCTCATGGGTCCACATAAATCAGTGTGTATTAGTTCCAAAGGTTTTCTTTTGTAGTACTCTTTTGTTTTGAATGTGACTCTAGTTTGCTTCCCCTTTTGGCATGAAGCACAAATGTTGTTTGCAGGTTTGCTAATGGTAGGAATATCTCTCACTACCATTTTTGAGTTGATTTTTACTATATTATCAAAACTGATATGATCAAGTCTCTTGTGCCACAACCAATTTTCTTCTTCCTGTCCAATAAAAAAAGATCCTTCTAAAGTCTCTAAGAGTGTGTACAGGTTGCCAGACGTCCTTGATCTAGTTGCTATCAATTTTCCACTGTTTGTTTTTCTGGCTTCACAACCCTGCTTCTTAAAAACTACTTCATGACCTTTATCACAAATCTAACTTACGCTCAACAAGTTATGTTTCAAACCATCCACAAACAAGACTTCTTCTGACTTAATTTTTTTGTCACTAATTTTAACTGAACCTTTGCCAACTATCTTAGCTCCATCATTATTTCCAAACTTTACTAAACCACCTTCATATTTCTGTAACTTCTCAAATTTATGTTTGTCACCTATCATATGACTGGAGCATCCACTATCAAGTATCCATGGTACATATTTATTCTATGCTTTAAATCTTGTTCGTACGATTAAGGATTCCTTTTCTTCCTTAAGTCGCTCTTTTTCATTACACTCCGTTTTGATAGTAGTTTTGGGCTCTTGTTTTGCCTTTCCCTTATCAATAGCTTGTGCATGTTTTTCAAGAAGTTTTCTATTTTGTCTCATCCTATTTGGTTGAAATTTTCTTCCCTGAAAATGATTTGATGCAAATTTACTTCTACAGTTTCTTGCAATGTGCCCAAAATTATGACAGTTATAACATTCTACTGTATAATTCATCAAAGGAGAAAAAGCATTTCTATTGGTGAAATTCCTTGGTCTTACATTATATTTGCAATCTGAGATTTTATGTCCATACCCATTGCATTTAAAATAGAAACCAGAAAAAGGATAATTGAACCTGGGTGATGGTCTTTGCCATGTTGTCGTAGGAGCCATAGGTCTTCTTCTTCTTTGATGTGTGACATTGATGAATCCATCATTGTAAATTCTCCTTTCGTGCCTGACATTATTGCTTTCTTTTGCATGAGATATTTTTCCTTGATCAACTTGTTTCTTATTTTCATTCTTTATGGATTCTACATTTTTGGCCTTTGATCCATTTTATGATTCTCTTTCGACGAAACCCAAACCAAATTTGATGCCTGTAGGCCTTTGGTCATTTATAATCTTATCCAGCTTCATAGAAATTTCTTTGCGTTTGTGATAAAAACTAATTTTGTGATTCATGTCTTATATCTGCGTCTCGTAAACCAACATTCTCTTCTTCTAGTTTGCAACAATAATCTATTTTCATGGTAATTTGTACTTCGAGATCTTCAGATATTTTCTTGTATTCTTTTGTCTGTACTTTTAGACTGGTTATGATTTTGTTTGCATCCTCAAGATTTTTTGAAATTTTCTTATTTGTTTTCCTCTCTATTTTCCACTCTTCAAGTGTAGAGATCAACTCACCTTCTAGATCTACTTCAGCCTCAGGGTTTTCACCACATACTTCAGAGTTCACTCCTTCCTTTTCTGATTTTACTTCTTCAAATGCCATGAAAAGAGCTTCACCTATTTCCTCTTCAGAATCCTCATCGGGGCTGTCTACTAATCCACACATGATAGCATTCTTTGCTTTTGAGTTATTTTCAAATAGTTTCTTTTCATCAGACTCTTTTAGAGGAGTGATGGGTATTGTGTATCCACTATCTACTGAATACCAAAGGTCGTATCCCAAAGCATAGAGATATGTCTGCATCCTGATTCTCTAGAATACATAATTAGATCCATCAAACAATGATGCGTTGTTTGATGAGAAGCCTTCACCACCTGCCATTTTGTTACTTCCAAGATCACCCTATCTGGTTAAGCTTGTACATGAACTTAGCTCTGATACCAATTGTTAGTCTTACAATGACACTGAAAGGGGGGGTGAATCAATGTAGCTCTTTAAACTTGAATTTATAGCTCTTAATATTGTAGTAATTAAAACTTATTACTAGATACAACAAGTATAACAAAAGAGCATCACACAACACAAGATTTAATGAGGTTCACCAATGTGGCTACTCCTCAAAAATTGACTGCTTGGACTACCATCCAAATCTAGCCTTTGCAAAGCACCAACTTTACAATCAATTTATTAGCACCCACTATAAGGAGCATCAACCCATTATTTATCTGCACCAATAGAAAGGAGAACCAACCCCTTATTTATCTTTGCTTTTGCAAGACCTTGAATGGTCTTCTTTACCTTTGCATTCTCTGCGTACTCTGCTCTCTCTGCGCAATCACTTCGCACACTCTACTTCGTTAAAGTTGAACTTCATGATCATATTATCCCTTTTGTGCACTCTGCTCTATTTATGAATTTTGCACTTAGCATGATTCGACACGACCTTCTCTCTATGCACAACAACCGTATTTCACATGCATTCCACCATGTTCTCAATTATCCAAACAACCCTCCTTTTATAACAATATTTTTTATGATGAAGACCCTAATCTTAGTCGGCTGTAAATCCTTAGTCAACTTTCATAACAAATGTAAACCCTAATTTTAGTCGACTGTCATCGGTCTTCATCGGCTTCAACTCAAGAAGATGTTCTATTTATCCATCGCTTGATGATTTCATTCTGGACAGACCTTGTAACTGCCATACTAGCTTTTGATCACTCCTCGTATTTCAATAGTATGAAATCACTCTGTAACTGCCCCTATAAATGCTGTAGTGATGTCGACCCACTGTCATACTTCTCATTTCAGTTGGGTTCTCCTTCCTGACTTGCGCATTTATGACCTGTCACAAAATCATGACATTTTTGCCTCTGTAGCTTCTTTTGTTGTTGTTGCCACGAAAATACATGTCATGATATCGTGACACTTTCGCCTCTGTACACTTTCTCTATTATTTTGTTGCAATATCATGACATTTATGCCTTCGTAGACTTCGTATTTTCTTTTGTCATGATATCATGACATTTTTGCCTCCGTATACTTCGTCTTTGCTTTTGTCATGATATCACGACACTTTTGCTTCCATAGACTTTGACTTTGCTTTTGTCACGATATTGTGACACTTATGCCTCCGTAATCTTCAAATTAGCTTTTGTCACAAAATCACGACACTTCTGCTTCCATACATAGCTTCTTTGCTTTTGAGATGAAATCGTGACACTTCTGCCTTTGAAGTCTTCTCTATTTTTATCGTGAAATCGCAACACTTCTGCTTTTGTACTTTACTTGTTTGCTTTTGTCACGAAATCATGACACTTCTACCTTCGAAGTCTTCTTCTTTGTTTTTGTCATGAAATCGTGATATTTCTAGTTCCATACTTTACTTCTTTGCTTTTGTCATGAAATCACGACACTTCTGCTTCTGAAGTCTTACTTTCTGCTTTTATCATGAAATCACGACAGTTCTGCTTCCGTACGCTTCCTCTCTTTCTTTTGTCATGAAAATGTGACATGTCGCGATATTGCGACACTTTTCAAACTTATTTTCTCTCTCCTATTTTAGTTGCGAAATCGTGACACTTTTCTTACTTTTCCTCTTTCTTCGAACTTGTCACGAAATCATGACACTTTTTCCCGCTTTCTCTTTCTCTTCCAACATGTGGCGAAATCGCGATAGCTTTTCCACTTGCCCTTTTCTCTTCCAAAATGTCACGAAATCGTGACACTTTTCAAACTTACTTTCTCTCTCCTATTTTAGTCACAAAAATACGACATGTCGCGAAACCGTGACACTTTTCTTACTTGTTATCTTTCTTCAAACTTGTCGTAAAATCGTGAAACTTTTTCCTGCTTTCTCTTTCTCTTCCAACATGTCGCAAAATCGTGACAGTTTTTCTTGCTTTTTCTCTCTCTTCCAACATGTCGTAAAATCACGATAGTTTTTCTTGCTTTTTCTCTCTCTTCCTCGCGAAATCGCGATAGTTTTTCCTGCTTTTTCTCTCTCTTACAACATGTCACGAAATCGCGACAGTTTTTCCTGCTTTTTCTCTCTCTTCCAACATGTCACGAAATCACGACAGTTTTTCCTGCTTTTTCTCTCTCTTCCAACATGTCGCGAAATCATGATAGTTTTTCTTGCCTGCTGTATATGTCGCGATATCGCGACACTTTTCTTACATGTTTTTTTTTCTTTGATATTTTTCATATGGGCCACTTCGATCTTATTGGAAAATCACTATACATACTTTGAATAAACTTTGAACTCCTGTCTTCTGCATCTGAATAGCTTTTGAACTTCTTGTCCACTACATCAACAGATCTATCTGACTGTGTTGACAACAATGACAATATTGTTGCTACACCTTGCTCAACACGTTCTCCTTTTTTTGTCTCCTTCCACCTGCCTCCTCTCAACTCAATGTCATTAATCCAACATTATGGCTCCATCATGTTTTTGCACTCCACATTTTCATTAGTAAAAAATAACCATCACGTACTTCCTTCTTATACAAATTTCTTCCTCCATCAACAACAAGTAATGAATAATAATAACCTTTTTTATTTTTCTGCTTTTCCACTAAGCATCTTCGTTGGAACAATACTACTTTCTTTGTGGAGGAAAACTCAGTCTTCCAACCGCCCATGTTGTCCATCATCAATGCCTTATGTGGAGCTTCACTTTATAAATATTTAAAAACAAAGATGTGAACAAAATAAACACATCCACCACACTTTGCTTAATGTTTATTTTTTTGAAAGGTAATAAATAAAGTAATTATTCTTCTTTGTAAAAATCACCTTTCCCTAAAGTAATGACAATAGAAGGATAAGCTTTACTCAAATCAAATTAAAGATAATTTTTCCAAGACTAAATCATCTTCTTTACCACTTTTAATCATTCAAGACAACAATAGAGCATTTCACAAATTAGTCATACACACTCATGCATCAATAGCATACAATCACATGACCATTCAAGCTAGTGGCTCCATCATCATTGCCACCTCAAAAAAATTCACATTCATTTCCAGCATGCACTATTCAAGTCAAATTAACTCATGCAATAATGCACCTAAATGACATGCAAACGCAAGTTTCCATGTGCTCACGAGCCAAATCATTATTTCCCATTTTTATATTTTCCATTGAATTGCTTCTCTTCATTGTATTTCTTTGACTAACTTGCACTCAAAGAAGCCATCAACAACACCTTGTCTCACAAGAAAATGTAATTACTAACATATTTTATTCTTTTTGATTTCCCATGCGAGGAGGATCATTATAGAAATAGACCTATATTTCCCAAAGGATTCTAGGTTATTCTTCTTAGGAATCAAGACTAGGAAAGTTGAACTGGTAGAGCTAAGTACTTACCTAAAAGTCATTGATTCCATAACCACCTTGAAAAGGTCTTCTTCCAACGACTCATAAAAACCCACATTAAATTTAATGGACCAACCATCTAGTCCATGACTCTTTTCTTTCTAAAATGATTTAAATGTTGTTTGTAGCTCCTCCTTAGCAAATTCTATTATTAAAATCTCTTTGACTTCATCATTGACCATATTACGTAGATAAAGTTATAGCTTAATGATTTCTTCTATATTTTCTCTAATGGGTTCTTAATATAATTTCTTAAAGTAGAATACTCCTAATCTAGTTATTTTCTAAAACCTTCTCATATTTCATTCATCCTCCTCTTTCATATCCCAAAATATATATCTTTTTTTGTTTGGATAGTTTTGAAAGAATTTTGTATTCTCATCCCCCTACTCCATCCAAAGTTCTCTATTTTTCATCCTCCACTTTGCATCTTCTTATCCTAGAAATACCCTCTTCTTTTTTTCCAACTTCTTAACCTACAAATTCTCCTTACATGAAAAAACCTCATTTTGTTTGTGATTATACAACTATTTCAATTTATATTTCATGTCAACTAGTTTTACCTCTCCTTCCTAATGTTTACCTTTAGCCATATAATCATAGTAGATTTTATTCTCCTCAAATTTTTAGAAAAATAAAGCATAATTGTCTTTTCTATTGTTAGGTCGGTATGTCTCCACTCATATTTTACTAAATTTATAAATTTCTCATCTTCCAACCAAATAGCATTGAACTTGAAAGGTCTTATAGGTACCTCTTCATATTTTTCTATCTAAAAGAAAAGTGGTCAATTATTAGATCCCCCACCTTGATCTATTGAAGACCTCATTCTTTCTACTTTAGATATGAATTTTTCAAACTAAAAATCTAATTTTAATAAATACCTTGTATTGCAATTCTTTGATTCCTCTAAGTTGGAACTAATATAATGGTTTCTACATCACATAACCTTACATTCTAGATATTTTATAGGAAAAATTTAGCAAAGGGATCCATTATGGCCTCTTTTGGCCATATTTTTACTCTTTTAGTTACAAAATTTAAGTCCCCTTCCACCACTACATTTTTTTTTAAATTCTTGTGTAAAGAATTCTTTCCAAAAATCCCTTATACCACCATAAGGACCATACAAATTGGAAATAGTAATCAACTTTCCTAGATCCATAAAATGTAAGTCTATAACCATACCTACCTCAATATATACCTTGTCAACTAGCTAGAAGGTTCCATATTTTTACATTCCCCCTAATAGTTTATTTGATTCTATCCACTCAAAGTTTCAATTCTATAGGAGAGTGACAATGATGGCTATTACTTTTTTTGCATCCACAATAGTATCTTGGATTATGCTTTAGGGCTATTTTTATGAGGGGCCTCGAGCCTTATAACAATTAAAGGAGAGGATGATTTTTTATTATATTTCCCTTAGGGCTATCCTACTCTAAGAACCCCAACTATGTATTTTTGTTTACTAGATAAAATTTCCTTAATTTTTTTTTTTACAAATTTTAAGTAAGATTTTCTTCCTGCTAATAACTCTTGAGATTGACTTGTCTCAAGACCCAAGCCTCTTATACCTAACCAAATCCAATATCTTCTTCACATTTGTTCAAGGATCTTAGGGCATATCTGCTATAAGATGTGCTTTTATTATGGTGATTTGAAGGACTTAATGGGAAAGAGAACCTACTAAGGTTTTTTAAGCCCTTATTGCTTCCTTGGACTAAAATATTATTATCTAAAGAGGGCAAGAATTCAATAATTTTTACACCCTTCTCCTCTAATTTTCATAAGACCTTGTTAGAAAGATGTTGCAGGGTCTCCTTTGGATTTAAAAGTTTTTCTCCTTCTTCCTTATCACCATAATATTTCTCCTCCTTACATTACCAAATTGAAGGAACATCACCACCCTCTTGCATTGTCATATTAGAACTATGGACAATCAAGACCTTCATATAGGGTCTTGGGCCAAGACAAGATGATATAGTAATTATATTATTATTAGCATTTAGTCCCCTATCTCAAAAATAGGGAAAAATTAGGTTTGGGCTTTGATGGATACCTAATAAAACATGTCCATTCAATTTTTTGATCATAGGTATGGCCTCCTTTCCCTATTTTGGAACTTATCTATTGCAATCACTTGGAGCAAAATATTTCTCCTTCATCTAGAAATTAATGTTAACAAAACATTCTTTAAGTGATTCAAGAGTCTTTAATAGGTCCTCTATTTGTGCTTTAACTATTGCTACCTCCTCTAAATATTTTAGACTAGAAGAACCTCCAACTTTCTTTTGTATAGTCTCTTGCCCTGTGCTCTCTCTAATATCATAATTCACCTTGAAATGATCATAATGATAATAATTACTACATTAGAATGACACCTTCATATAGTCAAGCTTTTATAAATACATCTAGTTTTCTAACACTATCTCCATATTTTTTGGTAATGCTAAACTAATATCAAGCTCCACTAAGATACAAGCTATAAAATTTTCATGTCTATCCCAAGGAGTTTCCATTATCACACAACATTCTTTCATTCCATAATTAAATGGGTAAAGAGGGTAGCTTGACCTAGATAGTTTGGGTATTAGTCCTCTCAAAGTGTGGATAAAAACTACAAGTCCAAAATTTCATATTTAAAATATTAAGCTCCCAATTTCATCTTCCATTTTTTATGATTATAGCATATTCTACCTAGTGGAAGAGAAAAACCATTCAACCCTTTGTCATTACATGATATGTAGTAGTATAGCCTAAAAACTCCAACCAAGTAACTCTTATCCATTCTCACATATTTTATGATTTCATGGAATGGCTCATAAATATATTTTCCAAAGCTTTATCCCTCAGTAGAAAAATATGCTCTATAATCAGATCCTCACTTACAACCATTCAAACCAACTTCTATGATTTTATACAATATTTTTATCTTCTTTTCCCCATTTTTACTTAGTTTTCTTACCTCCCAATCCAGTTGGATTACCTTTCAATGTTTTCCTCGGTTCATTTGTTGGCACTTCCCCTTATCCATTGCCCCTTTGTATGTCGTAGGGTTAGGATTTAAAGTTGATTGGGCCTTCGAGCATGGGTCTAAGTTGAGTCATCCATGTAACTTGTCCCTCTAATGCTAGATGTCAAAAACTTCCTCCTTGGAAAAAAATATGGCCTTCATATATTCCTTAGGATATTCCTTAGGTTCAAACCATGACATGGGTGAGTGTGTATATGATTGTATTTGGTCCCTATTAATAAGCTTTGCTCTCACCCTTATACGATATTATGGTTGAAATAATGAGATAAAAATACTTAACCTTAAGCATTCATCGTAACTTCAATCATATATAACTTAAAAAAATAAATACACTACTCTATTAATATTAAAATTTGAAAAAAAACACAAACATGAAAATACTATAAATAGCCTATGAGCAGTATACCTATATTAGAATCATGATGGTCCTTGTGATTACTAACTTTGGCTCTGCTTATATACAAGAAGATACCAACCGTCTTTCCTCATTTGTCCCTTAGCCACTAGAGGTCTAGTTGACTGATGACCCTATTTCCTACGTGTTACTTATGAATGTCCCTCATCATTACCATGCAACGATAATATAGGAAGTCAAGTACTCAGGCTTATTATAACTTATCAATATATAACACAAGTCTCTGAAACAACGCCCAATAGTCGTAGGTTTGACATATAAGGTTTAAACAACAAATTTGTGAGGTTATAAGTTAATTATTTACAAATAAGTTTAGATCTATCCTTTACAAGAGTTTAGTTATGGGTTAATCCTCTACTATTATGGATTAATCCTCTACTGCTAAGTTTAGATGTCATCTATGGGTTAATCTTCTAATATTCTACTGATAAGTTCAACTTTGGGCCTTACAAAGGGTCAACCATCTCTAGGCATTACAAAGGGTCAACCAACTAGAATTAGTCTGAACTGATTTATTTATGATAGGTCATCACAATATATAGCTTGGGAATGTAACTGAATAATATCCCAAGTGGATAAAAGACAGATACATGAGAATATGTAACAGACGAATCTCCCAAGTGGGTAAAATATAGATACATGAGAATTTATAGCCTTTGGAGTACAACAGAAGAATCTCCAAAACAGGCTAAAAGACAAATATGGCTTAACACAATTTCTGCAGTTACAGGGCAGTTCAAACCGCATTCTAAGTTTAGGAGATCAGTTTTCCAACATTCTCCCCCTGATGCTGAAAGGACTCATTTCATAAGTTCTGAAGCATCACAAACTGATGAACTGATCTTCGTTTATGCTTCTTCCAATTTTGAAGTAGAAAATTTAAGAACTCAAAAAAGTTTTGTTGGCACCCACCACACTTCCGCTCTTCTTGCGGGCTATCCATTAAGTTTGCTTTCTTCAAAAAAATAAAATTGGGTGCCTTTTTATGATCAGCTCCCCCTTCATCAAAAGTCTCTTGGATTTTGTTTTTCAACAATCACTTTCTCCCATATTCATTATGGTATTTAAACCATTCTTGCAAATCATCATATTTCATCATTACAATACCATACTCCACATGAGTATGTGTTAACCATCTCATACTGATGATTATACCAAACTACTCTCTCACAAATATCCACACAAAAAATAAAAACAAACATGGACATGAAATGCCCTATTACATATGCAACCTCACACATATCATCACTCAAAAAATCACACCTCACAATGTCTTTACAATATTCCTCCTTCCAAGGAATTTTGAACACATCATTTTCATTGCCTTCATTTGAGTCCAAGTGACTCAAGCTCCCAAACTTTGTCTTAAAAGAAATCTTCATAAGGCAAGTCTTAAAACTTGCTAATTGTGCTCTCCATGAGATATGTGCCTCTTGCAAACAATGCAAGTTTTCATATGATGTCTTGAGAATACATTCTCCATATTTCTTCTTCAAAACAACAACTCCAAAACTATCCACAAAATATCTATCAAAGAAATCAATAAAAAATGAATCAAATAACAAAAAAGTATCACCTCCAATGATTTGTTGAGTAGATATCCAGAAGCCTTCCTTTGTTTTTGCCAAGATGTCATATTGTTGTAATGATGATTCTTCACACAATGTTGCCTCTTCAAGACAACCATCATCCTTCACTGTAGTCACTCCATGTGAGTGATCTCCATCCTCCTTCATTGATGATGCCTCCAAAGTCATTATAACTTGAAGTTCACTAATCTTGGTTTCTTCTCCATTTTCCATTTCATCATTTTTCTCCCCCTTTGGAGGAACTTCAACACTTTTATTTTCATCTTGTAGAGGAACTTCAAGATCAAAAATGCACTTTTCAAATGCTTCCCAAACAAAATATTCAACATCTTGTGCCTTTTCCATGAGACACTCTTCATTGCTTTTCCTTCTATCAGCTACAAATTCTCTTCTTCCTCCCCTTCCTCTTGAGGAATACACACCTCTTCTTTTCTTCTCATCACAAAATTCATCAACATATGCTTTCTCCAGGAAGCATTTCTCATCCATGTACATGCTTGATAAACATGTCACATTTTCACCTTCTTCTCTCTTCTCTTCAATAAGAATTTCTCCATCATCTTCCTCCATAAGGAAGAATTCATCATGCATGCCTTCTTCATAAGACATGTCTTCACATGCATCTTCACAATAAGACTCTTCAAAAATTTCTTCAAAGAAACAAGGCTCCTCCTTGCTTTGGAGATTGCTACACATATCTCCTCCATAACCATCTTGCAATGCTTTCCAAGCCATTTGGGTTGTTTTACATTTTGTAATGAGAGGGAAAGCTTTCTCTTTCATGCCTCTCCTCAAATGCATAAGAGATAAGCAATTTTGATCTTGCTACTCTTTCTTCTTCAATATTTTCTCCTCTCCTTCAAGAGATCTCCAATTTACAGGTTATTCATATCCTTCAATAATGGTGTCCCATAATCCTTTTGCAATCATAAAATACTTCATTCTTATGCTCCAAAAACAATAGTTATACCCATCAAATTTGGGCACCTCCAAACCTTCAAATATGGTGTCCATTAAACTTCTTAATCAAAGTCAATCTCGTGATTTGACATCCCAATGATGCCAAAAGGAATGGTCCTCAAAATAAATTAAATATTCTGTCACTAAAAAATCAATTTACCACCAAACAAAGCAGTCAACAGCGTCTCTCCGGCTTCTCTCCATGCTTCGCGGATGAAGCGTCTATCCACACTTCTGTGACAAGGCCGATTAGGTCCCGATCCGGCTGTCCTGGATCGCAGGTCGCATGGGGGGCTACGTTGCTACAGATCTGCCTGTGACGGACTGCACCCTAGCTGCACGCAGTGTTCTTCTACGTTGCTACAGATCCGACTTTAACGAGCTACGTGTGGGCTGTGCGGCCTGCACAATTTTTATTTTTTTTTTCAATTGGAGCCTGCCTGCGCACGGGCGAGATTTTTTTTTCTCGTTTTATTATTATTATTTTCTTTTATTTCGATCTAATTTTGCAGGGCAGATTGGCTCTGCTACGCCTACTTCTTTGTGGGGCAACACGTGGGGTAGCGCGCTGCACTGCACTACTGCATGTGGCCCTGGCTTCACATGGGCGGCCTAGGGCTGCGTAGCTCTGTGGCTACGTAGTTTTGTGGTGCTTCACGGGCGGTGGCTGTGCGGGCCTATGGGGCAGGGCTGCTGGCTCTATTTTTTTTTTTTTTAAATTCATGCCTTCCATTGGGTAGATCACCTTCTTTCCATCGTTTATGAACTCCAAAGTACTGTGAATGACATTGCTTATGCACAGATCTACAAACTTCAACACTTTGAGGCTCACCTTCATATGCAGACGATTGTGACATCATATCTAGATTTACCTTGCTGTGATACCACATGTGAGCCAGAATTAGTTTGAGTTGATTTATTTATGATAAATCATTACAATATAACTTGGGAATGTAAATGAAGAATCTCCCAAGTGGGTAAAAGACAGATACATGATAATATGTAACAGACGAATCTCCCAAATGGTTAAAAGACAGATATATGAGAATTTATAGCCATTGGAGTACAACAGAAGAATCTCCAAAACAGGTTAAAAGACAAATATGGCTTAACACAATTTCTGAAGGCAGTTCAAACCACATTCTAAGTTCAGGAGATCAGTTTTCCAACACTCTGGGCCTTACAAAGGGTCAACCAACTCTAAGCCTTACAAGGGATCATAACTGAGATAAGAATTCTCAACCTAAGTGTCTCCTAAAGTTTCTCAAGCTAACCAAATAAAAAAAAATCAATATATAACAAAACTTTTTAAATAAAAAGTTTAACTACCTAATACGTAATACTTAATATGTCTAAATTTAGTTCTAGATCTTACAAAAAAAATCATAACTAAAATAAAAATTCTAGTAACCAAATAATTTTTTTTTTTAAATTAAATATATAACACAACTTTAAACTATTTTAAACATAGGGATATATGAAGACTGGGTATTTATGTCCAATAAAGAGAGTATAAAATTTGGTATTTATGTTAAATAAACTTATTCAATGAGGTTCATGGTGGATTGAAGTGTATAAAATTTGGTGTAAAATTATTATATAGGTTTATTATAAATGGATAATAAATAGTCATTATTATTATAATAATAACTGAGGCAATGATGAAGACATTAAGGAATTAAATTGTTAGCATTCCCTCTAGCACAAGAAGCTTTGGAATCCAAAGAATACAAAAGAGAAGGAGCATGAAGAGGTGATTTATAAGAAGAGAACATATACAACCAATATGGAATATGAATAATCACCATATAAAAAACTTTATCAATGATGTGTGTAAATTATATAGTCTAATTTAATTATAAACTAGCCATTTAAAGATACCAAAAATAACTTGTGATAAAAAAGCAACAATTCAACAAGGGGTTCTTGCATATGTTTATGATACTACAAAAATACCACCAAATAAAAAATTAACATCAAAATTTCAGAGCAGCAACCAAATAAGGTTAAGAATGCAACTACAACTTGTACTGGTAAAGTATTCTTCACATGAAGCATTAAAGAAAAACTATAATAGATTGATTAGGGAAATTAAAAATTACACTCAAAATCTAAAAAGAAATTTAAATAAGGGAAGAATGTTGTTGAAAAGATGTTAGATTCTAGGAATAAGTTAGTATGGTAAGTATTGCACAACAATAAAATAAATAATCCACTAATAAGAAAGGAATGTCAAAGAAAAGTATAATCTATCATACCTATAAAAGGTAAAACAAAATAATAATTTTAAAGATATATCATGTTAGAATGTCAATGAAGAACAAGTTGATGGAATGATTGTGCATATTGTGGATGCACACATTATGTGAGAAAAAACATTTGCAAGTGATAATGATGTGCAACTTATATGGAAACCTCAAATATCATATATAAATATAACATGAATAAGTATTACATCTAATTCATGGGCAAGTGTAAGACATGCACGTATATATTGTTGGAATAATAAGGCATTATATAAATATTACTATCCACCTCATCTGTTGTTTTCTTGTTGAAACATAAATGTGATGGATTACTTTTTAATGTCTATAATTTAACTTAGACATAAAATATGATTAAAAAATGATGTGGATAAAATTTGTGACCTCATGTATTATTAATCTATTATTAATAATACCACAAAAGATATGGATTGTGACTGCCATATTGGAGGAATAGGTTAAATGTATTAGATGCTTGTCCAACAAGAATAGGTCATGCAAGGGATTAAACAACAATACTATCACAACTAAAAGCATGTGCAAATAGGAAGCTCACTATGGATAATAATGAGCAGCATGTTAAACATATTATTATCTATATAAGTGACCATGGGTACAAAGGTAATGATATGTAAATGTAGATAGTGAGGAAGTTGACTAGAGGGAAATCTCCTCATTTGAAGTTGGCAACATAGGGAACCAATAAGAACATCTAATCCATAAAATAAGTGACTAAATTATAGGTATGGAAGTGGAAAATGTAAAATTGCTATCTCTAATCATTTACCTTATGAAAGAATTAGAGTTTTAAAGTTACATGAGAAGAATAAAATATGACCACAAAAAAATGTTATAAAAAACCTATGATTATATGAAGAGATCATGGTCATGAAATATTAAGATCAAACAAGACACTTAAACCTATTAAAAGTATCTAATAAAAATAAAACCTTATTACAATCAACTAAGTCTTAATTAAAAAAATCCATGCGATCCAAAAACACTTGGAAAAGTGATAAAAGAATCTTAAAAAAAAAAAAAAATTGTAAGTCTAGAAAGGAGTAAATGCTTATTTTCAATATGAGCATTAATCCAAACACATGACATGAGAGATCTTTATATGAACCTGACTTTGGTATGTGATATATGAAAAATAATTGTGCATACTCAATCGCTATAGTAGAGAACATACAAATTTTAATATAAAAATTACCGGAAGGGAAAGTTGTAAAATCCCAATAAATAATAAAAAAATATAATATAAAAACTTAATAAACCAGAATAGCAAGGTATAAATCTAAAAATGAGATCAACTTGACCTTTAAAATCCTAAGTTAAAACTCTGTGCTACCATTAATGTGAGAATTATTTTATATGAGTTGTTACAAAATATTAGAGAGGCCTTTTAAAATGATAAGCAAATTTATAACATTTCATTAAAAACAAAGAAGATAATGCCACAAACATAACTTTTTTAAAATAAGAGAATAAATTAACACAATGATTTGGTATAGTAATTACCTTGAATAAACAAAGAATTCAAAAGACATAATTTATAGTTTTCTAATAAAAATGCAAAAATAAAAATTTAACCAAAAACTAAGGTAATGAAGAAGACCTAAATTTATGTAATCATTATTAAACATTTAATAATTTCTTATATTATTGAAGGTTAATAATCAAAAACATAATATTGAAATTTACTATTTAAATCAACTAATCAAAGTCAACACTAAAAATGCCAATAGTCAAATCTACTCCTTAGAATCTCAATATTAAAAATTTTAATATTGAATATTAGCATTCAATATCTATATACAAGCTTAGTAATAAAAAACCAATATTGAAAATAATATTTAAATTTTTACTAATTCTCAAGCTTGCTATTCTTGAACCAAACTAAATAGTTCATGTTTTAATATTTAGTCCAAACTTTTAAAATATTAATATTTTAAAAATAATATTTTATTTTTTATTGTAAATTTCAAAACAAGCTTTTAAAATCAATTAGTGATGGAAATAATTTTTTTTTGGTACTATTAAAAGAAGATGGTTTTAACAGGATCCCACAACCACTACAGAGAAAGCCACAAGGGCGAAAAGAACTGAACAAACCTAAAAAAAATAGAGGCAAACAAAAAGGAAAGACATAAACCAAACCTCAAGGCACAAAAGGAGGGAGAACTGAGATAGTTCTACACCAACTTGTGAACGCCCTTAGCTACATTAGCCGCCAAACAAGAAATATTTTGGATCGATTAGAAAAAAAGCCCTCAACCCATACAAAGAAATTTTGAAAAGAGCACCACCATACTCCGTAAGGAAATAATTTTTATTACAAAATAATAATTTATTTTTTATAAAGTTTAATAAAATAATAAATAATTTTTATTTAATAAATAAATAAATATATATATATATCCTCAAAATTTTTGTAACTTTCATTTGAGAGTTCAAAAAAATTACAATGAGGTGAGTATTATATACACTCATATAGGCCTTACTAAACAATCCTATTAATATTTATTCTAAAAAATCCCAATAATGACTCAAATTTCTCTACAAATTCTATCAGACTTGATATAATAAAAACTATGAACAACCTATTGCAAGTCTTCAACCATCTTATAGAGTGTCATTTTGGTACTTCAACCCTATAGTCATCACTCATCTTACATATATGACCTTAACTATCAAAATATGTCAAAAAGAACACATAAGGTATCCCAAACCATGAATTCTATCAAAAGTAAAAAAGTATAAGAAGGGGACAAACTATGGTGGAATCATAGTCCCACACATTATTTTTAACCAGGTACCAACTAGAATATCCAAGGCAACATTTGATAGAACATTTGCTTCCTCATTTAATTCTCTATAGATATGTTTATAAAAGATCTCTATAACTTATGCCTCTAACACTTTCACCTACTTGTAATAATGTCTATGTAATGGATTTTCATCATCACTAATATTGAAGCCCAATCAACCACAATTTTAATTTTCCAAGAACTTAGAGTTTTTTATTCCCTATTTCACTGTTATTCTTAATAAAAATATCAAAGCCTTCCACTTTTCTGAATTATTGGTGACTTTTATAAGACCCACTTTGAAAGTGAATTTAGGATTATAATCCCCATATAACACTCCTCTTGCCCCACATCTACAAAGACTTCATAATATCTACTATTAAAATATCAATTTCCCTTGTGGACTTTAATTTTAGGGCTTGCTTTATGCCTTCATAAATATATTTGAGTTGATCTTGAACTTGTATAGGTGGAATTTCCTTTCTCTCAATAACATAGAATTTCTTACCAACCATAGACCTTATGCTACTATTAGTGGAATACACTTGCATTCCTTTAAGCCTTTGTATTTGAACCATTGCTACATATTCTCCAATAGATTCATTGCTAGCCACAATCCCTTCTATTTAGGCATGGGTATAATAGACCTTCACACTTCTCTTAGGAAACCATAATGAACTAGTAGGTGATTCATTGTTTCTTCTTACCTTTTACATAGGCTGCATTGAATTAGACCCTATCAGGATCCCTTTTGCAAAACATCCCATGTTAATGCATTGTTAGATAATGCTAACCAATAATTTTTTTTTTTCAATGGTATTTTTACCTTTAAAAACTTACTCCACCACCAAAGGACCTCATAATTATTATATTCAAACATTGTCTTATATCCTTCCTTAGTTGGGTTCTTTGACCATACTAAAAATTCTTCTTCTTGTATCAATATTCTAAAATCCCTTGTCAAACCCCTTGTATAATTTCTCCATTGCTCAACTTCATTTCCTTCCAAAAGTAATTCTTATGCTATAATATATGCTTGATTCCAAAAACTATTTTTTTTAATCAAGGCTACATCTACCAATACCCAGAGCCCCTATCTATTTAGATGTTCTCTTCAAATTTGAGATAGATAATAATATCCTTTATCCCTCATCCAACGGTATTTACCTAGTCTTACTTTCTTCCAATTTTCTATTCTCCAAACAAAATATTACCCACTAATGGAAAAGCCTTCAATAATGCTTTCCAAACAATAGTAGTATTGGTCACTAGCTTGATAATAAGTGTAATATATTCTTCAAAGGAAAAGGAACCCAATAATTTCTCTTTCATAACCTCAATCCTTTACTAGTTATCAATATCCAAATACTCTTAGCAACTAGTGCTTTCCTATAGTTATGTATATTCTTAAGCCTCCATCCTCCTCCTAACTTAGGTTTGACAATATTAGTCCATTTAACCAAAGCCATTGTATCCTTCTCGATTTTTAATATCTAAATAAACCAAAAGAATTTATTCCTTATTGTTTTCACTATTTTAATAGGAATATAAGCCATGGAGTGTCAATATAATACGATGTCTTCCAAAATTTATTTTACCAATGTTAAGTGGTCTGCCATTGATAACCATCTATTGTAACTTGGAGTTACACTATTTTTCCACTTTATTATAAAACCAAATCAAAACTTGGTATCCATAATCATTTGGCTTCACCCTAAACCCTAACTATTTTAGCCTTTTTTCATACTCAATTATATTAAAGTCATAAATTGGTATGAAACTAAATGGTGCGGGAAGCAGGATCGTTTTTATATTGAATCACTTTTTGATTGTAAGGTAGAAAACCCACAATAGACTTAATTTATATATTTGTTCGATGATGCCTTATTATCATATGTGGATTGCATTTAAATACCTAGTCTAATAGTTGTAAGAGTGAAGGGTTGTGACCCTAGAATATAATAAATAAATAATATAAGTAATTAGGACATGTTAGGAGGGTCCTAACATGCCACCCCCCTTAAAGGAGCTTTGTCCTAAAATCTGGAAATTTGGAAATTGCTGCTGGATATCTTGGAAATTTTCCCACGTTGTGTCTTCTAAAGGTAGACATTTCCAATGGATTAAAACTTCTGTGATATCGTGAGTACGAAGGTGATGAGAGTGACGATCCAAGATAGCTTCTGGCTTGACTAGAAGTACTCCATCATCGAAGAATTCAAGGAGAGTGGGTTGTGTCATGATATGGGCTCCCATTGTGAGCTTAAGGCAAGATACATGAAATACGGGGTGAATTTTGGAAGAGGGAGGAAGCTCTAGTTTGTAAGCAACGGTCCCAATACGTTGGAGAACTTTATACGGCCCATAAAATTTGGGTGCTAACTTTTGAGAACCTTTTTATTTAAGAGAGGATTGATAGTAAGGTTGGAGACATAAGAAAACCATATCACCCTCATGGAAACTACGTTCGCTTCTATGTTGATCAGCTTGCTACTTCATGCGATGTTGGGCGGTGTGCAGGTTCTCTTTTAGGATCCATAGTATGCCATATCTATTAGCAAGTTTCATTTCCACCGCATGGACTTTTGTAGTCCTTGGAATATAGGAAGTGAGGGATGGTGGTGTTTGACCATATAGTGCTTCATAAGGAGTCATTTTGATGGACGTATGGTATGAAGTGTTATACCACCATTCCGCTAGTGAAAGCCACTTTACCCAATGGAGTGGTTGAGTAGAAACAAAACATCGAAGGTATGTTTCCAAGCATTTATTTACAACTTCTGTTTGGCCATCGGTTTGAGGATGGTAAGCGGAGCTCATACGAAGTTGAGTACCTTGTAATTTGAACAATTCCTTCCAAAATGTGCTAATGAAAGTTGGGTTGTGGTCACTAACAATTATGGAGGGCATACCATGTAATTTAAATATGTTATCTAGGAAGAGGTGGGCTATAGTGCTAGCGGTATAAGGATGAGCCACGAAACAAAAATAGGCATATTTAGATAAATGATCAACGACTACGAAAATGGTTGTTTTTCCTCCTGATTTTGGTAATCCTTCAATAAAGTCCATAAAAATATCTACCCATGTTTTGGTGGGTATAGGAAGAGGTTGAAGTAATCTTGGAATAGCGAGGGTCTCCCCCTTTCGTCTTTGGCAAACTTCACATTCTTTTACAAAGTTTTTGATGTAATTTTTCATTCCTACCGAATAGAAGGAGGTAGTGGCTCTTTTATAGATTTTTAAGAACCCTGAGTGGCCTGTAGTGGGTGAGGTATGTAACTCTTGAAGAAATTTTTCATGATAAGTTGAATTGAGGGTGAGGACCATCCTCCCTTTGTATCTTAATATATTGTCCTTCCAAGTGTATGGAGTTTTGCTACTAGGATTATGTTGAAGTTGTTGAATTAAGGCGTGGATAGTAGGATCATTTATCCATTCTTCATGCACCTCATCTACCCATTTAGGAATAAGGGAGGAAAGAGCATGGACTTGAGGCATATCTTCAAATTTTATAGAAAGTGCATCGGATGCCATGTTGTCCTTTCCCTTTTTATATTTAATTTCATAATCATAGCCAAGAATTTTAGTAACCCATTTTTGTTGTTCTGGGGTATTAGTCCTTTGTTCCAAAAAATACTTCAAGCTATGATGGTCAGTGCATATAATGAAATGTTGGCCAATAAGGTAAGGCCTCCAATGTTGAATAGCATGGAAAATCACCAAAATATCTTTTTCATACATAGAGCGAGCTAAATTCTTAGGAGAAAATGCTTGCTTATAAAATCTAGAGGCCTTTCATCTTGTATGAGTATGGCTCCCATTCCTATTCCTGAAGTGTCACTTTCAATGACAAACGGTTTCAAAAATTTGGGCATGGCTAGAATAGGGGTGGTACACATTACAGTTTGCAAGGTGATAAAGGCCTCATCCGCTTTAGACGACCATTTGAAAGCGTTTTTCTTAAGTAATGTTGTTAGATGAGCAACGATTTTACCATAATTTTAGAAAAATTTTCTGTAATATCCCGTTAGTCCAAGAAACCCACGTAGAGATTTTAAGGTTTTTGGAATAGGCCAATTTTTCACCTCCTCGATTTTGGAAGGATCTACCATAACTCCTTCCTTTGAGACAATCTGCCCTAAGTATTCAATTTCTTGTTTTCCAAAGGAGCACTTTGATATTTTTGCATAAAGTTGATTTTCCTCCAAGATTTGGAATGCTTGTCTAACATGGTCCAAATGTTCTTCCCATGTTTTGTTATAAATCAAAATGTCATAAAAGAAAACTAATATAAATTTATGAAGAAAAGGGTGAAATACCTTATTCATTAGACTTTGAAAGGTAGAAGGAGTGTTGGTCAGGCCAAATGGCATCACCAAGAATTCGTAGTGCCCTTCGTGAGTACGAAAGGCCGTATTAGGAATATCCTTTTCATTGACTTGTATTTGGTGGTAGCCTGACCGTAAGTCTAACTTGGAAAAATAAGCTACCCCGTGGAGTTCATCTAATAGCTCGTCTATGACCGAAATAGGAAATTTATCTTTGATGGTCATTTTATTAAGCGCTCGAAAATCGACACATAAACGCCACGAGCCATACTTTTTTCTAACTACAATAATTGGAGAGGAGTAAGGGCTCTTGCTAGGTCTAATGACTACTACCTTAAGAAGCTCTTGTACTAATTTTTCTATTTGGGTCTTTTGGAGGTATGGATAACGATAAGGTCTAATATTAGGAGGGTGATGCCCTGGAAATAGTAGAATAGTGTGATCATGACTTTTTTGTGGAGGTAGTCATTTTGGTTCATTGAATACCACCTTATGGTGGTCTAAAATCTTTTGCAACTCTCGTGTCTCGTCTTCTTTGTGACTAGCTTGAATTGAAAATAATCGGGCGACCATTCCTTTGTTTCCTCTTCGGATAATTTTCTCCATTCTATGCGAGCTGACGATTTGGGAAGGTCCTTATTTTAGGCCTTGGATAATATAGGTTTGGTTATTTGTTGTGAATTTCATCCATAGTTCATCAAATTCCCATTGGACTACACCCAAGGTTTGTAACCATTGTACGCCTAGTACAATATTGCACCCACCTATGGGTAGGACGTACATGTCGCCTTTCATGTTATAAACCCCCATAGTTAGTTTTATATTTTTGCATTTTCCTTTGCATGCAATTTTTTTGCCGTTTTCAATCATCACTTCAAAGTTATTGCAAGGGTATATAAAACAATTTTCTTATTTAGCCACCTTTGGATCGATAAAATTGTGCGTGCTACCAAATTATAGGAGCACGATAAGGTTTTGTTTCTTAAAATACCCTTTAACTCGCATTGTTTGAGGGGTAGAAAATCTGGCAAGGGCGTTGAAGGAAAAAATTTGTGCATTTTCTTCATCACTTTCAAGTGTGTTGGATAATACCTCTACTTCAAGTTCAGGTACCTCTTCAGTAGAATTCCCTTCCTCTGTGGCATCTAGAATATATAATTTATGTGAGGCATGTTTATGATTTCTATCAAATTTCTCATCGCAATGGTAGCAAAGACCCTTAGCTTGTCTTTCCTTCATTTCCTCGAAACTCAAATTCTTAATTGGTAGAGCGGGGTTAATTTTGGGGGCTGTGTAGGACTTTTGGGTTCATCCATTTTGCATTGGTTTGGGGTTGGTATAAGTGTTTTATGGTTTCCCCAAAGTTGTTTTTGTGAACCGATTTTGTGCTTTGATTTTGTCCTCTGCTAATTTCGCCAAGCCGATGGTCTCTAACATGTTTGTAAGGTTATACATTTGCACATCTATTCGAATTTCTTATTTTAATCCGTTGACAAAACATTCTTGAAAGAAGGTAACGTCTAATTCGAATGTTCAATTAGCTAGCCTTTCAAATTCTTCTTGGTATTCACTTACCGAAGTGGTTTGGCATAATTTAGTGAGGGCCCTTGTAAAGCTTTGAAACTTGCTAGGTCCGAATCGCACTAATAGATTTTGTGTAAAGGTTGACCATGTCGGAGTACCATTAGTTTTCTCGAACCATTGGTACCATTGGATGGCATCATTTTCCAAGTGGAAGGAGGCAATATGCACTTTTTGCATTTTCAAAATTTGATTTAGTGAGAAATATTGCTCTGCTCGGTAGATCCAGTTTGTAGGGTCTCCTCCTTCAAATTTTGGGAAGTCTAATTTGGTCGTCCATGGTAGAATGGAAGTTTGTGGAACTCCTAACATTGCTCGGTTTGATGACCTGTGGTTGGGTGAATTTGCATGTGTTTTTGCCTGATTTTGACTGATGGTATCAAGTTTAACATCCATTGCAAATATTTTCTCGAAGAGTTCTCTTGTGGTATGGGTATTCTTCTCTCTTTCCTATTGAACTTCTTCAGCAAGCCTTTCATGTTTCTCATGAATGGAATCCAGTGATCGTCGTCCTTCAGCCATTGTGGTTGGTGTAGGTAACGATCAATATGACTTGGTACAGGTGAGAAAAAAAATAAAATAAAAAATAAATAATTTTAATTTTTTTTCCTTTGCATTCCGGACGTCGAAAACCTTGATGTTGCGTTGAAGATTTTAGCTTTTTCAAAACAACCACCGGTCACCACGCGAAAGGTTGAGCAATTTGGGTGTAAGACAACTTAATTCGTACCTTAGGAGAAGGTTTAATTTTCTATGAGGATTTTGACATGGATCCGTGAAGCGTGAATGTTGTTTGCATCCTCACGAATGTGGACTGGCTGAAATGTGTGGTGGAAAAAAAAATTAATGGTGAATTTTCTCCTTGATCTAGCTCTGATATAGATGGTATGAAACTAAATGGTGCGGGAAGCAAGATCATTTTTATATTGGATCGCTTTTTGATTGTAAGGAGAAAACCCACAATAGACTTAATTTATATATTTTTTCAATGATGCCTTATTATCATATGTGGATTGCATTTAAATACCTAGTCTAATAGTTGTAAGAGTGAAGGGTTGTGACCCTAGAATATAATGAATAAATAATATAAGTAATTAGGACATGTTAGGAGGGTCCTAACATAAATCCTTATCATTGCTTCTTCTTATCCTGGGTATAGTATGTTAAAATCTACATCAACTTTATAGTGTTTTATTTCCATTCCTTGAATAACACAATATGAATCTATTTTTCTATATTTTAGATCTTTTATTAAGGTTCCATTTCTAGATAAGAGTATATCATCTACAAATAGTAAGTTAATCCCAAATAGAGAGTTTTTAATTTTAATGCCTTTGATCATGCCAAGTCCTTTATATTCATTAATCATTCTGCTCAACCCTTCAACAACAAGTAACAATAATAGGGGTGGTAGGGGGAATCCTTGTCTTAGACCTCTAGAAGGCTTAAAGAATCTACAAGTTGAACCATTAATTAAGACAACAAATAAAACAGAATTAATACATCCCATAACCTAATTTACAAAGGACACAATATAGCCAATATGAATTAATACGAGTTTGATGTACAACCAACTTATCCTATTAAACGTTTTTCCTAAATCAAGATTAATTATCACTGCATATTGTTTCCTTGATTTGACTAAATTAAGTGCTTCTTGAGAAACACTAATAGCTTCATGAATTTATCTTTTTCTCAAGAAACTAAATTATTATTCTAAGGTTTTTAAAAATAACCCTTTTAACCTCCTAACCATAATCTTGGAGATGGTTTTATAGAGACTATTACATAAGGAAATAGACCTATATTCCCCAAATAATTCTAGGTTATCCTTATTAGAAATAAATGCTAGGAAATTTGAACTGATAAAGCTAAGTACTTACCTAGAATTCATTGTTTCCTCAACCACCTTTAAAAGGTCTTCTTCCAACGACTCATAAAAACCCACATAAAATTTAATGGACCAAACATATAGTCCATGAATATTATCTTTCTAAAAATATTTAAATGTTGTTTGTAGCTCCTCCTTAGCAACTTCTATTATTAAAGCCTCTTTGACTTCATCATTGACCATATTAGGTAGATAAAGTGCTAGCTTAATGGTTTCTTCCATATTTTCTCTAATGGGTTCTTAATATATATTCTTAAAGTAGAATACTCCTAATCTAGTTATTTCCTAAAACCTTCTTATATTTATTTCATACTCCCCTTTCATATCTCAAATGATATAGATATATATATATATATATATATATATATATATATATATATATATATATATGGATAGTTTTGAGAGAATTTTATATTCTCATCCCCCTACTCTAGCCAAAGTGCTTTACTTTTTATTATCTAATTTACATCTTCTCATTCTAGCAATACCCTCTTAGTATTTTCCTTCTTGACGTACAAATTCTCCTGATTTGAAAAACCTCATTTGTGTTGACCTACAAATTCTCCTAATTTGAAAGATTAATTTAGATTCCATGTCAACTAGTGTTGCCTCTACTTCCTAATATTTATCTTTAACCCATATAATCATAGTATATTTTATTCTCCTCAAATTTTTAGAAAAATAGAACATAATTGCCTATTCTATTGTTGGGTCAATATGTCTCCACTCATATTTTACTAAATTTATTCATCCTCAAACCAAATAGCATTGAACTTGAAAGGTCTTATAGGTACCTATGATATTTTTCTATAGAAAAGTTGTGTTAGATTATATCCCTCACCTTGATCTATTCAAGACCTCATTATTTCTACTTTAGCTATGAAGTTTTCAAACTAAAAATCTAACATTTTATAAATATCTTGTCTTGAAATTCTTTCATTCTTCTAAGTGGGAACTAATTTAATGGGTACTACATCACATAACCTTATTCTAGATATTTTTTAGGCTAGCAATGGGATCCATTATGGCATCCTTTGGCCATATTTCTACTCTTTTAGTTACAACATCTAAATCTGCTTATACCACTACATTCCCTTTTTTAATAATTCTTTTGTAATGAATTATCTTCAAAACTCCCTTCTACCACCATAAGGACCATACAAATTGGAAATAGTAATAAAGTTTCCTAGCTCCATAAAATATAAGTCTATAACCATTCCTACCTCAATATATACCTTGTCAACTAGATAGAAGGAGAAATTCCATCTTGTTACATTCCCCCTAATAGTTTGTTTGAATCTATCCATTCAAAATTCCAATTCTATAGGAAAGAGATGAGAATGACTATTGCTCTTTTTACATCCAACATAGTCTCCTGGATTATGCTTTAGGGCTATTTTTTATGAGGGACCTTGAGCCTTTTAACAATTAAAGGAGAGGATAATTTTTTATTATATTTCCCTTGGGGCTATCCTACTCTAAGAACCCCAACTATGTATTTTGTTTTACCAGATAAAATTTCCTTAATTTTCTTTTGTAAAATTTTTAAGTAAGATTTTTTCTACTAATAACTCTTGAGATTGACTTGTCTCAATATCTAGATCCCTTATACCTAACCAAACTAGTATCTCTTTTACCTTTTTTTAGGGATCTTAGGGCATATCTCCTTGAAGATGTGCTTGTATTAGGTGATTTGAAGGACTTAATGGGGAAGATAACCTACTAAATTTTTTTAAGCCCTTATTGCTTCCTTGGCCTAAATTATCATTATCTAAGAGGGCAAGAACTCAATATATTTTACAGCATTCTCCCCTACTTGTTGTAATCCCTTGTCAGAAAGAGGTTGTAGACTCTCCTTTGGATTAAAAAACCTTTCCTCCTCTCTCCTAATCACCATAAGATTTCTCCTCATTACATTCCCAAATTGAAGGAACATCACCGCCCTCTTGAATTGTCCTATTAGAACTATGGACTATCATGACCTTCATATAGGTGCTTGGTTTAAGACAAGATGATATAGTAATTTTATCATTATTAGCATTTAGTCCCCCATCCCCAAAATAGGGAAATATTAGGTTTGGTCTTTGATGGATACCTGATAAAAAACCTTCATTCAATTTTTTGATCATTTGTATGGCCTACTTTCCCTCATTTGTAACTTCTCTATTGCAATCACTTGGAGCCAAATATTTCTCCTTCATCTAGATATTTATGACAACAAACCTTTCCTTAGGTGATTCAAGAGTATTGAATAGCCCCTCATCTATTTGTGCTTTGACTATTTACCTCTAAATATTTTACTAGAAGAACCTCCAACTTCCTTTTGTATAGTCCCTTACCCTTTGCTCTCATCAATCTCATAATTTGTCTTGAAATGACCATAATGATGATAATTACTGCATCGGAACAACACCTTGATATAGTCAAGCTTCTATAAATACATATAGTTTTCTAATGCTATATTTATATTTTTTGGTAATGTTAAACTAATATCAAGCTCCACAAAGTTAAAAGCTATAATTTTTCATGTCTATTCCAAGGAGTTTTCATTCTCACACAACATTATTTCATTCCATATTTCAATGGGTAAAGACGGTAGCTTGAACCAGATAGATAGGGTATTAGTCCTGCCAAAGTGTGGATCAAAACTAGAAGTCCAAAATTTCAGATTTAAAATATTAAGCTCCCAAATCCATCTTCCATTTTTTATGATTCTAACATCTTCTACCTATTGGAAGACAAAAACCCTTCAACTCTTTGTCATCACATGATATGTAGTAGTATAGCCTAAAACCTCCAACCAAGTAACTCTTATCCATTCTCATAGATTTTATGATTTCATGGAATAACTCATAAATATATTTACCAAACCTTATCCTCTAGTGGAAAAATATGCTCTAGAATCAGATCCTCACTTACAACCATTCAAACCAACTCCTACGATTTTATACAATGTTTTTATCTTCTTTTCCACCTTTTTACTTAGTTTGCTTATCTCTCAATCTAGTAAGATTACCTTTCAATGTTTTTCTTGGTTCGTTTGTTGGCACTCCCCTTTCTCCATTACCCCTTTGTATGCCCTAGGGGTAGGGTTTAAATATTATTGGGACTTCGAGCATGGGTCTAAGTCGAGTCATCCATGTACCTTGTCCCCCTTATGCTAGATGTCAAAAGGTTCCTCGAAAAAAATTATGGCCTTCATATATTCCTTAGGATCTTCATTATAGTCCACCATATTCTATTCATATATTATTGAATCAGTTATCTTGCCATTAAGAATGATCAATGGGTCAAGTCACCACTTGTTGAGACTTGCTACCATTTTTTTAATTTTATCCTTCCCTCTTCTCCATGCCCCTCCTAATCAAAACCTAAGAATGAGAATGTCATTTGATTGAGTGCAAGAAATTGTTATTTTTTTTTTATCCTATCGGTTTCCCTTTATCATGGTTCTACGATGATGCTGGTCCCATTTTTCTGCTTCAATCTATATATGTTGTGACTTGTTGTTTCTTATTCAAACCTTTAGATCAGCTCTGCCATGACCTACTATTTCTTCTTAGATTTTTTGTTTCTTATTAGATATGCAAAATTTCAAGTTAGCTCTATCATGACTTATTTCTTCTTAAATCTACAAATATTCTAGGTAATTTTGTTGTTACCTATTATTTCCTTTTAGATCTAGAAACCTTCAAGCCAACTCTGTCATGACTTATTATTTCTTCCTTTGAAGTGGTAGAGATGCAAATCTTCAAGCCATATTTGTCATGACCTATTATTTTTTCTTAGATCCATAAACCTTCGATCGAACTTTATCGTGGCCTATTTTTTCTTTCTAAATCTTCAAACCTTCATACCGACTCCAATACAATAATTCTAATAAAACTCATTATTAAAAAAAAACCAATCCAATGTCAAATATATGAACAAACCTAAAATTTCATCTTCTTAAAACCCTCTAAATTTCTACTTATAAAAAATAATATTCATATGAGATAATCTTAAAATAAATAACTTCATATATATATATATATATATATATATATATATATATATATATATATATATATAAGTTGAATAATATACATTATATTAATAGTCTCAGGAGGGACAATGTAATGGTTTGAGCTTTGGCTCTTCGAAAGGTCCAAGGTTCAAACCATGACATGGGTGAGTATGTGAGGGAGTGGGTGTGTGTATGGCTATGTTTAGCCTCTATTAATAAGCTTAGCTCTCACCATTATCTGATGTTATAGTTTAGATATGGGTGAGTGTGCAGGGAGTGAGTATGTGTATAGTTATATTTGAACCTTAAACTTGACCCTCACCTTTATACAATATTATGGTTGAGATAAAGATACCCAACCTTAAATATCCGTTGTAACCTCAATCTCACACATATATAATAATAATTAATAAATATTAAAAAAATAGATACACTAATTACCTTCCCATAATACTCTAATAATATCAACCTTAAAAAATCACTTTCCATAAAAACAACTATAGAGACACAATGTTAGAGCAAAATAACAATAATTCATATAAACATGAAAATACTATAAATATCATAAGAGCAGTAGGCCTATATTAGAAGCATGATGATCCTCGTGATTAGTAACTTTGGCTCTGCTTCTGTACAAGAAGATACCATCCTTCTTTCCTCATTTGCCCTAGAGCAAAATAACATTAATTCATATAAACATGAAAATACTATAAATATCATAAGAGCAGTAGGCCTATATTAGAAGCATGATGATCCTCGTGATTACTAACTTTGGCTCTGTTTCTGTACAAGAAGATACCATCCTTCTTTCCTCATTTGCCGCTAAGCCACTAGAGTCCTAGTTGACCGGTGACCCTGTTTCGTACGGGTTACGTTTGAATGTCCCTCATCGTCACCATGGAGCGATAATATAGGAAGTCAAATACTCAACCTTATTATAACTTATCAATATATAACACAAGTCTCGGGAACAATGTGCAATAGTTTTGGGTTTGAGGTTTAATGTTTAAACTATGAAGTTGTGGGGTTATGGGTTAATTCTCTATTGATAGGTTTAGTTTTCCGTCTTTACTGTTATGGGTTAGTACTCTGCTGGTAAGTTTAGCTCTCCATTTTATAAGAGGTGAGCTATGGGTTAATCCTTTAATCTTCTAATGATAAGTTTAACTCTCGGCCTTACAAGGGGTCAGCGAGCTCTCGACCTTACAAGGGGTCATTGTTGATATGAGAATGCTCAACCTAAGTCTCCAAAAGTTTCTCACACTAATCAAATAATGAAAAAAATCAAAATATAACAAAGCCTTTTAAAATAAAAAGTTTAACTACTTATTGTAATTATATAATGCTTGATGTGTATAAGTTTAACTTTGGGCCTTACAAAAGGTCATGACTGAAATAAAAATGCCAGTAATGTTTATCCTTTAACCAAATAAAAAATAAAAAAAAATCGAATATATAACACAACTTTAAAAGTCGGTGTAGACCAATTGATTCGATCAAACCGCATAAGGGAGGTGGAGGTCCAATGTTCAAATCTTAAGCCTTTTCGAACTGAACGTTTATCCCTTTCCTGATGCTTTCAGCAACGTAAAAGGTTTAAAATGATTGTAGCATGATGATTATAGAGATGGACTACTAGGCGAAGATCTGTGTGGCAACGTCCAACCCAGAATATGAATATTATGGCGGCTATCGATTCCACTATGTAAATTCAAAAAAAAAAAAACTTCAAACAATTTCTTTAACTATTTTTAACTTAGGGATATATGAAGGTTGGGTATTTTTGTCCAATAAGAGGGTATTTTCTTCCATTAATGGTAAGTTTAGTTCTCCGCCTTACAAGAGGTTAGTTATGGATCAATCCTCTACTGCTATGGGTTAATCCTCTACTAAAAAGTTTAGCTCTCCACCTTACAATAGGTCAGCTATGGGTTAATCCTTTAATATTCTACTCAAAATTTTAGCTCTTGGCCTTACAAGGGGTCAACAAGCTCTCGATCTTAAAAAGGATCATATCTGAGATGAGAATGTTCAACCTAAGTGTCCCTAAAGTTTCTCACACTAATCAGAAAAAAAAAATCAATATATAACAAAACCTTTTAAATAAAAAGTTTAACTACTTATTGTAGTTAAACTAATGCTTGACGTGTATAAGTTTAAATCTGAGACTTCCAAAAGGTCGTGACTAAAATAAAAATGCTAGTAAAATTTTTCAGGTTAACAAAAAAAAATCAAATATATATCGCAACTTTAAATAATTTTTATAATTATTTTTAATTTTTTTGTTTTTTTTTAAACATTTCAAAAGGATGTCACTTTTGAGTAAGACCTAACGAGGCAGGAGTATCTCTTCCGCTAAAATGGTCTAGAGCTTACACCTCGCCTACCACCTTTGACATACTCAAGGAGCAAGAATGCCTACCACCTTTAACATACATACTCAAGGAGGAAGGATGCCTACCATCTTTGATATATTCAAGAAGCAAGGGCGCCACTCACATTATCACTTACATTATCGGTGATGTGACTATGGTTCAATCCCATAGTATATAAAAAATATTACTCAAAAACAATTAAAAGGATTTAACAGCATTGTGAGCAATGCTCGTGGTCTTCACTTTATGTGCCCGAAAATACATTTGAAAAGTGAGTCAAATCAATGATTTCAGTCATTTGATTGTTCAATGTACGCGTCTTCTTTAAGAATTCAACAGATGTACAATGATTCGTCCTCATCCACACAACAGGTTTTGTTCCCCTTGTTTTATTACTTTTCAACTTGCAAGGAAAATGGCAGTAGAGTACAACTTGAACCAGTTTGGTAAGGAAACAAACCCTCTAAGAATTATACTTCCCTCTCTAATAAATATAAAATATCGCAGTTTCGCATTAGTTTATAAACATTTTGAAATCTCGGTGGATTGAACAACAATTCATGGTTGCAATAAACGTAACAAATGGGGTCATTGAATCGAACTCATAGTGCGCCACTAACTTCGGCGGCAATCGCGTCTTAGAGCACGTTGAGGTTCGTGTTTGTTAGAATCCCTCACCACATACGCAAAGCTTTTTTCTATTCCCGACACCAAACGAAGACTTCTCTCAATTTGAAAGATGTCACCGAATGCCACCTCCCTCTCCAAATACCAGCAATAACTCTCAAAGACATTCACACGCACATGCAACTTGAAGCCCATGAGAAAGAGAAACTCAATCTCTAGTGTGTTCATTTCTTCTGTGCTAAGGCGTCCAACTTTGGCATATTACAGATTCGGGTAATTGCTGCACACACGAATTTGAGATTATATAGGTTCAGAAATCCCCTAGAATATAACCCCAAAAAAATAAAAATAGTTTTTGAAAAGGCAACTAAAGATATTTACATGTCTTCAATGAACTTAGAGGCCACCATGATGCTCGTGATGAGAAGGCGATGTACATTGAAGACAGTAATCTAAAATTGCGGATTGAATTGGAGGAGGCTATCAATGTAAACATTTGCTACCATGAATATACAAGGACTGCAATGAACGTATCTGAACATTCTTCCTAAATACTCTTCAATGTTCATGTCTGGAACTTGAAAGCCATCGAAAACGCAGCACGTTTACGGTGCGAGTCGCTTATTCCTCGACACTGCTTTCTCCAAAATTGACGACAACACCGATATAACACACGGAATCGAAGATGGCGAGGCTTCTCCGTCTCCTATAGTCAGATTTTCAAAGAAAGAAAGATCAGACCTTATCCTTCCCGTAGAAAGATTAGAAATATTACTGAATCTGCCATTGTTGCTAAATCCATTGGGACTTAATCAGACATGCTTTCCCTTTGGGATGTGAATTGTTAGAAAATTAAATCAGATTTAACGTCTGACAGATCGGATCGCCGCAAATCTGATCATCGCAATCTTCAAGTGGTCGCAGTTAATACCGGTAGTTGCAGTTTGACGATTGGTCAGAAACCCTAGTTCGGCTGTCAAAAACCCTAGTTCAGAGCTTGTCAGAGGATAAGCCTTATCCTCCCTTTCCGCCCGGCTATATAAGGCGGAGTGGGTTTTCAGAAAATATATTGGGGTATATCGAAGCAGGATAGTGCAGGTTTGGGCAGAGCAGAGGAGAAGAGCGTGGAGGAGAAGCTGAAGCATTCTCATATTCTCCCGTTGAGTTATTCTACAACTAGCTTGCAGATGTTTGCTTGTAAAGCTTCGGTTGAAAAGAAGCGCTTGTGCAAGATTTCGCTTTGTTTTGTAATATTGCACCTGCAGTCAGTTTGTCTTTAATAGAAAACATATTTCATATATTTCCTTTAGTATTGTGTATGTTTTGATTTTGTTTAGCAGAGCAAAGACAAATTTGTCTCTATCTTCTCTTTCTCCATCGCCCTCCTGAGTTTATTTTATCCTTAGGAAAAATTTAGATTGTCCATTGTTTGTGGGTAAACAAGTGTGAAAAGAGCTTTCATCTGAAATCATTCATTTAGCATCGAAACAACGTGTTCGCCCCTTTGGTGGGCGAAAAACATGTTCGCTCATTTGATAGTTGAACAACACGTTTGCCCCTTTGGGGTCCCAAATAGCTCATTCGCCAATTTGGTGTTCGAACAACGCATTCGCCCCTTTGGGGTCTCGAACAGCGCATTCGCCTCTTTGATATACGATTGGCATGTTCGCCCACTTGATATCCCGAATAGGATGTTCATCCCTTTGCGGTCCGAACAACGCGTTCATATTTTTGGGTTTCGAAACATCTCATGCGCCTCTTCTTCGGTCGAAAGTCCTCGTTCGCCTTGTCACCCGAAGTAGCTCTGTCGCCCATTTGTTGTGCGCATCTCATTTATTTTTATTTAAATTCTTTCAAATTAGTATCAGAGTTGATCAGTGCCTTGATGCGGAGACCGAAGCATGGCTTTCGGTAGCAACAACTTGCAGTTGCAAATCCCATGCTTCAATGGCAAGAACTACGACTACTGGAGCATCCAGATGAAGATCTTGTTTGGATCTCAGGAGCTTTGGGACCTAGTCGAGAATGGCTACCTAGAATCGGTAGATGCAGCAGCACTTGTCGCCCTCTCCCAAGTAGACAAGGACATGTTGAAGGAGAACACCAAGAAGGACCAAAAGGCCTTGTTCTACATCATGCAAGTGATCGAAGAGACCATCTTCCCGGGATCACATCGGCCACCAAGGCAAAGCAGGCCTAGGATATTTTGGCCAGCTCGTATCAAGGCACCAACAAAGTCAAGCTCGTGAAACTGCAGATGCTAAGGAGGGAGTTTGAGAACCTGCAGATGAATGAGATGGAGTCCATGGGTGACTTCTTCACCTAGACGACCGACGTAATCAACCAGATGCGGTTGAATGGAGAAATCATGCAGAGCCAAAGAATCATGGAGAAGATTCTCAGAAGCCTACCTACTAAGTTTGACTCTATGGTGATAGCAATCGAGGAGTCAAGGGATCTGACAACCCTCTCAGTGGACGAGCTCATGGGTTCATTGTAGACACATGAGTAGAGGCTAAGCCGTTCATCTTAGTCCTCTCTAGAGCAAGCTTTTAAGGCACAAGTCTCATTTCGAGACAATGGCAGGTAAGATTCCCACCATGGTGCCTCTAGTTCTCAAGGAGGAAGAGGCAGAGGCAGGCATGGAAAAGGAAATAAACAAGGACGATCAAACCCTATCGAGGGAGAGACCAATTGCAATTTCCATCAGCAAGGTGGAAGAGGCGGAGCGAAGAACCAACAAGGTGGATCTAGTCAAAAAAAGGACATGTCCAAGGTCCAATGCTATTATTGCAAGAAATTCGGCCATTACATCTCACAGTGCAGAAAGAGGATGGCCAAGGAGAACCAACAACAAGCCCATTACATGAACGAAACCAAAAATGTGGCAAGAGGAAACGTGTTGCTGACTTGCAATATTGAGGAGTGCTAGAAGAATGTCTGGTATTTGGATAGCAGGTGCAACAATCACATGATAGGGAATAAGGAGATGTTCTCCCAACTGGATGAAATAGTCCAGTCCGAGGTGAAGATGGGGAACAACAGCAAGGTTCCCGTGATGGGGAAAGGCAAGATCCTCATCCATACTAGGCACGGCGAGAGGAAGCAGATATGCGATGTGTACTATGTTCCTGGGTTGAAGCATAACTTGCTGAGTGTGGGACAGCTCATGCAGAAGGGACACACTGTCCAGTTTAAATATGGAACCTACACCATCAGAGACAGAGCACATGGGCAGATTGCCATGGTGTCCATGACGAAGAACAAGATGTTTTTCGCTGCAAATTCAGAATGAGTCTCTAATGCCCCTAAGTGCAGTCATGAAGGATGCTACCTAGTTGTGGCATCTCAGGTTTGGTCACTTGAGTTTCAATGGTTTGAATCTGTTGCACAAGAAGCATATGGTGAAGGGTTTACCCCTTATTATGTAGCAAAATCAAATTTGCGAAGGTTGCTTAGTCGAAAAACAACATAGGGATTCATTCCCTTCCGATCAGTCTTGGAGAGCATCACAACCATTAGAGCTGGTGCACTCAGACATTTGCGGTCCAATGCAGACCACCACATTTATCGATAACAAATATTTCTTGACCTTCATTGATGACTTCAGTCGGAAGACCTGGGTCTATGCCATTAAGCAGAAGTCGAAGGCTTTTGGCAAGTTCAAGGAGCTCAAGGCTCTGGTGGAGAAACAAAGCGACTACTAGGTCAAAACCCTCAGAACTGATGGTGGAGGAGAGTACATCTCCAACGAATTCCACAACTTTTGTAAGGCGAATGGAATTCGGAGGCAACTCACTGCTAGATACATGTCGCAGTTGAACGACATAGTTGAGAGGAAGAATCAAACTATCATGGAGATGGCACGCAACATGATGAAGGTGAAGGGATTACCGCATGAGTTTTGGGCAGAGGTTGTAACCTGTGCAGTCTACCTGCTGAACAAATGTCCCACCAAAAGCGTGAAGGACAAAATCCCTCAGGAGGCCTGGAGCGGTCTGAAGCCATGTGTGGCTCATTTGCGTGTATTCGGGTGCATTGCATATGCACATGTTCCAAAAGATAAGCGACATAAACTGGATGATAGAGCGGATAAGTGCATCTTCACAGGGTATAGTGAGCAGGCAAAGGCGTACAGGTTGTACAACCTTGTGACAAAGAAGCTCATCATCAGCCATGATGTGAAGATCTTGGAAGATGAAGCTTGGAACTAGAAATCAGAGTCTGGCCAGCTTGAGCCAGTAGTTGTTGAGTCTTTTGACTTGGAGGAGAGCAATGTATTACCACCTGCAACCTCAAGCAGCAGCAACGATGCCAACAATAGTGCAACCTCACCATCACGGTCACCTCCACTTACAAGTAGAATCCAAAACCTGGTGATGCCAATGAAGACAAGGAGCTTGCAAGACATTTACGAGGCAACCCAAACTCATCAAGATGAGGAATATTTTGATTTTGCGTTCTTTACTGAGGTTGATCCAATGGAGTTCAAAGATGCAAGTTAGAATCAAAAGTGGGTGCAGGCGATGGACGAGGAGATTGAAGCCATTGAGAAGAATGATACATGGCAACTTGCAAATCTTCCAAAAGGGAAGAAGACCATTGGGGTCAAATGGGTGTATAAAATGAAGTTCAACGCCCAAGGAGAAGTTGATCGACACAAGGCCAGACTAGTGGCAAAAGGCTACAAGCAGAAGTCAGGCGTTGACTACCATGATGTGTATGCATCTGTAGCCCGACTTGATACAATCAGGATGATCCTAGCACTAGCAGCTCAGAAGGACTGGAGTGTTTACCAGATGGATGTCAAGTCAGCCTTCCTCAATGGTGTGTTGGAGGAGGAGGTCTACATAGACCAGCCACCAAGTTATGAGATTGAAGGCCAAGAGGGCAAAGTCCTGAAGCTAAAGAAGACCCTATACGGTTTGAAGCAAGCGCCCGGGCTTGGTACAACCATATTGATAGCTATTTTTAGGAGAATGGGTTTGTCAAATGCCCATATGAGCACACCTTGTACCTGAAGACAAATGAAGCAGGGGAGCTCATAATCGTCTATCTGTATGTGGACGATCTAATTTACACTAGCAACAATAATGACCTGTTCGACCAGTTCAGAATAGCCATGAAGAAGGAGTTCGAGATGACATATTTGGGGTTGATGAAGTATTTCTTAGACATCAAAGTTGACCAATCGGTAGATGACATCTTCATTTCTTAGGGTAAGTATGCAAAGGATGTCCTGAAGCGGTTCAATATGGAGGACAACAAACTTGCCATCACACTTGTTGCTACAGGTTTGAAGCTGAGCAAGTTGGACTCTAGGAGAAATGTGGATCCAACTCTGTTCAAGTGGCTAGTTGGCAGTCTGATGTATCTGAATGCAACTCGACCAGATTTGATGTTCGGATTCAGCTTGATCAGTCATTTTATGGAGACTCCAAAGGACACGCATTGGCAAGCAGGCAAGCGGATCTTGCGCTATGTCAATAGGACGTGAAACCATGGCATATTCTATGCCAGACGAGACCAGCTGGAACTAGTGGGTTACACAGATAGCGACTAGGCTAGCAACACTGATGATCGAAAGAGCACTTTCGGGTATGCTTTCCATCTCGGATTAGGAGTAGTGTCATGGTCATCCAAGAAGCAACCGATAGTTGTGTTTTCCATTATTGAGGCCGAGTATGTCATCGCCACGTCAGTCGCATGCCAGGATGTTTGGCCGTGAAGGCTTTTGGATGAATTGAATCATCCATTGGAAGGGGCGACAATCATTTTCTGTGACAACAACTTTGCCATAGCACTATCAAAGGATCTAGTGTTTCATGGGCGGACAAAACACATCGACATCCGATATCATTTCATCAGAGATCTAGTGAAATTTAGCGAAGTTCAATTACTGTTTTGTAGATCCAAGGAGCAGGTAGCTGATATTTTCACAAAACCTTTGAAGGAGGAGGACTTCAGTAGATTGCGTGAGCAGTTGGGAGTCAAAGTTCTCGTGAAATCTGGTTTAAAGGAGGGTGTTAGAAAATTAAACCAGATTTGACGTCTGACAAATCAGATCGTCGCAAATCTGATCATCGCAATCTTCAAGTGGTCGCAGTTAATACCGGTAGTTGCAGTTCGATGATTGGTCAGAAACCCTAGTTCGACTATCAAAAACCCTAGTTCAGAGCTTGTCAGAGGATAAGCCTTATCCTCCCTTTTCGCTCGGCTATATAAGGCGGAGTGGGTTTTCAGAAAATATATTGGGGTATATCGAAGCAGTGCACAACAGTGCATGTTTGGGCAGAGCAGAGGAGAAGAACGTGGAGGAGAAGCTGAAGCATTCTCATATTCTCCCGTTGAGTTATTCTACAACTAGCTTGCAGATGTTTGCTTGTAAAACTTCGGTTGAAAAGAAGCGCTTGTGCAAGATTTTGCTTTGTTTTGTAATATTGCACCTGCAGTCAGTTTATCTTTAATAGAAAACATATTTCATATATTTCCTTGAGTACTGTGTATGTTTTGATTTTGTTTAGCGGAGAAAAAACATATTTGTGTCTATCTTCTCTTTCTCCATCGCCCTCATGAGTTTGTCTTCTTCTTAAAAAAAAATTCAGTCTCCATTGTTTCGCGCATAAAAAGCACTTAAAACTAAAAAGAAAAATTCAGTCTCCATTGTTTCGCGCATAAAAAGCACTTAAAACTAAAAAGAAAAATTCAGTCTCCATTGTTTCGCGCATAAAAGCACTTAAAACTATTTTTCGAGTAAACAACGTGAAAAGGGCTTTCGCCCGAAATCATTCAGCGCGTTCGCCCCTTTGGTGGACGAACAGCACGTTCGCTCATTTGATAGCCGAACAGCACGTTCGCCCCTTTGGGGTCCCGAACAGCGCGTTCACCCATATGGTGGCCGAACAACGCGTTCGCCACTTTGGGGTCCCGAACAGCGCGTTTGCCTCTTTGATATCCAAATGGCGTATTCGCCATTTGATATCCCGAATAGCGCGTTGGCCCCTTTGCCGTCCGAACAACGCGTTCGTTTTTTTTTTTTTTTTTTTTTTTTAAAAGGCGTTCTAAACATTTCATGCGCCTCTTCTTCGGCCGAAAGTCCTCGTTCGCCTATCTGGGCCCGAAATTTCTCTATCGTCCATTTGCTGTGCGCAATTAGATTTATTCCGAATCTTTCATGAATCAACAGAATAAATAAATAAATTAATTAAAAAAAAGGAAGAGGGAAGAATTGGAGAGAAGAGAAAGCAGCTTCGATCTTGTCATAGCTCAGATGACAGACGAAATGGGGCCGAGAGCTTGCTGGTTGTCCCTGGAAACACTGAGTCGGGTTAATAATTTTAGCGATCATTTATAACATGTGCGTAAATTGGAATATCAACTTTTTAGCCATTGATGAACGTGATTTGCAATCAGAAACGTATGAATGACAGGACCGCAGCATGCTTCCAGCCGACACTGTCTACGAATTACTATTTATATCAGAAGTGTGCGTCACTTGGAGAAAAAACATGTTTTGCAGTTATTTTTTTATTATATATTTTTTATTTGTTTTAATGGAATGTGGTGCATTTTAATTATAATGAGGTGATGGCAAATCACCTGATGGTCCAAAATCTATTAATCACATAATATATCTTTATATTTGTTATGGTTTGAATTTAACTTTTTAAATATAGTTGAAAAGATAATAATTTAATTTATTTATTCAAATGTTATGTAGACACTATTATCACCGTCAACAACTAACTTTCCACTCTACCAAGACCTTATGATCTTATATTTATTTATATTTGTTTGAAATCTTCAACCAAGTACTTTTCAGTAGCCTAATGATCTTATATTTATTTATATTTGTTTGAAATCTTCAACCAAGTACTTTTCAGTAGCCTAGGTATATCATCCTAATCAATCAAGTGCCAATAAGTTTTGAATCTATATGGAGTTGAATCAATCACAAATCTATTCATCCTAATGAATTCAAAGATTAGATTGTAAGTATGCTTCTATAAATCAGACCAAAAAATATATCGATGCATTGGACATGTGGGATGCAAATGACATGTGTTTAATTGAAACTGAAATGTTGAGGTAAATCCTTACCATACCTTAGATCAGTGCTTGCAACAAGATAAAGTTTGTTCTTATTAAATTTTTAGAGGAAAGGAATACATACTGAATTGTTCAAAGAGTTTTTGTTAGAGGAGAAGGTAATCAGAACAAAAATGACTTTATATAATATTGATAATTCATGTGCTTTTTGAACTAACCTATACACCTCCTAGAAAATGTAATCTTTCTACTTGTCACGCTCTATGTTTACGAGTCGCTTATTCGTTGACACTGCTCTCTCCAAAATTGACGACAACACCGATATAACACACGGAATCGAACATGGCGAGGCTTCTCCGTCTTCTATAGTCAGTTTTTCAAAGAAAGAGAGATCAGACCTTATCCTTCCCGGAGAAAGATTAGAAATATTACTGATTTCTGTCATTGTTGTTAAATCCATTGGGACTTAATAGACGTGCTTTCCCTTTGGGATATGAATCAACATAATAAATAAGAACAAGGAAGAGGGAAGAATTGGAGATAAGAGAAAAGCAGCGGCGATCTAATTTATTGTTGTAGATCGGATGACAGACGAAATGGGGCCGAGAGGTTGCTGGTTGTCCCTGCTAACACTGACTTCAGTACAAAATAAATTAATAATTTTAGCGATCATTTATAACATTTGCGTCCCTGCTAACACTGACTCACGACAAAATAAATTAATAATTTTAGCGATCATTTATAACATGTACGTAAATTGGAATATCAACTTTTTCGCCTTTCATGAACGTGAATTGCAATAAATTAATAATTTTAGCGGTCATTTATAACATTTGCGTCCGTGACTCACGACAAAATAAATTAATAATTTTAGCGATCATTTATAACATGTACGTAAATTGGTATATCAACTTTTTCGCCATTCATGAACGTGAATTGCAATCAGAAACGTATGAATGACACGACCGCAGCATGCTTCCAGCCGATACTGTCTACGAATTACTATTTATATCCGAAGTGTGCGTCACTTGGAGAAAAAACATGTTTGGAGAAAAGACACTTCGAGAAAAAACTAAGAATATCTACAGCCTTTACGGTGTAAGATTAATGCATAGTTTTACATTAGGAATAGAGATATTTTTCCATCTTCTCAATAGCCCTTCTTCTATATAATCACTAACCCAAATGCGGGTTCTATGATCTGCCTGCATTCCCTCCAAGCATACAAGGCGTTTATCATCTATCCAAGTATCTTTTCAAAACAAGATGGATTTGCCAATCCTTATTTTCCATTTTAAAAAGACCTTGTTTTAATTAATCCATTAAGTCAAAAGTGGATTTTCACATCTAAAGAAAGGATTGAAGGATTCTAAATACTTAGTTTTGATGATATTGACCTAGGATGTTTCAATTTCTTTGATTAACCTCCAACCAAGCTTGGTCATAAGAGCTTCATTAAAGTTTTGCATTCTCTTGATGCCCAACCCTCCTCTCTTAGGACTACACACTTTATTCCAGGCCATCAGGGAAAGTCTTTGATGTTCCTCAACCCCTGACCACAAGAAACATCTTCGAATTTTCTCAAGAATATTAGAAACTTTTTAGGATATTTTAAGCATTAATAGGTAACACAATGGTAAGGACTAAAGAGTAGATTTCAAGATTTGCACTATTTTCTCAAGAATATCATAAACTTTCTAGGAGATTTTAAGCTTTGAAAGGTAATACAATGGTAAGGACTAAAGGGTAGATTTCAAGATCTACACTATACCAGCGTGAGACATAGGAGAGCCATGAAGATAGAACATATTTTTGATCCCTTTAATTTGCCTTCCCTCGATATACTAACCTAACCTATATACCTTAGGAACCTCCATATATACCTAGAAACTCTCTATATACTCGTCGCTATGTGAGAGATAATTAGAATGTGGGTAGCCAACAATACATAGAAGTGATAATCTAGATACATGGCTCAAGGTAACATGTGAGAAGTAATAGAAATCCTCCTTATGACTCCCACTAGTCCACCATGAAATACTTATCACTAAGTGTAAGTATGCATGAGACCCTATGTGGTCAAATAGAGACCTAGGCTCACTTTATACCCAATATAGCTTTGAGGCTTGTACTATGGTTACTTAGAGGATCATGTACAATCTACAATGGAACTATCCCTTGGTTATGTTCTTGATAATATTGATTAATATGGTCTAGCTACACAACCAAGAATTAAGTGATCTTGATGAAAGTGAGGTTGATTTTATTTTAATTAAGGTTTGGCTAGGAAAGAAATAATAATTTAGGAATCATTATGGTTTTCATGTTGAATTCAACAAAATGTGAGAAGAAAAAAAAGGGAGGGTCACAAAGGGGCCAACAAGGGGATCATAATGCCTTTTCTCTTTTTTGTTACACATATCAAGAATAGGGGGAATAAAATTGATAAGAATAAAACTATGTTTAATGTGTTTTTTTCCCGCAAACATCTATATTTCTAAGAAAATTAAGTTTCCTCGTAGGATCCACTTCTCTCTAGTACAATTTTTTTTATTTGGTCTTATCTTGATCTACAATGCACAAAAACTAAATATAGCAAATAGAAATCTAAGACTAAATATAGAAAATAGAAACCTAAGACTAGATGACCGTTTCTAATTTCAAATGAAAATAGAATAAAAATGGTTCCTTTTATTTTAAGTGAAGGGAGTCATTGGAAATATGCAACAAATAGATTTTCCTCAAATGAAATGTAAATGAAATTTTTGTTTCAATACCTCTAGATAAAATAATGATTCAATTTTCCTTGTTTATGATTTGCGACTAAAATTAATTCACTATTTCCTTTTTTTTGGTAAAATTATTTCACAAAAAATAAACAAATTTTATAAAATAGAAAAAACAGATAAATTTTAAGTCTAAGGTAGAAACTAACAAAATCCTAAAACTATAGAACTTGATTAATAGCAAAAGAAACAAACCAAAAACCTAATTTATAGCATAAGCATAAAACTAGGAACTTGACTCATAGTAGAAGAGAAAAATTAGAAACCTAATTCATAGTCAAAGCAAAAGACCAAAAACCTACAAAAAAAGAATAGAAAAATAGGCTATTAGAGTAGAGGGGTCTATAAGGTCTCAATAGAGGATGATATACCTCTTTGCTTATGAAAATTAAACCCCTTATTTTTTAAGATAAATGATCAAGAAAATGTGAATCATAAAGGTTAATGCATCTTAAAAGGAGTGCACACAAAACCTAAAATGGTAGCAAAATGTAAATTAAAAGACAAATGCTAAATAGATGCAGATTAAAATGAAAACCAATGGATAACTGTAGAATATATACAAATTAATGCTAAATAGATATAGATCAAACTGAAATCCAAAGGATAAATGCTGAATATATGAATAAAAATGAGAGAATAGGCACAACCCAAGACCATAGGTTACCCCTTTTCTAATTAAATCTTATTAAAATATGTTTTTATACCATGATAATAACTTAATGCCGACTATAAATTGCTAAGAAGACTATTTGCTATATAAAAAGAAGAAGAAGCACATAATAGATTGTTAGGTGATGAAAGATTTGTTATAAGTGTAAAGAAAGGTTGTTAGAGTATTGATGCATTAGAAAATTTGTCATTAGAGTTCCATTTAAATTTTAAGGTTTAGGGTTTAAATTTTAATCTTTAAGATTTAGGGTATATTTTTTAGGTTTTTAGGTTTTAGGTTTTAGTGTTTAATTGGATAAAGGGAAGAGAGAAAACATGTGTTATCACTTTTTTACTATTGGGGGTCAAAATCATGTCGGAAAGAATCACCATTTCTTGATAGGAAAATTCACCATAGTACAATGCTTTTATGGGGTCATGGTCCTTTCACTTTTGGGGTTCTTAGAGGTATCAATTATTTTATAAGTCTAGGCTTATAAATACTTATTGAAATTTTATTTTTTATCCTATTTTAATGAAAGTATTTGTTTAAATATATTTTAGTATTTGTAATGGATATTAAGGCCCCAAAGTTGTCATTACATTTTTAGAAATAAATTCTCTAAATTTGATCATGAATAAGGTGGAGTCAATTTGCTTGATTAGAAGGCTAGTTAATGAGGTTCATGCTGGATTGAAGTGTATAAAATTTGGTGTCTAAAATTATTATATATGTTTATTATAAATGGACGATAAATAGTCATTATTATTGTAATAATAACTGAGGCAATGATGAAGATATTAAGGAATTAAATTGTTATCATTCCCTCTAGCACAAGAATATTTGGAATCCAAAGAATACAAAAGAGAAGGAGAATGAAGAGGTGATTAATAAGAAGAGAAAATATCAAACCAATATGTGTAACAACCCTTAAAAAATCTATTTTCTTATACATCTAATTTGTTTGCAAGGATGAGATACTTCTAATGTATTTGTGGTTGCAGGAGACAGGTAAATATTATTGGCAGAGCAATGCAAAGGAAAGAGGTATCCTCAATAGGCAAAAAAGAATATTTTGGTGTAAGGTAAGTCAAGGGAGATGATGAGCGGCGGTGTAATTGTCAATTCATAAGGGCAAAAAACCCTATAGGTAATGCATTCACCAGTAGTCCACATAGAATGCATATCATGTACTTGCATTCGTAAGGGTGTTTAATGTTTGTTAAATTGTGAATTGAGTTGTTTGTATGGGAATGAAAGTGCTTAATGCATGGGATCCATGGTTTAAATTATTGGTGGATAATGAAAATGCTTAATGCATAGGAATAATGGTTTAAAATTTATAAAATAATTTGGAATATATATATATATATATATATATAAGTAATAGTATGCAGAGTTTAAAAAGAAAAGAATATGTGTGTTTTTCTTTGGAAATTGAATTATTTAAAAATTAACTTATATATATATATATATATATATAATTGTAGAAGCAAATAATACTTTGGAGGTAAGGTAAATAAATAAAATTAAATAAGTGTCATATTAAAATTATATAACAAACTAGTAAGTAAACTATAGAGGTATTATTGACACACTTTTTGAAGACGACAATTACGAAATTTTTGGCATTATATTTTATGGAGGTTGTTGAAGTGGATAGCACTTGGTTCTTGGTTAAGATGAACAAACTTTAAAATTAACGCATGATTTACGTGTGAAGAGAAGTGGGGAAAAAAACCATCTCTAGATGGTGGACTCAGGTGAGAAGGGGTTGCATATTGGTATGCATGGTGTCCTTTTGAAAAGGATAAAATCAAGTGTTGGAGGTGGAGAAACAGAGCGGGTGAGCTAGGCATTAGTGGAGGAAAGAACAAAACATGGCAGAGGACGATCAAGAGTTCATTGTGTGTAAAAACCAGTAAGCCATTATGATTTTAAAATCTCAAGAAAAAGCCAATAGTTATTATAAATATGTTTGTATGGTTTTTCTTTTAAAATAAATATGATGGTACTCTATGTGTTTTTCCAAAACAACAAACGTATTATAGAAATTAAAAAAAATAAAATAAAATACCTTGTGTGAATTGGATATGCTCTTAATACATGCATTCATTGAAGTGTTAAATGGAGTGAACTAGATATGCTTTAATACATGCGTTCATTGAAGTGATACGTTGTGTGAATTGGAGATGTTCATATTGCATGTGTTCTTTGAGGCAATGGGATGTGTGTATTGAACATGCTTATACTACAAGTGTTTGCCAAGTATTATGTGAATGGTTGGCTGTGAACCTAGACTCTTCTTTGAATTGATTATTATTTCATGCTATGATAATATTAAACACCAATGTTTATCGGAATTCTGGTTCAAAGTGAACCGAGACCAAGTTTGGTGTGGTATACTGTGTCAAGATATGCTTGATATTGTGTTTGTGTTAGAAAATATTTGGAGTTCTGCATGTTGATTTATATAAGGAAATGATGTATGCATTATAGGTATTAGTTGCATTTCATCATAGACAATCACTCTAACCCTTTGAAAACACCAATTAATCAAATTAATGGGAAATACTACTACCGAGCATTGCAAAATACAATGCATATTTTTTTTAGTTATATTGACAACATTTGGGTTCTAAATTACACATAGAAATGAAATGTTATGTTGTGTATACTTAGTAATTCCACTCAAGAGTAATGAGTCCTAAGTCATAAGAGAGAATGTATAGCCAAACTGTATCATGTTGTAGTAAAGGAGTATATAATTCCTCAGTTATACATAGAGAAAAGTTGTAAACATTTCACTATCTGTTGAAACATAACTCTGGAAAAATATGAATTGGTCGAAGACTGAACGCTAGATGTAAATTATGTAAATTTTAATTTTAAAATGATATGTTGCTACTTTCACTTATAAATATTTGATTGAAATAGAATGCATTTTTGAATCTTTATTTTTAGAAGAGCTATTTTTTGTTTATACTCTGCGGCAAGCAATGAACATTTATTCCTTCTAAGGTCAACTTGAGACTGTATATATTAGCGTCGTGTATAGCTATTTCAGATTATGAATTTTATTAAGTTTATTGTATACACTGGTTTACGTAAGCCCTAAATTCTTGAATGGTAGAAGAAAATTATAAGGTAGTCAAGATTTAAGAATGTTCACTTTAAACCAATAGAGATGTTAGGAAAAATGTAGCTTATGTCATTGTCATACAATCTTGAAGGGTCAATGGGCTAAGAATTTTTTAAGAAATTATATTCCACCTTTATTTTAGAGTATTCGTTGTACAATGTTATGCGAAATTTAGATGGTATTTATCTTCTTATTATATAAAAAAGAATTATGTTTCTTTAAAATTAAATATTTTGAAGTCTTGACTCCAATACTTATCCTGATTAAAGCAGACCGTTCATCCCTATGTTTATGTAATTTATTCTTTGTGGAAGTTTTTTAATTAGTAGAAAATACCTATATTTTACTTAAGTGGGAGATAGTTTCTATTTGTAAAAAAAAAATATTTACATATAGTATGGAAAAACATAGATCATTTAAAATTATTACTATGGTTCATTTGTTTAGTGATTTCCATTTAATTTTAGTGGTAAACTTGTAATACGAAAAGGTGGAAACTTTATAACTTGATTTACTCTTCTAAACCTCGAATAATTAGGAAATGGTGTTTGATTAACCATAGATTAGTCAAAAATAATGATAGACCCTTCAAACCGTAGCTAGGTTTACAAAAAAAAAAATTATCATTATTAAGATTGTCGGATTAGGTAATCTTAAAAACGTAACCTAAGGTTGTGGGCAAGACAACCTTGATTGAAATTTAGGATTATGGGTATATAATCTAATGGAACAAATAATGATTATGTTGCAGGTAGGAAAACATCATGGAACATGGTTCTAACCATACTTATGATGGAAAAATGTCATAATGAGAGGTAACGAAGAGTTGTCTGGGCATCTCTTTTAGGTTAACCCTACTAGTGATGAGTGGTGACTTGTGTTAGACTAGGTGAAACTGACAACATGATGGTATGGAACATCATGTTGGTTAATCTACATAAGTCATCGAGTGGTTACCAGGGTATTGGTAATACCCTAGTCAATGCTTCATAAATAATGGCTTATTTTCTAGCTCGAGAATGCATGTGCTAAGTCTTACATGAATTTAATATAAGATACAAGTTCATGTATTCATGTAAAGACACGGGAAAGTTATGTGCCACACCTCTAGATGTTATGGGCCCTAGAGGAAAAGAAACCCATTGACTGAACTTGGAATCTCAGAAGGAGAGTTATGTTCGAAATAGGCAACAATACGATATTTGGCCAATCTCGATCTCATGAGTATTTCAACTGTAATGGAATGACACTCATGAAGATGAAATTAAGATGCTCATAATAGAAAATGAAACAAAAAAAATAATAATAAAAAAAAAATTCTCATAATGAGATATCTGATATTAGAAAACCAAGTGGAAGACTTGGTGTGAATTGACAACCAAGTGGGCTGACTTGGGGTGTTACAATATAGAATATGAAGAATCACCATATAAAAAACTTGATCAATGATGTGTGTAAATGATATAGTCTAATTTCATTCTAAACTAGCCATTTAAAGATCCCAAAAATAACTTGTGATACAAAAGCAACAATTCAACAAGGGTTCATGCATCTGTTTATGATACTACACAAAATACCACCAAATAAAAATGAAAGTCAAAATTTTAGAGCAGCAACCAAACAAGGTTAAGAATGCAACTACAATTTGTAATGGTAAAGTATTATTCACATGAAGCATTAAAAGAAAAACTATAATATATTGATTATGGAAATTAAAAATTAGACTCAAAATCTAAAAATAAGTTTAAATGAGGGAAGAATGTCGAATTAAAATAGGTTTGTTTCTAGAAATAGGGTAGTATGGTAAGTATTGCACAACAATAAAATAAATAATCCACTAATAAGAAAGGAATGTCAAATAAAAATATAATCTATCATAACTATAAAAGGTAAAATAAAATAATAATTTTAAAGACATCATGGTACAATGTCAATGAAGAACAAGTTGATGGAATGACTGTACATATTGCGGATGCACACAAGAAAACATTTGCAAGTGATAATGATGTGCAACTTATATGGGAACCTCAAAAATCATCTATAAATATAACATGAATAAGTATTACATCTTATTCATGAGCAAGTGTAAGGCATGCATGTATATATTGTTGGAATAATAAGGCATTATAAATATTACTATAGACCTCATTTGTTTCTTTCTTGTTGAAATATAAATTTGGTGGATTAATTTTTAATGTCTATAATTTAGCTTAGACATAAAAGATGATTAAAAAATGATGTGGATAAAATTTGTGCTTTGGTTCTCTAGCCTCATGTCTTATTAATCTATTATTAATTATACCACAAAATGTATGGATTGTGACTACCATATTGGAGGAATAGGTTAAATGTATTAGATGATTTTCCAACAAGAATAGGTCATGCAAGAGATTCAAAAACCATAATATCACAACTAAAAGCATGTACAAATATGAAGCTCTCCATGGATGATAATAAGTAACATGCTAAACATATTATTATCTATATAATTGACTATGGGTACAAAGTTAATGATTTATAAATGTAGATAGTGAGGAGGTTGACTATAGGGAAATCTCCTCATATGAAGTAGGCAACATAGTGAACCAAGAAGAACATATAATCCATAAAATAAGTGACAAAATTATAGGTATGGAAGTGGAAAATGTAAACTTGCTATCTCTAATCATTTACCTTATGAAAGAATCAGAGTTTTAAAGTTACATGAGAAGAATAAAATATGACCACAAAAAAATGTTATAAAGAACCTATTATTATATGAAATGATCATGGTCATGAAATATTAAGATAAAAAAAGACACTTAAACCTATCAAAAGGATCTAATAAAAATAAAGACTTATTACAATAAACTAAGTCTTAATTAGAAAAATCCATAGGATCCAAAAAGACTTGGAAAAATGGTAAAAGAATCCTTACAATATTTTTTTGTCTAGGAAGGAGTAAATGCTTATTTTCAATATGAGCATTAATCCAAACACATGACATGAGATATCTTTATATGAACTTGACTTTGGTATGTGATATATGAAAAATAATTGTGCATACTCAATTGCTATAGTAGAGAACATACAAATTTTACTATAAAAATTACCGGAAGGGAAAGTTGTATAATCCCAATAGATAATAAAAAGTATAATATATAAACTTAATAAACCAAGATATCAAGGTATAAATCTAAAAATGAGAACACCTTGGCCTTTAAAATCCTAAGCTAAAACACTCTAATACCATAAATGTGAGAATGATTTTATACGATTTGTTACAAAATATTAGAGGCCTTTAAATAGTCTTTTTAATGATAAACAAATTTATAACATCTCATAAAAAAATAGAGAAGATAATCCCACAAATATAACTTTTTTAAAATAAGAGAATAAATTAACACTATGATTTGGTATAGTAATTACCTTTAATAAACTTAGAATTCAAAAGATATAATTATAGTTTTTCTAATTATAATGCAAAAATAACAATTTAACCAAAAAGTAAGATAGTGAAGAAGACCTAAATTTTTGAAATTATTATCAAACATTCAATAATTTCTTATATTGTTGAAGGTTAATAGTCAAAAATATAATATTGAAGTTTACTATTTAAATCAACTAATCAAAGTCAACACCATTGGTGACTTTGTCTCTTTTGATAAAGTCTCTTTGTCTTCTAACCATAGGTAGTATGTTAGAATGTGTATCATGGTGGACATTGAGAGAAATATCCCTAGCTTTGTGGAGCTAGTTTCTCATGTGGGTTTATGGACTCAGGTCATGGTTTATGAGAATAAACCACAGGCTTGTAAGTTGTGCGGCTTGGGGGGTCACCACCAAAATCTATGCCATTAGATTAAACAGTCTGGCCCTCAAGCTCGAAATGTTCTAAAGCACGAGAAAAATATGGAGTCTATCCTGAGTCAGACCCCTTTTAAGAAGTAGAAGATTTGGCAGAGGAAGCCTCCTGGGTTGGGTAAAGGTAAGGAGATTGCGTCTTCTCCTTCTCTGTTGATGAAATCTACTAAGAACCCTATATCTACTAGTAAGGTGTCTGTGCTTGGCAAGAAGAAACACTCCCCATGCAATTTGGAGGTGATTCTCCTTTTTGACCCCTCTATTCTTTCTTTGGATTTACCTATTTTTAATTCCTTTGGGTGTCTTGAGGAGGACAAGGAGGATAGTGATGAAGGTATCCAAGTGCCTTTGAATGAAACGGTTCAAAAATCTTCGATGCCCTCATTAGCTTCTTCTGTTGTGGAATTTCCTATTGTGAATTATTGTTTAAATTCCCCTTCATCGAAGGGGGAAGGAAAATTTGTTATGGTGGGGGACCAAAGCCCATCATTTTCTCCACTGTCAGTGGTTGAGAAAGGGTGAACTGGTCCTAAAATTAGAATCCACCAAAATAAAATGGATAAGAGTGAGAATATTTTTGTTTCTTCTTGTGGTGGTCTGCCCAATTTGAGTTTGCCAAGGAGAATGAGTTTGAGGTGTCGCAATAGACAACTCAATATGGACACATTTAATTTCTCTATTTCTTACAGAGGATTTTGAGTCTAGTTGGTAGTTTTTCAATATTTTGGTGTGTTGTTGTTTGCTGATCTTACTGTTGCCATAGGGCCTGGTTCCATTTCTAGGTTGTTTTCCACTGTGTCATTTCGAGCTGGAGTGGTTTTTAATTTTGAATTCTTCTATGTAGGAGTTATTGCTTTTTACATGTGAATTTAAGGGCTTTATTTATCTTTGGTACATAAGGAGTATGAGGCCATTTTGTGGATGGGACAGCGTCTCGTTGCTCCCGTTGTTGGGATCCGCTCATTCTCGGTGGGACGAGTGGGCTTTTAAAATTTAAATTTCTTCCACCTTTTCATGTTTGAGAGGTCAGTGCAAGGTTTGTTTTTTCTACATCCTCTCAATTTTTTTGACAACTTGGATATGATTTTTGTTTGTTCTTAGGTGGTGCTATTGGCGGTTTATCCCCTTCGCGGTGTTTGGCTGTTAGTCTCCTTTTGGAGATAGTTTGTTCTCCTTTTGGAGATAGTTTGTTGGGTTGTGTTCGATTTTCTCTCCCTCTAGGAGTTGCTTTGTAAGGTTGTGAGATTTCCTTTAAAACCCTATTTCTTAATACTACCAACAAAAAAAAACTAATCAAAGTCAACACTAAAAATGCCAATAGTCAAATCTAGTGCTCAAAACCTCAATATGAAAATTTTTAATATTTAATATTAACATTCAATATCTATATTCAAGCTTAGTAATAAAAAAAACAATATTAATATTTATATTTTTAGTAATTCTCAAGTTTACTATTCTTGAACCAAACTAAATAGTTCATGTTTTAATATTCAGTCCAAAATTTTAAAATATTAATATTTTAAAAATAATATTTTATTACTTATTGTAAATTTCAAAACAAGCTTTTAAAATAAATTAATGGTGGAAATAATTTGTATTTAATAAAAAAACATATTATATATATCCTCATAAAATTCAGTAACTTTCATTTAAAAATTCAAAAAAATACAATGAGATGGGTATTTTATACACTCATATAGACCTTACTAAACAACCCTATTAAGAGTTATTCTAAAATATCCCAATAATAACTCAAATTTCTCTACAAATTCTATAGACCTTATCCAATAAAAACTACAAACAACCTACTGCAAGTCTTCAACCATCTTATAGTGTGTCATTTTGGTACTTGAACCCTATAGTTATCACTAATCTTACATATATGACCTTAACTATCAAAATATGTCAAAAATAACACATAAGGTATCCTAAACCATGACTTCTATTAGAAGGAAACAAGTATAAGAAGGGGATAAACTGTGGTGGAATCATAGTCCCACACATTTTTTTAACCAAGTACCAACTAGAATATCCAAAGCAATATTTGATAGAACATATGATTCCTCATTTAATTATCTATAGATATGTTTATAAAAGATCTCTACAAATGGTGCTTCTAACAATTTCACCTACTTGTAATAACGTCTATGTAACAGATTTTCATCCTCACTAATCTTGAAGCCCAATCCACCACAATTTTAAATTCCCAAGAACTATAAGTTTTGTTATTCCCTATTTCACTGCTATTCTTAATAAAAATATCAAAGCCTTCCACTTTACCGAATTATTGGTGAATTTTCCAAGACCCACTTTAAAAGTGAATTTAGGATTATAATCCCGATATAACAATCCTCGTATCCCACATCTACAAATATTTCATAATATATACTATTAAATATCAATTTTCCTTGTGGTCTTTAATTTTAGGGCTTGTTTTATGCCTTCATAAATATATTTGAGTTGATATTGAACTTGTATAGGTGGAATTTCCTTTCTCTCAACAACATAGAATTTATTACCAACAATAGACCCTATGCTACTATTATTGGAATACACTTACATTCCTTTAAGCCTTTGTCTTTGAACCATTGCTACATATTCTTCAATAGATTCCTTTCTAGCCACAATCCCTTCCATTTAGGCATGGGTATAATAGACCTTCACACTTATCTTAGGAAACCATAATGAACTAGTAGGTGATCCATTGTTTCTTCTTACCTTTTACATAGGCTGCATTGACTTAGACCCTAGCAGGATCTCTTTTGCAAAATATCCCATGTTAATACATTATTAGATAATGCTAACCAATATATATTTTTTCAAAGGTATTTTTACCTTTCAAATATTACTCCACCATCAAAGGACCTCGTCATTATTATCTTCAAATATTGTCTTATATCCTTACTTAGTTGGGTTCTTTGACCATACTAAGAATTCTTCTTCTTATATCAATATTATAAAATCCCTTGTCAAACCCCTTGTATAATTGCTCCATTGCTCAGCTTCATTTCCTTTCAAAAGTAATTCTTCTACTATAATCTATGCTTGATTCCAAAAATTAGTTTTGTCAATTGAGGCTACATATACCAATACCCATAGCCCCTATCTATTTAGATGTTCTCTTAATTGAGATAGATAGTAATCTCCTTTATTCCTCATCCAATGGTCTTTAACTAGTCTTACTTTCTTCCAATTTTATATTCTCCAAACCAAAAATTACCCACTAATGGAAAATCCTTCAATAATGCTTTCCAAACAATAGTAGTATTGGTCACTAGCTTGATAAGAAGTTTAATACATTCTTCAAAGAAAATTGAACCCAATAATTTCTCTTTGATAATCTCATGTCATAATCCTTTACCAGTTATCAATATCCAAAGACTCTTGGTAGCTAGTGCTTTCCTATAGTTATGTATATTCTTAAGCCTCCATCCTCCTACAAACTTAGGTTTGACAATCTTAGAACATTTAACCAAAGCCATTGTATCCTTCTTTCATTTTACTATCAAAAGAAAATAGAAGCATTTATTCCTTATTGTTTTCACTATTTTAATAGGAATATAAGCCATGGAGTGTCAATATAATGGAATGGCTTCCAAAATTAATTTTACCAATGTTAAATGGTCCCCCATTGATAACCATATATTGTACCTTGGAGTTACACTTTTTTCCACTTTATTATAAAACCAAATCAAAACTTGGTATGCATAATCATTTGGCTTCACCCTAAACCCTAAATATTTTAGCCCTTTGTCATACTCAAATATATTAAAGCCATAAATCCTTATCATTGCTTCTTCTTATCCTGGATATAGTATGTTAAAAGCTACATCAAATTTATAGTGTTATATTTCCATTCCTTGAATAACACAATATGGATCTATTTTTTTCTATATTTTAGATCTTCTCTTAAGGTTATATTTCTAGATAAGAGTATATCATATGCAAATAGTAAGTGAATCCCAACCAGAGAGTTTTTCATTTTAATGTCCTTGATCATGCCAAGTATTTTATATTCATTAATCATTCTACTCAACCCTTCAACAAAAAGTAAAAATAATAGGGGTGATAAGGGGAATCCTTGTCTTAGCCCTCTATAAGGCTTGAATAATCTATAAGTTGACCCATTAATTAAGACAACAAACAAAGAAAAATTAATACATCCCATAACCCAATTTACAAAGGACACAATATAGCCAATATGAATTAATACAAGTTTGATGTACAACCAACTTATCCTATTAAACTATTTTTCTAAATCATGATTAAATATCATTGCATCTTGTTTCCTTGATTTGACTAAATGAAGTGCTTCTTGAGAAACACTAATAGCTTCATGGATTTATCTTTTTCTCAAGAAATTAAATTATTATTCTAAGGTTTAAAAAAAAAAACTTTAACCTCCTAGCAATAATATTTTAGATGGTTTTATAGAGAGTATTACATAAGGAAATAGACCTATATTCCCCAAAGTATTCTAGGTTATCCTTATTAGAAATCAAGGTAAGGAAAGTTGAACTAATAGAGCTAAGTACTTACCTAGAAGTCATTGATTCCTCAACCACCTTTAAAATGTCTTCTTCCAAAAACTCATAAAAACCCACATAAAAGTTAATGGACCAACCATATAGTCCATGGATATTTTCTTTCTAAAAATATTTAAATGTTGTTTGTAGCTCCTCCTTAGCATCTTCTATTATTAAAGCCTCTTTGACTTCATCATTGACCATCTTAGGTAGATAAAGTGCCAGCTTAATGATTTATTCTATATTTTCTCTAATGGGTTATTAATATATATTCTTAAACTAGAATACTCCTAATCTAGTTATTTTCTAAAACCTTCTCATATTTATTTCATCCTCCCCTTTCATATCCCAAATGATATATATATATATATATATATATATATATATATATATATATATATATATATATATATATATATATATATATATATATATATATATATATATATTTGGATAGTTTTGAGAGAATTTTGTATTCTCATCCCCCTACTCCATCCAAAGTGCTCTACTTTTCATCCTCTACTTTGCATCTTCGTATTATAGCAATACCCTCTTATTTTTTCCTTATTGACCTACAAGTTCTCCTTATCTGAAAAGACCTCATTGTGTTTGTTATTATACAACTAATTCAATTTAGATTTCATGTCAACTAGTATTGCCTCTCCTTTCTAATATTTATCTTTAGCCCATATAATCATAGTAGATTTCATTCTCCTAAAATAAAAAAAAATTAAAACATAATTGTCTCTTCTATTGTTGTGTCAATATGTCTCCACTCATCTTTTACTAAATTTATAAATTTCTCATCTTCCAACCAAATAGTGTTGAACTTTAAAGGCCTTATAAGTACCTCTTGATATTTTTCTATCTAAAAGAAAAGTGGTGTTAGATTAGATCCCCCACCTTGATCTATTGAAGACCTCAGTCTTTCTACTTTAGCTATGAAGTTTTCAAACAAAAAATCTAACCTTTTATAAATATCTTGTCTTGAAATTCTTTGATTCTTCAAAGTGGGAACTAATTTAATGGGTACTACATAAAATTACCTTATTCTAGATATTTTGTAGGAAATATTTAGTAAGGGTATCCATTATGGCTTCCTTTGGCCATATTTCTACTCTTTTAGTTAAAGAATTTAAGTCCCCTTCCACCACTAAATTTCCTTTTTTTTTATAATTATTGTGTAAAGAATTCTTTTCAAAACTCCCTTCTACCACCATAAGAACCATACAAATTGGAAATAGTAATAAAATTTCCTAGCTTCATAGAATGTAAGTCTATGACTATACCTACCTCAATATATACCTTGTCAACTAGCTAGAAGGAGAAATTCCATCTTGTTACATTCCTCATAATGGTTTGTTTGATTCTATCCATTCAAAATTCCAATTCTATAGGAGAGAGGAGAATGACTATTGCTCTTTTTGCATCCAACAGTCTCCTGTATTATGCTTTACGACTATTTTTTATGAGGGACCCCGAGCCTTCTAATAATTAAAGGAGAGGATGATTTTTTATTAACTTTACCTTGGGGCTATCCTACTCTAAGAACCCCAACTATGTATTTTTTTTTACCATATAAAATTTCCTTAATTTTCTTTTGTACAATTTTTAAGTAATATTTTCTTCCTACTAATAACTCTTGAGATTGAATTGTCTCAATACCCAAGCCCATTATACCTAACCAAACTATTATCTCCTTCACCTTTTTTAGGGCTCTTAGGGCATATCTTATTTGAATATTTGCTTGTATTATGTGATTTGAAGGACTTAATGGGGAAGAGAACCTACTAAATTTGTTTAAGCTCTTATTGATTCCTTGGCCTAAAATATCATTATCTAAAGAGGGTGAGAACTCAATAAGTTTTATACCCTTCTCCTCTACTTGTTGTAAGCCCTTGTTAGAAAGATGTTGGAGAATCTCCTTTGGATTTAAAACCTTTCCTCATCTCTCCTTATCACCATAATATTTCTCCTCCTTACATTCCCAAAATTGAAGGAACATCACCATCCTATTGCATTTTTCTATTAGAACTATGTACTATCAAGACCTTCATATAGGTTCTATACATTGATGACAACTAACCTTTCTTTAAGTGATTCAAGAGTCTTGAATAGCTACTCCTCTATTTATGCTTTGACTATTTACCTCCTCTAAATATTTTACTAGAAGAACCTCAAACTTCCTTTTGTATAGTCCATTGCCCTTTTCTCTCTTAAATCTCATAATTTGTATTTAAATGATGATAATGATGATAATTACTACATCAGAATGACACCTTTATATATTCAAGCTTCTATAAATACATCTAGTTTTCTAACACTATCTCTATGTTTTTTGGTAATGCTAAACTAAGATCAAGCTCCAGTAAGTTACAAGCTATAATTTTTCATGTCTATTCCAAGGAGCTTCCATTCTCACACAATACTCTTTCATTCCATAATTTAATGGGTAAATAGGGTAGCTTGACCTAGATAGACTAGGTATTAGTCCTCTCAAAGTTTGGATCAAAACTAGAAGTCCAAAATTTTAGATTTAAAATATTAAGCTCCCAAATCCATCTTCTATTTTTTATGATTATACCATCTTCTACCTATTGGAAGACAAAAACCATTCAACCCTTTGTCATCACATGACATGTAGTAGTATATTCTAAACCTCCAACCAAGTAACTCTTATCTATTCTCACAGATTTTATGATTTCATGGAATAGCTCATAAATCTATTTACCAAAGCCTTATCCTCTAGTGGAAAATAATGCTCTAGAATTATATCTTCACTTACAACAATTCAATCAAACTCCTATGATTTTATACAATATTTTTATCTTATTTTCCCCTTTTTTTTCTTATATCTATAAACCTTTGGTCCAACTTTATCGTGGCCTATTTTTTTCTTCTAAATTTGCAAACATTCATACTGAATCTAATAAAATAATCCTAATAAAAAGGGTCAAAATGTTCACTTTCACAATAGAAGCTATGGATAGAAGATGAATAGAAGGTCTAAATCCTATTCATCAATAGAAATCGCTTCCCAGATGGCAACACATTGTTGTACGCAGAACAGATTGTGGCACTATCCAAGGTCTTTTTGTAAGTCTCATTCGAGGTCGAGAGAAGATCAAAAATAAAATTGTTCTACAAACACAAACACTAATTGGCCGTGTGTTAGCAGACGATGTATATATAAATGGGAGATGCATTGCTACGCGTAATCAAGGTATTGGGACTGGACTTGCTCATCAATTACGAAACCTCCAAACACAACCAATATATATACGAACCCCTTTTACTTGCAAGAGTATATCTTGGATTTGTCAATTATGTTATGGTCGGAGTACTACTCACAATAACTTAATTGAATTAGGAGAAGCAGTTGGCATTATTGCTGGTCAATCAATTGGAGAACCAGGAACTCAACTAACATTAAGGACTTTTCATACTGGTGGGGTATTTACAGGTGATATTACAGAACAGGTACGAGCCCCTTTCAACGGGAAAATTGAATTCAATGAAAATTTGGCTTATCCTACACGTACACGTCATGGGCATCCTGCTTATATATGTCATAATAACTTCTCCGTGACTATTGTTGATAGTCAAGATAAAGTACAAAATTTAACCATTCCATCACAAAGTTTGCTTTTGGTTCGAAATGATCAATATGTGGAATCGGAACAAGTTATTGCCGAGGTTCGTGCTAGAACATCTCCCTTCAAAGAAACAGTTCAGAAACATATATATTCTGATATGAAGGGAGAAATGCACTGGAGTACCCATGTGTGTCATGTGCCAAAATATGATAGTAATGTTCATCTCATACTCAAGACAACCCATTTCTGGATATTATCGGGAGGTATGTACGGATCTGTTGTAGTCTCTTTTTCATTTCATAAAGATCAAGATCAAGTGGATGTTCAACTTCTTCTTGCCAAAGATCAATCACTTTCAAATTCTTCGGTGGATCAAGTGAAACACAAGTCAGTTGACTCAAATTGCTCCGAAAAAGAAGAAAAAATATTCAGTTATCCCCAAGCTGATCGGACCGTATCCAACAAACGTCGAGACTCTATTTATCCCACCGTTCTTTCTGAAAATCCCAAAATCACAGGAACCCAGAAAACGACCAAAATCACACGAAAAAAGGAAACAAATCGATTCATCACCCCGTTGCGGTGTGATAAAGAATGGGAAAAGCGAAGGATCTCTTGCCCTAATTTGATTCTTAGAATACCCATAAAAGGTATTCTACATAGAAATAACATTTTTGCTATTTTGAATGACCCTCAATACATAATTGACAGTTCAGGAACGATCAAATATGGGGAGATCATCAGGGAGAATTCAATTAGTGAAAAATGGAATTCTCTTGAAAATCAATTAGCTGCAGGACCCAGCCCAAAAATAAAAGAGGCTTATGCTTCTCTTATTTCAGTAAGAACAAAGAAAATGGTTATAAATATGATTCAAATTAGCTTGATGAGATACCCCTTTTTTATCATGGAAAAAAAAGAAAATATAACAAGTTCCAAATTAAGTTCCAAATTTCTGTTTAATAACAGATTAGACTGCACTAATCCTTTTTCTTCCAACGATAAAAATAAATTACTTAATAAGCATCAAGGGACTATTCATTCATTATCTAATCAGAACAAAAGAGGTGAATCTTTTATGGTTCTTTCACCATCTGACTATTTACAAATCGTTCTATTCAATGATTCAAAATGTTTTTATACGGTAAAGAAATCAATTAAAGAGGATCCAATTATACAAATCATTGAATTGTCAGGTCTCTTGGGTCATTTACATAGTATCGCTAACCGTTTTTCATACTCCCATTTCATCACTTATAATAAAGTCTTGTTAAAGAAACGTTCAATTTCAGACAATTACTTGAATACTTTCCAAGTACCTAAATGCTATTTTATGGATGAAAATACGAGAATTTATAAATTCGATCCATGCAGGAGCATCATTTCCAAGCTCTTCAATTCTAATTGGTGCTCTTCCTTATCTAATGTTTGTAAAAAAACATTTCCAGTAGTTAGCCTGGGACAATTAATTTGTGAAAGTGAATATATATCCGAAGATGAGCCATTCCCCAAATCTGGTCAAATTCTAGTCGTTCATGAGGAATCTTTAGTCATGAGATTGGCTAAACCCTATTTGGGTACTGGAGGAGCAACTGTTCATAGTCATTATGGGGAGATTATTTACGAAGGAGATACATTGATAACTTTGTTATATGAAAGATTAACAACCGATGATATAATTCAAGGTCTTCCTAAAATTGAACAATTGTCAGAAGCCCGTTCGACTAATTCAATATCAAAAAATCTCAAAAAAAATGTTCAAAATTGGAACAGAGACATGGCAAAATTTCTTGGAAAACTTTGGGGGTCATTCATCAGTGCTAGGATAACTACGGAACAAAGTCAGATTCAGTTAGTCAATCAAATTCAAAGGGTTTATCGATCCCAAGGAGTACAAATTTCTGATAAACATATAGAGATTATTGTGCGCCAAATGACTTCGAAAGTTTTAATTGTGGAAAATTCGGAAAATCAAAATTTTGAATATGGAATGGGTAATGTTTTTTTACCCGGGGAACTCATTGGATTATCACGAGCACAAAGAATGAATCGTGCTCTAGAAGAGGCAATCAACTATCGAATAATCTTATTGGGAATAACAAAGGCATCTTTGAATACTCAAAGTTTTCTATCAGAAGCGAGTTTTCAGGAAACTGCTCGCGTCTTAGCTAAAGCTGCTCTTCGAGGTCGTATTGATTGGTTGAAAGGCTTGAAGGAAAATGTTATTCTTGGAGGGGTGATACCTGTTGGTACTGGATTCAACTGTTTGGAGAAACGGAATCAAATTGGTCCGAGAGCGGGAAATCTAAATTTGTTTAGCAACAAGGTGAAAGATATTTTTTTTCATCATAAAAAAATATCTGTTCTTCCCATTAAGAAGATGGATTATTGTCACAAAAAAAATGGAGACAACTAGTAAACAAAAAAAATAGTTTTTAGAAATGAATGAATTTCTTAGTAGATTCATCCTATAATAAAGATATCAAATGAAATGGATCGCTCGTACCACGTACGATACGGGCAGGCAATCATTGAGATTTAATCGATTCCGTCGGAATGAATAATTATATATATATGTATATATATTACAGTTCATGGTATTTCGTTTTTTTTTTTTTTTTAAAAATAATAATAATAAATTAAAAAAGAAAAAATAAAATGATAAAACATTCTTGGAACATAAATTTGGAAGAAATGATGAAAGCAGGAGTTCATCTCGGTCATAAAACTAGAAAATGGAATCCTAAAATGGCACCTTACATTTTTACAGAGCGTAGAAATCTTCATATTATAAATCTGACTCAAACTGCTCGTTTTTTATCAGAAGCCTGTAATTTGGTGTTTGATGCGGCAGAAAAAGGGAAACAATTTTTGATAGTTGGTACAAAAAATCCAGCAGCTGATGCTACTGAATCAGCTGCTTTAGGAGCTCGATGTCATTATGTCAATCAAAAATGGCTCGGCGGTATGTTAACTAATTGGTCCACTACAAAAATTAAACTTCGGAAGTTGAAATATTTGAAGAAAAAGCAAGATACAGGGGGATTCCATCAATTTACGAAGAAAGAAGCAGCAAGGCTCAAGAGACAATTGGACCAATTGCAGAAATATCTAGGTGGGATTAGATACATGACAAGTTTGCCCGATATTGTCATAATTGTCGATCAAAAAAAACAATACACTGCTATTGAGGAATGCATAACTTTAGGTATTCCAACAATTTGCTTAGTTGATACAGATTGTGATCCAGATCTCGTGGATATCCCAATTCCAGCCAATGATGATTCTATAACTTCAATCCGATTGGTCTTGAATAAATTAACTTCAGCAATTTGCGAAGGTACGTTACTATACGAAGAAGCTACGTTCATATAGCTATATGAAAGGTGGTGAATTAAAAATAAAAAAAAAAGCGGGGCCTAGAACTGAGTTGGCTACTATTCTAAGATCTCATAAGAGCAAATTTATTAGGTTGGCTACTATTCCCAAATCTCAGAGAATATATTAAAATCACCACAAATATTCTTATTGAAATCAATAAATCTCCTTGATCAAATAACCATTCCGTTATTTCATTTTGTGCCAAAATCTCTGATGAGAGTTAAATAATGGAAGAATCGGTCATTCAACCAAAATAATTTATTTTTGAAGTTCATTTTTGTAAAGGGTAACATGGGTATTATACAATCTCCTACTATTAGCGCACTGAATCATTTCTACGAAATATCTGGTGTGGAGGTAGGTCAACATTTCTATTGGCAAATAGGCGGGTTTCAAGTTCATGCACAGGTACTTATTACCTCCTGGGTTGTAATTGCTGTCTTATTAGGTTCAGCTGCCATAGCTGTTCGAGATCCACAAACCATTCCGACCGGTGGTCAAAATCATAGAAAACACTCACACATCAAAACACCAAAATACCAATCAACACAAACATACACAAACACAAGAACAAAAACAATAAAAACACAAGAACAACAAAAAAAAACAACACACAAAAAAAACTTTTAAGGCAAGAATGAACACAACATTAGTTTGAGTTAGGGAACTAAAATATCCTAACCAAAAAAAAGAGAAACAAAGAGAAACAAAAATAAAACAAAAAGAAACTAGGTACCTCAAGAACTGGATCCATCCAAAGAAATAATAGAAAGAACAACTTTCGTTATTTACGAAACCCACTATCTAAGAGGATGGTCAAGTAAGCTTTCTCAATAATTATTTTTATTCTCCAATCAACCATATAATTTTTAGGAGTTTTCAAAAGATTAATTATGTGTTAAAGAGTCAGACTCAACGAGCACCTTTTCGCATCTTTAATACCGTTTTGAAGACCTACTAGAATACTATACCCTTCAAAAAGATTATTAAATAAAATACCCAAATTCTCAACAAAAGTAAAAATCAAATAACCATGACAAAGCCTATTTCCTTCAAACACTAAATTTTCCCAGGTTTCCTACAAAGCCTCCAACAGTATGGATATACGAAAGCTGGGTATTTACGTCCAATAAAGAGGGTATTTTATTCCATTAAATGGTTTATTTACTTTTTATGTGTGTTTATAGACTAACACGAATATCTCTTGGCATTTATAGTAGACGTAAACAGATGCGGACCCTTCTAGAACGTAGAGTGTCGATGCAGATAAAAATTGAATTACATGTCATTAACGCGTTTAAGTTTCAGAGTATTAAATGTTTTATGAAAAATAGAGTATTAAATGTTTGATTGAAAAATAGTGTTCGAGTTTGACACTATTGAAAAAAATAAAATTTGATATGTTTAAAAATTCAAAATAAATGCATATATATTTTTAAATAATAATTTTTTTATATATATTAAAAAAATTCAACGATATAAAATTATAATATTTAATTTTAATATTTTTTTCAAATATATAAAATAAAGTATTTTTAAAAATATAAATATTTATTTTATTTATTTATTTATTTTTAAGCCAAAAACCCTTTCCAGGGCCGCCTTGGTCTCAGAGACCACGAACAGGGGTTCTACACTTTCAAAGTCACTCGGTAGTCGCACCCGCACCCGACTCTGCCCGCAACAACATTATCAATGGGATTTTGGATACCAATTCAGCTTTTTGGTAGGGTGGAGATTCGAACCTGAGACTCCTTGGAGGATTGCCCTCTCCTCTCCAACTCACCTACAACACCTGGATCATCTATTTTATTTTTTAACTCATGAGAAAATTTTCAAATATATATATATATATATATATATATATAAATATAAATTATAAGTTCACGTGTAAAAGATATTAACACACTTTTTTTTTTATAACATTTTTATATTAATTTATATTTTATATTTTAAAATTTTTATTACCGTAGTTTGAAAGCGAAAACGCATGCATCTATTTCCATCGTCTTTTTCAGAAGATTGGAGCTTTCCTTTCCCTGAATCTCCGAAGCTTCGGAAAGTTCCTTCTGAATTTATTCCATCTTATCCTGAATGGTAGGTTATATAATTGATGGTAAAGTCTGTGACCGGAAAGCGTCATCATTAACTAATCAGAAGCCGCGGTTTCTAACAGACGTCACAACCTACACCAAGTGAACCGAAGGTAATATTTTACTGTAATAAGTCATAGGTTTTATTTGTCAATTGTCACTTGTCACTGTTTTTTTTTTTTAAATTATGTTTTGTTTTTTGAATTTAAAGTTTATTTTTTTCGAATTTATTGGTTAAAGTTTTAAATTCCATTTTCAATTTTATATTAAAAAATTGAACGAATTTGATAACTAGAACTACGAGACACCATTTATATTATGGATGGATACCACTGTAATGATAAGACCTGTATAAATTACAAGACCCTTTTAAATGATACCATTATAAAAATATTGATTATATATTTATATATATATATATATATATATATAACCTGAGTTTATGAATATCTATAACAAATGTTTCGCATTGGTATTGCATTAATCTCATGTTACAAAGATCTAAGATTGAATTATGGGAAATGTAGTCTTATGTATATTCTAATTGTATGTTTGGACTGTTAACTTGAAAGGTAGCTCTGTTATTATATTCCATCTTATTGTTTAAGCTATTACATTATCTCCAATATGCATGCTAATGTTTTAGGTTAAAAATTAAAAGTATTTAACAACATTGTGAGCAATGCTCGTGGTCTTCTCTTTATGTGCTCGAAAATACATTTGAAAAGTGAGTCAAATCAGTTGTTCACTGTAAAAAATTTATTGAGACGGGCTTTTTTTAACGAATTCAACAGATGTACAATGATTCGTCCTCATCCACACAACAGCTTTTTTTCCCCTCAACTTGAAAAGGAAAATGGCAGTACAGTACAACTTGAAACAGTTTGCTAGGGAAAAAACCCTCGAAAGATTATACTTCCCTCTCTAATAAATGTAAAATATCACCGTTTCACATTAGTTTATACACATTTTGGAATCTCTGGTGGATTGAACAACAATTCATGGTTGCAATAAAAGTAACAAATGGGGTCATTGAATCTAACTCATAATACGTCATTAACTTCTGCGGCAATCGCGTCTTAGAGCACGTTGAGGTTCGTGTTTGTTAGAATCCCTCGCCACAGACGCAAAGCTTTTTTATATTCCCGACACCAAACGAAGACTTCTCTCAATTTGGAAGATGCCACCGAATGCCACCTCCCTCTCAAAATACCAGCAATAATTCTCAAAGACATTCACACATGCAACTTGAAGTCCATGAGAAAAAGAAACTCAATCTCTAGTGTGTTCATTTCTTCTGTGCTAAGGCCTCCAACTTTGACACAGTACGAATTCGGGTAATTGCTGCACACACGAATTTGAAATCATATAGGTTCAGAAATCCGCTAGAATATAAACCCTCCACCAAAAAAAAAGATTTAAGTTTTGGAGAAGGCAACGAAAGATATATACATGTCTTCAATTGTAAAGAAAAGGCAACGAAAGATATTTACATGTCTTCAATTGTAAAGAAATATTTGTATATTTGTTTTGATACTTGCCCCTAGAGAGAAGATATAGGATGAATATGGATTCTAATGTTTGAATAATGAGACTTATTTGATAGAAACTTGGGAGAATGAGTTGTCCCAAAGTATATTTGTAGATGCATTAGTGGAATTTATTGGATGTCGTGTCTTATTATTGCATATGTTTCTCATAAAACATGATGATGAACAAAATTTTATTATCATCATGAGGAAGGAAATGTGATTGATAGATGTCTCTTTCTTAGTCTATTTATAGATTAATGAGGAGCATTGATGTGAAGATATTTTGTCCAAAGTAATATTTAGGATTGTATTTTGGATAGGATTACATGTTATAATACCCTGTATGTGCCCCCTTGGACTTTAGAGGGGAGGTCATAATCAAATTGAGGAACTTGATTTGTATGGGGAAGATACAAACAAATTGTCTAGGATGGGTTGAATAGGATGAATTGTTTGGGGCTGATTGTGAAAGGGTGTATGATTAGGTGAGCTTGCTTATGGTTTTTAAAGTCCTTATGAGTGGAGGGTAATAAGTTATTTAAAATATGTACATGATATTTACAAGATTTTGTGTCAATTCATCCTTAAGTGGTAGAGTTGGAGCTTGATTATTGGTAAAACATTTAAAGAGTGTTCCAAATAATGATGTATCCAAGAAAATAAATAAATAAATATGTACAAATATCATTTGGATAGTGTTGAGAATTTCTCAAATGTGTTTGTTAGCATTGCCCCAAGGACTTAGTTAGCATTGCCTAAAGAACTTTGTTAGCATTTCCTAGAGGACTTTGTTAGCTTGCTTTGAGGACTTGCCTGGAGGAATTAGTTAGCATGTGCCTAGAGGAATTTGTTAGCTTTTACAAATGACTTGGTTAGCATGTGCCCGAAGGACTTAATTGTGATATGATAAAACATGTACACATCATGTGTCCAAGTAGAAAAATATGTACAACAATGCTTGGGCCATGTTTTTGAGATGAAATATGTATAATGATTAATCCTTAAGCAAGTGCATAAGGAGTGTCTAGTATGATATTTTTTTATGATACAATATATGTATATACATCATGTGATCTTTGAGAGATTAGGCAAATATAATTCTTATTTTTATATACCCGAAAGGGGGAGTTTCATGTGAGTGTGCCCAAGGAGGATATTCAAAATATTTATTCCCAAGAGATATTTTAAATGATTGCCTCAAAGGGTACTTTAGGTGTTTTCCCCAAGAGGTATTTTAAATGTTGCCTCATATGGTACTTTAGGTGTTTGTCCCAAGAGGGAATTTAAATTACTCCCCTAAATGGGGACTTTAAATGATTGCCTCAAGAGGGAATTTAAATATTTGTACCCCAATATGGACTTTAAATGTTTGTGTCCCAAGAGGGGGACTTTAAATGATTGCTCCAAGGAAATATTTAAATGTTTGTGCCCCAAAGGGGAAATTGAAATGATTACCCCAAGGGAGACTTTAAATTTTTGTGCCCCAAGGAGGACTTTAACTATTTTCTCCCAGAAATGGAAATTAAATGTTTATCCTAAGGGGGACTTTGAATGTGGATGCCCCAAGAAGGACTTATTGATTACCCCTTTAAGTGAAAGGGTGTTTCAAGTCATACTAAAGTAGGATGATCCATCCATGGTGAAGTCTTTTTGCAATGTTTCAAGGTATTTATTTACCCATTAACAAGGGGAAAATTATGTAATGTGTAGAAAAATAGATGTGATATATATGTATTGGATGCATCCCTTAAAGGGTGATTTGTTGATGACCTTTAATGTTAAGTATAATTGTAATATATTTTTATTCATGCCCCTATGTGTAAAGAGAAGATATTGATATTATTATAGTGGTAGTTATGTGGACATACTCTTATTGTAGAAATGAGAGTTTTGTAGTTTACAAGAATGGATAAATGTAACAATTAGATAAATATGTGGTAGAGATCAAAGATCTATGATTAGGTTGGCAAAATATAAAGGTGGGTAAGTGAATAAATATGGATGAGGATTTTTTAAATATATATGATGAGAGTTTCAGTTTATGACTAAGCATGTACAACAAGCGAATTGTGATAGAATTCAACTATGCAAACAAGGAGCCAATGTAAATAGTCTTATGAGTAGGCAATTACTAAAGAGTATCTATTACCTAGCAAATAATTCTTAGCTATTTCAAATGGTTTATAAATATGATATCGCTAAAGTAAAAAGTGTACTACCTTTTAGGATGGACCCTATTGTACAATATCCTCATCTTATTGGAATGATTGAAAGGACCTTAATGCACCTAAGATTTGACAAGGAGCTAAAAGGTTTTCATGGTAAAGGTTAATCAAAAGAGTGATAGTGTCATAACACCCTAGTATGAAGGTGGGACATCAATATTGCAAGTATGGTTTGTTGCATCTTTTCTATACATATGTTATGGAGATTAAAAGGTTCTAAGATTCTGATCTAAGTAAGGGTAGGAATTGGAACCACTAAGGTCAAATTTTCCATTATCTATCAATTCTTGGATTAGATTTTTAAGGCCTCTGTAATTTTTGGTTTCATGGCCATTAATATGGTGGGAAAGCACAATGTTCTTGAGAATGGTACGAATGAGTTTTATCTTTTGCAAGGTCGATACGCCTGATAGGTGGAAGAACTATCATTTTAGTTTTAAGAAGTTGTGCTAGGATGCCGATAGGAGATTGATCTTAGTGAAAATTTGTTGTGGTTTTAATTGTATAACAATATTTTGAAGGTTTGTAGTTGCATTGATATTTTGATTTTTTGAGTATTTGTGACTTCATTGCCTATAACATGTTTGTTCTCATTTCCCCCTTTGGGTAAAGGGAATATTTCTCTACTTATTTAGACGTATAGTTGTTTAATATCTACCTTCTATAGAGGGCGATCTATACCATTTTTAGCCATTTATATGGCATATTCAAAGGAAGACACATTGTATACTTCCAAGCAAAAGGATAGTTGCTCATTAATGTTTCTTATAGAGATTTTTAAGAGGTTTTTTTGGTGGAGGGATAAATTTGAACCTCCATATCAAAGCTTTCCACCTTGATAGGAAGTCAAGAAGATTCTTGTCTTGAGTTTTTTTGAGTTAAATAAGGTCACTAAGAGTATGCTTCTCTTCAATGTAAATGGAAAATTGCTTGATAAATAATTTAGCAAAATATCTAAAGTTTTTGATGGAGTTACTTGCTAAATTGGAAATACCATTCCAAGGTAAGGCCATTAAGACTTTTAGGGAAGTTTTTGAGTAACAATATCTCATAATTGTTCAATGTTAGTATATATGATTTAGAAAAGACTAAGGTGTTTGATAGGGTCTTTTATTCCTTCATTTATTTTAAGTTTAGGTGTTTAAATATTAGGTGGAAGGGGATGGCTAACTATGATGGGATCTAGTGATTGATTGAAAAAGTATTCATAGCAGTACTTAGGTTGGGAAGAAGATTCTTATATGGAGGCTATTTATTGCTCTAATTGTTCCAATTTAGAGTCTTGTATTTTCAATTTTCTAATCTAGAGTTTATATTTTGATTACCATGGATAAGTTGATTTGAAGGTTATTTATGTATTATTAGAGGAGGTTGTGAACTAACACAAGTATAAGATAGAGATGTTACAAGGGATGGTATCAAAGGTGATATCCCATGGTTTATTTCTAGACTATTTGGTTTAATAGGTTTGATAAATGTAGGACATGTGGTAGGAGAGATAGAGGTTTGATAAAAACTCACATTTGCACTAATGAAACTAGGAGATGAGTTGGTGAAAGTATGAGGGGTTGAAGAATTAGGTGGTATTCCTAAATTAGCAGTGTTTTCCATGTTGGCTTGTTAACATAAAGGATAAGGATAAGATAAATGTGTTTTAATGGATGGTATCGAAGGTGACATCCCATGGTTTATTTCTAGACTATTTGGTTTAAGATCTTTGATAAATGTAAGACAAGTGGTAGGAGAGATAGAGATTTGATTAAAACTCACATTTGTGCTTATGAAACTAGGAGATGAGTCGATGAAAGGATAAGGGGGTGAAGCATTAGGTGGTATCCCTAAATTAGGGGTGTTTTCCATGTTGTCTTGTTGATATAAGGGAAAAATTATTTTGTATCTAAATATTTCATCATGATATAAGGAATTATGGGGCATTGATGATTGAGTACCTTGGATTCTAATGCTTTTAGCAACATTACTGATAGGGTTAAGTTTTCATGTATTGAGACATGTAGTGTCTTCTATGTGAATGGGGTTAGGTAAAATAAGGAAATCCCTATGGGAATCTTTCCTTAAGGGAATGTTATGTTCAATGTTATTATCTATGGAAATGAGAGTATAACAAGAGGGTAATTGATCAAAATTGTATTCTAAAGGATAATCCTTAAGGGAGATTTACTTTAAGAGAATATATTTTTTGTTGTTGATGTTATTAAATAAATTGATGATAATTTCTTCATGATATTGTGAGAGGGTTTAAATATTATTAAGGGATTGTAAATTTGTCATGTTAAAATTATTATTAGGTAATTGGCTAAGAAATTCATTGATTATGTCTTCATATTCTTGTGAAAATGTATTGTATGAATAAGATATTTAGGGGTTGTTTTCTCTTGATCATGATTAAGATATTTGTTTAGGAATTCATTGATAACATCTCTATGCTCTTCCAAAGAGGTTATCATGTGATTAAGGTAATCATGTAAGGATAATAAAGAGTCAAAAATACTTAAACATTTATCTCATTTATTGGAATTAGGATTTTTGTGTGTTTTAGATTCTTCATAATCTTCCACCAAAAATTTTGTATGGGTAGCTACTTTACTAGTTTTATAGCATATTTTGGGTTTTAGGAAGAATTGAAAAAGGAAGATAATATATTTTAATAAACTTGTAAGGTCTAGGAATATGTCCATTGAATAAGGTTGGGAAAGAGACGTGGTTGATCAAATTTATTAAAGTTTTTTTTCGAGAGTTATTATAGCAAAGAAGAGAAGATCTTTTAAAATATTTATGTCACATTGGAAAAATAACTTGCCTTATGAATCCCATTTATCCCACCATAATATACTAGCCAAGAGGGATATCCATGTAGACACCAAAACAGCACCAATCCGATTATGTGACCGCAAACACTGATCGCTTTGACAAACACAGCCCCCAGGGCAGCCCTCAGAGGTTAAACAGTGGTCTTAACCACTTTCATAGCAATTTTGTAAGGTCAAGAAGCAATTTGGCACACTTGGACACTTTGCCCAGTATTCGTCTCACCCCGGGACGAATTCAAAATAGAATCCGTCCCACCCCAGGATCTAATTCCGAATCCGTCCCCGGGTGGGACGAATTCTAAGCTTAACGGGCAAAAAGGCAAATGGTGCCAAGTGGCAGCCCGTAACGCCGGCTAAGGACTCCTGCCTTGCACGCGTGTGTAGGTGGACAGAGGGGCCGTTAGAAGACTGTCACAAAAGGCATTTATCAAAGCTCAAGTCAATGGAGGACTCCCCTCCCTCATGGGAAGACAAGACTGCCACATGGCGCCTATGGCCAACACATGGCATTTGTGCTTCCCTCCCAAAAGAGACCCCATGGGTCTATAAAAGGTGGGACTTTTCTCACCCAAAATATACAGAGTTGAAGGAGTTTTCAAGCAACGAAGTGTCGCCGAGTTGAAGACCCACTTGCATCCCTTTTGGTTCACCTTCCCACATCCACCAATCTCTTTTGCAAGGGAGGTTGTTGGGTGGCCTTTGGAAGCTCGAACCTGACCCAAATCCAACACATGGACACCCGAACCAACCAATTCGCCGACCCCCCAATCCTAAGAGGTTTTGGGCCCATCCCGGGTGGATTGGCTCCAAAATCAAGTGCCAACGGTGGGAGGCCCACTTGGGCACCCCCGCACCTCCCAAGTCCTATTTTTAGTTTTTGAGCATTTTAGATTACTTTTCGGATTGCATTTTGTGTTATTAGGTTTGATTAATCCATAGCTGCAATTTTGTAACTTTTGGTCAGATTCTAGTATGTTTTGTGTTGCTTTGTCGTTTCACCGACTTGCAGGTGTCGAGGTCAAATTCCTGAGGGTGGAGGCCAAATTGGGAGAATCCGACCATCTGGGTCGTCCCAAAATGGCCCCAATTACATAACCCCCTGTTTGCAGTGCATTTTGCAGTGTCTCGGGATCCGACATTGGAGCAAAGAAGAGGTCGGTTTCTTCAACAGAAGAATTCGTCCCACCTAGGGACGAATTGCTGCCGAATTCGTCCCGCCTGTGGACGAATTCCAGTTGAAGGTAGATTGGCCAGTTGTCTCAGTGGCAAGTGGCCTTCCGGTAACTTTTCTTATCTTCTATCAAGTTTTGAAGCCATTTGGACTCACTGTAATTACCATTTTAGGCAAATATTTACATGCATATTTCGTTAGTTTTAGAGAGCAAACGCTTTTCATTTGTAGCAGATGCTACTGACATCTTGGTTGTTTCTTTGTTCGTAGGAGAAGCAACGGAGGTGAAGAACTCATCGACATCAGCGACGACATCATCTTGGCCCGCCCATTGCAATCGTGGGCACGCGGAAAGAGGAATCATTCAGTGATTGTAATCAAACTCTATTTGCGCTCCTAGCCCCTGAAAAGGGAGGAGACATCATTGTAACAGAGATCAAGGGATATTAATGAAAGGGCTGTGTTTTCTCTATTTGATTGTGTCTCTTCCAATGTGTTTCTTTTCCATTTCATGCAATTTACATTTCTAGGACTTAAGCGTACTTGATTTTGAATGCAATCGCACTTAGTGTTTCCTTTGCCCGAAATCTCGTGCTTTCAGTGGCGATCACGGTGGGACCTGTTCCCTGGTTTTTAAAATCATAGAAACTGATCAAAGTTTTGTGTTTGTGCTTGATAGGTACATTTTTTTTTGTTGCAGACTGCTATTCGTCTCTGACAGGGACGAATTCTTTTTTGCAATTCGTTTGACCCTGGGATGAATTCAAATTCGTCTCTGGGAGGGACGAATTCTGTTCTGCAATTCGTCTCCCGTAGGGACGAATTCCTGTCTACGGATTTTCAGAGCAGAAATTCAGAAGCAACTGGAGCAGGCAGAGAAGAGGTAGGGATTTTTATCATCTCTATTAAATTTTCTGTTTCTGTTTCTGTTTCTTTAATTGTTTTCATTTAATCCTGCATTGCATTAGGAAAATTCATGTATGCTAGTTTCATTTTTGTTGAATAAAACGAATCCCACACACATCACGAAACAATTTTAAACCAAGGAGCTGGTCGTAAGACCCCAGCCCTTGATCAAGACCATTGGTGGATTTCATCACCACCTTGGCTTGATTTGCATCCATTTCCCGATTGTCAACTGTTGTTAGGCGTAAATCCCGATGAAGATAGACCGAGCGTAGCTGGGGTGATTCCCATGCGCGCGAGGATAAGTTTTCTATGGTAGGTGCCATTAACAGGACAATCCCCCTTCCGTACCGCCTACGTACCACGTACCTTCTGCTCTCACGTACCTATAGTCTCCCTCTCGTAAGGGCGGGTATATAGAGAGGTTGGTATATCGTCCTGGTTGGTATATTGAAGGGGCGACCTTTTTGGAGTTATAAGAGCCTACATGATGCATTTAAACGTTCTACAAAACCTACAAAAACAAAACAAAACATCAAAATGCACTAAACCAGCTTTAGGACACACCAATAATCCTTAAAAGAGATAATCACGATTTTGTGAATGTGTGTGTTAATTTCGCTCAGTGTAGACAAAAAAAAAAAATCATAAAAACGAGATAAAAACTTATTTAGATAGCATAGAAGCACCGCAATGGTGTACACCCGCAGTCAAGCCCAATCAAGGGCGTAAGCTCCGAAGGTACACAAAAAGCGTGCACAAGTCGCCTTCACTTCAGTCCCGAGGATTTGGTCATACCGCCTTATAGGTCTAACCTACAAAAGAATCCAATTCGGAATCCTCTGGGGTATGCCTATTCAAAGCAGCCCCTTTCGGGAAGATGCCTTACATGTAGACCTTGACATAAATAGAGAATCACCTCTTGAAGTTAGGCATGAGTGGCCACCGCGCGATGAAGCGTTAAACGGGCACACCGTCCATTTAGAGGGGCAACGTGGATATGGCATCCCTTCTTTACCTATCATCAGAACAGAGAGACCAAATCCGGAGCGCAGGGCTCCTTACATAGGGCGACCTAACTCCGCCCACCCCATTTACACCCATGAAAGGGAGTATGAGGAAAACCATCGCATTCCTCAAGGACAACAAATACAATGCGGGAACCTTGCATTTCCGCACCAGCCAGATATCATGATCACCCCTTGAGGCCATAACCTCGAGCACATACCGCCTACCTCGACAGAGGGAAGCGACCCCTTGAGATTTTAGAGCATCAAAACCGAGGTAAACCCATAGGAGGAACATTTGAACCTTCTGACCAAAATAGGGTAGATCAAATTGACCCGACTGTCGCCAGATATACCACCCGTCAAGCCCAAATCATGCGGCTTAAACAAAGTCAGCAAGAGATAGAGTATCAATACCGCTTGGATAAAGAACGCATGCAACGCGAAGCGGATGAGTTACGCTATGAAATACCTGAGAGGGGGCCAACCCCTCGCATCCAAAGAGCTGAACAGGATGAGAGGCGTAATCCGTTGGTGCAGGACAGGTCTCCATGACCTCGTCAAGCTCTGCCTCCAAGACCCCATAGATTCGAGAGGGAGGCAACTCCCCGAAACAATGATGGGTACCTTCAAGAAGAGCTTGATCAGGGTCACAGGTTTCGCCCAGAGACTCCTCAAGAATTTTATGAGGAGTATGAACCAGAAGAGGAATATATTGAAACTCCCCATCAAGGCAGGAAGGATGCCATTCGGCCACCCCTCCATAGGCCTCCAGTTTATCGTAACTTGCAACAAGAGCGAACAAGAGAGGAAGAAATAAAATCTTCCGATGCATACCAAGCGCTATTGGAGCGTTTGGAGTCTCTGGAGACAAAAGCTACCGGGCATCAAAAACCCACATTACGTCTACTCCGCAATAATCCGATGCATCCCTCAGTGCCTACACCTCTTTACCCCGAACACTTTAAGTTGCCTCAATTGGCAGTTTTTAAAGGTGAAGAGGACGCACAAGAACACGTTACACGATTTCTAAGCCAATGCTTCGGCATCCAAGATAATGACGCATTATTGCTTAGAACATTCATAACCACATTCGCAGGCCCCGCCTCGGATTGGTTCACACAACCGCCCAAACACAAGCATAAGCAACTTAGATCACCTAGTAGATGCGTTTCTTGAACGTTTCGCCTTCAACACAAGGAAGAAGGCATCACTTAGTGATCTTGCTAGCCTTAAACAATTTGAGGAGGAAACAATGGCAGCGTACGGGAACCGATGGAGAGCTTTGCTTTCTAAGTTACCCTACCGTCCTCCCATGTCGGACCTCACGCAAATGTTCGCAAAAAGTTGCTTAAAATCAATCTCCGGTCTATTGTTGCTACGATAATACGACAGCTTAGAAGAAGCTTTGGCGCAAGCCAAAGTCATAGAAGAGATTAAGATAGGCGAAGGCGCAATTGCCAAGCCTAAGAAGAAAGAGTGGAATAAAACCACTAAAATCGGGACAACGCAACCACAACACGCCGCAGTCAACCAAGTTGCGATAAATGTCCCCGCGCTCGTGCAAGAAACGCAGCCTCAAAAGGCTAACTACTGTGCAAGGGCCTCCCGCTTACGAAAGAGATAACAGAAGACAGGAGCAAAGATCGTAGCTGTCGCCCTAGGCGACAATTCACCCCGTATGCGGAGTCTAGGGACTCCTTATTTGACCGCTTGTCGACGGCAAATTTAGTTACTCGCCGAAAATCCAAATTTTTGACCCTAACATTCCCAAGCCTAGGGGGTATAGGGAGGAATTGTATTGCAGATTCCATAGGCGCAGAGGACATGACCTAAATGGGTGCTGGAAATTCAAAGAACTAGTCCAGGATTTGATCGACAACCGAACATTGGTCGTGGACAACCCCATCGCACCAAACAACCAACAAATGGGGGTATTCAAGGACCCCTTGCCTGCCCACGAGGCACAGACAAAACCGCTCCAGATTAACGAGGTGCGACAAGATCTTCCCGCGCAAGGATTTGTGGGAATGATTAGCATTGTAACAAGGAACAAAAAATACCCAACAGTTGCCCCCGAGGTAGCTGCGAGGGAAGTTCCGTCGACATCGCAGCCTCAACAACGCCCAACGCAGTTACCTCCGCCTAGACCTGAGGTCACGATACGAACCAAACTCACGCAGAGTTTGCGGACCACGTCGGCTAGGCTGTCCATCTACGAGCTTATTCAACAATCAGCTCCCCATAGAGAAGCTCTTATGGACATTTTAAAAGCCATTGAAGTACAACCCCACGAAGCAAATTCTTTCAACGCCTTCGTGGGACATGTGAAACAATGTACGGAGCCCGTCATCACATTCAGAGAAGACGAGGTCAAAACGATATCAAATGACATGCTCGGATCCACCCCCGCACGTTATCGCGCGGGTCAACGGGATCCCGTACAAGAGAGTGCCGATAGATACCGGCTCGTCCAAGTAACATTATAACCACCGCAGCATTGAAACATTTAAAACTGCCAGCCTCTCACATCACCGCTTCCACGTACACACTGCGAGCTTTTAACGATGCAATTTGCTCGACAATCGGCACGGTTGTTCTGCCTATACAGGTAGGACAAAAGTCAATACCCACACTGTGCCATGTGCTGGAAGGCGAAATGGCTTATAATATACCGCTAGGGCGGCCTTGGATCGGTGGACATGAAGTGTGTCCCCTCGATCGCACACCATTGCTTGAAGTATGCCTATGAAGGGCAAATACATGTAGTCCCAATGGACTTAGAGCCCTTCAAGTATTGCAATGCGGTACAATTCATACCTCAATCGACCCTCCCATCAACGCATTTGGATTTTCAATTAAATCCATCTAAACAGGGTCCGATACCGCAGGCACCACTGGTGGCCAACAAGGCAAAATCCCAGCCAGGTGAGACTTCATCACCTACTCCTTCATCATCAACGCCACCTATCGTGGCCCAACAGAAGGACAAGGGAAAGCAAATCATGGAAGAGGTTAAGCCTCTAGAAGAGGGGTTGCCCACGATTTCAGCGATATCAACAGAGGAAGCACCCAACATAACACAAACCAAGATTCCTGAACAACCAAACATGGAATGGACTCAGGAAGGACTACCGTTTCCTCCCACCCAATCATCAACAATCACTGTTGAAATGGCCAGTACAGGCCTGGGGGAATATTTAGTGCAAAATGTTGTGGCAACCCCCACACTGGAGTCAATACAAGACATGGGAAGACCTCGCCTTCCCATTGGAACAATCGTCCCTCTAGGCTACCCACCGAACCAAACGAATTTTGTGTATGGGGGCCTTGATCATGGTTCTAAACCATGCGAACAAAAGGAAACAGATGAAGAGCCTTTTGTCGAAAACATCAATTATCTGTCGAACCCATAATTTGCCCTAAAATATCTCGAACAATGCAATTGGCATGGGTATGGGCTAGGCAGATATGAGCAAGGGATGCGAATCCTTTGCCAACCAAGATATCATATGCCATATGACAAGTCAGGGGTAGGGTTCAACCATCCCCTGCCATTAGACATCTTGGTTGAAAATATGCAAGGCCTAGAAATAGGCAACAAGGGGGGATTGGCACAAGACCCGTACGCCAATCCAAACACATAATACACATTAGGGGATTATCTCCCATGGTCTACAAACACCCCTGGAAATAGCAATAATCCCTCTCCTTTGCTAGAGAGAGGTGAAAGTTCGTAGAGCAATCCTCAAAGAGAACAACAACGGCTTCCAGACATTCTTCTGAAACTGTTCCCCTTAGAGGTTCCAGATGAAATAACACAAGCCTCAAAAGAATCAGGTCCCTCCACTAAGAGTGGAACAACCGCAATGGGACCAGATTAATTCACCGGAACAGGAAGAGTCCTCAATGTCGCAAGCAACAGATGCTGAAGAGGATGAACAATTTTGTATCTATGAAAGCGATTCGTAAGACGAAACTGAAATGGACTATCTCGTACATGCGCGACGACATCACCGCGCTCTAACTCATGAAGATCTAATGGGACAAATGGGTATACGGTTAGGACATGAATGGCACGTAGACCCAGCGAGGTGGGACCAAGTGTTAGGCCTATGGCTCCAAATTCAAGATGAGCATCGTCCACCTCGAGATCCCATCATGACAAGAGTGCCGAGGGAAGACCCCGCCTTCCTTTTCACACATAGAGATGAATTTGCACCTAGAGAGGATCCATTCGTGCCTGTTCCCGTAGAGCCAGATCCAGAGTATAGGGAACATCTAAAAGAATCAAGTCATCACACCCGTGGTTCTCGAGACCAAATTCATTCCATCCACATGATCTCCATTGATTTGACCACACCCATCCGCAATCCGACCGATCCATCACGGTCATTGCATCTAAACATGGATGCCATTGACTGGGATCACGTCAATTCACCATTGTCACCATCAGAGTACTGGCCTTTCGATGAAATGCTTCATTTTACCCCAAGGACAACTCAGGATATTTTTCAAGTTGAAGAGGGACCCGAGGTTCCAAACGTAGATCTTAACTCAGCTGATGATATCCATTTAATCCCAACTCCACATCAGTTGGAGGACGGATCCCACATGTCAGCCGAAGAGACGACTGACGTAGACATCGACATAGATCCAATGAATCCACGGATTCTCAAGCTGGGGGTAAGCCTTTCCCCCAAGGAGCAAGCCGATTACATTGCCCTTCTTAAAGAAAAGAAGGAAGTTTTTGCATGGTCGTACAAAGATATGCCAGGACTAGACCCGCAGCTAGTCATGCACAATTTAACGCTTGATCCGAAAATCAAGCCTGTAAAGCAAAAACTAAGAAAGATGCACCCAACAAGTAGGCCTTGATGGTCAAAGATGAATTGCAAAAGTCGTTGGATGCACAATTTGTCATCTACGTGGATTATCCGCCATGGTTGTCCAACATGGTTCTCGTCAAGAAGCCCGACGGGAGGATTCGCATATGCACCGACTTTCGAGACCTAAACAAAGCGAGTCCTAAGGATGATTTCCCCTTGCCAAGCATCGACGCATTGGTAGACGCTACAGCAGGTCACGAAATGCTCTCCCTAATGGATGGTTTCTCAGGATACAATCAAATTCGTATCAATCTTGAAGACCAACTCAAAACGGCATTCACAACGCCTTGGGGGACATTTTGTTATAAGGTCATGCCTTTTGGCCTTAAAAATGCTGGCGCTACATACCAACGTGCTATGACTTATATCTTCCATGATTACATGCACAAAACTTTGGAAGATTACATGGATGATTTGTTAGCCAAGTCTCTCTTGCGCTCAGATCATCTCGGTGACTTAAGCAAGATTCTCGATCGCCTCATAGAGCATAAGGTCAATCGAATCCCAAGAAGTGCGTGTTCGGCGTCACATCTGGAAAACTCTTGGGTTTTATAGTCTCCAAGAGAGGCATCGAAGTGGACCCAAACAAAGTCAAGGCAATCCTTGAAATGGCTCCCCCAACAACTATCAAGCAACTTAGAAGTCTGCAAGGAAAGGTCGCGTCGATTAAACGCTTCATAGCGCAATTATCTGACAAATGCCGACCAATGAACAAATTATTGCACAAGGGGGTCACATTTCATTGGGATGACGAGTGCCACTCAGCCTTTGACGAAATCAAACAATACTTGGCTTCGCCACCAGTATTGGCACCGCCTAGACCAGGCGTGTCGTTCTACTTATACATCTCAGCCATCGAGGTGGCACTCGGGCGCAATGCTAGCCCGAAAGAATGAACTTCACAAAGAATAGAGCTACTTACTATCTTAGCCGCACCCTGGTCGGCTACGTAACTTAACTATGCATACGTTGAAAAACTCTGCTTGGCAGTGGTGTTTGCTACCAAAAGGCTACGCCACTACATGCCGAGCAACACTACGTATGTTGTGTCTAAGGAGAATCCATTGCGATACATGATGAGTCGTACTTATCATAGTAGTCGCACGGCGAAATGGATCATGTTGTTGACGGAATTTGACATTGAGTTTATTGGGCAAAAATCTATAAAAGGACAAGTCATAGCCGATCAACTAGCAGAGGCTCCTCTTGAAGACGATCAGCCTCTAGTCATAGAACTACCCGATGATGAGGTCTTCCATGTCTCATAATCGCCAGATTCTCAAGAGCCCGAGTCTCAGTGCCGACATAACCTTATTTTTTGATGGTTCTAAATGCGAGCAAGGTGGTGGCACAGGAATTGTATTCTTCACACCGCAGGGCGCTCCAATGCCCCTGTCATTTAAATTAAACTTCCAAGTGCACCAACAACAATGCAGAATATGAAGCCTTGCTCCTAGGTCTTCAAACAAGCAATCGCCATGAACATCAAAAGACCGAACATCTTTGGTGATTCGCCGTTAATCGTCAATCAAGTCAAAGGGGTATATCAATGCAAATGCCCAGTTCTAAAAGCCTATAAAGCCCTCGTGGATAAATTCCTGGCAAAACTTGAGTGGTATGACATCGAGGCACTCCCTCGATCATCGAATCATTTTGCGGACACAATGGCCTCCTTAGGGTCACTAATCCCGCAAGACCTTTCCGGTGATATAACAACCATTCAGGTCAAAACCTTATCGCAACCCGCGATGGAGCGCGCAAGCTCATACTTGACGCCAGGAATCCACATGATCCAGATCGAACCATCTTCGGATAAGTTCTTTCGAATCCGAGACTATTTGAAACATGCCAACTGGGGGTCTTTGTTCTCCCCCACTCCCATTAATAGCAACACAACGCTATTCTTACAAGTTCTATCCCAATCAGCATTTGTTAGGGAAGAACTCCAAAAGGGATTGGATGTTCAAACCGTCGAGGTATCCGATCAACAGGATTGGTATTTACCCATAAGAGACTACCTCAAGTTAGGTAATCTACCCTTTGGATTGACGCAAGCCGCAAAACGAACATTCAAACAGAAAGCGGCAAAATATGTCTTGATAGGAGACATTTTGTATCGTCGCAGCCTACGACGGAATTCTTCTTCGTTGCTTGGACCAAGGAAGAGTCCACTTGGGCAATCACCCAAGCGCATGACGGTACATGTGGCGGCCACTTCAGTGGTATGGCCATTGCAAAGCGCATTCTTCGCATGGGCTATTATTGGCCATCTTTAGAGCGAGATTGTTGCGCGTATGTCAAGAGGTGCGTAAAATGTCAACATCATGCCAATTTAATGCACGCACCTTCCCAGGCCCTACATACAGTCCAGTCTGCTTGGCCATTTTCGCAGTGGGGCCTCGATCTAATCGGAAAGATCTCCCCTGCATCGTCAGGCCGTCACACGTTTATCATAACGGCCACATAATATTTTACCAAATGGGTGGAAGCAATTCCGTTAACCTCTACGACAGGACCCCGCATTGCGGAGTTCATTTTGCATTACATCATATGTCGTTTTGGTATTCCATCCAAAATAATCTCGGATAATGGGCCATCATTCAAGAACAAAGACGTGCGTGCTTTAACCACAAAGTACAAAATTCAGCACAGCTTTTCAACACCCTATTATCCGCAAGCAAATGGGCAAGCAGAGGCGTCAAACAAAACGCTAGTCGCCATCCTTAAAAAGACCGTCGCAGCATACTCATAAGGATTGGCACATACAAATCCCACTTGCCCTTTGGGCTTATCGCACTAGCATTCGGACGCCCACCGGGGCAACTCCGTTTTCACTAGTGTATGGCTCGGAGGCGTAATGCCTCTCGAGTTGGAAATTCCTTCCCTCCGCATATCAATGCAGGAATTCATCGATGATGACACCGCACGGCAGGCCCGGTTAGACCAACTTACGTTGCTTGACGAAAGACGCGTTAATGCTCTCGAGCACTTACGTATCTATCAAGAGCGGCTTAAGAGAGCTTACAACATGAAAGTTCACCTAAGAGACTTTCGGGTTGGTGATCTGGTTCTAAAGGAAAACCAACAAAACTCTAATTTGCCGTCCCATATGAGAGACAAATTCATGGCAAATTGGCTAGGTCCTTATGTCATTGATAGCAAAATAGGACCGGAACGTACAGGCTAGCTTCTCTTGACGGTATCAAGGAAACATAACCCTTGAATATCAGTCATTTGCGACCATTTCATATCTAAGAAAGCCATATACCAAAAAAAAAAAAAAAAAGCTCCAAGGATTATCGCAATCTCTTGGTCAATCCAAAAAGCTCCAAGGATTATCGCAATCTCTTGGTCAATCCAAAATGCTCCAAGGATTATCGCAATCTCTTGGTCAATCAAAAGCTCCAAGGATTATCGCAATCTCTTGGTCAATCCAAAAAGCTCCAAGGATTATCGCAATCTCTTGGTCAACCCAAAAGCTCCAAGGATTATCGCAATCTCTTGGTCAATACAAAAAGCTCCAAGGATTATCGCAATCTCTTGGTCAATCCAAAAAGCTCCAAGGATTATCGCATTTCTTGGTCAATACAAAAAGCTCCAAGGATTATCAACTCTTTGTCAACCAAAAAGCTCCAACGATTATCGCAATCGTTTGGTCAAAAAAAAAATCAAGAAATTCAACAAAAACAAAACAACAAAAATCATCAAAAACAACAAAGATTTGCATCTCAATTCTAGGCATACTCGAATTCATCAAAAACAACAAAAACACCAAGCATAACTTTTACCACACTACAGTCAGTGGTCTGGGAATGTACCAAGAGTTTCAGTGATTCAGTCATCATTTTCCTCTTTAGCCATGTAGTGTACCAAGTCGAATAGATTTTACGAAGGTAGAGTCATACTTGAAATACACCTTGTTACGTAACATCCCAACACAAATCAAAACACTAAAATTCCCAAATTGTGTGAACGAAAGACGAAACCTGCAAAATAATCTAGGTCACCACAAGCGAAACGGTTATCTTGCTCATCCCCCCGTGCGAATGACCCCTAGAATGCCGAGAGTTGGCAAAAGGACAAGCATCCTCCCTACCCAATTCCCTAAGAATCCCTAAAGTTCTCAACAGTTGCAAAACACAAAAATTTGCAAAATGTCAAAACTCCAAATTTGACAAACTATAGTGCACACATCAAAAGGCACAAACAACAATGATTTTCATCACTCCATATCCCCAATCCCTTGCTCAAAAAAAAAAAAAAAAACAAATCAAAATAAACAGTGATCTCATCACTACAATGAGCAAGTATCCCAATACAATTGAAGAAAAGAAGGGAGTTGACCTTGAATCCCTGGAACTCTCAAGGATTCTATAGGTCATAAGGCAAGCTTCAGCACCAATTTGGTTGATAGCCTATCGGTAACAAAAGTAAACCTCCCGCATGACGATATATCTGTCACATTAACTTGCATACATATCAATGTTTGCATGTGGATGAGCTAGCTTATGGCATCCTGGATTACACCGCAGATTAATCTTAGTACATACAACAAAGGAATTCGTGGAGCTAATTAAGTGATCCTCGAGACAGGTTCGGTTGAAAGCCCATCTCGGCACTCGGCGGTATCCTAACAAATACCACTAAATGAACTCAATTGCACACACAGGGATGTTAAATAACTCGGTCAAAAATAGGTCCGATTCATACCTTGTTCAAAAGTCTTGTAAGATAAAGTACAGTCATGGATAGTGAGATAAAACTGTCTGAATCTCATAAAATCATACATTCATCCCAAAACCATCTGCGCTACTTATCATCTTTATGATACCATCAGAAAATACAAAAAAAAGAAAACCATGTAAATAAAGAGCTTCTTAAACAATAATGGTGCAATCATCACAAATATCATTCATCCATTTCAATTTGCATATCACATAGACATCTAAAACATATACATTTATCATAACATCTGCATTCATCAAAATGAATAAACATGCATAACAAAAAAAATCACATCATCACATGTATAAAACTAAAAATAAAATCGGTATATATATATATATATATCGTCAAAAAGATGCCCGCAGGCTACAAAACCGGTCCTCAGACCCCGCAAGCATATCCAAAAACCCAACCTAAGGCGTCGACCACCATGATCACGCAGGATCGGTGCGACGGGAACTACCCCCGTGGTGTGGGTCCGACGGGACCCCGCAGGGCGGCTACCACTAGCCCCCGCATCATGCCTCCTACCACCCCCTCATCTAACCGCTCGCGACGAGATGATGCCGACCGCTCACCAAACTATCCCTCGTCCATCGAGAAGATCTACCGATCGAAGGCTCAGGGAGCCGCCCGCCAAGGCGGATGACCTCCCTCTCCAAGTCTATCCGGTACATACACCACTCTGCCTCTCGCCGATGATAGATAGACAATGCATCATCGCGCTGCACCAAAACTCTATCCCGCTCTGCCAACTGAGCCCGCAGAAGATCCCTCTCCAGATCCCGCATCCGCAGCAGCTCTGTAAGTCATGCAACCTCATCGCCTACATCCGACCCCACCTCCTCTGGATCTGTCGGACGCATAGGACTCACGGGGACAGTAGCCTGCTCAGGCTCCAAATGCTCCTCCACATCCTGCATGTCCGACTGCTCCGGAACACCCAAGTCCACATCCTCATCTCCCACATCCACCATGTCCGCATCATCCAACGGCCCCCCCAATCACCCCCTTCCGCCTCAGCATCCTCCACTGCCGCCTCCGCGCCTCCTGGGACCCTCTCCTCTCCAACGCCGCAATACCCACCACGAGTCATACTCAGTGGTAGTACCGACGTCATCCACATCCGGGACCTCAATCACCGCATCCGACTCCTCGCCCAATGGCACGATGACCGATGGCTCCAGATCCCTCTCATCTCCCCGACGTCGATAGCCTACGGGCTCACCAGGCAACCCCTGGCGCACCCCAAACTGTCGTGTAACCCGACGGTACGAAAAGAACTCATGCTCCGTCCCGTGCCGCCCAGTCAACCATCGCTCCCTCCGTACCCGTCGGAGCCACTCTCCAGCCTCAGGCCAGGCTGGACAGTCCCGATAGGGACGCCAAAACACCTCCCCTGGAGTGAGCCGAGAAAAGGCATCAATGTAGTGCTCAACGACACCTGCCCATCGCCGACTCTGCCCCTGCTCCGCAGACCGTCGCCACAAAGCTGCATAACCAATCTCCTCATCCTCCATCACCGCCCGAGTCATCCATGGTAACCCGGTAGGCCTCTCAACAGCCTATGTGCCGCCAACCCCAAGGACCGCAACAAAAATCGCAATTGACACCCTTCCGCTGTCGACAGCGGACCCCGTACAGCTCCTCGTAAAGCTGTGCCAACAAAGTCTGTCCCCATCTCAGAATCAACGGTGCCTCTATCGGGCACTCTACCAACTGCCACACCAAATCCAGCAGGTTCCACGGGAACCTCGCGCCTGACGAATCATGGAGAAGAATGTTAGAAATGAGGCCCATCAAGAATGCGTGCCTCACTCCTAACACCCCCTCTCCTTCCACCAGCTAACCAAAATCCCGCCAGCCTGGCAATCCGCCTCGGCTGTCTCCACTGGGTCCGCTACACCCAGCTCCCCCCATGCCCAAAACATCTCGTAAGTATAGCAGATCGCCGATCAAACGGAGATGTCCTAATAGGCAGTACCATCTATCGGAATCCGAAGCAACCGATAGACGTCCTCAAGAGTCACAATCATCCCCCCTGTCGGGAGATGGAAAGTATTGGTCCACGGATCCCAAAGCTTGATCAGGGCCGTCAGATAGGCCTGATCCGAAACCACAGGCTCCAGTCGAGCCACCTGCTTGAGCCCAAGGGCATCAAGCCATTCCCAGTCATCATCGATCAATGCCAACCGCGCCTCAGTAAATGCAGCGGGTACACGGTACCGGCTCCTAACAACCTGCAAAAAAAAAAAAAATATATATATATATAACAGATCAAATTTTTAGTTCTAGGGTTTCTAACCTTAACTGATAAACAAAAACATCACAACAAAAAAATCTTAAAGTTTTGAAAAGCGTCAACACAAAAACAATGCATTAAATTAAAGCAAAATAAACCCTAGGGTCACTTACATGTCTCGCCTCGGCTCCGCCGCTCGAACCAGTTTGTGCACTCATGATGGCAGAGAGAATTCCAAGCAGCGCTTCGCTCGCAGATTACCTCCTCCTCCCGCAGCTCCAAAATCGCAAGAAAAAAATGACACAAATGAGCCCAAAATCAAGTTTTGGCCATTAAATAGGCCTTTTGCATTGGAATTCATCCTTGACTGGGATGAGCACTCGATCAGCGCTCGTCCCACCCAGGGATGAATTCTCCAGCTGGAATTCGTCCCACCTAGGGACGAATTCAGGCCAACACAAAAAAAAATCAACAAAAATGACTAAAAATGCACTAAAAATAGATAATAAAATTGCCCGATAGGATTGCTACTGCACCTGACAACAAGGGCATACAAAATCAACATTGGAGTCACAAATTGTCACTATCATACTCCCTAAGAAGGCTACCATAGCCGGACCGCTCCAAGGGAAGACGGATTTTAGACAATTTCATCCCCAAACGACATCACAAAAGGGTCAAAGCCCACTCAAAAATAGTACAAAATTCAACAAAAACACAAAAAAAACATTGCCGGACATAAGTGCTCTTGCACTTAACCTCTAGGCAAATAAAATCGATGTCGAGGTCCAAATTATCGCTCTCCTACTTCCCCAAGAAGGCTACAATAGCCGGACCGCTCCACGGGAAGTTAGATTTTCGATGATTTCACCTCATTACGGCATCACCAAAAGGGTTAACACCCACCAAAAACAGGTCCAAATGTTGGAAAAATTGCACACGCTTAACGGTAAACCCTCTAAAGGCACACCCTGCACAAGTCATCTTGGGTCAAGCGACTCGCCGCTTCTCTCACGAAGGTCATTCCCTCATCGATTCGTCGCTTGAGGGGGTAGTCACACTTAGTCACCAACCAACAATCACACACCCAATTAAGGAAAACGACATGCATTCAAAGAATCATTGACAAAGACAATCACGCTCCCGCTTGGGGCAGTAAACAAGCAACAATCAAATCAATCAAACACTTGGCATTTCGTGAATCATGAACACAAGGTTCCCCCTGAGGATAAAAACGCCCTTCACTTGTTCATGACTGATCAATGTCTAAGTTCAAGTCACACCTCACCAAAACAGGTTAATACTTGAAATCAAATTCCTTAGCTCGTCAGAAGCAAGGATTCAAGAATGCATGCCCTTTCCATACTTGGGGCATCAAAAGTTGGTTAGGTTACCAAGAAACCCTAATCATTAGTGCTTTGGTTATCTATTTTTGCTCAGCACCGCGTCACCCGCAGCGCTTCCCAAAAAGGGGCATCTAGTAGACACCAAAACAGCACCAATCCGATTATGTGACCGCAAACACCGATCGCTTTGACAAACACAGCCTCCAGTGGCAGCCCTCGGAGGTTAAACAGTTGGTCTTAACCACTTTCATAGCAATTTTGTAAGGTCAAGAAGCAATTTGGCACACTTGGACACTTTGCCCAGCATTCGCCTCACCCAGGGACGAATTCAAAATAGAATCCGTCCCACCCCAGGATCAATTCTGAATCCGTCCCCGGGTGGGACGAATTCTAAGCTTAACGGGCAAAAAGGCAAATGGTGCCAAGTGGCAGCCCGTAACAGCCGGCTAAGGACTCCCGCCTTGCACGCGTGTGTAGGTGGACAGAGGGGCCGTTAGAAGACCGTCACAAAAGGCATTTATCAAAGCTCAAGTCAATGGAGGACTCCCTCCCTCATGGGAAGACAAGACCGCCACATGGCGCCTATGGCCAACACATGGCATTTGTGCTTCCCTCCCAAAAGAGACCCCATGGGTCTATAAAAGGTGGGACTTTTCTCACCCAAAATATACAGGTTGAAGGAGTTTTCAAGCAACGAAGTGCCGCCGAGTTGAAGACCCACTTGCATCCCTTTTGGTTCACCTTCCCACATCCACCAATCTCTTTTGCAAGGGAGGTTGTTGGGTGGCCTTTGGAAGCTCGAACCTGACCCAAATCCAACACATGGACACCTGAACCAACCAATTCGCCGACCCCCCAATCCTAAGAGGTTTTGGGCCCATCCCCGGTGGATTGGCTCCAAAATCAAGTGCCAACGGTGGGAGGCCCACTTGGGCACCCCCGCACCTCCCAAGTCCTATTTTTAGTTTTTGAGCATTTTAGATTACTTTTCAGATTGCATTTTGTGTTATTAGGTTTGATTAATCCATAGCTGCAATTTTGTAACTTTTGGTCAGATTCTAGTATGTTTTGTATTGCTTTGTCGTTTCGCTGACTTGCAGGTGTCGAGGTCAAATTCCCGAGGGTGGAGGCCAAATTGGGAGAATCCGACCATCTGGGTCATCCCAAAATGGCCCCAATTACATAACCCCCTTGTTTGCAGGCATTTTGCAGGTCTCGGGATCCGACATTGGAGCAGCAGCAGGTCGGTTTCTTCAACACAGAAGAATTCGTCCCACCTAGGGACGAATTGCAGTCAGAATTCGTCCTGCCTGTGGACGAATTCCAGCTTGAAGGTAGATTGGCCAGTCTGTCTCAGTGGCAAGTGGCCTTCCGGTAACTTTTCTTATCTTCCGTCAAGTTTTGAAGCCATTTGGACTCACTGTAATTACTGTTTCGTGCAAATATTTACATGCATATTTCGTTAGTTTTAGAGAGCAAACACTTTTCATTTGCAGCAGGTGCTACTGACATCTTGGTTGTTTCTTTGTTCGCAGGAGAAGCAACAGAGGTGAAGAACTCATCGACATCAGCGGCGACATCATCTTGGCCCGCCCATTGCAATCGTGGGCACGCGGAAAGAGGAATCATTCAATGATTGTAATCAAACTCTATTTGCGCTCCTAGCCCCTGAAAAGGGAGGAGACATCATTGTAACAGAGATCAAGGGATATTAATGAAAGGGCTATGTTTTCTCTATTTGATTGTGTCTCTTCCAATGTGTTTCTTTTCCATTTCATGCAATTTACATTTCTAGGACTTAAGCGTACTTGATTTTGAATGCAATCGCACTTAGTGTTTCCTTTGCCCGGAATCTCGTGCTTTCAATCCCCTAATATTTATATGTCGGTTTACTCAAGGGTTCATTATCCTTCCCCTAGTAGGACTAATAATTTGGTTATGTTCTTAGTATATTGGATTAATGTGATTTAAAGTATGCAAACCAAATTATGTGATATTCTTAAGTTTGAAAAAAAAATATCATGTTAAGACAAAGGTGTGTTTTCACATCAATTTTATCAAAATGTTGATTCAAAACCTCACACACGCATAGGGAGGATCCATTAGGAATCCCTACTTCCTTGCTTGAGGGCCTCTTTCTAAAGAATACCTTGAAGATATGGGAATTTTCAATGCGAGCAAGTTATAACTGGTGTATAAATAAGGTTAATATGTGTGTTGTGTTGATGTTATGCTTATATAATGTTTTATGAGTTAATTCAACAAACACCTAAGGTTTTGGGTCTCTAGTCAAACTCTTTATCTTATCAAGATAAAAAAATTTCAATATTAAAGGAAAGGTCACCTAAGGTTGTATGCTAAAAGTAATCAAATAATAATGCAAGAAAATAAGTTGTCTAGCCTAGTATGATTTTTGAATTTGAATGATAAACTATGCTAAAAGAGAGTTTTCTTTTCCAAGGCAAACAAGAGATAATGCATCAAACAAGTTAGCCTAAAATGCAACTATATGAATTTTGATTTCTTGCCCAATTGATTTTGAAGAAAAGGATTTAGGTATATGCTAATATTCTTTGATTTTTTCTAAAATAAATATATTATTAAAATAAGAATTTGAACTATTCTAAGGATTCCTTAATTTCCCAAAGTTAATGTAATTTTAAGAAAACAAATCATGAAAACAAATATTAGGAAGCTTAAAGTAATAAAAAATGGTAAATAGGAAGGTTCCAAGTGGTAAGTTTACCTATTTTGAACCTTGAACAAATTCACCACATTCTATCAAATTCACCATTGATATTTTTACAATTGAGTGGTATTTTTAAGACTTTCAAAAGTAGACCAAAACAATTAGGTTTATCGGATTTAGAGGGTTTGTTTGGGTGCAATGAGTTGATTTATATCTTCCCAACTAATCATACCCCTTGTTCAAACAAGTTTGAGTATGAACCTGAGCCTTTGGTGGTGGAAACAACTTCTATCAAATTTGCCATAGTGGCAAATTCACTAGTGGAAAATTTCATAGTGGTAAAATTTCTAGTGGTTTTTTTGACAAAGTGGCATTCTTGTTCTATGTATTCCAAAGAGTCAAATTCATTAATGGATGTAGGTAGTGGTAATTTTTCCCTATGGTAGAAAATGAATAAGTTTTTGGTTGAAATGTAAGGTTATATAGGTTAATTTGATCTATAATTTGAGAAGGAAGTTGAGAGAGTCAATCTCTAAGTCCTACAACTTAGAGATTTGTGAAATATAAAGAGAATTACAATCAATTTGGGAAATATTTTGGAGGGAAGTGAATGAAACAAAGGGAAGATGAAGGATTTTTCAAATTCTTTTATATGCCCCCAAGTGAAGATGCAAAAAGGACTTAAATGCTAAGGGTAATCCTAAAATACCTCTAAGATGGAACTAGAAGGGATGCAAGACTATGAAAGAGTAATTTTCAATGTAAAATAAGAGCAATATGTTATGAAAAACTTATTTAAAATGCATGAAATAAAAGAGCATGTAAATAAGAAGTTAGATGAGCATATAATCTAGCATATGAAATGATAATGAGCATGGAAGGGAAGCAAAATAGAGTTAGAGCTGCAAATAGATATCAATTACATGAAAGAAAAAATAAATGCCTCTCAAAATAAAAGAGATAAATGACTAAAATGCATGCATTCAAAGAGAAGATGATGTTAGTATTTTATAATGAAACAAAATTTGCTTATTAAGAAGACTTGCTACAAATGAAGAAAATATATGCAAACAAACATTAAAGGTTGTAAGAGAAAGTGTTAGATATTCTAAATAGACAAGAGACAATGTATTAGTAAATGTAAAATGAGAAACCAAGTTAGCAATGCCAAAATATAGGGAAAATTCAAAAAAATAAAGATAAGAAGATGAAAAGAGAGGGATGTCAAGAAAGCTATAATCATAGCAATAGATTCCTATCCTTCCAAGATGATACCCTTGCTCCAATGCTCCCTTTTCCTTTTTTGAATTACTCCAAATGCTTGATGAAAATACCCCAAATGCTTGGTGAGAGTGCTACAAATGAGAAAATGAGAAAGAGAGCTCGAGAAGAGATATCTCTAGAGCTTTGATAGCTTGAAATTTTTTTGATGAATGCCCCTCCCATGGGCTCTATTTATAATTTTTTGGAGGAGGAATTGAGAGGTAAAATACATTCAAAATGCTTTTAAGGGGAAAACCAAAATTCACATTCATAGGATTGGGGATGAGCTAGAGAATGTGTGATCATGGAAGGAAGTGGAATGAAGGAATTTGCACGATTCTAGCCATTTTGGTCAAAATTCCCAATTCATGTCAAAATTGTCATCGAAATTTTTGTTGACTTGGTCATTTTGACTAATGGTCATTTTGTCTACTCAAATGACTAAAAAATGGTTGTTTGTAAATTTTCCATATGTGACAAATTTACCTCTAGAAAATTTGATAACAGATAGTGTTTTTTATTAGAAGGCTATTTGATTGGTCAAATGACCTCAATTGAGTTATTTGCAAGTTCTCCACAAGTGTGCAAAATTACCACTAGCATTTTTGATAGCTTTTGGCATTTTTGATAGCTTGTGATATTTTTGACAACTTGTGGTGTTTTTGCAATTGTCATAACTAGGTGTAGTTTTTGTGCAATTTGAGGCATCAATTGATATCCAAACATAGGCATATCTATACTCATAAAAATTCCCTTTTTGAGCCCAATATAATGGTGAAATATTGTGAATATTTGAGATGAATTGATTGGGTAAAATTTATCCCAAAGATGACCTTACTTATAGGGCCACAAACACTAAAAATTTGGGTGTGAGGATGGTTTATTTTCTTGATCAAAGGGTTTGTGAAGGCAAGTTAATTGATGAGTTTTAGTAGGATTGGAAATTGATGAAATGTGCCAAATTTGATGTCCAATTTTCCATGATTAGGGTGTCCTAATGATGTGTTTTTTGGTGCCTTGATTGAGGATGTTGTTGGGCTAGGTATGTCAAAATTGGATGTCTATAATAACATTGAACATGGAAGGTCTTGTTGGTATCTCTTGATATTTTTCTATCTATAGAAAAATAGTGAATGATTATATCCATCACATTGATCTTGAAGACCTCATTATTTCTACTTTAGCTATGAAGTTTTCAAACTAAAATATAACCTTTTATAAATACCCTATCTTGCAATTCTTTGAATCCTCTAAGTGGGAGCTAATTTAATGGGTTCTACATCACACAACCTTACATTCTAGTTTTTTTTGTAGGAAACATTCAGTAAGGGGGCCCATTTCGGTCTCTTTTGCCCATATTTCTATTCTTTTAGTTATAAAATTTATCTAAGGTTATTATGATATTAAGCATAATTAATTCCATGAACATTCTCTCATAAGACTTTCAAATTTTTCCATAAGAAAATACAATATATCTTATATTTCTGATAAGTATTTTCTATTACAATGCCATATGTTTGACACTAACTTTTCTTATTACAATAATAATTACACAAGGATGTTTTATTTTATTCCCATCCTTAATAAAATACTATTCATTTATGGATTATTTCTCAACAATATTTATGTACAAACCAAAATTCCAAGATCCATATTTTTTTTTTTTTTCATGGTCCTCCTCTGGAAGATGATGCCATGAACTTGAAAAGAATTTTACTGATCAAAACATCTCATGATTTTATGAATGCAACTTAATATGCATCATACCATATGGATTTTTTAGTAATGCAACCTATGCACATGCCATAAGAAATCCTCTAATGCACCCTATGCATTTTATCACATAATTCCATACAACAATATTCTAAGAGAATATCATACTTCTCTCAAGAGTGGATTCCTTATCCATTCTTTTACAATATAGCCAATTAATTTTTCTATTTAAAAATATATCCTATTGCCTCATTTATTTTATTAATGACATAAGACTTGCTTCTCAATAAAACAGCTAGACAAATATTCCTTTCATATTTTGTGTTTTAAAGAAAAATAAGAATTTTTAACATAAACATATAGTGCTAAATCATAAACTAACTTCTATCAACATATTATTTTTTCAATTAAATAAACATTTGCTTTAGGTATTCCTTACAATATTTAAATATTAACTAAATCATTAAAGAACATAATAAGGAAATATAATCCATTATTAACTGTATAAATATTTTAATAACCAAATAAAGGTAGTCTAGTTCTTTATAGTTCATACCCTACCTTAAACTAAGAGACTTAACATAAGGTATTTCATTAAAAATATTAATAAAATTTTTCCTCCTTCCTTCAAAGCACATGTCTTTAACAAAATAGAATAGCGTATTTCTCATTTAAACTAATTCATTAAGATAACTAGAAAGTTAATTTGGACTGATGCTACTATTTAATATGAAATCTATCAAATGTAGGGAATAATAACATAGAACACTGTAATGGATTATACATTCCAGAATATTTTTGAGAAGGTATAAACAACAATTAATTGAACTACATAGATCATTTTAAATTTTAGAATCATTTCCAACAAGTAGCGCTCTTAATAAACAAATGAATTATATTTTTTATTTTTAAAAACTAAGGAAAGCATACTACCATAATATGAAGTTATCCCTTTTAAAGAAGGAAATACTTTTTATTATGCATTATTTGTTGTTCTAGAATACGTAATAACAATGATAAGATTTTTCGATATTTGGACTGATGTGGAAATGCAAGATATGCATACTAAGTTTATGGTAGAAAAAATGATCTATAATATAATTTAAATACCAATATATAGAATAATATAAGTCTAAATAAACTTGTTCATTCAATGATAGTTCAAATCTTCATCTTGGCCTATATTTTAATGGGTGCAAATAGCCAACTAAGACAATGAAGTGAATAGTTTACTAATATCTCAAAATATTTTTAATAGATTGGTTTTTACCTGAGTGTAGTATAAAATGGTGTTAAACAATAAAAAACCAATATTTATGGTCTTCCCATAATTCTCCAAAAATATTTGGTTATGAAAACCAATAGTATGGCACAAAAAATATTTTTCCAAGGGACTGTGCTATTCCATAAAATGCTTAAATTCTATTATAAATTATATACGATAAGAATTACCTAATTTATCAATAGAGTTTCCCAATGTTAGAGTATATTACATTATTTAGGTACATGTCAATGTACCACCTTGGGGACATTGTTAGACTAGGAGTATATTTTAGGTTATTTGAGGAAGAAGTACTAAATGCACAAGTGTCAATGTGCAATGATGAAAATGTACAAGGAGTCCACTTGTACATAAGTCATAGGTAATGTAGTTAGGAAAGGTAAGGTTAAAGCAACCTATCTTCTTATATATAGGGCCCATAGTGAGTGTGATAGAAACATGGAGATAGAGATAAGAATGACTTTTAGAAATGTAATCACTACTATGTAGTGAGTAGGTACAATGTAGTTTCCATTAGATTTTTGGAGTGTTCATTTCCTCCATTACATTGCATTGTACTATTTTTGTAACTTTTCATTAATAGCATATTTCAATCATATTGCAAAATTCCATTATCTTACTTTTTTGTATATTTTATATCTTGTGATTTCTTTCCCCATATCCTACATTATCAAAATCTAACAGTGGTATTAGAGCTATGGTAGATCAGATAGGAATATCCAAGGCAAATTTTGATCGACCATTTGCTTCCTCATTTAATTCTCTATAGATATGTTTATAAAATATCTCTACAAATAATGCTTCTAAAAATTTTACCTACTCGAAATAATATCTATATAAAACATTTTGCATCCCTACTAATCTTGAAGCTCAATCCATCACAATTTTGAGTCTTCAAGAACTTAATGTTTATTATTCCGTATTTCACTGCTATTATTTAAAAAAATATCAAAGCCTTCCACTCTGCCATATTATTGGTGACTTTTCCAAGACCCACTTTGAAAGTAAATTTATGATTTTCATCCTGATATAACACTCCTCTTGCCCCACATCTACTAAGACTTCATAATATCTACTATTAAACTACCAACCTGCCTTATAGTCATTAATTTTAGGGCATTTTTTATGCCTTCATAAATATATTTGAGTTGATATTGAACTTGTATTGGTGGAATTTGCTTTATCTTAACAACATAGAAATTATTACCAACTATAGATGCCATGCTACTATTGGTGGAATACACCTGCATTTTTTTAAGCCTTTATATTTGAACCGTTGCTACATTTTCTCCAATAAATTCCTTGCTAGCCACAATCCCTTCCATTTAGTCATGAATATAATAGAACTGAACACTTCTCTTAGGAAACCATAATGAACTAGTAGGCGATCCATTGTTTCTTCTTACATTTTACATAGGATGCATTGGCATAGACCCTATTAGGACATCTTTTGTAGAACATCCCATGTTCATTCCTTATTAGATAATGCTAACCAAGATTGTTTTTAATTTTCAATGGTTTTTTACCTTCTAAATCTTATTCCACCACTAAAGAACCTCATCATTATTATCTTCAAACATTGCCTTGGGTTATTTGACCATACAAAAAGTTATTATTCTTATATAAATATTATAAAAGCCCTTGTTAGACCCCTTGTATAATTTTCTCCATTGCTCAACTCCATTTCCTTCCAAAAGTAATTCTTTTGTTAAAATCCCCCTTGATTCTAAAAACTAGTTTTTTCCATGGAGGCTACATCTGCCAATACCCATAGTCCCTATCTATTTATATGTTCTATTCAATTTTGAGATAGGTAATAATATCCTCCATTCCTCATCCAAGGATATTTACCTAGTCTTAATTTCTTTCAAATTTCTATTCTCCAAACCAAAATTTTCCCATTAATAGAAAAGCCTTCAATAATGCTTTCCAAACAATAGTAGTATTGGTCACTAGTTTTATAGGAAGTGTAAAACATTCTTCAAAGGAAATTAAACACAAATATTTCTCTTTTATAACTCATGTCATAGTCATTTACTAGTTATCAATATGCAAAGACTCTTGGTAGCTAGTGCTTTCTCGTAGTTATGTATATTCTTAAGCCCCCATCCTCCTACTAAATTAGTTTTCACAATATTAGTCCATTTAACCAAAGACATTGTATCCTTCTTTATTTTTCCTATCTAAAGTAAATGGACGCATTTCTACCTTATTTTTCACTATTTTAATAGGAATATAAGTTATGGAGTGTTGATATACTAGAATGGCTTCCAAAATTGATTTTACCAATGTTAAATGGCCCCCTATTGGTAGCCATATATTATACCTTGGAGTTACACTTTTTCCACTTTATTATAAAACCAAATAAAATATTGGTATCCATAATCATTTGGCTTCACACTAAATCCTAAATATTTTAGCCCTTTGTCATAATCAATTAGATTAAAGCCATAAATCCTTATCATTACTTTTTCTTATCTTGGGTATAGTTTGTTAAAAGCTATATAATCCTTCTAGTGTTTTATTTCCATTCCTATAATAACACAATATGGATCTAACCATTTTATATATTTTAGATATATTTTTAAGGTTCCATTTCTAGATAGAAGTATATCATCTACAAATAGTAAGTTAATCCCAACCAGAGAGTTTTATATTTTAATGCATTTTATCATGGTAAGTCGTTTCTATTCATTAATCATTTAGCTCAACCCTTCAACAACAAGAAAGAATAATAGGGGTGATATGGAGAATCCTTTTCTTCACCCTATAGAAGGCTTGAATAATCTATTATGAACCATTAATTAAGACAACAAACAAAGCAAAATAAATACACCTAATAACCCAAATTACAAAGGGCACACTATAACAAATATGAATTAATGCGAGTCTAATGTACAACCAACTTATCATATCAAACATTTTTTTCTAAATCAAGATTAATTATTATTGATTCTTTCTTCCTTGATTTGATTGAATGGAGTGCTTCGTGAGAAACACTAATAGCTTCATGGATTCATCTTTTACTCAAGAAACCAAATTATTATTCTAAGAAGGTTTTTGAAAAAAACTCTTTTAACCTCATAGAAATAATCTTGGAGATGTTTTTATAGAGTGTATTACACAAGGAAATAGATTTATATTCCCCAAAGGATTCTATGTTATCCTTCTTAGGAATCAAGGCCATGAAAGTTGAACTGATCGAGCTAATTACTTACCTAGAAGTCAATGATTCCTCAACTACATTTACAAGGTCTTCTTCCAATGACTCTTTAAAACTCACATAAAAGTTAATGGACCAACCATCTAGTCCATGACTCTTTTCTTTCTAAATTTATTTAAATGTTGTTTGTAGCTCCTCCTCAGTAACTTCTATCATCAAAGACTCTTTGACTTCATCATTGACCATATTAGGTAGATAAAGTGCTAACTTAATGATTTCTTTTATATTTTCTTGATGGGTTATTAATATATTTTTCTAAATAGAATACTCATAATATAGTTATTTCACTTCACATATTTCTTTCATCCTCCCCTTGCATATCCCAAATGATATAATTTTTTTTTTTTTTTTGGATAGTTTTAAAAGAATTTTTTATTCTCATCTCCCTACTCCATCCAAAGTGCTTTACTTTTCATCCTCCACTTTGCATATTCTTATTATAGCAATAACCTCTTCTTCTTTTTCAACTTCTTGACCTACAAATTCTCCTTATCTAAAAAAATCTCATTGTGTTCCTGATTATACAACCGATTCAATTTAGATTTCATGTCAACTAGTTTTGCCTCTACTTCCTAATATTTACCTTTAATGCATATAATCATAGTATATTTGATTCTCCTCAACTTACTAGAAAAATAAAACATAATTGTCTCTTCTATTATTGGGTCAACATGTCTCCACTAATATTTTACTAAATTTCTAAATTTCTCATCTTCCAACCAAATAGCATTGAACTTGAAAGGTCTTATAGGTACCTCTTGATCTTTTTCTATCTAAAATCAAAGTGGTGAATGATTAGATACCCCACCTTGATGTATTGAATACATCATTCTTTCTACTTTACCTATGAAATTTTTAAACTAAAAATCTAACCTTTAATAAATACATTTTCTTGTAATTATTTGATTCTTCTAAGTGAGAACTCATTTAATGGGTTCTACATCACATAACATTACATTCTAAATATGTTTTAAGAAAAATTTAGCAAGGGGATCCATTATGGCCTCATTTGACCATATTTTTCTTTTTGTTACAAAATTTAAGTCCCCTTCCACAACTATATTTCCTTTTTTTTTTTAATTCTTGTGTAAAGAATTCTTTCCAAAACTCCCTTCTACCACCATACGGACCATACAAATTAAATAATTAAATAAGAGGGACCTTGAGCCTTATAATAATTAAATAAGAGGATACTTTTTTATTATCTTTCCCTTGGGACTATCCTACTCTAAGAACCCCAACTATGTATTTTTGTTTATAAGATAAAATTTCCTTAATTTTCCTTTGTACAATATTTAAGTAATATTTTCTTCCTACTAATAACTCTTGACATTGACTTGTCTTAAGACCCAATCCCCTTATACCTAACCAAAATCAATATCTCCTTTATCTTTTTTTAGGGCTCTTAGGGCATATATGCTTGAAGATGTTCTTGTATTATGGTGATTTGAAGGACTTAATGGGGAAGAGAACCTACTAAGGTTAAGCTATTATTGCTTCCTTGGCCTAAAATATCATTGTCTAAAGAGAGAAATAACTCAATAATTTTTACATCCTTCTCCTCTACTTGGTGTAAGCCCTTGTTAGAAAGATATTGTAGATTCTCCTTTAGATTTAAAACCTCTCCTCCTTCAATGATGTGGTAGATGCGGAGGGACGTTTTTCGCAAGACTTCCCAAACTATCAAACTCATTTTGGCCATATATCACTCATCCAAACTTAGATTTAGCTAAAAATTTGAGGGTAGATGCCTATAACACCCTAGAACATCTCCACCAATTTTCATATCATTTGGAGCAACATAGATGCTAGTGCATCCCTATGTGTGAACAAAATATTTGGCAAGCGTCTATGTGAGGGTTTCATCTGGGTTGAGTGCAAGCAGCTCCAAAGGTTGGTTTTTAGGGCCTTCGGGCCCTAGCGGGCAATAGTTTTGTGGTTTATACTCAATATTTTAGCAGGAAATGTTGCAGGGGATCTAATATGGGTTAGAAATTTATCTTTCAATAGATCATACTATGAACTTGAGTGACAACGACTTCCAATTTGTTGCACAAAAGAAAAGTGAAAACCATACCTTTCCATGACGTCTAGGGCAAGGATTAAAGAGATCACGAAATAAGTTTCAAGGATTTGATAAAAAAATTGCTCATATCTCAAGTGAATCTGGTGGTAAGGTGCACCCACAAAATAATTCTACTGTGAAAACCCCTATCAAGGGTAAGAATTTCGAAGACAGCCCCAAAAATGAATTTTAGGTATGCCCTTCATGGTGGATAGCCTTAGCCCAATGCTAATATCAATCTTAGGGGTTCCCATAAACCTCTAATAATGCCTAAGATTGATCCAAGGAAAATGAATTCAGGATGTCTTAAAGCAGCTGATGGAACTCCTATTGTTGAGCTTGATATGCATAACGTTCAGACTGGCATTGAAGATTTGAAAAAAATAGGACTAATTTGTTGGTTCGTGGGTTTTCGTCCGAGTCTATCTGCTTTCAAAGTTTGGGCTACAAAAACCTGGAAAACTAAAGGTGAGTTACAAATTTCTATTTATCCAAATGGTTATTTTCTTGTTTTATTTGCTAATAATGAAGATAGAGAGAAAATTTTTCAAGGGGGTCCTTGGTTTTTTGGAAGGGCAGGGCTTTTCATGAAGCCCTGGCATACTAAATTTAAAGTCAAAGAAGAGATGCCTTCTATAGCTCCCATGTGGGTTAGACTCTTTGGCCTCCCTAATCAATTTTGGAATCCTACTATTTTTTCTTCAATTGGAAACTCTTTAGGAACTTTTATGATGACTGTTGATTGTAATCAAAATTTTGAACATATTATTTATGCTTGGATTTGTGTTTTAATGGATTTTGACAAAACCTTACCTAAAAATATCATATTACAATTTGGGGAAGACACTTGGGAGCAAGTAGTGGACTATTATAAAATTCCTTTTCGTTGTAGAATTTGCCATGAATATGGTCATTTGTCCAGTGCTTGCCCAAATAAAATTCCTGATCAAAATAAAAAAGATATAAACTCAACAGGTTTCCAAATACCTAAGAAGAAGAACACTTGGAAAAAACCAGTTATGAAGGATCAATCAAAGTCATCTGCTAATATGTTTGAAATCCTTTCCACAAATGATGTCCCAAGTGAGGAAGAGAAAATAATGGAAACTGAAATCTTAGAAACACAATTTAAATATAAAGGGAAGAACTCAGAGACAAACCAACAGATCAAAGGTTTTCAACAGAAAAAAAGGGAGAAAATTTACACAAGAAAAACAATCTTTCAAATGTCAAAACTTCAAATAATGCAGGTCCCAATATAGACTCTATTGAACCATCTAGTAAAATTTTGGTTGTGTACGAGCATTCTTCAAGGTTAGAAGCCATATCAGATTCAATTGGAATAAGTCAAGAAACAAGGAAAAAAAATTGAAGATGGATTCTAATCAAAAAGTAGGTCACAAGACCAATCAATATCATATGGTAAAAGAAGGTGAAAAGCTTGTAGAGGAAGGTAATATTAATGTCCTTCCCAAATTTTTTAGCCCTGGTATTAATGAAGATCATCACTTGGAATATAAGAGGACTCAAAGGGAGTCTTTCAAAAAAAAATGAAATTAGAAGAATGATTCAGATAAATCATCCACATCTTGTTTTCATTCAAGAAACAAAGATGTCCATGGAGGATATGGACTCAATTGCCAGTAAAATTTGGCCAGCTAGAAAAGTGGTTTCCCTCAGTTCCCAAGGGACTTTTGGTGGCATTGCTTGTCTTTGGGACCCAAAAGAGGTAGTTATTCACCATATGGTTGGTAGTTGGGGTTTGTTGGCTATAGCTATTCAAAGTAGACAGTTCAACCAAATTATGCTCTGCATCACTGTTTATGCTCCGACTTCTTTAGAGGAAAAAAGAAGATAGTGGAAGGATATTACTCATATTATCTCTCATTTTCCTGAAGCTTGGATCTTGATCGGAGGAGATTTCAATACCATCCTCTCTCTGGATGATAAAAGGGGCAGAAATAGAAATTTGGACAAAAGCACTGATCTCATGAGCGAATATATTACAAACCTCCATCTTGTGGATATCCAACCATATAATGGCCTTATGACTTGGTCTAACAGAATGCAAGGCTTAGCTTGTATAATGGAGATATTGGATAGGTTTTTGCTATCTGAAAATTTCTTAGTCCATGGTCACATTCCTAAAGTGAAGAGTCTTAATAATGCTGGTTCAGATATTTGGCCAGTCATGGTGGAAATGTGGAAAACCAATGTGAGTTTCTCTCCTTTTTATTTTCAATTAATGTGGCTTAGAGACATTTCCTTTAGACCTCGTGTGCAACAATGGTGGAAGGAAGGTAAACCTAGGCATGGGACTAAGATGTTATGTTTTGCCAAAAGACTGTAATACATTAAATCTAAAATCAAGACTTGGAATTGTAAAGACTTTGGGGATGTTCATAAAAAAAACATGAAGTTATTGCTCATATTGAAAATTTGAATAAGAAAATCCATTTAGATGGCCTCATAGATAAGAGAAGTACAGATGAAATTAAAATCAGAACTCAGTTAGAGGAATGGGAAAAAAGATAAGAAATCTTATGGAAGCAAAAATCTAGAATTCAATGGCTCAAAGAAGGAGATCGAAACACAAATTTCTTCCACAAATATCTTCTAGCTCGAAGATCTCACAACTTTATCTCTTCCTTAAAATCATATTTTGGAGATGTTGTTTATACTTGGGATGGCATGAACTCTATTGTTGTTGAGTACTTTTCCAATATTTTTGCTGCTACTCCTCTTGACTCAGCTTCAAAACAAAATGTTCTTCAAGCAATCCCTTCTCTTATCACTTCTAAGGAGAACTCTATTTTTACTGTTCCTATTACTATCAATGAGCTTCAACAAGTAGTTTTTAAAATGCAAAAAGGGAAAACCCCAGGTCCTGATGGTTTTCCAATTGAGTTCTACCAAGAGTTCTGGGATATCCTTCATGTGGACTTATTAGAGGTGGTGGAAGAATCCAGGAAAGCCAAAGAAATTTTGAAGGTTATCAATAAAACTTATATTACTCTTGTTCGAAAAGCTCAAGAGGTTGATCATATCTCAGCTTTTAGACCTATTGCTTTATGTAATGTTCTTTTCAAAATCATTACTAAAATCATGGTAGAAAGGTTGAAGCCTCTTTTGCATAAGATTATTTCCCCGAGCAAGGGGGGTTATGTGGAAGGACGTCAAATAGTAGATGAGATAGTTCTTGCTCAGGAAGCCATCCATTCCATGGATATGCAAAAATCTCCTTTCATGTTCATTTGGTTAGACTTATCCAAAGCTTATGACAGAGTGGATTGGAACTTCCTTATCAAAGTTTTAAGGCAATTTGGTTTCTCTAAGGATTGGATGGATTGGATTATGGGATGTATCTCTTCAGTTTCCTACTTAGGTCTTATCAATGGCAGGACTTCTCAGTCATTCCCAGCTTCTAGAGGTATTAGGCAAGGTGACCAGCTATCCCCTTATTTATTCATCATTCTTGCTTAATGCTTGGGTAGGACTATAACAAAAAATAGGGAAAACAAAATCCTTTAGGGAGTTACCATTGCTCTCGATATAACACAGCTCGAGGAACTCTATTCCATATATCCCTATCTATAAGAACAACCTCTTGGTCTTCTACACAACCTAGGAACTGGTGTACAATGGCTGCGTTCTCAAGGTATTCCTCGAAGGTGAACAATTCTGAAGATACAAGAGCTCTCCTATAGGCTAACCATATATGGCAGGCTCTCTGAAGTTCATGATAAAAGACTAGTTGATGAGGATCCAGGATTCTATCTAGGACTAGCCTCTTGATTTGTTTAAGTTTTTTTGACCTAGATGAAATGACACTAAATCTCCTATCAAGTTCGTCCCACAAGAGTTGATTTATATTTGTTTCAGGCACACTAAGTACAGAATTGACTTCTATGGCTGCCAATTGGTTTTCTACATTTATAGTAACTGCTAATCTTTTCTTAGGAGCTACCATCTAAACATGATATTAAACTTAAATGATTTAAAATGCATTTGTGTCTTAGTTGTTCTATATTTTTCTTTGTTTTTGTTTTCAAAAGGTTTATAATGCATTCATGTCGGGTTCACCAAAATGTATCGCTCCAAATTTTTCGCATCCTTACCTTCAAGCTATAGGATTCGTGCCCGGAAGGAGGATGGGAAAAGGATGTCACGGTACCTCGGACTGAGAGGACTTGCGAAGGTCCCGCCTCTCAAGGGAGGTGTATTTTGATGATTTTTCGACGGATGGTGGGTTCACCAGGAAACATTTAATGGCAGTTTCCATGCCTAGGTTTGGAATGTGTTTTTATGTGTTCGTTTTTAGCCTTAAGCATTCATATCCTAGGTTTGGCCAAATGAATCTAAATTAATCTATATGAAAGTGTAGATTTAATGAATGCAAAAAATAAAATTAAGACAGAAAATAGAGAAATAAAAGAAGAATACCTTATCCGGAAGTCTGATGGAGATTCTGATGTTTGAAGCAGTCAGGATCGCCTCTGATTTGACATGATCATCTAAGATCAGACAATATCGTCTGAGATCCAATGAATTCGTCATACGAATTCGTTAGAGACCTGCAAATAGAAAAACAAATGCAAAATACAAAGAATGCCATTGTGATAACAGAGGGAAACAACACAAAATGACAATATGAATACTAAACAATAGTTATGAATAGAAATTTAAACAAATTATGATATTCTAATGAGAAATTATGATCTTATCATGCAACCTAAACTATATGGGTGAACTCCAAATGCAAAATAATAAGAAATAAAAAAAAAACTAACTTAAATGCAGAATAAAATAGCAAAAGGTATAAGAGAAAGCGCAAACTCTGGGCACTGATTGCCCCCAATGCAGATTGCAGTCGAAATCATCTGGAAGTAATGAAATCGTCTCAAATTGTGAAAAGATCATCCGAGATTTGAACGAGATCGTCTGCGACGATCTGAGCTTGCTCTGGTTGAAAATTAATGAGGTCCCTGCAAGAAAACTTCAAAATAACAAATGCAAAATGATGCTCTAGGTATTTTAATGCACGCAAAATCAAGTTACAGGGAAATTCAGCCAGGGGTTGGGAAGGGAAGGTCCTAAGGATTAAATAGGCTTAGGGGAGTAGTTAGGAGGTTGGAGATCATCCCTATTTGGGAGATCTCCAATGGGGGAGGGTCCCTAACGTTGCAGGCATGCTTCTTCCCGGATTAGAGACCCGTTGGAACAGAAGCTAATTGTGCAAAATCAGTTTTGTGACAGGATCGTCTAGACGTCCTAGCCCAGACAAAATCATCAGATCTGGGGCGATATCGTCTGATCGATGACGATATCATCAAACGGTCAAAAAAACCTCTAAAAATGGCACGAGAAATGGGGAAACGGATTACCCGCCGGTTAACGGGCGGTTTGGGAGGTTAAAATTTGAATTTAAATTATTTACTAGGATGAATGTAATTACTAGAATTTCACTGCGCCAATTTTAGGGTGCTACATTTTTCCCCCTCTTTAGCAAATTTTCCGAATAAAATGCATTAAAGATGAGTTCTTCTCAATCTACGAGAAAGCAAAAATTATTCCCATTTTTAGGCGACAATTCTTGGTTGAATCGTACGACGGCTTACTATGGTGCCCCCTCCGTGTTTTTACCCAAATCGAACATTTGAGGTAAAAACGCGGAAAAGCAAAATTATTTTTGAATTATTTTTGAATAAAATTAAGAAAAATAGGGTAAAACCCTAATTCATTTTTACTGTTCATTTTTACTGGTTTTAGAGCTCTAGAAGCAAAAATGGTGGAGACGACGCACAGATCAATAGAGGTCCGGCACGGGCTACGGGTAAGAGTCTAAACTTAGTTTAGAATGCTTTAATTTTATTTTACATGCTTTTGAGGTAAATTTTAATCAATTTTTGAGCATCATGGCTGTTTTTGGGCCGTCGACGTTGTCGGGACGAAATTGTCCTAATTTCGACGAAATCGTCTCAATTTCGCCAATTTTGTCCAAGGGCGAAATCTGCGAAAGGGGGACGATTTCATCAAATTAGGGACGATTTCGACCTACGAAATCAGAAATGATTATGCTCAAATTTGGGACGATATCGTCCAATAGTGGACGATATCATCAATTGCATAAAATTGAACTTATTTTAAGTTGCATTTTTAATCACTTGAGTTGTTATTAATGGTTGTTTGTTGTTTTGTTGTTTATGTTGTAGAGGGGTTTGCTAAAAAGCATGGAATGGAAGTATGGAGGTTTGAGAGATGACTTGGCCGCTCTTACACAGGCAGAGTGGGATCAGGTGGAACAGGTCGGCTTACAGCATGTGGCAGAGATGCCACAAGTGTCTACGAATATGGGGCTACTGATAGCTCTAGCAGAGAGATGGTATCTGGGTTCTTCTTGTTTTTGACTACCGATAGGGGAGATAACTCCCACTCTAGAGGATGTATGGAGGATTCTAAGAATCCCCATACAAGGATGATTGATCATTCCTACGGCCAATCAGGGCCATGCTATGGTACGGTTATGCGGTGACCCGAGCTTTGCCCTGGAGAAGGGCGGAGTTAACATCGAGGCACTACACCAGATTCCTGAGGCATATAGACTCACACAGGTTCTAGCTGGAGTAGTTGGTGGACTTTTGTTGTGCCACCAGAGCAGGTGCAGGGTGCCATGGATGCTCATAGATGTGATCTACGATATGCGAGACCATGGCTACAGGTTTGCTTGGGGCAGCTATGTGCTATGTCGACTATATAGGATCCTGCATGGGGTCGTGTACAAGGGCGGTCGATGTCTGGTGATGACATCGCTCCTACAGGTTTGGTGCTGGGAGCATATTGCAGTGCGGAGGCCGATAGGGCTTCCTCTGACAGGGATTGACGGGGAGAGGCCCCGAGTTTTCTACTGGTGGCTCCGAAGAGGGTCACAGTGGTGGATCGACCTTTCGATGTCCCGGAGACTACTAGATGACCTAGTCCCGGACCAGATTACCTGGAGGCCATGGTGCAAGCACCTAGGGTGGGCCGAGGATGGACAAGAGCTAGCTCACGTTAAGCGAGTGTGCTGGCTATGGATGGAGAGGGGAGAGGTGGAGCTCCACCGCTATGACCGAGTTTTGCATTAGTTCGGTCTACAGCAGGGGATCCCATCTCTTAGGGATTATGAGTTTTCCCAGACTGTCCGGGATAACACTATAGTGAGCGGGGCTCTAGACATGCAGCATTTCTGGAGTCAGGACTCAGACGATGCCCCCATTCAGCCGGTGGATGGGGATGACACGAGGGTAGCCGATGGCTATGATGCCTGGTACGTAGGCATCTGCCCTCCTCGGATGACAAGGGCTCAGGGTCCGATACATGCAGTTGTGCATCAGATAGGCAGGCAGCACCAGGCGGCTATGGATGCGGCCTAGGGTCACGACAGGAGAGAGCTGAGGAGGCCGCATGCACAGGAGAGGTCACGATAGAGGGAGAGGAGGGAGGCGAGACCCCCTTATCCATAGAGAGAGAGGCCACCAGCGCCCGATAAGGGCAAGGGTGTTGAAATAGGGGAGAGTAGCGAGACAGCTACTCTTCGAGCAGAGAGAGATCATCTCTAGGCACAGGTGCAGACATTGTAGGACGAGGCTACACGCCATCGAGCTAAGGTTACCCAGCTCAGAGACGAGATTGCACACCTCAGGGCACGGGGTGGAGGAGCGAGCACATAGGAGCTAGCATGGTCGATTGCTCAGACCACATTCTACTAGGGCATCTACTTCCAGATGGTGCCAGAGGGTCAGAGGGTATAGCTGCCAGTCGGCATTGCTGACCCTATCAGGATTGGGTCCTCGAGGACTTCGTCCCAATCGAGGACTAGGACTCACAATACTACTCATACTACGATGGGGCCACCTCATCCACCTCAGGGCGGGGGAGGAGATGAGGCTAAGAGCTCGAGGGGATCTCGAGGCTAGAGGACTGCATTACACTGTATAGATTGATATGTAGGTTTATTATTTTTGATAGAGGATTGAGTATGCCGAGGTACAGATTGTGGCATACCGATCTAGTTTTGATGATGTATATATACTGTTGATATATATAGATGAGATAGTTTTTATCATATGACTTGTGTTATGTGTATGTTTATGATGCTTTTATGTTTGATTGATTGATTTGATAATTGGATTGAGGATTCATGAAATTATGTCGTTTTGAAAATTTATAATTTTGATGTCATGCGGTAATATTTTAAATGAAATAATCTGATGTAACAAATTGGTTGGTTGTAATGTGATGTGGTAAAAAGTAAAAAGAGACTTCTAACAATAATTTCAAAGGACATTGTCGCTATTCTAGACCATTTCATGGAGTCGCTGCTCACTCGGTCGTCAAGCTAATCCCAGTATAGAAATATTGTTAAAAGTAAAAGAATGCTTAAGAGACTGTCTTAAGACTTTGGTGCAATGGTGAAAATGATGGTTTGTTTTTAATATTTTCATTAAAAAAAAAAAAAAGTATGCATTAAATAATGATTTTTTGCTAGGCATAAATTCCTAAGTGTGATAATTTTTGGATAATTCCTTACGAATTATATCATCTTTGCAAAATTGAAGGTTGCCATAATGACATGAAATAGTGATAATGTGCATGCTTTGTTTTTTAAAAATAAAAAATAAAAAAAATAACTATGTAATAGTATGATTTAAGTCATATGGTTTTCATGATTTTTAAATAAATGGGGAATAAAAATTGTTGCAATGGTTTGCGCTAGGCATAGAATATGTAGGTATAGACTTAAACCATCATCACTAAAATCAAAGAAAAATAGATAGTTTTATTGCATGGTTTATTTTTTAATAAACAAAAAATATGAAGATGAGGACTTGCGCTAGGCATAAAATTCCAATTTTGGTTTTGGAACTATACCATCGTCGCAAAAGTCGACAAAAGTTATATATATATATATATATATAGTTTTGATTGTATGGTTTTGAAAGAAATTTTTTATTTTTCTATTATATAGTTGTCTTTATGGTAAACAACTGTACTTGAATTATTCCAAACAAGTTGCAAAAATAATATTTCAAAGTATTTTGAAGACAAAAGTTAGATTTATAAGGAATCCCATGTGCATATGTGAATTCATTTACGATCTTGATTTATCATAATGATACACAAAATCTCTCAAATACAAATGTGTGTGCAATTTCTTTGTGCATTTACCAGCTTTTGAGCAAGATACTATGATACAAGTGATTTGAAGAAACCAAATAAGTGTTCATTAACCATGATGTAGATGCATATAACCATACTAGACTACTATGTAGGTCGGATTATCAAGAGCTAGCTAATCCATAAGCAGACATAGGTTCGTACAAAAGAAGGTCGCTAATGTGACGGACATATCGCCACGCTAGGAGTTACCCAAGGCCAAGCGAGGTTGGGCACAAACCACTTGCTATGGGGCTTACCTCACGTTTTCGAATAATTGAGAATTCCAGGGATTCAAGCTCATGAACCCTTATTTTATTTTCAAAGGGTAGGGAAAGGGATTTTATTTCTTTCTTGCTTTCTGCTTTCTTTTGCTTTTCTTTTGAACTTTGCTTCTTTTTCTTTTTGTATTTTTTTTTTGCTTGATTTTTGAGAAAGTGCTTGAAATATTGCTGTAATGATATAAAATAACATTTTTCTTTTCTCTTTTTTCTTGAACTTTTATTTTCTTCTTCTTTGCTAGGGATACTTGCTCGGATTAGCTGTAGAGCAAGGGATTTTTATTCTGGGTAGGGGTGAGCTTGTACTTTTGCCAATTCTTAAATATTCTAGACCATGTGCATGATAGGATAGCAGGGGAAAATTTTCTCTCAAGAAATCACGTCTACTATGTAGCAAAACATGGAAATTACAAATATAATCATTTTATTGTGAAAACATGTGCTTGGTTTAAGTAAATAACAAGATCAATTCTCTATGCTCAAACTTTATTTAATTGAATTTTGTGGACTTTGATATAAGAGAGATTAGTAATCATGCCAGATAAAATCAAGATATTTATTTTTGTGAGTGTGCAAGTGAGAGATTCCAAATAAATGCTAATTTATCCAAAATAATTTGCAACATATAACTGCAATAATTGTAAGAAAAAATATATAAATACTTTTTGAGAAGTTTTGAGAGTATTGACTCTCTCTTTCTTCTTTATATTGTTTTGGTTTCGAAAGAGTCAAGCATATTGCTGTTTTTATATTTTTATCATTATTTTGTTTTTTTGGTTTTATTTTTGTTTTTGAACAAAAAATTTAACAAGTGCCATAAATAAATGCAACAAATAGTTTTGAAGATTTTGATGATTATGAATGTTTTTGGTGTTTTTGAATTTATAAATTTGAAAGAAATACAAGATAGTGATTTTGAACAAATATATACATGGAGGAAATGACCAAATTTATACATAGTAACGTTTAAGATGCAAAATATTCATGGGTTCTTTAAGTTCTTTACCATGTAAGGTAGACAATTTGTATGCTCCTGATTCGAATTTAGTAGTAATAATGTATGGTCCAAGCCATTTGAGCTCAAATTTGCCTTTAAGGTCCTTAGTTGCATTAGTGTTTTTTTGATTTTCTTTTAAAACAAGGTCGCCGATCTCAAAGGATCGATGACGCACTTTTTTAGCATATGATCTTTTAAGCTTGTTTTTGTAGGCATGGAGATGCTCCAAAGCATTGATGCATTTTTCATCTAGGAGTTCCAGCTGACTGAGTCTGCTAGCTCGATATTCATCTCCTACTTCGGTATCTTGAAGTAGTAGAGCCAAAGAAGGAACTTCTAATTCAAATGGAAAAACTGCTTTAGCACCATAAACCAAAACAAATGGTGAAGTTCTCGTGGGGGTTTGAACACTAGTTCGATAGGCCCACAAGGCTGGATATAACTGAATGTGCCAGTCATGGCCAGTTTTGTTGACCAATATTTTGAGAATTTTGATTAAGGTTTTGTTAGATGCTTCTGCTTGACCATTACCCTAAGGATAATAGGGAGTGGACCAGCGATGTTGAATCTTATATTTTTGGCATAATTTTTTAACATCTTTATTTTTAAAACAAGTTCCATTGTCAGAGATGAGATTTGCAGGAATTCCGAACCTGCAAATGATTTGATTAAAAATAAATTTAGAGACTTGTGTGCCAGTGCAGGAAGCTAAAGGCATAGCTTCAACCCACTTCATGAAATACTCAGTGGTGGTTATGATGAACTTGTGTCCATCAGATGACACAGGATTGATTTTGCCAATAATGTCTAAACCCCATTTGGAAAAGGGCCAAGGAGATGAAATAGCCTGCAGCTCTTATGCAGGTGCATGGACAAGGTCAGCATGTTTTTGGAACTTGTCACAATGGCGCACATACTCATGTGCATCCATTTCCATGGTAGGCCAAAAGTATCTTATTCGAAGGAGATTTTTAGCAATGACACTACCACTGAAGTGTCCTCCACAAGATCCATCGTGGGTTTCACTCAAGGCTGATTTAGACTCTTCTAAGTTTAAACATCTTAATAGGATACCTTCAAAAGATCTCCTATACAAGGTATTGCCAATTATTACAAATTGACTTGCTTGTCTACGTAATAACTGACACTGGTTGCTATTAGAATTGGCAGGGAAAGTCCCATTTTGGAGAAAATCAAATATGTGCGTATACCAAGGTTCAGGAGTAGTTTCATTGATTAGAAACACATCCAAAGGCTCTGAGCATGATTTATGTGAAGCGGGTTCCTAGAGTCAACGAATAATGATAGTGGCATATTCATCATCTAACTCCAAGGGCAAGAGAAATGCAGCTGCGGCCATAGCATCAGCTGCACGGTTGCTAGTTCGAGGAATAGCTTCCAAGGTAACTTGATCAAATAGAGACATTAATTGTAAAACATAGGCCTTATATGGGCACAATTTATCATATCTGGTATGATAAAATTCATTAATTTGGTTTATAACCAGTTGAGAATCACCAAAAACTAACAGATGTTTAATTTTTAGCACTAGGGCAGCTCGTAATCCAAGGATTAGAGCTTCATACTCAGCAATATTGTTGGTGCAAGCAAATGTCAATTTGAAGGACAGAGGAATAAGATGTTTTTGCAGGGATATTAAAATAATACCCGCACTTTCCCCACTCATGCATCGGGCTCCATCAAAGTATAAGGACCATTGTTCGGTATGGTCTACCTCTAATTGAAGGCATTCATCCGAAAACTCGATGATGAGGGGATGGGTAGACGCTAAGGGTGCAACAGCTAATTGATCTGCTATGATTTGACCCTTAACAGACTTTTATCCTATGAATGTGAGATCAAACTCTCTTAGAGCAAGAACCCACTTGGTCGTGCGACCCGATAAATAAGGTCGACTCATGAGATACCTTAAGGGATCGTATTTAGCAATGACATAAGTTTTCTGACTAAGCATATAATGTCGTAATTTTTGCATAGCAAAAATGACTGCTAGACATAGTTTTTCTAATGCTGTGTAGCGGGTTTCATAACTGATGAAGGTTCGGCTAATATAATAATTAGCACGTTCTCTCTTTTCATCATCAAGTCGAGCTAACATAGCCCCTAAGGCAGAATCTGAAGCTAAAATATATAGGAGGAATGGGCGATCAGGTTTAGGTGGTGAAAGCACAAGTGGATTAAGGAGGTATTGTTTGAGAATTTCAAAATCTTCTCGACATTCGTTATCCCAATTAAAAGGGACTTCCTTTTTAAGGAGTTTAAAAAAGGGACCAGTTTTGTTCGTCAGCTTATCGATGAAGCGACGGATAGCTTGAAGCTTACCTTGTAAACTTCATAATTCAGATATATTAGTAGGTGCGGGCATATCAGTGATAGCCACAATTTTGAGAGGGTCGATTTTGATACCACGTAAAGAAACTAAAACCCCTAATAGTTTGCCGGACTTAACTCTGAATATGCATTTTGCTGGATTTAATCGAATAAGATATTCTCGTAATCGATTAAAAACTTTTCTCAAATCGTCTAAATGATTATCTTGCAAAATAAAGCGAGCTATAATATCATCTACATAATCATGTAGGATATCATGCATCATATCATGAAAAATATAGGTCATAGCTCGTTGATAGGTTGAACCTGCGTTCTTTAAGCCAAATGGCATCACTTTCCAACAAAAAGTACCCCAGGGGGTAGTAAAGGTTATTTTAGCCTGATCTTCAAGAGCTATCCTGATCTGATTATAACCGGAGAATCCATCCGTTAAGGACATCATCCTACTTTCGATAGTAAATTCAATGATTTGATCCATGTTTGGAAGAGGAAAATCATCTTTAGGGCATGCGGCGTTAATATCTCTAAAATCTGTGCAAACCCTAACTTTGGTAGCTTCTTTTTTGGTGACTAGAACTACATTTGAGATCCATTCAGCATAATCAATAGCTTGTATAAAGACAACATTCAGGAGTTTTTCTAACTCCCCTTTGACTAGCAGAGCCACTTTGGGATGGATTTTTCTAAGTTTTTGTTTAACAGGTTTAGCATCCGGATGGACCACTAGATGATGCATGACTACAGAAGGATGTAGACCTGGCATATCTTCATATGTCCAAGCGAAAACATCTTCATACTCCTTAAGGAATGCAATGTATTGTTCTTGTTTTTCTTGACTTAATTCGGATCCAATATTGATTATGTGAGGATTATCCTCAGTTCCAATATTAATTTTAGTGACGTTTTCTACCTCCATGTGTAGATCTCTTTCAAAGTTAGGTGGGGCGGGTGAAAGGTCCAATTCTTGTAATTCTTGTAAGGTTAATTTTGATAATTCATCCTAAGGATTAGTAGTCTCAAGTTGGGCTATAGTTGGTATAGAACCATCAAAATAAAATCCATTGTGTAACATCTCTTCAACGGAGACATCATGGAAGATATCTCCTTCCAACTCTTCATCGAGGTCAGCAATCATTTCAGGATAAGCTATGGATAGCATGTTACATGTAAATGGCTGATTTTTTAGAGGCAAATCATCACACCTATCCAAATAATCTTGATAACATATGAGTTGATCATCATATTCAAAAGAAAAGGGTTGACCCTTACTAGGAAATAGGCCCACACCACAGCGGGTAGGCCACGGTTCTACCTTGAAAGGTTCTTTTAGGCCATTTTGGAAAGGTCCCAAGCCTTTCCCTTTATATCCCATTTTAAGCATCATGGGTTTAGCTTTAATATATTCATTGGTAAAATAACACTGAGCGTATCCCTCATGATGATTTTTGATATTCCAAGGGATTCTTTCCCAGTCATATCCTTTATAAATGAAGGCACAACTCCCAACTTGGTGAGTACTTCCCATAGGTTGTGGGAGGCCCAAAGTACGAGGAGATGGCGGAAACTTATTTAAAAGAATTGAATCTTGCATGAAAGCATTTGTCTTTTCTAATATTAAGGTTGTGGATAAATCTGGTAAAATTTCATCGAAAAGGGCATAAGATGTAGAAGGATTATTTCCTATATCTTGAGATGTGGAAGGTATGATAGTTGTTTCTATGGGTTTCGAAATTATAGGGATAGAACTTGAAGGATTGGTTGTAGATTTAAGATTTTTTCGAGGTTCTAGAGTGATTTGTGTAGAGGATTGTTGATCTAAATAGGAGGATGAAATTAATGGAGGGGAAATAGGTGAAGTTATGGGTGTGTTTCACACGTTTAGATGAAAAATAAGAACTAGGATGTGTGGATGACAGAGCGGGGAAAAATTGCACTCCAAAAGGTTCTGCCAAAGCACACATATCAAAGGGTCTAGGGTCACCATGGATAGTGACCAATTGATTTTTAAATTCGAATTTAACACATTGGTGTAAATTTTATGGGACCGCTCGCATCGCATTGATCCAAGGGTGACCCAAAAGTATATTGTATGATGTTGGGCAATGTACAATAAACACGATTGTTTCTAGGGTTCTGGGACCAACTTGCAAGGGGATGGTAATAACTCCACACGTTTCTTGTGTTTCATCATTGAAAGCTTTGATAATCATATCCGTTTTCTTCATTTCATCACTTCTAAAGCCAAATATTTGGTGGAAGTCAAAAGTGCAAATGTTTAGAGATGAGCCATTATCAATCAAGACTCATTTGACATCTACATATCAAATTAGAGCAGTAATGTATAAGGGATTGTCATTATGTAAACTGTGTTGTGGGATATCTTTATCCCAAAAGTCAATACAATCAACCTCTCGAGTGATGATAGTATTGGCCATAGATTTAGGTTGAATGTTTTGAGATACCATCATTTGGCTTAATGTAAGCATCAACTCATCCCTATGGGTAGGAGAAGATCTTAATAAATCCAAAAGGGAAATTTTGGCTGTAGTATTGGATAATTGCTCATTAATATTGTAAGGGGGTTTAGATTGAACATTGGAAGCATGATTCCCTTTATTGGGATTTTTCAAATCGAATGGAGCTGATCCATCGTTCTGATTTGGTTCTTTTTGAGAATTTTGAGCCTATTGTCGGGTAACAACTCCAATGGTACCTACAATGTTATATTGAGGACGTTGAACTGGCCTTGGTCTAGCATTTATGGCTTGTTCATTAGGAAGGAATTGATTAGAAGAGGGTCGAGTAGTAACTCTTCTAGGAAATGGTTCTTTTGGAACCATGGCATCTATGACGGGTTGAATAGGATCTGATTAATTTTTAGAACTATTCGATTGGTTTGAAGTAATGTCTAGTTCACTTTCACTATCTGATTCTACATCACTAGAATCAGAAGTTTGAATATTATGTAAGGGCCTGGTCGTAACCAGGGATAAGGTTGTATCAAATATTTGAGGATCTGGATTCAGTAAATGTCCACTAATAGTTCCTACATATCGGGTAGGAGGAGGAACATTATGATGTTCGATTTGATTGGCCACCTCTTTACCATGTCTTGGTAAAGGGTGTTGAAATATGTCTAATGTTTGATTATCATTTTGATTTTGATTTTGGGGAACGGTATTTTGAGTATTATTAGGAGGGTTTTGTTTAGGTTGGAAGGCTTGCACTTCCATTTCATTATTATCCGGGTATAGTTGGATCAGGTTCCCGGATAGCTGGTAATTGGATCAAACCTCTTTCGAGTAATTGAGGTAAAATAGTTGATAAGGGTTGATTTAATCTAGTAAATTCTTGAGGAGGCTTATCAGGAGGTTTTAATATAAAAATTTTTGTTGTCTTCGTTGCATTGATATTAGCAACATTTCTGCTGTCAGTGACTCCGTCACCGACAACTTGTTTGTTTTTATATTGATTTTTGGATGTTTTCTCATCATCCTTCTTCCTAAGTTGGCCTCTCCTAATGAGGGCATCTTCTACTCTTCGAGCTAAATCTATAGCCTGATCAAAGGTAGTTAAAGTAGCAGTTGATAGCTCATAAGATATTTGTTCTTGTAAATTATTGATAAAAATGTCCAACATTTCCCTATAAGGTAGCACAAAGTGTAGTTTTCCGTCAATTGCCTCCATCTAGCTAAGAAATCGGCAAAACATTCATCTTTGTCTTGTTTTAAGTTGTATAAATCTTTAATGGTTACATGCTGCTCGATGTAGGCACTAAAGTGATGGAAAAATGATTCAGCTGTTTCTTCAAATTTTCTCAAAGAATGAGTGGGCAATTGATAGTACCACTCTAATGCCATTCCACCTAAACTTTTCGGGAACATTTTTAGTAATAGCAAGTCATCATGTGATATATCATGACATGCTATCCTAAACATGCGAAGATGCTCTATGGGATCTTTGGTTCCTTTATATATAGGCAAGATAGGCATGGGAAAATGCTTAGGGTATGGTTGAGCTACAACTATGGGATCCAAAGGTTGACTGCATATCTCTTGATAATTATACGAGAGACGGTAGGGATCTATCTGGTCCATACGCGAAGCTAATTGTTTCACCATGGCTTCCAGATTACTAGTTTGCCCCCCATATTGGTTTGGTAGGGCATTGACATGGGTTTTATGGGCATATGATGGAGGGACATGAAGATTAGATGCCATGTTACTATTGTGTAAATTTTTGGTAGGAAAAGTGTTATGAAGGAACTTTGAAGTTGTATTATGATGTATTCCAGATTGTTGAAAATTGGTATTTGGCTTCGTTTTAGGTTTTTCTTTACTTGAAGCATATTTCTCAATAGTTTGGCGAAATAAAGTAGTGAAGGAAGGTTTATTTTGTGTGGGAATGATTTTATGTTGAATAACAGGTTCCTTAGGAGGTTGGGTAACCTGTTGTTTTGACATGTTTTGAATCATAGTGACCATGTATGTATTGGATGGCCCAGCCTTGTCACTTTCTTTGTCAATGAAAGACAAGGGATTAGTGCGCACATCATACATATATTCCATGGATGCTTGAGTGTTACTAATTTGCCCTTTATCAATACGAATTGCCATATTAAGGGCGTCAATGTTATCATCAAGAAGTTTCTTGAAATGATCTATGTTGTCAAAAGCAATAGTTCCATATGGAGCTACTCTAGGGGATGAGGATCCATCCTCTTTAACACTTCCTTCTTGTTCATTATCTTCACCTAGGTCATGTTCTGATTGATCTAGAGTTTTTCCTTCTGGAATTGGATCTCCAGGAAGGACATTTGGGTCTCTAGTTGTATCTTGTAACCAATCTTCTTCTTCTCCTAAAGTTTCTTTACCATTCCTAAGTTTAGTCATGGTGCTTTAATTTTTATTTGAGCAAATAAATATATATATATATATGCAACAAGATTAAGAGGTATATATTTACTATATACCTACTAAAAGCACGAGATTCCGGGCAAAGGAAACACTAATTGCGATGCATTCAAAATCAAATACGCTTAAGTCCTAGAAATGTAAATTGCATGAAATGAAAGAGACGCATTGGAAGAGACACAAGCAAATGGAGAAAACATAGCTCTTTCATTAAAATTTCTTGATCTCTGTTACAAATACGCCTCCTCCCTTTTCAGGGGCTAGGAGCGTTAAAAGAATTTGACTACAATCGAGACTTAAGGTTCCTCTTTCCGTGTGCCCACACTTGAAATGGACGGGCCAAGATGATGCCGCCGCTAATGTCGATGAGTCTTTGACCTCTACTGCTCCTCTTGCGAACAAAGAAACAATGAAGATGTTAGTAGCACCTGCTGCACATAAGAAGTGTTTGTTCTCTAAAATCGCCAAAAGATGCATGCCAACATTTGTCTGAAACAGTGACTTAAATGACTCTAAATGACCTGAAAACCTGACAGAGGATAGAAAACATCACCAGAAGGCCACTGCCACTGAGACAGTCGGCCAATCTACCTTCAACTATAATTTTTCCCTGGGCAGGACGAATTCTAACTGCAATTCGTCCCTGGGTGGGATAAATTCTTCTGTGTTGGAAAAGTCGACCTGATGCTGCTCCAATGTCGAATCTCGAGACCTGCAAAATGCCTACAAACAAATGGGTTATGAAATTGGGGCCATTTTGGGATGACCCAGATGGTCGGATTCTCCCAATTTGGCCTCTATCCTCGAGAATTTGATATCACCACCTGCAAGTTAGTGAAACAACAAAGCGACACAAAGCATGATAAAATCTGATCAGAATGTTATGAAATTGAAGCTATGAATTCACCAAACAGAATAACACAAAATGCAACATGAACAAGTAATCTACAATGCTTCAGAATAAAACTTAGAAAGTGCAGGGGTGCCCAAGTGGGCATCCCACCGTTGGCACTTGATTTTGGAGCCAATCCATTGGGGATGGGCCCAAAACTTCTTAGGATTGGGGGTCGGCAAATTGGTTGATTCAGGTGTCCATATGTTGGATTTGGGTCAGATTCAAGCTTCCAAAAGCCACCCAACAACCTCCCTTGCAAAAGATATTGGTGGATGTGAGAAGGTGAATCAAAGGGGATGCAAGTGGGTGTTCAACTCGACAGCACTTCGTTGCTTGAAATATCCTTCAATCTGTATTTTTTGGGTGAGAAAAGTCCCACCTTTTATAGACCCATGGGGTCTCTTTTGAGAGGGAAGCACAAATGCCATGTGTTGGTCATAGGTGCCATGTGGCAGTCATGTCTTCCCATGAGGGAGGGGAGTCCTCCATTGACTTGGGCTCTCATAACTGCCCTTGTGACAGTATTCTAACGGCCTATCTATCCACCCACACACGTGTGCGAGGCAGGAGTCATCAACTGACTGTCCTGGGCTACCACTTGGCACCATTCTTCTTTTTGCCCGTTAAACTTGGAATTCGTCCCTAGGTGAGACGATTTTAGAATTCGTCCCTAGGTGAGACGAATTCCAGTTAGTATTCGTCCCTGGGTGAGACGAATATTGAGCAAAGTGTCTAAATGTGCCAAATTGCTTCCTGACCTTACAAAATTGCTATGAAAGTGGTTAGGACCACTGTTTGACCTCTGAGGGCTGCCCTGGTGGCTGTGTTTGTCAAAGCGATCAGTGTTTGCAGTCACATAATCGGATTGGTGTTGTTTTGGTGTCTACACCTACTACAATATTTGAAATGAAATGTTTAAGTTTTTGCTATGTTTTTAGTTTTTAGTTTTTTAATTTTTGTTTGTTTTTCTTTGTTTTTAAAAATAATATTGTAAAGACATCAAATAACACAAATAACTGCAAGAAAATAAGATTGAAAGTAATAATCTAGTTTTCTATAAACAATTTATAAATATCATTAATAGGCTCGAGTTGTTCAGGAGTCATAAAGTGTTCTTCAAATTGAAAGTTTTCTTTTAAAAATTTAATGAAAAGAGCTATAGTGATATTATCTGTCTCAGATGCTGGTTGATATAAGTAAAGCTCGTGGAAATACTCTCGATATAACACAGCTCAAGGAACTCTATTCCATATTTCCCTATCTGTAAGAACAACCTCTTGGTCCTTTACACAACCTAGGAACTAGTTTACAATGGCTGCGTTCTCGAGGTATTCCTCGAAGGTGAACAATTCTAAAGATACAAGAGCTCTCCTATAGGCTAACCATCTATGGCAGGCTCTCTGAAGTTCATGGTAAAAGACTAGTTGATGAGGATCCAGGATTCTATCTAGGACTAGCCTCTTTATTTGTTTAAGTTCTGTTGACCTAGATGAAATGACACTCAGTCTCCTATCAAGTTCGTCCCACAAGAGTTGATTTCTATCCTGTTTCGTGCACACTAAGTACAGAATTGACTTCTATGGCTGCCAATTGGTTTTCTACATTTATAGTAACTGCTAATATTTTCTTAGGAGCTACCATCTAAACATGATATTAAACTTAAATGATTTAAAATGCATTTGTGTCTTAGTTGTTCTATATTTTTCTTTGTTTTTGTTTTCAAAAGGTTTATAATGCATTCACGTCGGGTTCACCAAAATGTATCGCTCCAAATTTTTCGCATCCTTACCTTCAGGCTATAGGATCCGTGCCCAAAAGGAGGATGGGAAAAGGATGTCGCGGTACCTCGGATTGAGAGGACTTACGAAGGTCCCGCCTCTCAAGGGAGGTGTATTTTGATGATTTTTCGACGGATGGTGGGTTCACCAGGAAACATTTAATGGCAGTTTCCACGCCTAGGTTTGGAATGTGTTTTTATGTGTTTGTTTTTAGCCTTAAGCATTCATATCCTAGGTTTGGCCAAATGAATCTAAATTAATCTATATGAAAGTGCAGATTTTATGAATGCAAAAAACAAAATTAAGATAGAAAATAGAGAAATAAAAGAAGAATACCTAATCCGGATGTCTGATGGAGATTCTAATGTTTGAAGCAGTCAGGATCGCCTCTAATTTGACATGATCATCTGAGATCAGACAAGATCGTCTGAGATCTGACGAATTCGTCAAAGACCTGCAAACAGAAAAACAAATGCAAAATACAAAGAATGCCACTGTGATAACAGAGGGAAACAACACAAAATGACAATATGAATACTAAACAATAGTTATGAATAGAAATTCAAACAAATTATGATATTCTAATGAGAAATTATGATCTTATCATGCAACCTAAACTATATGGGTGAACTCCAAATGCAAAATAATAAGAAATAAGGAAAAAACTAACTTAAATGCAGAATAAAATAGCAAAAGGTATAAGAGAAAGCGCAAACTCTGGGCACTGATTGCCCCCAATGCAGATTGCAGTCGAAATCATTTGGAAGCAATGAAATCATCTCGAATTGTGACAGGATCATCCGAGATTTGAACGAGATCATCTGCGATGATCTGAGCTTGCTCCGGCTAAAAATCAATGAGGTCCCTGCAAGAAAACTTCAAAATAACAAATGCAAAATGATGCTCTAGGTATTCTAATGCACACAAAATCAAGTTACAGGGAAATTCAGCCAGGGGTTGGGAAGGGAAGGTCCTAAGGATTAAATAGGCTTAGGGGAGTAGTTAAGAGGTTGAAGATCATCCCTATTTGGGAGATCTCCAATGGGGGAGGGTCCTTAATGGCGTAGGCACGCTTCTGCCCAGATTAGAGACCCGTTGGAACAGAATCTAATTATGCAAAATTAGTTTTATGACAGGATCGTCTGGACGTCCTAGCCCAGATGAAATCGTCAGATTTGGGGTGATATCGTCTGATCAGCAACGATATCATCAAACGGTCACAACAACCTCTAAAAATGGTGCAAAAAAAGGAGAAATGGATTACCCGACGGTTAACGGGTGGTTTGGGAGGTTAAAATTTGAATTTAAATTATTTACTAGGATGAATGTAATTACTAGAATTTCACTATGCCAATTTTAGTGTGCTACAAGACCTATCTCTCATATTGAATTTGTGGATGAATCTACTCTTTTAGGTGAAGCTACAGTTAAGGAAGCTTCTAATCTTAAGCAAATCATTAGGTATTTTTCTAAGGCTACTGGGTAGTTGATCAATGAAGAAAAATCTAAAGTTATTTTCTTTCACTGCTCTGCTAGACAGGAATCCATGGTCTTGGATAAATTAAGATATAAAAAGACCTCCCTTCCAATCACTTATTTAGGTATTCCCATAAGTATTCAAAGGCAAAAAAATAAATATTGGAATTTCTTGTTGGACAAAGTCAAGAAGAAAATTGGAAAATGGACCAACAGGTGGCCTTTTTTTGGGGGTAGAATCACCTTGGTAAAATCAGTCCTTCAAGCTATTCCTATTTATGTTTCTTCCATTTTGAATATCCCAAAGGTTGTTCTTCGATAATTGGATCAAATCAGTCATCGTTTCCTTTGGAGTGGTACTAAAAGAAAATGGGCCTTGGTGAAATGGGATACTTTATGTCTTCCTAAGAGTGAAGGGGGGTTAGGATTCCGATCTTCTATTGATAACAACAAATCTTTAGCTGCTAAATTATATTGGACAATGTTGCATAACCCCAATGCTCTTTGGGCCAATAATCTCTGTGCTAAATATGCTAAGAACAAAAGTCCTGAAGACCTTGTTCACTATCAACTTCCTACCAAAGGTTCTCCTATTTTAGCAGTTCTTAAGACTGGTGAGGATTTGATAAAGAAAAATTTATTTTAGATCATTCATAATGGTCAACAGGTAAATTTTTGGACAAATTCTTGGGATGGTCACAAGCCTTTGATAACTCAGTTTCCTGATTGGAAGCCTTGGATGGAGGAGCTTCACCGAGCTAATTGGATAAAGGTGGCTAATTATTGTCGGTACCATATTGGTAATTCAAAGGTTGGTAGATATTGGATCCCTATTGAGGATTGGCCTATTCAAATCCCAAAAATGCAAAGACAAGATATCCAAGGCATCCTTCATATGAGATCCCTCTTTTAGTCCCATGAAAAAGATTTTTTTGGTTGGAACAACACGACTAAGGGTGAGTATTTAGTTGCTAAAGGTTATTTGACCTTATGCCATAATAATATCAACCATTCTTCTGACATATTTTCTTGATTGTGGGCTCAAAATCTTTGGCCTAAGGTGAGGTTCTTTAATTGGCTTTTATTGCATCATAGGGTGCTTACTAGTGAGCAACTTATGAAGCATGGTTTTCATGGCCCTTTTAGATGTGATATGTGTGAAGAGAATGTAGAAACTCTCAACCATATTTTTATTGAGTGTACTTTAGCCTCTGAGCTATGGAGGAGAATGGCCACTTTACTTGGCTTATAGTGGTCCATTTTTTTTTACTTTTGAACAACTTTGGAGGGATTGGCCTAATCAAGAGGGTGTTGATCATTTTATTATGTAGTTAGTTTGGATAGGTTCTACCATTCTTCTTTGGAATATTTGGAATGAAAGGAACAACCAAATTTTTAATCAAGATAGGAAGGATATTCACTATATTTGGAAAAATATCATAGCCAACTTAGTTGAATCAGTCCATCAACTCCTTAATCACCCCAAAAATTCCCACCAAAGATGGGATCAAGTGATGCAAAGATTGAAGATTAAATATTCTAAGGGCAGCCAATTTAAAGAGAATGTGATTATTAGTAAGATGGATAGGACAAGAAATTGGCAACCTCCTCCTAAGGATTTTGGAAAAGTCAATACTGATGGAGCCTCTAGAGGGAACCCTAGAAAATCCAGTGTGGGAGGAATTGGTAGACTTTTAGATGGCTCCCTGGTTTTTACTTTTGCTGAGAATTTGGGTATTCTTTCTAATAACCTTACTGAGGGGTATGGTATCCTCAGAGGCCATCAGGAGGCTACTAATGTTGGATGGGAAAAGGTGTTAGTTGAGTCTGAATCTCAACTTATGATTAATCTCTTGAAGAATCCTTCTAAGAATCATAAGGTGGATTGGAGATTAAAAATAATTATTGAGAAGATTCAGTTAATCCAGATGGGATTTTTGAAAGTTGATTACAATCATGTGGTCAGGGATCAAAACAAGAGTGTTGATGCTTTAGCTAATTGGGCTTTGGGAAAAGGTGATCTTACTTGTTATGGCCACCCTCCTAGATGGTGGGATTCTCAAATTAGGAAAGCTCTTCTTTCTATCATTTCTTTGAATGGCTCCAGTTATGAAGGTACCTAGTTTCTTCTTGCTTTTTTTTGCTTATTTTTGGTTCATTCAGTTTTTTTTAGTTACCTAGATCATTCTATTCTTTATTTTGTTTCCTTTGTTGATTCTTGCCTTAATAGTCTTCTAGTCTATATAGGTCATTGTTATGTTGAATTTTTTTTCTTTTTTGTTTTTTTTTGTTTAGTTTTTTTAGGTGGGTGGGTTCTTTTGTTTTATTTTGTTTTTGTGTTTTTTTTGTTGTTTTTTGTTTAGTTTTTTAATGTGGGTGGTTTCTTTTGTTTTGTTTTGTTTTTGTGTTCTTTGTGTTGTTTTTTGTTGTTCTTGTGTTTTTGTTGTTTTATGTTTTTTTTATATGTTTTTTGTTATTGTTCTTGTGTTTTTTTTGTTCTTGTTCTTGGGTTTCTCTTTGTTTGTTTTAGTTCATTTTTTTTATGTGTGAGTGTTTTATATGTTTTTATTTTTGTTTATTGTCTGATGTTGGTTGTTTTTTATTTTTATTTTTATTTTTATTTTTTTATTTTTTTTAGGTTTTAGTTGTGTTTATTTTTCATGTTTTTTTTTTGGGTTATGTCTTTCTAGTGTTCTGTTGTTTTTGTCTTGTTTGTGTTTTGTTATGTGGTTCTTGTGTTTTTCTATGTGGTTCATGTTGTGGTTTCTTTTATCTTATTGTGCATGTTTGGTTGTGCTATTGTTTTTGACACACTCAAAGAGCATGCTTTTTATTTTATTTTATTATTTTTGTTGTTATTTACTTATTTTTAAATTGCTTTTGTGTGTTTTTTTTCTCCTTGAGTATGTCAAAGGTGGTAGGCCAGGTCTGAGTCCTGGGTGTTTTTGATGGAATGGATACCCTTGCTTCCTTAGGTCTTACCCAAAAGTGGCATCCCTTTTGGGATGTTTTCCACAAAAAAAAAAAAAAAAAGAAAACCTTTCCTCCTTCCTCCTGATGACCATAATATTTCTCCTCCTTACATTCCCAAATTGAAGGAACATCACCACCCTCTTACATTGTCCTATTATAACAATGGACTATCAAGACCTTAATATAGGGGATTAGTCCAAGACAAGATGATATAGTAATTTTATCATTATTAGAATTTAGTCACCCATCCCCAAATAAGGAAATATTAGGTTTGGGCTTTGATGGATACCTAATAAAAGATCTCCATTTAATTTATTGATCGTAGGTATGGCCTCATTTCCCTAATTTAGACCTTCTCTATTGCAATCACTTATAACCAAATATTTCTCCTTAATATAGACATTGATGACAAAAAACCTTTCTTTATGTGATTCAAGAGTCTTGAATATGTCCTCCTCTATTTGTGCTTTGACTATTGCTACCTCCTATAAATATTTTACCAGAAGAACCTCCAACTTCCTTTTGTATAGTCTCTTACCCTTTGCTCTCTTCAATCTCATAATTTACCTTGAAATTACCATAATTATGAAAATTACTACATCAAAACGACACCTTGATATAGTCAATCTTCTATAAATACATATAGTCTTCTAACACTATCTCCATATTTTTTGGTAATTCTAATCTAATATCAAGCTTCACTAAGATACAAGCTATAATTTTTTCATGTCTATTCCAAGGATATTCCATTCTCACACAATATTCTTTCATTCCATAATTCAATTGGTAAAGAGGGTAGTTTGACCTAGATAGACTGGGTATTAGTCCTCTCAAAGTGTGGATCAAAACTTGAAATCCAAAATTTTAGATTTAAAATATTAATCTCCCAAATCCATCTTCCATTTTTTATGGTTATAGCATCTTCTACCTATTGGAAGACAAAAGCCATTCAACCGTTTGTCAACAAATGATATGTAGTAGTATAGCCTAAAAACTCCAACCAAGTAACCCTTATCTATTCTCACAAAGTTTATGATTTCATGGAATGGATTATAAATCTAGTTACCAAATACTTATCCTCTAGTGTTAGAAAATAATGCTAACATGTGTGTATTTTCATATTATAATGCACAAGAGTGCATTTAACCACTTTGTAATAGCTTTGTACAAGTGTAGGTATAGGAATATTATAGTTGTAATAGTCTTGAACTATTACCGTATTTGTAACTACCATAGATTCTTTAGGTTTGAGTTCAAAGATAGATTAATATTATTACTATTGTATTGTACAAGTTTGGTGTGTGAAAAAATATGAATTGAAGGAGAAAAATCAGTTTTTTCAACCTACTGCTTTTTCTTGCATGTTGTAGTCCAAATTTTATAGAAAATATTGAACTGCCTAATTTTGAGGTGTATAACTTCTGCTGCATTAATCCATTTTCTGCAATGCTCTATTGTTGAACTTTGATACTCTCGTTTAGCCTTAAAATATTCATTTGGAGCCTTCAATTCTTCATTTGGTATCAGATATTTGTTTGGTTGGAGGGTTAGAATCACCTATGGTCTTGCTAAAAAAAAATTAATTTGTTTTGTGAGGTTTATTACAGGTTCATAGTTGTGTGGGTGTAATGGCCAACAACACTAACTCATTGTCAATCCCTAAGTTTAATGGAGATGACTATGAATATTGGAGCATAAATATGAAGACATCACTAATGGGAAAAGGTCTGTGGGATATTCTAGAATATGGGTACACAGAACTAGTAGATTGGACCACACTTACAGTATCAGATAAAACATCAAAGAAGGATGCATAGATGAAAAAATCCTTAGCCCTTTACCACATACAGTCAGCCTTGGACAAGATTTTTTCCCAAGGATAGCTGACTGTAAGATAGTTGAAGATGCATGGAAGTCTCTAAAAGAAGGCTACCAAGGTAGTGATAAGGTTGAAGAGGTCAAATTGTAAACTCTAAGGAGATAATTTGAGAATATCAGAATGCAAGAAACTGAGAATGTTGGTGACTATTGTGTGAGAGTGAAGGTAGTTGTCAATAAAATGGCAACTCTTGGATTAAGATAAAAATAGGTTATTGTGAAGAAGGATTTGAGGACTCTCACCCCAAAGTGGAATCATATAGCCATTATTATTAAGGAGAGTAAATATTTATCTACTGTTGAGTTTGATATTTTGATAGGATCTCTTATGTCTCATGAGGACAGGCTAAGGGAAACTATTACTGTAGTTGATGAGAAGGCATTTGCTTCTAAAGCTACAATTTCAAATGGTGATGGAGCAAGCTCTAGTGGACATGGAAATGGCCAAGGAAGAGGTCCAAATCAGAATTCTTCAAGAGGAAAAGCTAAATTTGATAAAATAAACATACAATGCTATCATTTTAAAAAGTATGGATATTATGAGGACTATAGGTTTAAGGCAGGTGATGCAGGAGCATCCAGTGGTGTAATTATCTTGCATCACCCCAAAAAATTGTAAATGTTTAATTTTGTAAAACTAGTAAAACTTGCAAGTGAATTTTTAAGGCCTTAGAGGCTGAATTTGAGGATTTCCAGTTAGCCAAAAGCCTTAGCATGAAGAGCTAAGTATTTCCTTACTTAGTTTGTCTTGTACCCTTTTCAAAAATATCTCGTGCAATTCAATTAGAGCAACGAACATGAAGTTATGACCTAGGTAAGTTGCCCCATAAATTCAAATTTAAAATAGATGGTTTTAGGCGGGAAAAGGGAAATCTGGTTCAAAAGGGGGGAATTTCGAAATTGTAAGCAATTAGTTTTTGTAAGCCCCATTCTCCTAAGAAAGAGAGATTAGAAATCTTTTGGCATTTTCTTTGTTTGTTATTTTTTTGTATATTTTATGGTTTTGTTTAATGCAACTCTACTTCAAGTGGTATCAGAGTTGGAGTTCCTAAGTGTGTAAACAAAGCATCAGACATGAGGTAGTTTACACCAATATTTATGGTTAGGATTTGTGAGAGAAGTGAGCATAATGCCTCCACGAAGAAACCATGGTCGTGGGAGAAATGTGGTGCCATAATAAGATTTTAGAGCTTTGTAGAGGCATGTTTAGGCTCTGCAAGAGGAGCTACATAGAGGGTTTGAGCCAAGGATAGAAGATGGGAGTTAAGATGAAGTTTAAGAAGAAGAGGACTAGTTCAAGGAATAATAAGAGGCAGTAGATCCTGCACAAGCTAGAATGTATAAGGCCATATACTATATTGGGAAGAGACCAAAGTTTGATGTCTCTACATATTCTGAAAATCTCAACCCATAAGAGTTGATCAACTAGATCAATGACATGGAGGAATACTTCAAGTATGAGGAGGTAGAAGATCCTGAAAGGGTCAGATTTTTTAAGACTAAGTTGAAGGGCCATGCTAGTATTTGGTGTAAGGGAGTACAATTATATAGAAATAAAAGAGGGAAAGAAACAATAACAATGTGGGAGTGAATGGTGGAGAAGCTGAAGAGGTAGTTTATTCCAACTAATTATGAGTCAGATCTACTCAAGAATATATAGGATTTGAGATAATCAAGTAAATATGTCAAAGAATACACAAAGGAGTTTTATAAAAATTAATTAGAACAGTCCATTCAGAGGCCAACAAGGAGAAGATAGCCTATTATATTAATGGGTTAAGAGAAAGTATTCAAGAGGATTTAAGTCTGGTTAGGATGACCACCATAGAGGATGCTTACCATTTTGAGTTCTAAGATATATTAAGATTATTACTATTGTATTGTATAATTTTTGAATATTATAACATGAAAATCAGACAAAAATGAAGCATATTGCAAAACTAGAAAACGTAGTAAAAAGAAAAAATTACAGTTTGGGGAGGATGAAATGAAGATATTTCACTTATCAGAATCACATGAAATTTATACCACTGAAATATCTATATAGTTTCAATACACTATCAAAATTTCAGAGAAAAATTATTTATAAATCAAAAGTTATAGCCTCTCAAAGTAGGCTACTAACCACTTTTTCCAGAAACAGGACTACGCAAAAATTATCAATACTAGAGCTGCGTTTTTCGTTTTTCACACTTCCATTCGACTTATCCTTACCACAAAATATTACAATAATATGTTTTTACCCTATTCTACCCTAATAAAAATATTCTAAAGTTGTTATAAGAAGTGTAACAGTCTATAGCTGTTACAAAACTGAAATCTTCCTACAACGACACATTCTTTTATTCTGCAGTTACGAAATGTGAGGTATATTTGTTTTACTTTGTTTTTTCTGACTTGGAAATGCCACGTGATCAACATCATATTCCAACATTCTCCCCATTTATGTTGAGAGGTCCAACAATCAAGTCTCTCAGCATAAAAAACTGAGTCTTTGCAATTGGTTTTGTGAAAATGTCTGCAATTTGGTCTTTGGTATTACAATAGATCAGTTTTATCATCTTCTTCTCCACCACATACCTGATGAAATGGTACTTTATGTCAAAGTTTTTTGATCGGATATGGTGGACAGAATTTTGTGCCAACTTAATGGCACTTGTGTTGTCACAAAAAAATGTAGTAGGAGTTCCTTGCTTCTCTCCAATATCTCCAATAACTTTCATAAGCCATAAGGATTGTGCACTTGATGATGTGAGTGCAATGTATTCAGCTTCTGTATAAGATAAAGCAACAATAGATTTTTTTTGGAACTCCAAGTAATCAATCCTCAACCAAGGGAGAAATAATTTCCACTAGTGGCCTTTTGATCATCAAGATTACTTCCCCAATCACTATCACTGAAACCAATCAACATTAAATTTTGAGATGAGGAGTAATGAATGCCAAAATCAATTGTACCTTGCACATACCTCAGTATTATGTTGGCTTCCTTCAAATATCAGGCCTAGTATTGCAAAGAAACATTAAACTCCCAATAATGCTTCTATATTCAGTTTTGTTTGTATGATCATCCCCATAATCCAAAAACAAAAGCTCTCCATGTGAAATTAGAGTAGCTACAGGCTTGCAATCAATCATACCAAACTTCTTCAACATGTCCTTTGCATACTTTGTTTGACAAAGAAAAATCTCATTACTAGTTTGATGTACTTCCATGCCTAGAAAGTAACTCATCAAACCAAGACCAGTCATATCAAATTATCTTTTTACGTCCTCCTTAAAATCATCATTCTTTGAAGGACTACTTCCCATAAACAAAAAATCATCAAAATACAAGCACACAATGAGAATGTCATTACCTTGTGTCTTGTAGTACAATGTAGGCTCACTCTTGCTTGTTTAAAAGCCACACCTTTGGAAGTATTCATGAATTATTTGGTACCAATATCTTGGAGCTTTCTTCAACCCATACAAAGCCTTCTTCAATCTATATACCTGATATTCTTTGCCATGGACCTAAAAACCTTGAGGTTGTGTCACATACACCTCTTCATCAAGATACCCATTGAGGAAAGCACTTTTTACATCCGTGTGGTGCACACTCTAACCTTTGTGATCAGCCAAAGAGAAAACCATTCTAACTATCTCTTACCTTGATACAGGAGCAAAAATTTCCTCATAGTCTATGCCAAAATTTTGTGTAAAGCCTTTGGAAACCAATCTAGCCATGTATCTCTCAATGGAACCATCATTGTGTCTTTTGATCTTGTAGACCCATTTTCAGCCAACACATTTTCTATCTTTGGGCAGGTCACACAATTCCCAAGTATCATTCTTTTCAATAGACTGCATTTCTTCATTCATTACCTTCATCCACAACTTGTTAGAAGTAGCATGTTCATAACAAGAAGGTTCAAAATCATCAAAAACTTTTGAAACAAGAGCATAATTAACAATATCACCTTTGGGGTCTCCATTATGTTCATCTCCATACAAGTGTAAATTCTCAAGCCTTTGCAAGACTTGGTTCATTTATTGATGTTGGCGTCTTGTCAATCTTATATTGAAGTTGGTATCAATAATTTGAGATGGTGGATGATCCTTCAACAACATCTTTCTCTTCATATTTGCAACTGGTGATGAAGGTGCATAAAAGCTTGTAGGGAATTCTTCTTGGCTTGCTGTTGGACTTGAAGATGAACTTGTGGATCCCATGTAAGATGGTGACCCAAAAGAATTGCTTCTATAAAAAGAATATTTAGAAGAAACATGGTTGGGATGAACACTTGCTTGGCTACTTGAAACAATCTCTTCAAATACATCATCATCAACACACAATTTTTGAGACTTCCAATTTTCTCGTTCATCAAAAATTGCATCTCTAGATACAATATTTTTTCTAGAATGAGGATTAAAGAACCTATAGGCCTTAGATTGCTCACTATAACCAATGAAAATCATTTTCTCACTCTTAGCATCAAGATTTTTTCTCTTCTCATCATTCACATGCACAAAAGCAACACTCCAAAACACTCTAAAGTGTTGTACATTTGGCTTATTTCCAAACCAACATTCATAAGGAGTACTATGCTATAGAATCCTAGTAGGAATTCTATTAAGAATATAATTAGCAGTCCTAGTTTCTTCAGCCCAATAAAATGAAATCAAACCTTTATTTTGCATCATACATCTTGTCATCTCCACAAAAGTCCTATTATTTCTTTCAACCACCCCATTTTGTTGAGGTGTTTAGAGGCTAGTATTTTGCCTCTTGATGCCAAAATACCTACAAAAATATTCAAATTCATTAGAACAAAATTCACCTCCTCTATCACTCCTCAAACATTTTATGGTATACCCACTTTCATTCTCAACAAGTGCTTTAAAATATTTGAAGCAAACAAAAGCCTCATATTTATGCTTAATGAAATAAACCCAACAATATATTGAAAAATCATCAATGAAAGTGAGAAAATAGGAAGCTTTACCAATTCTTTGAGTTGGCATTGGTCCATAAATACCACTATGAACCAGCTAAAGTGGATATTGGGCCCTCCATGCTTCACCTTTGGGAAATAGCCTCCTTGTTTTTTTACCAAGAGTGCACCCCTCACAAATCTCCTTGGTGTCTTCTACTTTTGGCAAATCATACACAAGTGGTGAAAGCATCCTTGAACTATGAAAATTTAAATGTCCAAATCTAAAATGCCATAGACTCCTTTTATCTTCAATACCCATACAAGCAAGTTCTCCCCCTTGCTCAACAAGCCTCAATGGAAACAATTTTTTCTTAGTCATCTGCACTTTTGTGATCAACCTTCTATTCTTATCATAAATCTTGCATATTTTATCCTCAAAAACCAATTTGTAATATTTTTCTAACATTTGCCCAATGCTCATCAAATAATGCTTCAAATCAGGTGCATAATAAATATATTTTACCTTCAATTTACCTCTTTTTGTAGGAACCTTCATGTCCTCTTTTGCAACCACCTCCAAGATCTTCTCATCTCCAAGCTTGATACTTGAATGATAATAATGGTCAAGAGAAGAAAATAACTCCTTCTTGCCAGTCATGTGGTTTGTGCACCCACTATCAAGGATCCATGTCTCATTGGTGAAACTTTTTGGTCTATCATAGGAGAGAAATGCTTGCTCTTCATGGAGTGCTCCATCTTCATTTGAGTAGAACAATGTATCATCTTCAAAGAATTCTTTCTCTCCATAATTTTTTGATCTATTAGAGGACTATTTCAGCCTACAATCCTTCTCAAAATGGCTATATTTGTTACAATGATAACATTGAACATTTCTCATGTCTCTACCTCTACCAATTCCTCTTGCATTTGATCCTCCTTGAAGCATGGGCTTGATGATCATCTTTAGAATTTTGATCTCTGCATCTTCCTCTACCAAATGAGCCTTTTCTTCCTCCTCTTTTATTTATGCCTCTTCCTCTATAGCCTCTTCCTTGTCATCTTCCATGTGCATCATTTTATTTGATAGAAAATTATTGTTCTTCACTATAACTGGCTTGATTTTTCTTTTCTTCTCTTACGAATTCTTTCTTCATGAGATGTAAGAGTACCAATTAATTGGTCAAGTTCCATGGTGGAAAAATCCTTGGATTCTTCAATCATAAGGGCAACATTATCCCATTTCTCTATCAAATTTCTAAGAAATTTCTTAATTACAACTGGTTTCTCCATATTTTCACCAAGAGTGGACATTTTATTTACCACTGCCTTTACTCTCACACAATAGTCTCCTACATATTCATTATCTTGCTGCCACAAGTTCTCAAATTCTCTTCTCAAGGTCTGAAGCTTGACCTCTTTCACTTTATCATTTCCTTAATAATTTTCTTTCAACGCTTTCCAAGCCTCTTTTGCAAAAACACAATTTGCAATCCTTGGAAAAATGCTCTCAGAAATAGCAGATTGCAAATAGTACAAAGCAAGACAATTCTGCTCTCTTTCTTCCTCATATCTTTAGTTTCATCTAATGTTAAAACTTTCCAATCAGATGGTTATGTGTAACATTCATTAATAATGCTCCACAAGTGTTTTCATTTTAAAAAAGTCCTCATTTTGAAGCTCCAATATTCATAGTTTGATCCATCAAACTCTAGAAGTGGAAGTGAGTTTGAGTTGCTTGTCATTACAACAATCTGCAACAAAAAACTAAAATCTGTAAGAAATTTTAAATTAAAACTTCAATAAAAACCTACAGCATTCAAACCCAACAACTCAATCTACCAATCTCTGATACCAAATGAATATTATAACATGAAACTCAGAGAAAAATGAAGCATATTGCAAAACTAGAAAACACAGTAAAAAAGAAGAAATTACAGTTTTGGGAGGATGAAATGAAAGCCTTAAACTTATCAGACTCACATGAAATATATACATCTTAGACATGTATATAATTTCAATACACTATCCAAATTTCAGAGAAAAATGATTTATAAATCAAAAGTTATAGCCTCTCAAAGTAGGCTACTAACCACTTTTTCCAGAAACAGGACTGCACAAAAAATATCAATACTAGAGCTGCATTTTTCATTTTTCACACTTCCATTCAACTTATCCTTATCACAAAATGTTACAATAATATGTTTTTACCCTATTCTACCCTAATACAAAGATTCTAAAGTTGTTACAAGAAGTGTAACAGTCTATAGTTGTTACAAAACTAAAATCTTCCTACAATGACACATTCTTTTATTCTGCAGTTACAAAATAGGAGGTATATTTGTTTTACTTCATTTTTGCTGACTTGGAAATGCCACATGGTTAGCATCATATTCCAGCAATTTTGGTGTGTGAAAAAACATGAATTGAAGGAAAAAAAAATAGTTTTTTCAGCCTGCTGCATTTTCATGTATGTTGCAATCCAAATTTTACAGAAAAGCCTGAACTACCTAATTTGGAGGTGTATAAATTCTGCTGCATTTATCCATTTTTTGCAATGCTCCATTGTTGAACTTTGGTGCTCTGTTTTAGCCTTCAAATTTTCATTTGGAGCCTTCAAATATTCATCTAGTGGAAAAATATGCTCTAGAATTAGATCCTCACTTATAACCATTCAAACCAACTCCTATGATTTTATATAATGTTTTTATCTTCTTTTCCCTCTTTTTACTTAGTTTACTTATCTCTCAATCTAGTCAGATTACCTTTCAATGTTTCCCTTGGTTGATTTGTTGGCACTTTCCATTCTTCATTTCCCCTTTGTATGTCCTAGGGTTAGGGATTAAAGCTGATTAGGCCTTCGAGCATGGGTCTAAGTTGATTTATCCATGTACCTTGTCTCCCTTATGCTAGATGTCATAAGGCTTCTCCTTGGAAAAATTTATGGCCTTCATATATTCCTTAGGATATTTATTATAGTCCACTATATTCTCTTCATTTATTATCAACTCAGTTGTCTTGATATTGTCAATGATCAATGGATCAAGTCTACATTGGTTGAGTTGCTACAATTTTTTTATATTTTATCCTCCCCTCTTCTTCATGGCCCTCCTAATCAAAAACTAACAATGAGAACCTCATTTGATTGAGTGTAAGCAATTGTTATTTTTTTTTGTATCCTATCGGTTGCCCTCTATCATGCTTCTACGATGATGATGGACCCATTTTTTGCTTCAATATAGATCTTTTGTGACCTGTTATTTCTTATTCAAACCTTTAGGTCAGCTCTGCCATGACCTACTATTTCTTCTTATATTTGTTGTTTCTATCATGACTTGCATTTTCTTAAATCTACAAACATTATAGCTAGTTCAGTTGTTACCTATTATTTCCTTTTAGATCTACAAACCTTCAAGCCAACTCTATCATGACCTAGAGATGGAAATATTCAAGCCATCTTTGTCATGACCTATTGTTTGTTCTTAGATCTATAAACCTTCAGTTCAACTTTATCATGGCCTATTGTTTCTTTCTAGATCTGCAAACCTTCAAACCAACTCCAATAAAATGATCCCAATAAAATCTATTATTAAAAACAAAAAAACCAAAACCAATCCAATGTCAAATATCTACAAAATAAAACTAAAAGTTCATCTTCTTAAAACCCTCTAAACTTTCCACTAATAAACAATAATATTCATATTAAAATCAATAACTTCATATATATATATATACTAAATTTAGTTATTAGTAAAAATAAAAATAAATTAAATTTATTTTAGTTGAATAATATACATTATATTAATAGTTCGGGAGGGGCAATGCAATAGTTTGAGCTTTGGCTCTTCAAAAGGTCGAAGGTTCAAACCACGACATGTGTGAATGTGTCAGAAGTGGGTGTGTATGATTGACCCCTATAATAAACCTAGCTCTCACCCTTATCCGATGTTATTGTTAAACGTATATATGATAATAATTAATTAATAACTTAAAACGATACACTTATTACCTCCAAATAATACTCCAATAATATCAACCTTTAAAAAAAATCACTTTCCATAAAAACAACTATAAAATCACAATTTTAAAGCGAAAAAAAACAATGATTCATATAAACATGAAAATACTATAAATAGCCTAAGAGCAGCCTATATTAGAAGCATGATGATCCCCGTGATTACTAACTTTGGCTCTGCTTCTATACAAGAATATACCACCCTTCTTTCCTCATTTGCCCCTTGGCCACTATAAAGCCTAGTTGACCGATGACCTTATTTCCTACGTGTTAAGTCTGAATGTCCCTCATCGTCACCATGCAGCGATAATATAATCAACTTTATTATAACTTATCAATATATAACACAAGTCTCGGGAACAGCGCGAAATAGTTTTGCGTTTAATGTGAAACCATGAAGCTGTGGGATGAAGCTGTGGGTTTTGGGTTAATTTTTACTGATAAGTTTAGTTTTTAGTTATGGGTTAATACTCTATTGTTATGGGTTAATTTTGTACTAATAAGTTTAGTTCTCACCTTACAAAAGGTTAGTTATGGGTTAATCTCTACTAATAAGTTTAGCTCTCAACCTTACAAGGGGTCAGCTAGCTCTCAGTCTTAAAAGGGATCATAATTGAGATGAGAGTGCTCAACCTAAATGTCTACTAAAGTTTTTTAGACTAACCAAATTAAAATAAAAATAAAAATCAATATAGAATAAAACCCATTAAATAAAAAGTTTAACTTCTGCCAACAAGGCAGTTGCCCTAGTGGCTAAAATGATGGTTGTTTCTTAAGTGGTCTTGTGTTCAAACCCCTTGCAGGTGGTTATTGATGTAATTTGTAAACGTTCTCCTTAACAAAAAAAAGTTTAACTTCTTATTGTAGTTACTTAATGCTTGATGTGTATAAGTTCAACTCTAGACTTTATAAAAAAGTGATTAAAATAAAAATACTCCATCAATAAAATTTCTCACATCAACTAAATAAAAATAAAAAAATCAAATATATAACACAACTTTAAACAATTTTTTAATATATGAAGGCTGGGTATATATGTCCAATAAAGAGGATATTTTCTTCCCTTGAATGGTTTATGTACTTTTTATGTGTGTTAATATACTAACACGAGTATCTCTTGGCATTTATAGTAGACATAAACAGATGCGGACCCTTCTAGAACGTAGAGTGTCGATGCAGATAAAATTAGTTTACATGTCATTAACGCGTTTCCCTTCTAGAACGTAGAGTGTCGATGCAGATAAAATTAGTTTACATGTCATTAACGCGTTTCAGTTTCAGAGTATTAAATGTTTGATTAAAAAATATTACTTGTGGTAAGAACACCATTTATATTATTGATAAAATAAATTTATAAAAATATTGATAATATATATTACTTAATATCTATAACAAATGTTTCGCATTGGTAATCTCATGTTAAAAATATCTAAGATTGAATTATTGTATGTTTGGACTATTAACTTGAAAGGTAGCTCTATTATATTCCAGCTAATTGTTTAAGCTATTACTTTATCTCAAATATGCATGCTAATGTTTTAGGTTAAAAATTAAAAGGATTTAACAACATTGTGAGCAATGCTCGTGGTCTTCACTTTATGTGCTCGAAAATACATTTGAAAAGTGAGTCAACTCAATGATTTCAGGCATTTGATTGTTCACTGTATTGAGACGCGTCTTCTTTAGGAATTCAACAGATGTACAATGATTCGTCCTCATACACACAACAGTTTTTTTTTCCCTTGTTTTATTCCCCTTTCAACTTGCAAGGAAAATGGCAGTGGAGTACAACTTGAACCAGTTTGCTAAGGAAACAAACCCTCTAATAAATGTAAAATATCGCCGTTTCGCATTAGTTTATAAACATTTTGGAATCTCGGTGGATTGAACAACAATTCATGGTTGCAATAAACGTAACAAACGGGGTCATTGAATCGAACTCATAACTCGCCATTAACTTCTGCGGCAATCGCATCTTAGAGCACGTTAGAGCACGTTAAGGTTCGTGTTTGTTATAATCCCTCACCACATACGCAAAGCTTTTGTCTATTCCCGACACCAAACGAAGACTTCTCTCAATTTGGACGATGCCACCGAATGCCACCTCCCTCTCCAAATACCAGCAATAACTCGCAAAGACATTCACACTCACATGCAACTTGAAGCCCACGAGAAAAAGGAACTCAATCTCTTGTGTGTTCATTTCTTCTGTGTTAAAGGAAAGGAATACATACTTGGAGCTGAGTTGTTCCAAGAGTTTTTGTGAGAGGAAAAGGCAATGAGAACAAAAATAACTTCATATAAGATTGATGATTCATGTGGTTTTTGAACTAACCTATACACCTCCTAGAAAATGTAATCTCCCTATTTGTCACACTCTATTTTCTTCATTTATTGTTTTCCTCATCCCATATCATTTACATACAACACCACTATTTGTTCAACTCATAATAATAAATGTAGTAGCGACCATTATAAAAAATTATTTTTTACTTTCTATTTTGATGAATTACAATTAAAAGTGAGGAAAAAGATCCCTTACATTAGATTGGTTGAGATTTTTCTAATAGAATTAGCATACACAACAACTCATATACATTGTTTTTGCATCTCAAACTTCACAACAACATTCACTTATTGAAATAAAAGTTTCTTAATCTCTTCATCTTAAATTTTTCCACCTAATTACGTACACATGTATTTTGGTGATAATTTAATATAGATTTTTCTTACAATTAGGTAATCATACATTGGGTTAGTGCTTAGACTATAGTAATTGCATGGAATATAGCATGTCTAATTTAGTTCATAGATATTTTTTTAGAGAGAGGTATCTATAATTCTACTATAATCATTCATTGAGTGGCCATTTATGTCTATGGTTGTGAAAGTACATAAAAATAGTGAATATTTTTTGTGTAGAATAAAAGAAAAGTAGGATGAGGAAATAGTAAATGTTGGTACATATAGTTTTATTTATAGATAATTGTTTATATAGGATTTTTACAACACAATTATAATCAATTCAATGAGTGGCCATATATGTCTATGGTTGTTGTGACAATACACCAAGATAGTTATTATATTTTGTGTAGAATATAGAAAAGAAAAATCCAATAGGGTACGAATGTGAATCTCCTTTACTTGATTGATTATCATAGGTAAAATAAACTTCTATGCCATTTTGTAAGGGCAACAATGTTTGGAATAACCATAAAATTATCTATAAGTTAGTGATAATTTGTAAAAATACTTTTTAGATAAAACCCTAAGTGGACATTGACCGAGAATTTCCTTTGTCCATCTCTTAGAACCCAATCCTTTAATATAGTGTTTTTATTTTTAACCAAATGGATTCACTAGCTATAGGATTAATTCTTTCAATATTTTCTTAAAATATTTTAATATTTTATGTATTTAAAGAAACATATACTCTTATATTTCAACATTTTGTGTCCAAAAATATTAATGAGAAGATAAATTTCTTGGTTTTCATAAAAGAAGAAAAGCAAGGATTGAATATTTATCAATAAACCCTTGTTATGATAGAATCCATGGACATACTTCCATGAATTACAAAGACCTCATAGGCACTTGATAAACTTGTTAACATGGTCTAGCAATTTTTTGATGTATTGGCATGAAAGGATTTTTTGATTGGTCATATTTGAGAAAAATGTTATGTAAGAAAAACTACAATAAATACAAATGAACCATCAACACCTTTTTATTTTTTACAAAATTTTAAGGGGTGTTCCAATTCAACATTTTTCTCCACTTTGCCTCCAGGTAAATGTTTTCACATGTTGGAATTTTTTTAGTTTCCTTATAAGTTTTGAATTTAAATTTTTAGAATGGAAGAAAAATGTTTTTTAAAGCAATGTGTGTATGTTATGCTGATTTGTACTTACATCATGCACATGGTTGAAAGGATTAGTAAATAAAGTTAGCAAATGATGACATGACATGTTTATGGCTAGTGTCTATAATTATAAATGACACCTCTATCTAAATGGATAGAGAAGCCTACTTTAGAGATCTAGGTAATCTAATCCAAGAGCTTGATACCAATTATCAGCATCTTATCTTTAGCCACATGACTGGTTTGGGTCTTGTAATTATTTAAGTAAGCTCCTATTTTCTCCCCTTTTGAATTTATTATCACACAACCTCCCCTATATTTTATTGGTTTTCCTTTAAAGGTCTCATCAAAGTTAAGTTTCACCCACCCCTCCTTAGGTTTCTTCCATTTGGTATTCTTTTGTATGTCCTCCTTCAACTTATGGTCATATTCAATATTTACTTTTAATTTTGAATTTATTTATTCCCTACTTAGTCCATTCCTCATGCTTACTCATTGGTATGTTCTCTTGCATTGTATTCTTAATTCCAAAAATGATAAATTTCTTATTCTTGTAATTATCTCTAAAAATATTCCATAAATAAGTTAGTCTAGGACTTTTTAAGGGGATATGTTATTATTCAACAACACTAATAATAAATTGAGGTGACATAAAATAACATTCAAAGAATTGAAACATCAAATGAAAACATTCCTTGAGAAAGAAGAATAGATAAAGAGCTGTGAAACCAATTCTTCATTAACTTTGACAAAAAGGACATATGTTCAAAAAACATAAGCCTCTTCATTTGAGATTGTAACTTGTTAAAATTATATTTTGAAGGACTAACCAAAGAAAAAATGCAACTATAGAAGTTAAGTCTTTTATCCAAAATCTATTGACTAGGAATTTTGGAAGGTCTTCATCCCTTGCCAGTTGATAACCTGACGTAGCTGAGTAAACTCTTGTTGAAGTAGGGGTCCAAATAAGGGTGTCTTGAATGGGGCTTATAAGGATGTAATAAGAGAGGAGAAGTATTTTGACAAAATATACTTGGTGCTAAGTTTTTTGGTCAACATTAGGAATAGAGATATTTTTCTATCTTTTCAATAGCCCGTCTTCTATATAATCAATAACCCAAATGCCAAATCTTAACATTAGAGGTTACATGATCTTCCTGCATTCCCTCCAAGAACAAAGGGGCTTGTAAGCTATACAAGTGTCCTCCAAGAACAATATGGATTTGCCAATCCCTAATTTCTATTTTAATCCTTTCAATAGTAGAGGCATTATTTTAATTAATTCATTCTAGAAAGCTAAACCAATAGGTAGATATTCACATCTAAAGAAGGGATTGAAAATTTCTAAATACTTAGTTTTGATGATATTGACCTAGGATGTTTCACTTTATTTTATTAACCTCCAACCAAGCTTGGTCATAAAATCTTCATTAAATTTTTGCATTTTCTTGATGCCCAGCCTTCCTTATCTCTTATGACTACACACTTTATTCCAAGCCACTAGGAAAAATCTCTAATGTTCCTCAACCCCCGAACACAAGAAACATCTTCAAATTTTCTCAAGAATGTTATAAAATTTCTAGGAGATTTTAAGCATTGACAGGTAATAAAATGGTAAGGACTAAAAAGTAGATTTCAAGATCTACACTATACCAGCCTGAGACAAGAGATCCAAGAATATAGAAAATATTTTCAATCCCCTTAATTTGCCTTCCCTCGATATATAAACCTAACCTATATACCTTAGGAACCTCCTTATATACCTAGCCACTCTGTATATACTCATCGCTATGTGAGAGATAATTAAAATATGGGTAGCCAAAAATACATATAAGTGATAATCTAGATACATGGCTCAAGGTAATATGTGAGGAGTAATTGAAATCCTCCTTATGACTTCCACTAGTCCACCATTAAATACTTATCAGTAAGTGTAAGTGTAAGTAAGCGTGAGATCCTATGTGGGCAACTAGAGACCTAGGCTCACTAGATACCCCACATAGCTTAGTGGCTTATACTATGGTTACTTAGAGGGTCATGTACAATCTACAATAGAACTATCCCCTGGTTATTTTATTGATAATATTTATTAATATGGTCTACCTACACAACCGAGAATTAAGTAATCTTGATGAAATTGAGGTTGATTTTATTTTGATTAAGGTTTGGTTAGAAAAGAAATTATAATTTAGGAATCATTATGTTTTTCATGTTGAATTCACCAAAATGTGAGAAGGAAAAAAGTGAGGATCACAAAGGGGCCAACAAGGAGATCACAATGCCTTTCCTCTTTCCTCTTCACATATCAATATTAGGGGGAATAAAAGTGATAAGACTAAAATTATGCTTAATGTGTTTTTTTTTTTTTTTTTCCGTACAAACATATATATTTCAATGAAAACTAAGTTTCCTCATAGGATCCACTTCTATCTAGTACAATTTTTTTAATTTGGTCTTCTATTGATATACAATGGATAAACACTAAATATAGAAAATAGAAACCAAATACTAGATGATGCTTTCTAATTTCAAATAATTATTTTAAGTGAAGGGAGTAAATGAAAAAATGGAACAAATATTTTTTCCTCAAATGAAATGTATATGCAATTTTTGTTTCAATGCTTCTAGACAAAATAATGATTCAATTTTCCTTGTTTATAATTTGTGACTAAAACAAATTCACTATTTATTTATTTTTTTGGTAAAATTATTTCACAAAAACATAAGCAAATTTTCTAAAATAGACAAAATAGATAAATTTTAGGTCTAAGGTAGAAACTAACAAAATCCTAAAACTATATAACTTGATTAATAATAAAAGCAATGGGCCAAAAACGTAATTTATATAAGAAGCATAAAACTATGAACTTGATTCATAGTAGAAGAGAAAAACTAGAAGCCCGATTCATAGCCAAAGCAAAAGACCAAAAACTTACAAAGTAAAAATAGAAAATTAGGCTATTAGTGTAGAAGGCTATATAAGGTCTCAATAGAGGATGATATGCCTCTTTGCTTGTGAAAATTAAACCCTTTTTTTTTAAGATAAATTATCAAGAAAATGTGAATCATAAAGGTTAATGAATCTTAAAAGGAGTGCACGCAAAACCTAAAATGATAGCAAAATGTAAATTAAAATACAAATGCTAAATATATGCATTTTAAAACGAAATCCAATGGACAAATGTTGAATAGACACAAATTAATGCTAAATAGATATAGATTAAAATAAAATTCAAAGGACAAATGTTGAATATATGAATAAAAATGAGAGAATAGGCACAACCCAAGACCATAGGTTACCCCTTTTCTAATGAAATATTATTAAAATATACTTTTTGTTGTCATGATAATAACTTAATGCCAACTATAAATTGCTAAAATGACTATTCACTATAAAATAAATAATAAAGGATGTTAAAGTATTGATGCGCTAGAAAAAAATTATCATTAGAGATCATTTTAAAGTTTAAGGTTTAGGGTTTAAATTTTAAGGTTTAAGATTTAAGGTTTATGTTTTATGTTTTAGGTTTTAGTGTTTAATTGGAAAAATGAAAGAGAGAAAACATGTGTTATCACTTTTTTACTATTGGGGGTCAAAGTCACATGGGAAAGAGTCACCATTTCTTGATTCACCATTTCTTGATTGGAAAGAAACAACATAGTACAATGCTTTTGTGGGGTCATGGCCCTTTCACTTTTGGGGTAGTTAGAGGCATCAATTATTTTATAATTCTAGGCTTATATATACTTATTGAAAATTTATTTTTTATCCTAGTTTAATGGAAGTATCTTTTTAAATATTTTTTAGTATTTGTAATGAATATTAAGGCCCCAAACTTGTCATTACATTTTTAGTAGTAAATTCTCTAAATTTGATCATGAAGAAGGTGGAGTCAATTTGGTTGATTATAAGGTTATTCAATGAGGTTCATGGTGGATTGAAGTGTATACAATTTGGTGTCTAAAATTAATATGTAGGTTTATTATAAATGGATGATAAATAGTTATTATTATTGTAATAATAACTGAGGCAATGATGAAGACATTAAAGAATTAAATTGTTATCATTCCATCTAGCACAAGAAGCTTTGGAATCCAAAGCATACAAAATAGAAGGAGCATGAAGAGGTGATCAATAAGAAGAGAACATATAAAACCAATATGGAATATGAAGAATCACCATATCAAAAACTTGATCAATGATGTGTGTAAATGATATAGTTGAATTGCATTCTAAGCTAACCATTTAAAGATCCCAAAAAGAACTTGTGATAAAAAGCAACAATTCAACAAGGGTTCATGCATATATTTATGATACTAAAAATATACCACCAAATAAAAATGAAAGTCAAAATTTTAGAGTAGCAATCAAAGAAGGTTAAGAATGCAACTACAACTTGTAATGGTAAAGTATTATTCACATGAAGCATTGAAAGAAAAAATCTAATATATTGATTAGGTAAATTAAAAATTAGACTGAAAATCTAAAAATAAATTTAAATGACGGAAGAATGTTGTTGAATGAAAAGAGGTTAGCTTATAGGAATAAGGTAGTATGTTAAGTATTGCACAAAAATAAAATAAATAATCCACAAATAATAAAGGAATTTCAATGAAAAGTATCATCTATCATAACTATAAAAGGTAAAATAAAATAATAATTTTAAAGATATCTCATGTTACAATATCAATGAAGAACATGTTGATGGAATGATTGCATATATTGTGGATGCAATGGATTACATGAGAGAAAATATTTGCATGTGATAATTATGTATAAATTATGTGGGAACCTCAAACATCATCTATAAATATAACATGAATAAGTATTACATCTAATTCATAAGCAAGTGTAAGGCATGCATGTATATATTATTGGAATAATAAGGCATTATATAAATATTACTCTTGACCTCATTTGATGTTTTATTATTGAAATATAAATTTTATGGATTACTTTTTAATGTCTATACAATCCCTTCCATTTAGTCATGGGTATAATAGACCTTCACACTTCTCTTACGAAACCATAATGAACTAGTAGGTGATCCATTGTTTCTTCTTACCTTTTACATAGGCTGCATTGACTTAGATCCTATCAGGACCTCTTTTGCAAAACACACCATGTTAATACATTATTATATAATTCTAACCAATATTTTTTAATTATTTTAAATGGCATTTTACCTTCAAAATTTTACTCCACCACCAAAGGAACTCATCATTATTATCTTCAAACGTTGCCTTATATCCTTCCTTAACTATAAATTGTTCACTAGTTGGGTTATTTGACCATACTAAAAATTCTTCTTCTTGTATCAATACTATAAAAGCCCTTGTCAAACCCCTTGTATAATTGCTCCATTTCTCAGCTTCATTTCCTTTCAAAAGTAATTATTCTACCAAATTCTATGCTTGATTCCAAAAATTAGTTTTGTCAATGGAGGATACATCTACCAATACCCAGAGTCCCTATCTATTTAGTTTTTCTATTCAATTTTGAGATAGATAGTAATCTACTTCATTCCTCATCCAATGGTCTTTACCTAATCTTACTTTCTTCCATTATTCTATTCTCCAAACCAAAAATTACCCACTAATGGAAAAGCCTTCAATAATGCTTTCCAAATAATAGTAGTATTGATCACTATCTTGATAAGAAGTATAATACATTATTCAAAGAAAATGAAACCCAATAATTTCTCTTTGATAACCTCATGTCATAATCTTTTACCAGTTATGAATCTGCAAAGACTCTTAGCAGTTAGTGCTTTCCTATAGTTATGTATATTCTTAAGTCTCCATCCTCCTACTAAGTTAGGTTTGACAATCTTGGTCCATTTGACCAAAGCCATTGCATTCTTCTTGTTTTTTACTATCTAAAGGAGACCGAAGCATTTCTTCCTAATTTTTTCACTATTTTAATAGGAATATAACCCATGGAGTGTGAATATACTAGAATGGCTTCCAAAATTAATTTTATCAATGTTAAATGGTCTCCCATTGATAACCATCAATTGTACCTTGGAGTTACACTTTTTTCCACTTTATTATAAAACCAAAACAAATCTTAGTATCCATAATTATTTGTATTCACCCTAAACCATATATATTTTAGCCCTTTGTCATATTCAATTATATTAAAGCCATAAATCCTTATCAGTGCTTCTTCTTATCCTGGGTATAGTATGTTAAAAGCTACATCAACCTTCTACTATTTTATTTATATTCCTATAATAAGAGAATATGGATCTAATTTTATTCCATATTTTAGATCTTCTATTAAGGTTCCATTTCTAGATAAGAGTATATCGTCTGCAAATACTAAGTGAATCCCAACCAGAGATTTTTTCATTTTAATATCTTTGATCATGCCAAGTCTTTTCTATACATTAATCATTCTGCTCAACCCGTCAACAACAAGCAACAATAATTATGGTGATAGGGGAAATCCTTGTATTATCCATATAGAAGGCTTGAAGAATATAGAAGTTGAACCATTAATTAAGACAACAAATAAAGTAGAATTAATATATCCCATAACCCAATTTACAAATGACACACTATAGCCAATATGAATTAATGTGAGTTTGATGTACAAACAACTTATCCTATCATTTTTTTTTTATAAATCAAGATTAATTATCATTGCATCTTGTTTCATTTATTTTACTAAATGAAGTGCTTCCTGAGCAACACTAATAGCTTCATGGATTTATCTTTTACTCAAGAAACCAAATTATTATTAAAAAAAAAAAAAAAACCCTTTTAACTTCCTAGGAATAAGCTTGGAGATGGTTTTATAGAGAGTATTACATAAGGAAATAGACCTATATTCCCCAAAGTATTCTAGATTATCCTTCTTAGGAATCAAAGCCAAGAATTTTGAACTAATAGAGCTAAGTACTTACCTTGAAGTCATTGATTCCTCAACCACCTTTAAAAGGTCTTCTTCCAACGACTCATAAAAATCCAAATAAAATTTAATGGACCAACCATCTAGTCCATGAATAATTTCTTTCTAAAAATATTTAAATGTTTTTTATAGATCCTCCTTAGCAACTTCTATTATTAAAAACTCTTTGAATTCATCATTGACCATATTAGGTAGATAAAGTGCTAGATTAATGATTTCTTCTATATTTTTTCTAATGGGTTCTTAATATATTTTCTTAAAGTAGAGTACTCCTAATCATGTTATTTCCTAAAGCCTTCTCTTATTTCATTCATCCTCCCATTTCATATCCCAAATGATATATCTTTTTTTTTGTTTGGATAGTTTTGAAATAATTTTGTATTCTCATCCCCCTAATCCATCCAAAGTGCTCTAATTTTCATGCTTTACTTTACATCTTATTATTCTAGCAATACCCTCTTATTTTATTCCAACTTCATAACCTACAAATTCTCCTTATATGAAAAAAACTCATTGTGTTCGTGATTATAAAACTGATTCAATTTAGATTTCATGTCAACTAGTTTTGCCTCTACATCATCATATTTACCTTTAGCCCATATAATCATATTAGATTTGAATCTCCTCAAATTTTCAAAAAAATAAAACATAATTGTCTCTTCTATTGTTGGGTCAGTATGTCTCCACTCATCTTTTACTAGATGTTTAAATTTCTCATCTTCCAATCAAATAGCATTGAACATGAAATGTCTTATAGGTACCTCTTGATATTTTACTATATAAAATAAAAGTGGTGAATGATTATATCCCCCACCTTGATCTATTGAAGACCTCATTCTTTCTACTTTAGCTATGAAGTTTTCAAACTAAAAATAAAACCTTTTATAAATACCTTGTCTTGCAATTCTTTGATTCCTCTAAATGGGAACTAATTTAGTGGGTTCTACGTCACATAACATTACATTCTAGATATTTTATAGGAAATATTTATCAAGGGAATCCATTATGGCCTCCTTTGGCCATATTTCTACTCTTTTAGTTACAAAATTTAAGTCCCCTTCCACCACTATATTTATTTATTTTTTATTTTAATTTTTGTGTAAACAATTCTTTCAAAAACTTCCTTCTACCACCATAAGGACCATACAAATTGGCAATATTAATCAAATTTACTAGCTCCATAAAATTTAAGTCTATAACCATACCTACCTCAATATATACCTTGTCAACTAGATAGAAGGATAAATTCCATCTTGTTACATTCGCCCTAATAGTTTATTTGATTCTATCCATTCAAAGTTCCAATTCTATAGAAGAGAGATAAGGATGGCTATTTGATGCAGGAGCATCCAGTGACATCTGATGTAGAAGCATCCAGTGGAAGCAGAGCCATTTTCAAAAATTGGCTAAGGAAGGAAGATGTCACGATTTCGTGACATGTCATGAAATCGTGACCAAAAGAGGAGAGAGAAAGAGGAGGAAAACTATCACGATATCGCGACACAAAGTGGGAGAGAAGCCAGTAGGGAAAAACTGTCACGATATCGTGACAGAAAAAGTGTCGCGATATCGCGACACAAAGAGGAGAGAGAAGTAGCGGACAAAAGATGTTGCGATATCGTGACATGTTGCGTTATCGTGACCCGCAAAGGAGAGAGAAGGCACAGATGAGAAGATGTCATGATTTCATGACATGTCGTAGTTTCGTGACCCACAGAGGAGAGAGAAGGTGTAGAAAAGAAGATGTCACGATTTCATGACATGTCACAGTTTCACGACTCGTAGAGGAGAGAGAAGGCACGGAGGAAGAATGTCACGATTTCGTGACATGTCACAGTTTCATGACCCACCAAGGAGAGAGAAATCCAGAAGGAAGAAATGTCGCAATTTCATGACATGTCAAATTTTCGCAACCAGAGGGCGAAGAAGAAGCCAAGGGAAGAAGATGTCACGATTTCGTGACATGTCACATTTTCGCGACTAGAAGGCGAAGAAGAAGCCAAGGTAGGAAGATGTCGCAATTTCATGACATGTCACATTTTTGTGACTAGAAGGCGAAGAAAAAGCCAAGGGAGGAAGATGTCGCGATTTCGCGACATGTCGTATTTTCGTGACCAGAAAGCGAAGGAGGAGCCAAAAGAGGAAAATGTCACGATTTCATGACATGTCACATTTTTACGACCAAGAGGCGAGCGAAGGAGCCGGAGGAGAAGATGTCACGATTTCGTGACATGTCGCATTTTCACGACCCAAAGAAGCGAGAGGAAGCAGAGAGGAAAATATGTCACGATTTCGTGACATGTCGTATTTTAGTGACGCAAGGACAGAGAAGGGCCAGAGACCGAAAGGTGTCGCGATATCGTGACCTATCATATTTTTACATCCGAAGGGAAAGCCGAAGACGAAGAGTCAGAAAGGTAGACATTTTGAATACCAGGACCACGAAGCGGCACGAGAAGACGAAACGAAAGGTTCTAGAAGAGGAAACGAAGGGCCACCAGATGGAAAGTAGATCGTCACGCCAGAAAATTATAAAAATGGAAAGCAGAGTAGTGCACAAGGGTCAGAGTCTAGCCCCAGGTAGGGTAGATTAGATTCAAGGGTCGAGGTCCATTCTGATCCTGCTTGGCTGTGTGTGTCTTCCTAGAAGAGCTCAGGATCCCCGAGGGTGTAGACAGATGCACCGAACATGAGGCAGTTTACATAGGATCCTTGGAGAGGGAAGATTGATCTACAGATTTGAAGACAGAAGGCTACGGTGCTATTGATCTGTAGAGTGTGAGCAGAAACACTGAATAGTAAGGTTGCGACAACTATTCAGAATGGTGGTGCATGAATTTCTTCCAGGCACGGGAGGTTAATGATTGCGGCTGTTATTTTGTAATTATAGATGGTAGAGGGTCGAGGCCTCTATAAAAACCCAGGAATTGTATTGGAGAGCATGGAGATCAAAGAATTGCAAATATAGAGAAACTACGCCTATGGGCTAGTATTGTAAATGTAAATTAATGAAAAATGTTTGATGAAAAATGTGAAATTTTAGATAGCGATTTTTTGTTCCCCATCAAGTGGTATCAGAGCCAAAAGATTTTGAGTGTGTAAGTAGAGCGCCAAACATGAGGCAGCTTGCACCAGGATCTATGGAAGAGTGGTGATAAGATAGAAGGGTTGATTTAAGATAGAATAGTGCAGAAGTGAAGGTCACTTCTCCATCAACCCTGGGTGTTTGATGCAAGAGCATCCAGTGACATCTGATGCAGAAGCATCTAGTAGAAGCAGAGCCATTTTCAAAAATTGGCTAAGGAAGATGTCACAATTTCGTGACATGTCACGAAATCGTGACCAAAAGAGGAGAGAGAAAGAGAAGGAGGAAAACTATCGTGATATCGCGATAGAAAAAGTGTCACGATATCATGACACAAAGTGGGAGAGAATCCAGCAAGGAAAAACTATCACGATATCGTGACAGAAAAAGTGTCGCGATATCGCGACACAAAGAGGAGAGAGAAGTAGCAGACGAAAGATGTCATGATATCATGACATGTCACGTTATCACAACTCACAGAGGAGAGAGAAGGTGCAGACGAGAAGATGTCACGATTTCATGACATGTCGTAGTTTCGTGACCTACAAAGGAGAGAGAAGGTGTAGAAAAGAAGATGTTGTGATTTCGTGACATGTCACAGTTTTGTGACTCACAAAGGAGAGAGAAGGCACAGAGGAAGAATGTCATGATTTTGTGACATGTCGTAGTTTCACGACTCGCCAAGGAGAGAGAAATCCAGAAGGAAGAAATGTCGTAATTTTGTGACATGTCGCATTTTCACGACCAGAAGGCGAAGAAGAAGCCAAGGGAGGAAGATGTCGCGATTTTGCGACATGTTGCATTTTTGCAACCAGAAGGCAAAGAAGAAGCCAAGGGAGGAAGATGTCGCGATTTCATGACATGTCACATTTTTGCGACTAGAAGGTGAAGAAGAAGCCAAGGGAGGAAGATGTCGCGATTTCGCGACATGTCACATTTTTACGACCAGAAAGCGAAGGAGGAGCCAGAGGAGGAAAATGTCACGATTTCGCGACATGTCGCATTTTTGCAACCAAGAGGTGAGCGAAGGAGCCGGAGGAGAAGATGTCACGATTTCGCGACATGTCACATTTTTGTGACCCGAAGAAGCGAGAGGAAGTAGAGAGGAAAAGATGTCATGATTTCGTGACATGTCGTATTTTTGTAGTGCAAGGACAAAGAAGGGGCCAGAGACCAAAAGGTGTCACGATATCATGACCTATCATATTTTCGCTCCTAAAGGGAAATCCAAAGACGAAGAGTTAGAAAGGTAGATGTTTTGAATACCAGCACCATGAAGCAGCACGAGAAAATGAAACAAAAGGTTCTGGAAGAGGAAACGAAGGGCCACCAGATGGAAAGTAGATCTTCACGCTAGAAAATTATAAAAAGGGAAAGTAGAGCAGTGCACAAGGGTTGGAGTCCGGCCCCAGGTAGGGTAGATCAGATTCGAGGGCCGAGGTCCATTCTGATCCTGCTTGGCTATGTGTGTCTTCCCAGAAGAGCTCAAGATCCCCGAGGGTGTAGACAGATGCGCCGAACGTGAGGTAGTTTACACAGGATCCTTGGAGAGGGAAGATTGATCTACAGATTTGAAGACAAAAAGTTGCGGTGCTGTTGATCTGTAGAGTGTGAGCAGAAACACTGAATAGTAAGGTTACAATGACTATTCAGAATGGTGGTGCATGAATTTCTTCTAGGCATGGGAGGTTAACGGCTATGGCTGTTATTTTGTAATTGCAGATGGTAGAGGGTCGAGGCCTCTATAAAAACCTAGGAATTGTATTGGAGAGCATGGAGATCAGAGAATTGCAATTAAAGAAAATATAGAGAAACTACGCCTGCGGGCTAGTATTGTAAATGTAAATTAATGAAAAATGTTTGATGAAAAATGTGAAATTTTAGATAGCGATTTTCTGTTCCCCATCACTATTGCTCTTTTTGCATCCAAAATAGTCTCATGGATTATGGTTTAGGGCTATTTTTTATGAGGGGCCCCAATCTTTCTAACAATTAAAGAAGAGGATGATTTTTTATTATCTTTGCCTTGGGGATATCCTACTCTAAGAATCCCAACTATGTATTTTTGTTTACTAGATAAAATTTCCTTAATTTTATTTTGTACAAATTTTAAGTAAGATTTTCTTCCTACTAATAACTCTTGAGATTGACTTGTCTCAAGACCTAAGCGCTTATACCTAACCAAACCCAGTATCTCCTTTACCTTTTTCAGGGCTCTTAGGGTATATCTACTTGAAGATGTACTTTATTATGGATATTTGAAAGACTTAATAGGGAAGATAACCTAAAAAGGTTGTTTAAGCCCTTATTGCTTCCTTGGTCTAAAATATCATTGTCTAAAGAGGGCAAAAACTCAATAATTTTATACCCTTCTCCTCTATTTGTTGTAATCCCTTATTAGAAAGATGTTGTAGAGTCTCCTTTGGATTTAAAACCTTTCCTCCTTCCTCCTTATCACCATAAGATTTCTCCTCCTTAAATTACAAAATATAAGGAACATCACCACCCTCTTGCATTGTCCTATTAAAACTATGGACTATCAAGACCTTCATATATGTGCTTGGTCCAAGACAAGATGATATAGTAATTTTATAATTATTAGAATTTAGTCCCCCATCCTCAAAATAGGGAAATATTAGGTTTGGGCTTTGATGGATACCTAATAGAACGCCTCCATTCAATTTTTTGATAATAGGTATGACCTTATTTCCCTCATTTGGAACTTCTCTATTGCAATCACTTGGAGCTAAATCTTTCTCCTTCATCTAGACATTGATGATAAACCTTTCTTTAAGTGATTCAAAGTCTTGAATAGGTCCTCCTCTATTTGTGCTTTGAGTATTTCTACATCCTCTAAATATTTTACTAGAACAACCTTCAACTTTCTTTTGTATAGTCCCTTGCCCTTTGCTCTCTTCAATGTCATAATAGACTTTGAAATGACCATAATGATGACAATTAATACATCGGAATGACGCCTTGATATAGTCAAGCTTCTATAAATACATCTAGTTTTCTAACACTATCTCCATGTTTTTTGGTAATGCTAAACTAAGATCAAGCTCCACTAAGATACAAGCTATAATTTTTTCATGTCTATTCCAAGGAGTTTCCATTCTCACACAACATTATTTCATTCCATAATTCAATGGGTTAAGATGGTAGCTTGACCTAGATAGGATGGGAATTAGTCCTCTCAAAGTGTGGATCAAAACTAGAAGTCCAAAATTTCAGATTTAAAATATTAAGCTCCCAAATACATCTTCCATTTTTTTATAATTATAGCATCTTCTACCTATTGGAAGACAAAAACCATTCAACCCTTTGTCATCTAGTATTTTTTATGATTATAGCATCTTCAAGTTAGCTCTATCATGACTTGTTTCTTCTTAAATCTAAAAATATTCTAGCTATTTCTGTTGTTACCTACTATTTCCTTTTAGATCTACAAACCTTCAAGCCAACTATGTCATGACCTATTGCTTCTTCCTTTAAAGTGGTATAGATGTAAATATTCAAGCCATGTTTATCATGACATAATATTTCTTCTTAGATCTGTAAACCTTTAGTCCAACTATATCGTGGCCTATTGTTTCTTTCTAGATCTGCAAACCTTCAAACCAACTCCAATAAGATGATCCCAATATTAAAAACAAAAAAAAACAAAACCAATCTAATGTTAGATATCTACAAAATAAAATTAAAAGTTCTTCTTCTTAAAACCCTCTAAACTTTCCACTTATAAAAAATAATATTCATGTGAAAAAAATCTTAAAACAAATAACTTCATATATATAACCTTTTAGTTATTAGTAAAAAAAAATTAAATTTCTTTTAGTTGAATAATATACATTATATTAATAGTCTCGGGGAGAGACAATGCAACGGTTTAAGCTTTGGCTCTTCTTCGAAAGGTTCAAGGGTTCAAATTTCAAACCACAACATGGGTGAGTATGTGGGTGTGTATGGCTATATTTGACCCTATTAATAAGCTTAACTCTTACTCTTATCCGATGTTATGGTTGAAATAAAAATACCCAACCTTAAGCATCCATCATAACCTCAATCATATATAAAAACATAAATTTAAAAAATAAATACACTAATTACCTCTACATAATACTCTAATAATATCAACCTTTAAAAAATCACTTTCCAAAAGAGACTCACGATCTTAAAACAAATTAACAATAATTCATACAAACATGAAAATACTATAAATAGCCTACGAGCAGTAGGCCTATATTAGAAGCATGACGATCCTCGTGATTACTAACTTTGGCTCCGCTTCTATACAAGAAGATACCATCCTTCTTTCCTCATTTGCCCCTTAGCCGCTAGAGGCCTAGTTGACCGATGACCCTATTTCCTACGTGTTACGTCTAAATGTCCCTCATAGTCACCATGCAGCGATAATATAGGAAGTCAAGTACTCAACCTTATTATAACTTATCAATATATAACATAGTTTTAGGTTGGATGTGTAAGGTTCAAATCATGAAATTGTAGGGTTATAAGTTAATTTTTTATTGATAAGTTTAGTTTTCCCCTTACAAAAAGTTAGAGGACTCCCCTGCAAGAGGTTAGCTATGGTTATTCCTCAACTTCTATGTTTAGCTCTCCACCTTACAAGAAGTCAGCTATAGGTTAATCCTCTACTGATAAGTTTAGCTCTCGTCCTTACAAGGGATCAGTGAGCTCTAAGCCTTACAAGAGATCAGCGACAAGAGGTCATAGCTAAGATGAGAATGCTCAACCTAAGTATCTCCTAAAGTTTCTCCGGCGAAAAAAAAAATCAATATATAACAAAAACCTTTTAAATAAAAAGTTTAACTACTTATTGCAGTCACCTAATGCTTGATGTGTATAAGTTTAGCTCTGACCTTACAAGAGATCATGGTTGAAATAAAAATGCTGGTAAAGTTTTTCACACTAACCAAATAAAAAATTAAAAAAAAATCAAATATATAACACAACTTTAAACAAGGGTTTCAGTTTGAAGGCTTGGTTCAACGGTCAATGCTTCTGTAGGAGCCGGGAGACCAGGGTTTCAATCCCTCGACACCCCTCCGCCAGTAGTACCTTTGGGCATGTTGTAGGCCCCGTAATACCAGTGAGCGTGTTGTGTCAGCACAACTGAAAGTTAAAAGTTATAATGACAACAAGGAACAAAATTCGAACCCAGGAAAATTGCAAAGAGTTACCATTCCTCTAATATAATCCAAAAAAAAACTTTAAACAATTTTTTTTAACTTAGCGATATATGAAGGCTGGGTATTTATGTCCAATAAAGAGGGTATTTTCTGCCATTAAATGGTTTATGTACTTTTATGTGTGTTAATAGACTAACACGAGTATCTCTTGGCATTTATAGTAGACGTAAACAGATGCGGACCCTTCTAGAACGTATAGTGTCGATGCAAAAAATTAAATTACATGTCATTAACGCGTTTCAGTTTCAGAGTATTAAATGTTTGACTGGAAAATACTACCTAAGGACCCATTCATATTATTGGTGGATGCGATTTTAATGATAAGACCTGTAAAATAAATTTATAAAAATATTGATAATATATATTACCTGAGTTTATGAATATCTATAACAAATGTTTCGCAATGGTATTGCATTAATCTCATGTTACATTATTGTATGCTTGGACTGGTAACTTGAAACGTAGCTCTATTATATTCCAGCTTATTTTTTAAGCTATTTCATTATCTCCAATATGCATGCTAATGTTTTAGGTTAAAAACTAAAAGGATTTCACAACATTGTGAGCAATGCTCCTGGTCTTCATGTGCTCGAAATAGATTTGAAAAGTGAGTCAAAACAATGATTTCAGGCATTTGATTGTTCAGTGTATTGAGACGCGTCTTCTTTACGAATTCAACAGATGTACAATGATTCATCCTCATACACACAACAGCTTTTTTTCCCCTTGTTTTATTCCCCTTTCAACTTGCAAGGAAAATGGCAGAATGGCAGTGGAGTACAACCTGAACCAGTACAGTACAGTACAAATTGATTTATTCACCTTTCAACTTGCAAGGAAAATGACAGTACAGTAAAACTTGAACCAGTTTGCTAGGAAACAAACCCTCGAAAGATTATACTTCCCTCATTAGTTTATGAACATTTTGGAATCTTGGTTGCAATAGACGTAACAAATGGGGTCATTGAATCGAACTCATAACGCGCCATTAACTTCTGCGGCAATCGCGTCTTAGAGCACGTTGAGGTTCGTGCTTGTTAGAATTCCTCACCACAGACGCAAAGCTTTTGTCTATTCCCGACACCAAACGAAGACTTCTCTCAATTTGGAAGATGCCACCGAATGCCACCTCCCTCTCCAAAGACCAGCAATAACTTTCAAAGACATTCACACTCACATGCAACTTGAAGCCCATGAGAAAGAGGAACTCAATCTCTAGTGTGTTCATTTCTTCTGTGCTAAGGCCTCCAACTTTGGCATAGTACGAATTCGGGTAATTGCTGCACACACGAATTTCAGATTATATTGGTTCAGAAATTCCCTAGAATATAACCCAAAAAAAAAAAAAATTAGTTTTCGAGAAGGCAACTAAAGATATTTACATGTCTTCAATGAACTTAGAGGCCACCATGATGCTCGTGATGAGAAGGCGATGTACATTGAGGACAGTGATCTGGAATTGTGGATGGAATTGCAGGAGGCGATCAATGTAAACATTTGCTACCACGAATATACAAGGACTGCAATGAACGTATCTGAAAATTCTTCCTAAATACTCTTCAATGTTCATGTCTGGAACTTGAAAGCCATCGAAAACGCAGCACTGTTTCGGTGCGAGTCGCTTATTTCTCGACACTGCTCTCTCCCAAATCGACGACAACACCGATATAACACACGGAATCGAAGATGGCGAGGCTTCTCCGTCTTCTATGGTCAGATTTTCAAAGAAAGAGAGATCAGACCTTATCCTTCCCGGAGAAAGATTAGAAATATTACTGCTTTCTGCCATTGTTGCTAAATCCATTGGGACTTAATCAGACATGCTTTCCCTTTGGGATGTGAATCAACAGAATAAATAAGAACAAGGAAGATGGGAAAAATTGGAGAGAAGAGGAAGAAGGGGCGATCTAATTTATTGTGGTTGATCGGATGACAGAGGAAATGGGACCGAGAGCTTGCTGGTTGTCCCTGCTATCACTGAGTCAGGACAAAATAAATTAATAATTTTAGCTATAATTTATAACATGTGTGTAAATTGGAATATCAACTTTTTCGCTGCAATCAGAAACGTATGAATGACAGGACCGCAGCATGCTTCCAGCCGGCACTGTCTACAAATTACTATTTATATCAGAAGTGTGCGTCAGTATGCCGATCTCATTACCTATCTCATGATTATCATCAACCATTATCGATCCAGATAGCTATAGGATCCAAAGACAAATCTCACGGCCATCATACACGGATAGAAGATTAAGTCAAGCTTGAGCTTAATTCCCAATTTGAGCCGGCAACAAAACTATTCGTTCTATAAAACATATCAATCCGTGTGGGCTTACTGCGCGAAGTACTTTATTTTTGCAATGAGGTTAGCATAATCTTGCTTGCACATAGTTTTCATCCAATTAAAACTTATTGATTATATAGTTGAAAAGACAATAATTTATATATATATATATATATATATATATATATATATATATATATATATATATATATTTAAATGTTATTCACACAAACTATCATGGACAACTAACTTTCCACTCTACCAAAACCTTATGATCTTATATTTATTTATATTTCTTTGAGATCTTTAAACAAGTACTTTTCAGTACCCTAGGTATATCATCTTAATAAATCAAGTGCCAATAATTTTTGAATCTATATGCCATATGGAGTTGAATAAATCAGAGATCTATTCATCCTAATGAATTCAAATTTTATGAGTATGCTTCTTTAAATCAAGCCAAAAATTATATCAATGAATTGTAAATATAGAATGCAAATGCAATGTGTTCAACTGAAACTAAAATGTTGAGGTAAAACCTTACCATACTTTAGATGAGTGCTTGCAACAAGATGAAGTTTATTCTTATTAATTTTTTAAAGGAAAGGAATACATGCTTGGAGCTAAATTGTTAAAAGAGTTATTGTTAGAGGATAAGACAATGAGAATAAAAATGACTTCATATAATATTGATAGTTCATGTGCTTTTTGAACTAACCTATACACCTCCTAGAAAATGTATCTCCCTACTTGTCATGCTCTCTATTTTATTCATTTTTTTTTTCTCATACCATATCATTTACATACAACACCACTATTTTTTCAACTCATAATGTAGTAGCAACTATTATAAACAATTATTTTTTACTTTCTATTTTGATGAATTACAATTAAAAGTGAGGGAAAATATCCCATATATTATATTGGTTGATAATTTTTTAATAGAATTGCCATACCCAAGAACTCATATACATTGTCTTCGCATCTAAAACTTAACAACAACATTCACTTATTGAAATAAACATTTCTTGATATATTCATCCTAAAATTTTCTACCTAATTATCTACACATCTATTTTGGTGATAATTTAATATATTTTTTCCTTAAAATTAGGTAATCATACATGGGGTAGTTCTTAGACTATAGTAATTGCATGGAGAATATGGCATGTCTAATTTAGTTTATATATAGTTGTTTAGAGTGAGGTGTCTATAATTATACTATAATAATTCATTGAGTAGCCATTTATGTCTATGGTTGTGAAAGTACACAAAATATTAAATATATTTTGTGCAAAATCAAAGAAAAATAGGATGAAGGAATAGGTAATATTGGTATATACACTTTTATTGGTAAATAATTATCTATATAGTATTATTTATAACACCTTTATAATCAATTCATTGAGTGGCCATCTATGTCTATGGTTTTTGTGACAATACACCAAGATAGTAATTATATTTTATGTAAAACATAGAAAAGGAAAATCCAATAGGGTATCAGTATGAGTGTCAATATCCTTTACTTGATTGATTATCCTAGGTAAATCAACTTCTATGTCATTTCGTAAGGGCAACAATATTGGGAATAGCCACAAAATTATCTATAAGTTAATAGGAATTTGTAAAAATGGTTTTTAGATAAAATATTAAGTGGACATGGATCATGATAATCTCACTAAATTTAACAAATTTTCCATAGGATAAATATTGATGGAGAGGTTCCTTTTTCCATCTCTTAGCACTCAATCCTTTAATTTAGTGTTTTGATTTTTGATCAAATGGATTTTCTAGCTATAGGATTAATTATTTTAATATTTTCTTATATATTATTAATATTTGATGTATTTTAAAAAACATTTACTCTTCTCTTTCAACATTTTGTGTCCAAAATTTTTTATGAGAAGACAAATTGCTTGGTTGTCATAAAATAAAAAATGCATGGATTGAATATTTTTCAACAAAACCTTGGTATGAGAGAAGCCATGGACATACTTCTATGAATTAAAAAGACCTCATACCCACTTGAAAAACTTGTTAAAATGGTTTAGCAAATTTTTGTTGCATTACCATGAAAGGGTTTTCTGATTGGATGTATTTGATAAAAATGTTATGTAAGAAAAACTATAATAAATACAAATGAACCATCGATACGTTTTTATTTTTAAAAAAATTTAAGGGGTGTTCCAATTCAATATGTTTTTCCACTTTACCCCTAGGTACATGTTTTCATATGTTGGAATTTTTTTAGTTTCTTTATAATTTTGGAATTTAAATTCTTGGGATGGAAGACAAATATTTTTTAAAGCAATGTGTGTATGTCATGGTGACTTGCACTTACATCATGCACATGGTGGAAATGCTTAGTAAATATGGTTAGAAAATGAATACATGCCATGTTTATGACTAGTGTCTATAAGTATAAATGACACCTCTACCCAAATGGATAGATAAGCCTACTATAGGTATCTAGGTCTTGGATATCCAAGGTTCAAACACCACTTTTCCACTATTTTATTAAACTATGATGACATCAATATTGTATATGATTACAAAAAAAAAATGATATGGAAAAATCTTATGATATGGGGTTGCATGATAAGCTAGCACTTGATGATGTCACAATATTTTTACTTATCAATATTGACATGACATACAATGATGTGGTACTTAATAACATGCCACCTGATGTTGTGGTATTTTATATATTAATTGATCCGACATGTCTCACAGGTTGTAAAGTGAATTATAGTGTAACACTACTATAGTATGATTCATTGGTACAATACCTAGTAGAATGCATAGTTAGCACCTAGGTGGTAACTCTTTCTTATAGATTTTGATAAGTGGTGTCATCTAATTAATTGATACACTATCCAATTAGTGCATGGTTGACACCCACAACCACTCATGTAGTGATAAACTAACAAAATTCCATTTATTATAGTATATGTTTTAAGTTTTAAAAGGTTTTGGAGGTATTTAATATAATTTTATACTAAAATTAAGACCTATAACTTTCACATAAGTTTTTTGATCCTATTTAATTAAAAATTACACAAATATTGAGATCATTTGGTAGTGTTATTTTTATTTTAATTATATGTAAAATTTTAAATTTTGACAAGAAAGTTGTAGATCAACATGTGTCCTTGTTGAATGATCCAAATATTACCACTTGAAAAATAAATATGGAAGATTTACTCCAAAGTAAGGGGTTGGTCAAATATGTGAATGCAAAACATCAAGGAATGACTATAAATTAAGAAAGAAACTATATAAGGATAATAAGGATGAGGCTATTGGTGTGATAGTTTTTCATGTTGATAAGATCTATGACACTCATTTTAGTAGCACTATGGATCCTAAGGATCTACTTTAAAAACTTTACGGATTATGTAATCACATTAATTTTACACAATAGTTGTGTGAGATGCTTCATGTCTACTTTTCAACTTCTCCTTGGCTATCAAAATATGATATTTTTAAATACCTTCTCCATCATTAGGTTTAAAAATAGAGGCATAAGAGTCATTGTTTCACTAATCAAGCTCATCCAAAATATGTGGTCAAATATCAAAATAATTAGAAACCAAAGCAAGAAAAAAGAAATTCAAAGAATCCCTACAACAAGCCAATATGTGATATTTTAAGAAGGAAGGACACAAAGAAAAGTATTATTGAATTCACATCAAGAAACATGAGGAAGAATCAAAAACGAGGGTGCTCATAATGCCCTTTTCTATGTATAGGATGAGGACAATTGTGATGGTAAAACCTCATAGATCCATATAGATATTCATTTAGCATAATGAACATCCACTTCTTTTCATGAGTGGATTGCATATTTAGGTGCAATATGGCACATGACAAAGTGCAAATATCTTCTTCAAGGTTAAAACACATTATATTTAGGAGAATGTATTTTAATTAGATATGGATCTTATTTACATGATGGTAGGTGTATATATTAGTGCTATATATTCTTATTAGGATCATGTTCTTTATGTTCCTAGTATTATCCCAAATATTTTTCTATAAACCATATTATTCATACAAGCAAAAATGTCTATGGCTTAATAAGTGGATAATCAAGGACATAGACAATGGAATCAATATAGTTGATTTTGGTTCACGTGATGAGTCAAATAAAATATATAATCTAGGGATAATACCAACTCCTTTATTTTCTTCCTATTGAAAAAATTATTTTGTATCCATGGTTGATTAAGTAGATGGTGAGAGTTAATGATAACACCATTGGCTTAGATGTCTTAGTTATGGATCATTGAGGTGAATGAGTTGTCATAAAATGGTCATTGTACTTTCTCATATTTCTCATCTGAGTGGTGCATTTTATGGGTGTATTATAGGGAAGCAGCATAGGAAGATATTTTTAAAGGGACCATACGTAGTAATTTGTGTGGACTCATGGACACACCCTCCATTTCTATACATAAGTACTTCCTTCTTTTTATTAATGATTTATCTTGATATGTTTGATTATTTATTACTCATTCCAAGGGTTAGTTCTCTTTGAAATTCAAGGTATTCAAAGTTCTTGTAGAGAGCTAGCTAGAGAGGAAGATCAAATATTTTGGGTTCGACAAAGGAGGCGAATACATGAGCAATGACATTCATGATTTTTTAACTCTTCATGGTATATCATTTTAAAGGATTTTTTACTATATCCCAAAAAAAATAGGATAGATGAGAAAGAATAGAAAAAATATATGGCTCATTTTATAATTTATGCCAAGGGATTGGAGCACAAATTTTGGCGTGAGGCCATCACTTGTGAAACATATATCATAAATGATATATCCTCTAGAGTAGTTTATTATGGGATACCTATTAAGAGGTTGATAGATGATAGGCCTAAATTGTCTTAGCTATGCATATTTGGATCTCTATAATAGGCTCACATACCAAAAGATATTTTGAAGAAATAAGTCATCAAAGAGAAAAATGTATTTTTATGGGGTATTCATATATCTCTAAGGCATATTATGTTTGTGATCCATAGAGGAGTGGGATCCTCATTCTAAAATATGTGTTTTGAGGTTATTCTAGAGTCTCCACCCAATATCTTACCTAATATTTTAGTAGATATATTTTATTGTTTACTTTAGTATATTCTCCAAAGATTCTTGTAGTCTATATTCCTATTTGGGATTCCTCTTCATATTATAATGAAGACATTATACCTATAGATTTGACTCTTCCTTAGGCAACACCACTTCCAACATCTTTAGTCTCACAGATAGGAAATTATGTGATTAGTGTGCTAATTATTTATAATTTAGTATTATATGACCAGCTAAGTGGTAATTTTGATTTAGATTCTTCAAATTTGGATTATTATGTTGCTTTACCACAAAAATTTCTAATTCCCAATACCCAAGAGGTTTGGATCACTTCTACATTATGATTATCATATTTTATTTATGGAATGATACTAGAAGATCCCAATTCAAGTGTTGCTCTTGAAGTTTTATTATTTAGGATATTCCCTCACATACTCTCAATCTAAGGTTTGATGAGAGTGGATAAATATCCTTCTTGTATATTATAAGCCCTTGATAAATAATTTGACACATAAGCTTGTTGTTATTCTAGAAAGTAAGAATGTGGTGGGGTGAAAATGGGTCTATAGGACCAAGTATATTTTATATGGTTAGGTGGAAAAGCATAAGGTATGCTTTATTTATAAGGGATTTCCTCACCAGGAGGAAGAAAATTATTAAATATATTTGTCCTAGTCCCTAGGATGGATTCTATCAAGATGATTATTTTTATAGCTACTTCCTATAGTTGGAAGGTATATCAAATGGATGTGAAGAGTGAATTTATCCATGGTGAGATTTAGGAGGAGATCTACATATAGTAACCATCTTGTTTTAATATTGAAGGTACTCATACTTTACTTTGTTCATCAATTAGGTCATTGAATGGCATTAAATAGTCACTGTATACATGGTATGATGAGATCCACTCTTTCTTTCTTAGTTTTGGTTTCTAGAAATGTAAGTTCAAGCATGATATTTACATCAAACTTCAATATGGATAAATCATAGTGATTTTACTCTATATGGATAATATTCTCATTAAGTGTAACTCTCTTACCTTAATTTAGGACATGAACTCATGACTTGATTATTATTTCTAGATAAGATATTTAATATTCTTACACTATTTATTGAGCACTCTAATGGTTGAGGCTACTTTTGAAATCACTATCTCATAGACCAAGTATGATTTGAATCTCCTTCATTTTTATATGATGAAGGATTGTAATTCCACCTAGACTCATTTATTTTATTAATGAATATTTTCTCTGATTGGATGATGTTATTGGTAGATTCCACTTTATATTGGCCCCTTGTGGGATGTATCCTCTACCTTACCCATAGATGATCCAACATTGCCTTTGTGTTTAGTTATAGTTCTAGGTACAAGAAAACCCCTTGAGAGAGTTACTAGACTATATCTAAGGGGATTATGAGATACATCAACGTAATTATCAAATGGATATTCATTATTTAGTTAATTAATGTCTAATTTTAATAAAAATTTTAGATGCAAACTGTGTCAATGATTTGGATGATTGACACTCCACTACAAATTTTGATTTCTATCTAGTTTTTTTATACTATTTCATGGTGTTGTAGATGAATATATACCATTTATTAGGATTCCATAGATGCTAAGTATTATATTTCCAATGAGGTAGATAATCACATTCAATAGATATTTATGATTTTAGAGTAGGTGGACATTCCTCATACCTCACCCGTCACTCCTTGGTATGAGAATTAAAGATCCATCTAACTTGTATGCATGTGGAAGCTATTTGGTATGGAAGAGTACCCATTAAGGGAGGATGACTAAAGGGTCTCTCTCCATGTTACCCATACATCTAAAGTGGAATATTAAAGGTTTGATATTATGGTATGACTCCCTTGGTGGATGCCACTTTATATCACTCCCTTATGAGAGGTCTCCTCTACATTAACCATGTGTAACAAAATATTGCCTTTATTGTGAGTTATTGTTCTAGGTATGCATAAAATTCTTTAGAGTGTCACTAGACTATAGAGAGGAGGATCCTTAGATACATAAAAAATACTAATTAGATGGGTATTCATTATTCAATTTGGAACCTCCAATTTTGATAGGATTTTTAGATGCAGATTAGGTAGATGATTCATATGAGTGGAATTACATAATAAGTTTGATTTTATTTTTATATTTTGACACTATCTTGTGTTGTTGTAGACAATACACCATTTTTAAATATTCCATAGAAGATGAGTATTGTAGTCACAATGAGGCAACTATGAGCCTTCAATGGATGCTTATGATTTTGGTGTAGGTGGACATTGCTTGGATCTCAAATATCACCCTTCAATGTGATAATCAAAATACCATTCACATATTTCATTTTAGCATTCCATATTGTCTACATTTTATTTTATTATTACGTATCTATTGTGATTTGTTTGGTGTATGTTCCAAAGGTTAAATATCAATTTTATTTTTGAACATTAAATTAAAAGGATCAAGAGGGCTTGACTTCTACACCTCCAAGCTCAGTCTTATAGTGGCCTAAGCAGATCTCCAAAATGTTGATCAAATTTTGTAGGGTTTGTGAAGTTATTTTGTAGGCTTGAAGTTACTGGATATTCTGGATGTAAGATAAATCTAGGATCAATCGTCAAGTTAGATAAGTTCCCTAATAGATATTTAGGCTATTTGGTGTTTTCTCTTATTCATTTCTATCCAAAACCTAGATTTATAAGTAAAGAAAAAACAATTTATTGAATTTCTAGGCATTTGAAAGAATAAAAGCATATAGTGTGCATCAAGAGTTTTAATCTTGTTTGTGTATTTTCCTTCGACCCTTTATCAAAGATTTTATTTCGTAATCCTAATGTTGGACATCATTGAATTACAAAATCATACTAGGGTTATCTCTTGTCTTCTTGTATCTTTTATGTCTTGCATTATTCTTTTATTTTTAGAGCTTAGTTTAGAAATGTCAAATAATAGGTGCATGTTTAATTGACACATCATATATTTCCACCCAAGACTTGGAGGGAGCCCTAAAATCATTCCTAGTGAACCCATTCATTTTTTTCTCCGAGTGTAGAGAATATAACACACTCCTATGGTTCACCTTGACTCCTAGCAGATCCAACTAAGAATCATACACGGTAGGGTAGTTTCCCCCCTCTACATCTTTGGTGAACCTAATGTGAAAACATGTCTTAGTGGCCAAGCCTATTCTTTTGTGTCCTCTTGAAAATTTAAATATGACCACTAATTCTATTTGTTTAGATAAAAAAATATATAAAAATATCTTAATAATTTTCTTGTGTGTCTCTCCTCGGTTCTCTCATCTGTCTGTTTGCTTCTTCTAATAGCTGCTATATTTAGTAGTTAGCGAAGGCATCTAGAATCTAATCATTTTCCTAAATAAGATGATCAAATTGATAGGAAGAATCATAACCTTGAGATATAAGAGCAAGAACATGTTGAAATTGATACAAACTATGATCCCTATGAGGGGCCCAATGGTGGCTTCACTTTTACATTAGTTGATCATTTATGGGGTTTCATAAAAAATCACAGAGATAGTTTAATAGAGTTATGAGTGGGAATATCAACTTGAAATAGGTGAGATACCTCCTCCTCCTACCGTATCTCCTAGGAATGTTCATAACAACCCCAACATAGTAGTACTTAAATGACAGTAATCCTTCTCATCAAAAAACATATGCTACTACTATAACCACCAACATTGGTAGGGTTTTACAATTTTGTCCAACTAGTAGTGCATCTCAATATTATGTTTAATTTTATCATAATTTAGCTAATCTCAATATCCATGCTTTTGTTCCACCAAATTCTAGTTATCCTATCCATCAAGATACCACATATTATAACCCATACCATAATAGTGTCAATACCTCCAACATAAGCCAAGTTCCCTTTCAACAACCTACCTATACCCCTAATTTATGGAATATAAGGGTATTTCACAATAAAACTAAAGTGTAGAGCTTAAAAATATGGTGAAACAATTAGTTTTGGGAGTGGATATGATCCAGCCACCTAGTTTCACCTAAAACTATAGAGAAATATGCAATCAACCCTTAGACCCAATTTTTTTTTAAGTAATACTTCTTATACACATCCACCATGGGGATTGAACCCGGTCACATAACTGATAATGCAAGTAGCATCCTTACTAGTAGACTATATTTAACTTTAGACCCTACCCTAAGCATTTTTTAATGTTGATTTTACCTATCTTTAAGGGAACAAAATATCCAATTAAGCATTTAAGAATGTTTAGAAAATCATGCCATGATATCATATATGATGACATGTTGTTGCTAAAAAATTCCCTAAGAGCCTTAGTGGTATGGAATTAGAATGGTATTATCAGTTTCCCAATGATTCTTTGAGGAATTTTGAAGAGATAGCTGAAATGTTTGTTCAACAATTTGGTGCTTATGTTGAAAATAATGTTACTATGAAATATGTCTATATGTTGAAACAAGCTAAATATGAAATTTTTTTAGAATTTTTGTCTCGATGGAGGAGTCTAGTTGGACGCTTGAGATATACCTTACCTCCTCAATACATTCTTGAGATATTTGTTGTAAATTTGAAAGAACAAATCTCTTATGAGTTGGAAACTACAACTATCACATCTTTTGGGCATACATCCTAGTGGGCATATCTCTTCTTTTTTTTGGCCATTAGTGATCAGTACACCCACAATGGATTTAATTCTACCTCATCCATATTTTTAATAGAAAAACCCTCATGGGATAGCTTCATATCCACATGTGAGGGGTAACCTCTATCTCATTTATTTGTGAGCATACATCCTCATAGTATTTTTGTTCTTTTCATTTTTCTTTGACTTTTTGGAGATTTTTTTTCATTCACCCATGAATTTATTTTAGGTTTGTACTTTATATGTATTAAAATTAGATTCATACCATTTTATATCATTTATTGAGGATTCATTTATTGCAACTATTATATTTGTGTTCACCATACATACATATATAATAAAAATATATAAAATATATAAAAAGTAATCACACATAAGTACACACATTGCACTATAACATAAATAAACTGTAGCTAATATTACTCGATAGCACTAAGTGTGTGTCTATCATTCAATTTTCCATAATAGAGAGCTTAGCACACTTGATGATCCCTAGGGATGCATACTATAATTAAAATTGAGTGTCATCTCGATCCCACTCTTAGCCATGCAAGTGTATCCCCTTTACTCAACCTATTGGAGGTGGTGGGGGAATCATGTTTAAATATCATGAACTAGATCATGCTCGTGACTACGAACAACTTTATTATCATTGAGATGATTGTTTTGGAACCCTATGATCAATTGGGATGGCATGGTAATAGGCCATCTAATAGTATGTTGTCCTTCAAAATATCATCTCATATGACTCCCTTATCCTTTGTAGCTCCATCAGTAATAGGTGGCCTCCTTCACCCTATTGGTTACCTACCATGAAAACCATCCCCTCTACTTGGGCCTACTATTCCATCTCCCCTCTAAGGTATTCTACCTCAGTTTGTGTTACATCTCACTACTCTCGAGCCTAGTCCAATTCACTACATATAGACTCCATATTCACTTGCATCTCTACCACCATAGCTCATATCCCTTCTTCCTTCCTTTATCTATAACCTTAGGTCATGTATGTACCATAGTAGGGGTAACCATTGTGGCTCACCCTACTACTGATCCAAATATCTTGATGGTACCCCTCATGGTCATCACTATCTCCACTCAAACCTATGCCCGTGGTGGTCTATATGGGACCGTGCCTCTCTACTACCCCTCAATGGCACATTGAGTGGCATCTCAAAGCATCAACTACACTCATTAACTTATCATATAATATCTCTATGCTAGCACTAGTGGGGAGATACTTAGGGGTATAATGCTCCTATACCATCTCCTATACTTGAGGGTCACCTCGATATCATACATCTCTAGATTCATGTATAATGGGTCATCTAGGTCCTCCTTCTCCCACCTCACCACAATAGGAGTGCCTTCACATCCTTGTAGGTCCCTCCTCACTCGTTGAAACCAATAGTCTCTTAGGTTCCTAATCTCCTATAGAATACTGAACTATCGTTGTACTCAGTAATACTTGAATAACTCATGCTCACCCTTCCTAGTGATGAGCCACTAGATCCTCCTTACTTGAGCTAGCTCCTTTGTATCCTCCTTATAGCTTGGTTGTAGATGCCATGGTTGCCATATGATTTTGTGCTCCTACAACTCATCTATCACCTGCCTCCCTAGTGGTAAGACACCAATTTATACCCTATGCACACACTCGTAGTGTCAGGCCCACCCGTATGTTGATGGCCACTCCACATTGGGTAATGGTACTAGAATTTAATTCTATATTTGCACTAGTATGTGATCCTAGCACCACACCTAGAGTAATGTCATACAAATTAGCCTTGTATACTACTTATACATGTTATCATGTAGCATCATGTATAATTGGGCCACCACATATGGTGCCCATATAAATCTCACTCTTTGGTATCACATGTCTACCACTACTCTCACTAGTTACCATAGTAGGTGTTATCTATTGGTATGGCACACCAACATACCTACCACCACTTTGTATAGTATGGATGTTAGTACCATAATTCCATATGAACATGGCACCTCATCAACATGGAATTTTCTCTGTTGGATAACATGTGTCATGTCTCTTGACATCATCTTTTATACCATCATTGGCACCTGTACAATATAAATAGTGCTCCCCCAAATGGGGGTCCTCAAGAAGTACCACACATCCTCCAATGTGATCATCATCTCCCCAATCGATAATAAAAATGTGGATGAATATGGGTACCATCGCTCTACCAGAGCTATTAGTAGGGTTTGGTCTACCTCAACATGGGTTATCACTACCAAATGCAATAGCTCAATGTTTTTGAGTGTCTACTTCTCTACTATTGTGAGCTCTCCAATAGCATCTTTGATTGTGCTTGACTACCACTCTCTACTCTCGAGTACATATAGCTACATAATCACATAATTTTATCATAAACTTATTATTTACCACAAATAAAAGTATACAAAAATTATAAAAAAATTAAAAAATTTAAAAATAAAGGTCTTTTCTATGCAAATGTACCAAATTCATGCCCTAGAATGACTATGTGTGAATTTGGCAAAGGTTCCCAACCAAATTCATGCCCATCCATATATGGCACGAATTTGGCTTAGGAAGCCTACCAAATTCATACCCCATCCATACAAGGAACGCATTTGGCTTGGGAAGATTGCCAAATTTGTGTTCCATGACCAATTTTGCACCCCACAACAAATTTTACGAAAAATTGATTAAAAATTTAAAAACAAAATTCATTAAAATTTAAAAAAACATAGAAATTACTAAAAAAAATTTGTGTGCAGGTGCAAAATAAAAAAGAGCAAGTGGATCTCGATTTGTACCTTCACTTAGTTGGTAGTGATCCCCAGATCACCCCTCACTATGACAGCTCAGTGATTTGATAGCGCCATTCTTCTCTTTCTTCTCTAGAGCTATTTTCTCCTCATTGTGTGGTGGAAATGATCATTTTTTCCCTCCCTTTTCCTCTTTTCTTCCCTCCATTTTCCTCTTTTCTTCCCTCCCTTTTCCTCTTTTCTTCCCCCTTTTCTTTTCCTTCCCTTTTCTTTATTGGCTAAAAGGTAAGCGATAGAATTGCATTTGATAATTAGGAGTATAAATACAATATCTAAGGCTAACAATAGCCAAAGAATAATATCCATAACAAACTAATATGCTATGCTAATATCTACCAATAAGAAATATCGGTAAACTACTAACCTAAGGTAGAAAGTAAATAGAAATAAACTAATCTACCCTAGTAACAAAATGAGGTAATACTAATCTAACATCCCCCATTATTACATTATTTGGATAATACATATACATCCTCCTATACAACAATATTTGGGTAAAGTATATAACTGCCCCAATATAGTGAAGAAGAAGAGAAATGAAAGAATGTTGGCTCATGCTTTATCTTCAACTTTGTCTTTGGCTCATGGCTCTGCTCTAAGCATACCTCTAGATTTGTACCTCTGGGTCTATCTCGGGATCTTCCTATGAATCTACCTCTGGATCATTACCTATCGATCTGCCTGTAGATTTGCCTTTGGAACTTTGTCCTTGGGTCTATATTTAGGTTTATCTCTAGGTCATTATCTCTGGGACTGCCACTCGGTCTTTCTCTGGGTCATTATCTCTGGTACTGCCACTCGGTCTATCACTGGATTTGCCTCAAGGTCTACCATAGGTTTTACCTTTTTGTTAGAAGACATACAACATTGCTTTCATCATGGTCCATTGGTTGTGATCTGTCCATCCACATTCTATATGAACCTTGTTGGTCATTTTCACTTTGTACCAACAATTGGAAGAAGAGTGATTCGTACATCCACATGAATCACAAGGATGTAATTTCCAACACTTAGCTGCAACATGTCCTATTTTTCCACAATGATTGCAACAATGCTTTTTAGGAGTTGTAGGAGATTTAGGTTTTACAAACATGGTATTATTGGTACTTGCATGTCTAGTATAGCCAAGGCCTTCATTCTTTACCCTGACATTTAGCATTATAGGAGTTTTAATGCATTGTTCCTATTTACCTAATATCTCACCATTGAATCCCATTTTCTTTAGTAGTTTGTATCCAAATCCTTTGGTGTGTTTTTCAAAACATCCAATTTCATCATATTCATCAATACTTTTAATAATATGGCATTTTTCATTATTGATGAGATTATGGATCTCTTTTTTAGGAGTTTTAGTTTTGAAGTCACTAGTGTCGCAAGTAAAATATGCTACTGAAATGAGATCACTTGTGCTACAATTGATATTTACCATTGAAGGTATGAGGTTGCCTGTATCACAACAAGCATTGGCCGTAGTAGCCTAAAGGTCATTCACGTCACAACAAGGATTCACCATAGTGGTATGAAGGTCACTTGTGTCACAACAAGTGTTGACCATTAGGAGTTTGACCTCTGTTTCCTCATTTATTTCCAATTTCACTTTACGTTGGGCATGGTCAAGTGCAAAAAATAATAGGTATATGCCCCTTATAATGCCAATAGTGAGTCGAGCACCATTTATCTGAAGGTCTTTACAAGACTCATAATCATCAAGGAGGGCTACTAAACCATTGTTTAGTGTGAGAAATGTGCCCTCCTCATAAAAATCTAGCCCATCCATACCTGGTGGAAAATAAGGATTTTTAACTGATTTAGCAACATCAATTTGTTTTGGGGCTAACCTTTTCTTTGATTTGCCCATTTTTAAAGGTGTCGGTCTCTGTCGAAAGTGCACCTTTTTTACAATGAAATTTTGCAAAATATTGTTTAAGGTGTCAGTCACTGCTGAAAATGCACATTTACAAATGATTTCCCCCTTTTTGCAAAATGAGATTTGAGGAAAAAAATGAGTGTCCCCTTTTTTGCAAAATTATATCCCCCCTAGGTTGGAGAAAAAAAAATTCCCCCCCTTAACACAACAAGAAAGACTCTTGGGAAATTGCTGAAATTCACCCCCTTTAGTGCAAACTAAGAAGCCACAGAGGATTTTATAATATGCCTCCTTCCCTCCTTGGAAAAAAATGCACAAATGTGTTGGGGTTGGGCAGAAAAAAAATAGATTTTATCTCCTTTGTTTTAGTGCGCTTACAAAGGTACGTAAAATGATTATTTTGAAAGTAAAGAATTTTAATTTTATGAAAAATAATTGAATTTCAGTTAAATAGGCTATCAATTTCTTAATAAAATTTAAGAAATTGAAATTTAATTAAAACAGCAAAAGTTTAATCATAAAAAATAAAAAAACTAACAAAATAAAAATTTTGGTAAAAAATACCTTTGAGGTGGGTGGGGGGAATGGAACCCTCGGCCTTTTATTTACCTGCACCTTAGCACTTGCACGAAGACCACACCAGTTGGTGAATTGGGTGAAACATAAGGGGTAAGCTATCTATTTTTTTTACTCCGTCATCTATGCTTTGGTGACGGGTAGCGCACCGGTGCACTAGGATGGCTCCACCACTACGCTGGTGGCAGTCGAGATTAAAATAAATGTATTCTTCCACATTTCCCTACACTATTGATTAGCTTCCTTAGTGCCAAAAATGATCGACGTCCTCCTACAATGAATCCCTCCAAGATTCATCAAACTAAAATAAAAAAATGTTGTCTTATTTTAATGCCTGGGATACAGGTCAAAAAACATGGATCCTCTAACGTGTAGCGGCTTCTTTTTTGCAAATATTCGATAGCAAAGCAGATATCCAATGAAGCCTATATTTGTCATATATGGTGTATCCATGTTCTAATACTTGCCTTAAGTGAATTTTCAAACCTGCAAATGAGATCTACAGTCGTAGTCCATCTAAACCGCAACACAGTTCGATTCAGAGGTGTTGAAAATGTTGGACAGTGCAAGTTTGAAAATAAAACATGAAAAATTATCTTCTGCTGGAAAGCATCGTTAGAATGTGCATATCTGCTTCGTTAGATAATGCTTCTTCAGATCGTAGGTAGTGATTTGGTTGTAATTTCGTCATGAATGCTGAAATCGGGCAATGATTTTACCTCCAGCGAGCCAGATCTCGCTTTGCACTACAAGTTTTCTACAAAAATTGTGACCTCCACAACACGATAAATGTAGGTATTATGAAGCATCAAATTTTTGATCCCATTTGGAATTAGAAGAAGGATCTACAATGGCCTTGATTTCCTGTTACAATGCCTGATGATGTTGTGGTGGTTGTGCACATCTCCTGATCATATCAGACCTATAGCCAAAGCTAAAAAACTAGACATATATATTTATCCCACATTTGGGATGCTCTGAGAAATGAGGGCTTTAAAATTAAAAACTCACTCCTTTGTGGTTGTCTCCCATAGAGGAGATTCTACATCCTAAAATGTTGACTCACACTGAAGAACACAAGCTTATACTGAGAGGGGGGTGTGAACAGTATAAGACCTCTTTTTACTTTTTCCTTTATACTTCAAAATAGTAAAGCAATATACCCAAAGCAATATCAAAGCAATGCATAATATCATCCACAAAGTGACACCAATTTTAACGTGGTTCACCCGAGAATGGTTGGGCTACGTCCACAAAACTTTTCTCTAAAAGTTATCTCAAAGTTCTTTGGGAATCCTTCCCAATTACAATGTTTATGAGCCTCGGCCCAAAGGAGATACCTTCCCCCAATCAGAATTTATGAGCCTCTGCTCAAAGGAGATACCTTCCCCCAATCAGAATTTATGAGCCTCTGCTCAAAGGAGATACCTTCCCCTCTGCTCTGGAAATGATCCCTCAGAAGATCAACTGCCTCTACCTCTTGCCAGCACGTGGAACTCCTTTCCACCGAAGACCTCCTGTCCTCAATGCTTAGCCTAAGAGACCTCTGCCTTCTATGATCACGTCCACAGCAGCTCAACAACTTGTACCAAACATAGTCAGTCGGTCTAGTACAAGTCTTCCTCTATCTGTCAGATCTGTCCAACTCTTGAACAAATCAATCCTCTGCATACAAGCCTTCTCAAAGACTTGCCAAATCTGTCCTCGGGTTCTTCTCATAGAACCAATGCACCTCTTTCCTCAAGTTCTCCGATAGAACTATCAAACTCAGCTCACAAGTCCTCTGCTAGGACCTGTCCAAATCTGCTCACAAGTCCCCATCGAAACCTATCCAAAAAATTCTCACAAGTCCCCACCGAAACCTGTCTAAAATTGCTCACAAGTCCCCATTGGAACCTATCCAAAAACTGCTCACAAGTCCCCACTGGAACCTGTCCAAAAGCGCTCACAAGTCCCCACTGGAACCTGTCCAAAAACTACTCAAGCTCACCAAGAAAAACTTTCTTAGTAGGAAATCACAAAGTGAATTGTTAGAGACCCAATGTGATTTTTCAAACTCATAGAAGCATAAAGAGAATTGTTAGAGACTCAATATGTTCTATACTCAAATCCCAATCTCAAAACTCAACTCAACTCACCCCAGCCCACTCCCAATCTCAAAACTGAAAACTCAACTCAATATCTGAAATGGATAGGATAGAATGAATTTTCTTTCAAGAACATGAAACCCCAACAATTGCCAACTATGCAAAGAATCACATAACAATGATACTCATGTTCTTTCAAAAATTCACCATCAATTAGGGTTTCAACAACAATGCTCATCAAACAAGGTTTAGTCAACCAACACCATTCAACTCAACATCAACCTTGAAGCATTCAACCAATCATCACAAGAAAAGGAAACAAGTAGAAATCCTTTTCCCTCCAAAGATATTTGAACAAAATAGCCACCAACACAATATCACCAAATGCAAAGAATAACTTGCTCAAATCAACTCAATGGAGTAAGCCCAATATCATGAATCAAGTAAAGCAATAACTTGATCAAACAACCTCTATGGAAGCAACTCAACCATCAAACTCAAAACAGCCAACCAAGGGTTCCACCAACTCAATGCAAGTAGCTAGACTCACAAATATAAACCCTAGTGCACAAAGCTTCCACTATCTCAAACCAGAAATTATGCATTCACCAAAAACTCTCCTTAAGGATAACAATGCATAAGTAGTCTTCAACAAACCAGAAAATAGGATTTACACCCAACCAAAGGAAACCTAGTTGAAAACCTTTTCACTCCAACCTTATTTCAGAAAAACATACACCAATCATACTCATAAGAAAAATGTGCCCATACCTTTTTGGAGTAGAAGAAAATTGATCCTTAAAGTTGTCACCACACACAACCCTCAAACTTCCAACCAAGTTAGGGTTAGAACCAAGATAAATGAGCATATATAAAAACTTTCCTTAATACACCTTTTAGCTCCTCTTCTTTAAAAACAACCACCAAAGAAGCCAAAAACACAACAACCAAAACTTACACCTTATATCTCCATTTTTAAATTTAGCATAGCAAAAGACTAATCTCAAAAATACAACCAAAGAAATATCCCCTTATTTCTCCTATGTCTTTTAAACAATGCTAAACAATGCCAAAAATCATATCAAGAAAATAATCACACCTTATAATGGCTGCCCTTGAAGAATCCGAAATTCACGGCACAAAACACGTTTTAATAAAAACGTGACTAATCCATGCACAGCTCCCTCCACGGGGATCGAAACGCAGACCTCCGCCTACGCAAGGCCCAAACGCAGCCTTCGCTGCCACTAGCCCACAAGAGGCTTACGAAGTCCAAGACGGACTTCCTTCCACATGAACGGTCAAGCTTTCCGAAAGCTTTTCAAACCACGAGCTCTCCTCTTTCGCAGCGTAAACAGAACATTCGATCGCAGCCAAACCAATTAATTGCCTTCGATTTTCCAAGTAGGTTTAACCTTAGGAACCTTCTCATATTTATAGTCCATACGTGGACTTTAGAACACGTCGGCTGCAAAGAAAAGTAATTTCGAATTTAATCGAAATTTGCTTTCTAAAGGGTTTAAAAACCCTTAAGTATTTTTAATAAATTAAAAATAATTTCTCCCTTAATTAATTAAATAATTAATTAATTAAAACCTTGAAGGGTTTTAAATAATAATTAAATAAATAATAAAGAGAACCTCCATTGGTTTTAATAAAAACCATTTAACTTGGTTTTAATGAAAAACCCTTGCCAATGGAATCTCTCCGGATTCTCTTGGAATCTTCCACCTTTGAAGCCAACACATCCTCTTAACATTAATGCCATTTCCTTTTGACATCAATGACAACTCATAGACAAGAAGCTAGGATCTCAAACCCAAAATTGCCAACAATCTCCCCCTTTGTCATTGATGGCAAACCATGCTTCTCAACAACACAGAAACTCAACATAAACAGCTCCCCCTGTCTTGAGGCTCTCCCCCTTACTCAAATCTCTCCCCCTTTGTCATCAATGGCAAAGGGTCACCTTTGGGGCTCGGGACTAAGAATGAGCCTCTTAGCTTAGTCCCTCCCCCACCTCCTGATGAGGTGATTAATTCTTGGGTGGGAGTAAAACTCCCATTAGGCACTGATCATCATCAGCGTCTATAACTTCCTTGTCGGGCCTTCTCTTGAACTCTTTGTCCATATTCCTATTCCTGTCATTGTTCTTGTTCTTGTTCTCATCCCTGTTCTTGTCCATGCCTTGATCCTTGGACCTGATCATGCCACTGTTCCTGTTCTTGTATTCTGGAATTTCAGCTCTACATTGTCTGATTGTGTGACCTTCATTGTTGCACTTGAAACACTTGACGATGTTGTTTCTCTGAGGTAAACCTGATCTTTGAATCCACTAGTTCTGACCAAACCTGTTCTGACCAAACCTATTCTGGCCAAACCTGTTCTGACCAAACCTGTTCTGGCCAAACCTGTTTTGACCAAACCTGTTCTTGTTATTTGCCTTGCAATAAACTGCCTTGTGCCCAAACTGTTGACAAGAGTAGCAATACCCTTGAAAGTAACTAGCACTTCTAAAACTATCATTTACCTCCTTCACTTGAGCCATGCAATGTGAAGCCATGTGACCAAACCTGTGACAAGAAAAACATCTGCCTTGAAACTTTCCTTTAATTGACCTCTTAGGTTCTAAAAACTTCTTCTTCTCATTCTGAATTCTATTTTTCGTGCATCTATCATTCAAGGACTCCTTTTCTGAAATACTTTCCTCATCAGAACTCTCTTCCTTTTGGAGTCTCTTACTAGACTCTCCAACTTGTTCCTTGTGTGGCTTAACAAAACCAAGGCCTATTTTATCTATTGTCTTTCTTTGACCTTTGATGAGTGACTTAACCTTTTTGGAGCTATCTTGAAACCTGTAAAGCTTATCCTTGTACTCTTTAGTTTCCTCTTTCAAAGAAGCCATTTTCTATTCTAACTCACTATACTCAAGAACCTTAGACTCTAACTCATCCTTGAGTTCTTGTGTCTTAGCTATAGAGAAGTCAAGACTTTCTATAAGATCATCTCTCTCCATACAACATTCATCTAACTTATCCTTGAGTCTAGCATTCTTCTTTCTTTCCTTTTCCAAAACACTAAGAGCACTAATAAGTTCACTTTCAAGATCCTTTATTTGTTTGCTTTTTGAATCATCAAAGCCTTTTTCAGATTTCTTATCACTAGAGGTGCTACCCTTTTCAAAAACCATACATGCATCTTCCTTATAGTTTTTTGAAGCATCCTCATACATACTAGAAACCAAATCATTATTTGTGCAATCATCCTCAAGGTGACCAAAATTTCCACATCTAAGACATTTCATGATAATGAATCTATGTTTCGGTTCTTCCTCTTTTTCGATATGAACAACATCTCATTTTCATTATCACTTGAAGAACTTTCACTATCACTACTAGAACACTTACTTGCTTTGTCTAGGTAGAAACTCTTCTTGTGCTTGTGAGAATACCTCTTTCCTTGATTGTTGTGCTCATCTTTGTTTTTCCTATGATGCTTGTGCTTTTCAGAATCCTTGCTCTTAGAATCCTGTTTATCTTCATCACTTTCATTCTTGGGAATAGTACGGTTAGTAGCATAATGACCAAACTTTCCACAATTGAAACATCTTATATTTTTCATACTTTTGTGCTTTCTAGAGAACTTGCCTTTCTTGTTGTAATATGCCTCTTCATCACTAGAAGACTCATCACTATCTTGAAGTTGTTTACCCTTGGAATTCTTGGTAGCCTTGAAAGTTGCCTCTTTCTTGACATCAACCTTCACTTGAGTTCTCAACTCAAATGCTTGCAAGTATACTATGGAGCTCATCCTTTTTCAACTTATCCAAATCTTTAGCTTCCTCAATAGCAGAAATATTTTCACTAAATCTATTAGGAAGAGATCTTAAAATCTTATCACAAACATCATTTTCAGCAAGCTCAAGACCTAAGTCTTTCATGGAGTTAACAACCTCATCCATACGAAGCATGTAGTCACTAATATTTTCATCATCATTCATCTTGAGTTGTTCAAACATACCTTTGAAGTGTCTCAACTTGGCCTTTCCGACATTTGTATCACCTGTATGAACCACCTTCAAGCTGTTTCCACATTTCACTAGTTGTCTTGCGGTGAATCACTTTGGTGAGATCTGCTTTCCGTAAGCCTTTCAGGATTGCATTCATTGCTTTTGAATTGCTGTGATGTAGGAGCCTTTCTTCTTTAGTATTAGGACCATGTTCAGGAATAGTGTACTCATCTTCAATCACTTCCCAAACCTCATTCCCAAGTGCCATTAGATGAACCTTCATCCTTGCACTCCAAAGACCAAAATCTGACCCATCAAGAATAGGTCTTGCATTGCCACTTGAATGATCCATTGTGTTCTTTACTAGCTTTTCCTTCAAGTTGTTAAACTTTTCGAAGGCACCCGCTCTGATACCAATTGAAGAACACAAGCTTATACTGAGAGGGGGGGTGAATAGTATAAGACCTCTTTTACTTTTTCCTTTATACTTCAAAATAGTAAAGCAATATACCCAAAGCAATATCAAAGCAATGCATAATATCATCCACAAAGTGACACCAATTTTAACGTGGTTCACCCAGAATGGCTAGGCTACGTCCACAAAACTTTTCTCTAAAAGTTATCTCAAAGTTCTTTGGGAATCCTTCCCAATTACAATGTTTATGAGCCTCGGCCCAAAGGAGATACCTTCCCCCAATCAAAATTTATGAGCCTCTGCTCAAAGGAGATACCTTCCCCCAATCAAAATTTATGAGCCTCTCGCTCAAAGGAGATACCTTCCCCTCTGCTCTGGAAATGATCCCTCAGAAGATCAACTGCCTCTACCTCTTGCCAGCACGTGGAACTCCTTTCCATCGAAGACCTCCTATCCTCAATGCTTAGCCTAAGAGACCTCTGCCTTCTATGATCACGTCCACAGTAGCTCAACAACCTGTACCAAACATAGTCAATCGGTCTAGTACAAGTCTTCCTCTGTCTATCAGATCTGTCCAACTCTTGAACAAATCAATCCTCTACATACAAGCCTTCTCAAAGACTTGCCAAATATGTCCTCAGGTTCTTCTCATAGAACCAATGCACCTCTATCCTCAAGTTCTATGATAGAACTATCAAACTCAGCTCACAAGTCCTCTGCTAGGACCTGTCCAAATCTGCTCACAAGTCCCCATTGAAACCTATCCAAAATGCTCACAAGTCCCCACCAGAACCTGTCCAAAAATTGCTCACAAGTCCCCACTGGAACCTGTCCAAAAACTCTCACAAGTCCCCACTGGAACCTGTCCAAAAACTGCTCACAAGTCCCCACTGGAACCTGTCCAAAAACTCAGCAAGCTCACCAAGAAAAAATTTCTTAGTAGGAAATCACAAAGTGAATTGTTAGAGACCCAATGTGATTTTTCAAACTCATAGAAGCATAAAGAGAATTGTTAGAGACTCAATATGTTCTATACTCAAATCCCAATCTCAAAACTCAACTCAAATCAACCCAATCTCAATCTCAAATCAAAACCTCAATCTCAATCTCTGAAATGAATCAATATAGAATAGAAGTTTGCATTTATCAAGAACATGAAACCACCCAACAATTGCCAACTATGCAAGATCTCATATAACAATGATACTCATGTTCTTTCAAAATTTTTTCACCATCAATTAGGGTTTCAACAACAATGCTCATCAAACAAGGTTTAGTCAACCAACACCATTCAACTCAACATCAACCTTGAAGCATTCAACCAATCATCACAAGAAAAGGAAACAAGTAGAAATCCTTTTCCCTCCAAAGATATTTGAACAAAATAGCCACCAACACAATATCACCAAATGCAAAGAATAACTTGCTCAAATCAACTCAATGGAGTAAGCCCAATATCATGAATCAAGTAAAGCAATAACTTGATCAAACAACCTCTATGGAAGCAACTCAACCATCAAACTCAAAACAGCCAACCAAGGGTTCCACCAACTCAATGCAAGTAGCTAGACTCACAAATATAAACCCTAGTGCACAAAGCTTCCACTATCTCAAACCAAAAATTATGCATTCACCAAAAACTCTCCTTAAGGATAACAATGCATAAGTAGTCTTCAACAAACCAGAAAATAGGATTTACACCCAACCAAAGGAAACCTAGTTGAAAACCTTTTCACTCCAACCTTATTTCAGAAAAACATACACCAATCATACTCATAAGAAAAATGTGCCCATACCTTTTTGGAGTAGAAGAAAATTGATCCTTAAAGCTGTCACCACACACAACCCTCAAACTTCCAACCAAGTTAGGGTTAGAACCAAGATAAATGAGCATATATAAAAACTTTCCTTAATACACCTTTTAGCTCCTCTTCTTTAAAAACAACCACCAAAGAAGCCAAAAACACAACAACCAAAACTTACACCTTATATCTCCATTTTTAAATTTAGCATAGCAAAAGACTAATCTCAAAAATACAACCAAAGAAATATCCCCTTATTTCTCCTATGTCTTTTAAACAATGCTAAACAATGCCAAAAATCATATCAAGAAAATAATCACACCTTATAATGGCTGCCCTTGAAGAATCCAAAATTCGCGGCACAAAACACGTTTTAATAAAAACGTGACTAATCCATGCACAACTCCCTCCATGGGGATCGAAACGTAGACCTCCGCCTACGCAAGGCCCAAATGCAGCCTTCGCTGCCACTAGCCCACAAGAGGCTTACGAAGTCCAAGACGGACTTCCTTCCACATGAACGGTCAAGCTTTCCGAAAGCTTTTCAAACCACGAGCTCTCCTCTTTCGCAGCGTAAACAGAACATTCGATCGCAGCCAAACCAATTAATTGCCTTCGATTTTCCAAGTAGGTTTAACCTTAGGAACCTTCTCATATTTATAGTCCATACGTGGACTTTAGAACACGTCGGCTGCAAAGAAAAGTAATTTCGAATTTAATCGAAATTTGCTTTCTAAAGGGTTTAAAAACCCTTAAGTATTTTTAATAAATTAAAAATAATTTCTCCCTTAATTAATTAAATAATTAATTAATTAAAACCTTGAAGGGTTTTAAATAATAATTAAATAAATAATAAAGAGAACCTCCATTGGTTTTAATAAAAACCATTTAACTTGGTTTTAATGAAAAACCCTTGCCAATGGAATCTCTCCGGATTCTCTTGGAATCTTCCACCTTTGAAGCCAACACATCCTCTTAACATTAATGCCATTTCCTTTTGACATCAATGACAACTCATAGACAAGAAGCTAGGATCTCAAACCCAAAATTGCCAACACACACAAAGATGTGCATGGTTTTCCATAATAGCTTTGTTCTCCAATTTTAAACGGTCACCGTAGTTGTAACCAACCCTTTGACTAGTTGTCCACGTGCGTATGACTCCATGAAGGGTCACTGGGTCCTATGTCTGAGTCCACGTAGGGTCATGCGTGTCTATATGTATAGGTGGTGTGTCCTCCAAAGTTTGTTAGATATGTTCGATAGTCTTTGTAATGTTTTCCATCATCGATTAGGCAGTGGTCCACGTTGTCAGGTTCTTAGTCTGTCTGGGTCACGTCATGCGTGTAGGTTCACAAAAACTATTAGGTCATCTTATGGCACCTGGATAAATTTGTCCCTTCTTGTGTCTTTGATATTTAGATCTTGTCATTTGGTCAGTCTAGATTTATTCGTCAGATCCTGTTAGGTCATCCTGACCCTCCTAGTCACGTCATGGTCCAGGATCACAATGTCGTCCTAGCTCACCCATCCTCAATGGTCAATCATGTCACTGGTTATGTACCCACATAGCTCCATGTCATAGTTAGCTACACTATGCACCAAACTACCAATATTTTAGTTCTAGGGAGTAGTTGATGGGATCTGATTCGACAGAGCCTACCCAATCAGAGTCACATTTAGTGGCATACTGATATCTATGTTAGATCTACCAGATTCCCATGACTAGTGGGCACTATCCAGTTAGATCTACCTTTTTCCTAGTTAGATATGGCTACAGAACTATGATGTGGTCAGAGGGTCACTTGGTTCAGTTCTCAAACCAATGATCACCAAATGGTCACCACCTCACATGCAGAACTGGCGATAGTTCTGCTTTGATACCATATTGGCTAAAAGGTAAGTGATAGAATTGCATTTGATAATTAGGGGTATAAATACAATATCTAAGGCTAACAATATCTAATGAGTGTTGTCTAATCCTTCACCATTTAATCAATATGTGTCAAATCTAGGGTGGTGTCCATGGCTGTATGTGAGAGTAGGGTATAACAGACTGTTATTCAGATCCTTTAGTTCATAGCTCTTATTGATGGGACAGTTAGTATTGGGGTATTTGGTTTTCCTATGAATGTACTAAAAATGCTAAAATACTGCCTGTGATAGAAACATAAATGATCCTAAGTTATGAAATCTAAATAAAATGCATGGAAATAAAGAAAATCCACTCTTACTGCAGAAAATCAAAGCTATCCTATTGAAGACTGAGAATTACAAATTGAAATGGCTGAAAGTAAATCAAATTCCCAATGAAATCATCACACATTTTGTAAGAAAGATAACAAAATTGAAATGTTTATAACTACAAAACCTAATTTCAATAGAAATTCTGGAAATGCTATAAATCTGAAATGTGTTAAAAATAGAAATAAATATTTGATCTATGCAATAACATAAGAAAATTACAGAACCTGTCAGTTTCCTATTGTCTTGTTGTAGCCAGAATAAGCAGAATTCTGCCAAAAGAAAAGTCCTCCCCTGGGCCTGGAAGTGGACCTTGCTTCCATCACCAAAGGAGGCAAGTAAAACATTTCTAAGCTAACTAACTATTCACACTTAACTCAGAATAAGACATGACTAATGATGCACTCTTTTATTTCATCAAAACAACATTACAACAATGCAGGGAAAACCTACAGAATACTGAATTACTACAGCAAATTACAAAAAATCTGATTTATGCTACTCACACCTATTTTCTACTTCTTCTCCTCTCCCCTCTGGTCAACCAAATGGGAGCGCTTATTTATTCTAAACAAAACATCTTGTAGATAAGGTTTATAGTTGTTATTTAGGTATATTACAACAGTTTTAGTCCAAGTCTTCCCTTGAATCTAGGGTTTGAATCCTTCAATCCTTATCCTCTTGTAGTGCTGGAGAGTTCCAAGTGAGGAACAGATGTAGATTTGGATAAGGTATCTCTTGAAATAGTTTAACCACCATTTTCTCCTTTTTCAACAGCATATCTGAGCAGTTTAGACTATCTGCATTCATTCTAGAGTTGTTCCGGAATATCAGGCGACAGAATAGGAAAATTGTTGTGTTGTCTTCAAAGGTTTGTATGACTGGTTGTAGCAGAAAATATGGTTTCTTTGGACACCCAGGAGACTATTTCCATCCTTTATTTGAGTTGGGGTGGACAAATTCCATGCCATGCTATAGAAATACAGCTGGCTGAAATTTGTATGACAAAGTCCAGTCTATCCTGCATAGTTTCCATCCTGACAACTTTTTGGTGCTAACAGTTAATTTAAACAAGTGCATAATGGTGGAATACATTGTGGAAGACTATAAAACTTATACACAAATTGCATAAAGAGAATAATATCATAATTAATGCAGAATTATAATTAGATTTCAACAAAAACATGAATAAAGCAGTAAAAATAGAGTATTTGCAGTTTCCCATTTCTCATGCAAATATTACTACATAATGCATAATTATCCAAAATTAACATGAATCCACATTACAAATAATGCCAAATGAGTCTTAAAATTTTTTAAAATAAGTATTTGAATGTGGCAATTTATTGCCTCATCATTCTCCCCAACCTAATTCAATGCATGTCCTCATGCATTTTGTTCTGCAAGAAGGGCACATAAATCCACATCCAGGTACCATTCCTTATAGGGCCATACTTTGATGAAGGGTGAATAGTATCCCCTATGAGTTATGATTTCTTGGAGCCATCCTTGAAATTGATCTTCCTCCTATGGATCACTGTCAAAGAAACATGGTACAGGTGTAATGATGGTAGGCATCCTATATTTGAGACCAATCCATTGATCCTTGAGCTCATACATTATCTGTATGATGCTGGCATCCCTTCGTCTTGACCAAAGAAAATTATTGGGTGAGATGGGTTCTCTCTTCTAAAGAGATATAGGAAGTTCATCCCATCTGCCTTTACAGGCTGACAAAGCATTAGGAAAGGATACTAAACAGTATTATTGAAAATTATTTATGCCATCCTGCAAATTTTTTAGATATAACTTCTTCACTCTGTCATCCCACATTAATGTAAAATGTTCATTGATGGTAGTTATGTGGTTATAATGAATTGGTCTAATAAGAAAAACAACCTGTAACTCCAGGGCCTTGTTGGCCTTTTTATGTTCTTCCCAATAGACCTAATTTTGTAGAGTTGACTAAAACACCCTCAATTGAACATCTCTAGTGAAAATGTGGGGAAGGAAAATTGCTTCTAATGGTAGAAGGAATCTATGGAGAAACAATTCACACAACAAATTTTTATATTCTGTAGTGCTTTTCCAGAAATCTTCTAAAAATTCTTTAGATTTTTCAACTGTGTCTGTCAAGCCAGAGGCAATCCTCATGATTTGCTAACGTAGGTACTTTTCCTTCAAAATTAGGCTGTAAAACCTAGGAGGCATTCTGCATTATACTAGACACTCAATAATTTGACACATACTTTGAATTTTTTCCTTCAATTTATTGACTTCAAAAGTTTTTTGTTCCACTTCCTTTTCAAGGTTATTATGAGATACAACTTTATCTTCCAGTTGTTGACATTTATTCATCCAGAAGGTGACATCCTCAGTGTATTTGACAAGTGAGATTGTATCAGGAGATCTAACAATAGGCAAAATTTGGGAAACAATCTCCACTTGTACACCAACATCCATATTTTCTATCACAGTGTTATCCATTTGTGTCTTTGTTTCAACCAACTTAATTTTAGAAACGACCTTTTGTGGGGATGACTGAGTAATTACATGTGCTGGAAACAGTGAACCTGTACCTGCTGGTGAGGTGATTGCTATGTAGTCCTTAGAAATTTGCACAACTGTCTCTACGAGTTCATTTTCTAAATTTTTTTGAGTGTGTTGTGGTATCTCCATTGCTTTTGATGCTTCAACAACTGACCTTTTCTCTATAGTGTCTGCCAGATTAACCAAAATATTTGTCGTTTCATTCCCTGAATCTGTTTGAGAGGGTTGTTCTAGAATTGCCGGTCTATTTTTTATAGTTTCAATTATTGCCATAGTTTGGCAATGACATTATCATTTTCTTTTAAATTGGCCTCATTCTTCTCAATCCAACCCATTTGATTTTTAATTACACTCTTCGTTGAATGAAGTTGTGTTTCAATATCAACTGCATCCTCTTCCTCTAAACTTGAATTACCTACTTGTTTTGCCCCTGTTTCTACATCTTCATAAGTATCAGGGTAATAAACTAGAGGATCCCACTGATTAGGAATAAATGCATCCTCTTGTGTTTCATCTATATTGATATGTTATTTAGAATCAGAGGAGCAAGTACGAGTCATGGATGGTGTTGTTTCTGTTTCAACATTTTATTATTGCACATTACTTTCAATTGCTTGAAAATCAAAATTTTGTTTCATTTGCACATTAATACCCCCTTGAAATCTTGAGGACCTCCTCAATTCTAGGAAAGAAGACCCTTTTCTCCTTTTAGTACTACTTCCAATTTTTCTATCTTGCAGAATAGAAGGTTCCCCTGCCTTAGCATTGTGATGTTTTTGTGCACGGGTAATTTTTTGCTTTTGTTTAACAAGACGATGTGTTCTAGTTTTTGCATAGGGAGGTTGTTCAGGAGATGAAGGAGTTGCCCTAGTTGATGTGCTAGGTGTAGAAGTGGAATTAGGGTTAGGTTCTTCTATTTCTTGTTCATAATGTTCACTAAATTCCTCTGTGGCATTTTCATCCCATGTTAAAAAAATGGGTAAAACTTCCAGGATGACCCCTGAAATGGTATTTACATATCATTTTGATCAACCCATGGTACTTCGGATATCCCATCCCTACTTGATATTTTTGAGACATGTTGGTCAATTCCTAGTATAAATAGTGGGGCAAATTGACTTTAAAAGCTCAGGTTTTTCATGGCCAAAACGGAGATGAGTTAAGATTTTCATGTGGCAACTAGAAAGAACAGGATATTGACCATCATAGGTAATAAATTGAATAACCCATACAATGGCCTCATCCCACGGGGTTTGTAAGCTAGACCATTTAACCCCTTTGCATATGCCATTACTCATGATATATTATGTTGGTCTATCATTGTTGCCTCTAAACTGATTAATGAAGTCTACGAGGGTATTCTTTCTAGACTTATTTATAATAATTCCTTCAAGAGGTAGCTCTGTAATTTCACTGAGAATTTGAGTTCTTACCTGGATCGTCATTCCATTAATTTGTACTCAGTTTCACCTGAAAGTTCTAGCAAATTTGGCAGTGAGCCCTTTTGAATGTCCTTCAAATTTATGTAAGAACGACAGGAATCCCCCTTAGACAAAAATTTGTAGGCATTCTGAATCTCTTCGTAAATATTCAATTTTGTCTGGTTCAATGCAATTTTTGTAACCTACCATCATGTTTGGTTCTTTGCTAGCTTCTCCCAATACACTCCTGCTATGAGAAATTTTTGTTTAGTGCTATCAATTCTGGAATGGAAGGGATGAGTTCCGAAATGGGCAGATACATGCATGGAAAAATAATGATGCATGGACATGTGATGTGAAGTAATCTGGAAGGTGGTAGCACCCAATTAATAATGCACTTCTCCTCATACAATTTTGGAAAATGTGATGACGTGGTCTATACGCCAGCTAAAAACTGCCTCATGATCACCTTCTTAAAACATGCGCCACCTTATGACATTAGAATTTGTGATGTGGCACAGTGCCCCAAATCTTATGACGCTGATGTAGGTGCAAAAATCTCATGTCACGTGCTTCCAAAGTTAACTTATTCTAGAGTAGAGTATTCTAGAGTAGGCTTCTTTTATCTCTTAAGAACTCATTGGAATTAAATGCATGTGTTTATGCTAACTAAGGATTCCATACATAATATAATACATATTTACAATATTAAAAAGGAAAGCACATACCTGAAAAAACTATTCTATCCATATTTTATACAAATACTGATTTCCAATTGTTTCTGCATTTACAGAGTGCAATTAGAATAGAACTGTCTCAAAACTGATGAATAAAACAATTGTGAATGGAATGAGGGGAAATGGAAAGGATATGGAATGATGATGGGAGAGAGTGGAGATGTAATGATGATGAGGAAAAATGGATGGAATGTTAGTGGATAGTAGGCAATCATGCCAGCAAACTTGTTCTCATGAGAGCCAAATTCAGATGTGCCTCAAGGAGGTTTCCACATTCTAATTTATTGATTATTATTATTATTATTATTATATTTTTTAATACCACTTGATTGAGTTGGTTTTATAAGCAAGGGTTGCTTCTAATACCATTACATCCATGTTTCCCACTTTTTTGAGAAATTCTTCTTTTGTTAACGGCTTATGATACACACGGAGACGATGACCGTTAACCACCATCTTTCTTCTTGAATCATCAATTGGTGAAATATGCACAACTCAATTAGTGAATGCTTCCTCAATTTCATAAGGTCCAAGCCATCATGTTTGCAGCTTGCCAGGATGATCTTTATATTGTGAATCAAACAACAAAGCCCAGTCACCTTGTTGAAATTTTTGCTGTTTGATATGACTATCATGCCATAATTTTCATTGTTCCTAGATCACCTTGGTCTGGTGCAATGCATCTCTTTGTAATTCATCCAATGCATTGAGTTGTAGTGTAGACACCAAAACAACACCAATCCGATTATGTGACAACAAGCGCTGATCGCATTGACACAAACAGCCCCTAGGGCAGCCCCCAGAGGTTAAACAGTGGTCCTAACCACTTCCAAAAGTAGTTTTGGAGGTCAGAGGTCAATTTGGCACCTTTTTGGCACCTTGCTCTCTACTCGTCCCACCCTGGGATGAATACAAACTGGCATTCGTCCCACCCAGGGACGAATATCAACATTCGCCCCAGGGTGAGGCGAATAGCAAGTTTGATTGGCAAAAAGTCAAACCTCGACAAGTCCGCCAGTTAACTGAGGCTTCAGGCCATGCAATTGCGAGGAATAGCTTTAAATCAAGAAGAGAGACTTCTGTCATGCATGTCTTTATTTTAGAGACCTCATGCAAGGAGATTCTAAATCAGGGAATTATCTTTTCTCTCAAAATAGGACAATCAACTCAAGTGGCGCCCTCGCATGCGCATTCCAAACAAAGAGACCCTAGGTCTATAAATTGGTGAGTTTTCTCACCCAAAATATATACGAGAGAAGGAGCATTTGAGCAATGAAGTGCTGCCAATTTACATACCTACTTGCGATTTGTGCCTTTCACATCCTTAATCTCTCATTCGAAAGGGAGGTTATTGGGTGATTATTGGAAGCATGAATCCGGACCCAAAACCCGATATTTGGCCACAATATTCCACAAAATTTGTCGAAAACACCCCATAAGAAGTTTTGGACCCATCCCAAGTGGATTGGTGCCGAAACAGAGTCCCAAACGGTGGGCGTTCTGCCCTCGGGTGCCCCCCAAGCTATCACAGTCCTAATCGCCCCACCCCGGAATGATTAGAAATATGTGATATATTTCTCTGATTTTTCTTTTGCATCTTATTCTAGGTCTGTTAAATAGGTTGTAGTTTAAATTTCACTTCATTATGAGCAATTTTGACCAGGTTTTTATCATTTCTCGCCTTTACTAACTTGCAGATGGCACTAGAAAAATCTGGGTGATAGAGGCCAAATTGGAGAAATCTGACCTTCCGGGTCTTCCCAAAACACCCCCAATTAGCTAACCCCAACTTTGTAGGTCATTTGGAGCTTTCTGGATAGGACATTGAAGAGGGTGCTTTCTGACAAGTTATTGCAGGTCTATTCGTCCCACCCTGGAGCGAATACAAATATGTGAGGAATTTCTAGACTGTTCCTTTTGTAGTGGCTTCCTAGTAACATATTTATGCTTCTATTAAAATTTTAGGTCGATCTGAGGTCATTTGATTATCGTTTTAATATTTTCATGCATATACTGATAGTAGGCCTTGGGAAATACATGTTTTATTCTATCTGTAGGTGCTACTAATATTTTCTATTTCTTTGAACATAGGTTTTCGACATCAGAGGAGAAGGAAGGAGTGAAAAATCATATACACAAGTGGTGGCGATGTTTTGGTCCGCCCATCTTACATGTGGGCACGCGGAAGAAGGATTGCTATCCATGGATGTGATCAAAAACATATTTAACGCTCCTATCCCCTAAAAAAGGAAGGAGACGTATTGTAACATGACTTTGAAAGCATATCAATAAAGAGGACCCTATTCCATATTGCTTTTATCTTGTGTCGATTCGCTCATGTTCTTTCCTTTTATGCATTCTTTCAATACATAGGCTTTTGGCGTTAAGTTTGGTTTTAGACGCATCGTATTCAGCATATTCCTTTTTGTTTCCGTATCCTCGTGCTTTCAGTGGCGATCACGGTGGGACCTCTGTCCCTTGATTTTTAAGATTAAACTTCTGATTAAAGTTGCTTGTTTTTTTGCTTACAGGTACCAAGTTTTCCAACGTTGGACTATTTCAGAGCAGAAATTCAGAGACATCCGATTTGGGCAGAGAAGAGGTAGAGGTCTTAAACACCTTCTATCAAAATTTTGTTGTTTGTTCTCTGGTTATTTGCTTGCATAGGAGAGTTTGAATGCTTGTTTGCTTCATTTATGCAACTTAAAAAGAACCCCACACACCACGTGGTAAGTTAAAACAACAAGGAGTTGGTCGTAAAACCCCAACCCTTGAGCAAGACCAACGGTGGATTTCATCACCACCTTGGCTTGAGATACTGCATACATTACCCCGATCGTGACTGTTGCTAGACGTAAATCTTGATGAAAGCTGACCAAGTGTAGCTGGGGTGATTCCCAGTGCATGAGGATAAGTCTTCTATGGTAGGTGTCATAAATAGAGTGATTCCCCTTCCGTACCGCCTATGTTCCACGTACCATCTGCTCTCACGTACCAATAGTTTCCCTCACGTAAGGGCGGGTATATAGAGAGGTTGGTATATCGGTCTGGCAATGGTATATCGAAGGGGCGACCATTTTTTGGGAGTCATAAGAGCCGTCATTTTGCATTTAAATGTTCTTTCCACAAACTTTCAAAACGAACATTAAAAACACACTGAACCAGGTTTAGGGCACACTTTTAATCGTTAAATGAGATAATCATTGTTTTGTGTGTGTGATATTTCCTATTTAGTGTAGTATAAGAAATCCTAAAAAAATATAAAAATCTATGCATCTTTAGGTAAGCATCACCATGGTGTACACTCGTAGCCGAGCCCAATCATGGGCAAGCACTGCAGAAAGTGCACCAAGGGGGACAAGTCACCTCCGATATAGTCCTGAGGACTTGGTCATCCCGCCTTGGTGGCCTGACACACAAGATAGTCCACATCATGCCATAACAGAATAGGACTATAGAGGCACCTCTTTGAGGGGCACCCCCACTCAGCATAGGTCCTTTCAAGAAGAGAACCTACACGTAGCACTCAACATCGACAGGAGACCTCCCTTAGATGCTCGTTATGAGTGGCCTAGTGATGAAGTGTTAGAACAACAGAGGGTCCAGAAGGAGGGGCCACATGATTTCATCATCCCTCCTCTACCCTAGATTACTGTTAGAAACACTAGACCAAATCTAGAGTATCAGGCTTTCCAGACAGGGCAAGACAATTTTGCCCGCACCTTGCATGCATATGAAAGGGAGTATGAGGAAGACTACCACGTTCCTCAAGAGTAGTACACAACGTGGGAGCGATGTACCTCCATGCCTGCCATGTATCAGGATCACCCATTGAGGCCACAGCCTCGGGTTAATGCAGCTAACCTCGATAGAGGAAAGCAACCCATAGGGGTCTCGGATCACCACGACCGAGATAGACATGTAGGAGAGGCATCTAGGCTTCCTAAACACGAGATGATGAGAACAAATTGACTTGGAGTTTGCCAGACATGCCACCCGCCAAGCGCAAATCACGCAGCTCAGGCAAGATCAAGAATAGTTAGAGCATCTGTACCGCCTTAGCAAAGAGCGCATTCAACGTCAGACAACTAAATTGCTTCATAACAATGTGCCTGCGAAGGTTCCAACCCCTCGTGCACATAAAGTAGAAGTGTATGAGAGGCATAACCCCTTGGTACGAGACAGGTCTACGTGACCTTATCAAGTATTGCCTCTGAGACCTCCTAGACCTGAGCGGGAGGCCACTCCCCGAAACAATGATGGGCACCCTCTACGGGCACCCACCCATGTGTATAGGTCTCGGCCAAGCACTCCTCAAGAAGCCTATGAGGAGTATGAACAAGAAGAAGAGCGGGCTGAAATGCTCTACCAAGGCAGAGGGGGTGCTATCCAGCTACCCCTCCATAGGCCTCAAGTTCCCCGCAACCCACAATGGGAGCAAACTAAGGAGGAAGAAATTAAATCCTCTGATGCATATAAAGCACTGCTAGAGCGCTTAGAGTCTATGGAGATCAAGACTTCTGGGCCCCAAAATCCCACTTTACGCCAACTCCATAGTCATCCTATGCATCCGTCAGTGTCGGCACCTCCATACCCGAAACACTTTAAACTGCCCTAGTTGGCACTCTTTAGAGGGGAGGAGGATGCCCAAGAGCATGTGACTAGATTCTTGAGCCAGTGCTTTGGTATTCAGGACAATGATGCTTTGTTATTAAGAACATTTATAACCACATTCGTAGGCCCTACCTCGGATTGGTTCACTCAATTACCGAAACATAGCATCAGTAACTTGGATCAGCTAGTGGACGCGTTCCTCGAACGCTTCACCTTCAACACTAAGAAAAATGTATCATTAAGTGACCTAGCTAGCCTCAGGAAGTATGAGGAAGAAACCATGGTGGCATACGGGAACCGGTGGAGGACGTTGCTTTCAAAGCTGCCTTACCTCCCTCCCATGTCAGACCTGACCCAAATGTTCTCAAAAAGTTGTTTGAGATCGATCTCCGTGCTATTGCAGCTGCAACAATATGCCAGTTTAGAGGAAGCTCTAGCGCAAGCCAGAATCATTGAGGAGATTAAGATACAGGATGGCGAGATCGCCAAACCTAAGAAGAAAGAATGGACCAAGAACACTAAAACAGGGACCACGCCACCGAAACCCGCTGCGGTTAATCAGGTTGCTATCAACGTCCCTAAGCCTGCACAAGCAACACAGCCTCAAAAGGCTAACTATCAGGTGGTGCCTCCTAACAACTATGAGAGAGAAAACCAAAGGCAGGAACAAAATCAGCAGCGTCACCCTAGGCGACAATTTACTCCTTACACAGAGTCCAGGGACTCTCTGTTTGACCGCTTGTCAATGGCAAACTTGATCAACCTTCCAGAGATTCAAACTATAGACCCCAATGCACCGAAGCCTAAGGGGTACCGAGAGGACTTGTACTATAGGTTCCACAGGCGTAAGGGACATGATCTTAATGCATGTTGGAAGTTCAAAGGTTTGGTACAAGACCTAATCGACAACAAGACATTGGCGGTGGACAACCCCGTAGCGCCAAACAACCAACATATGGGAGTCTTCAGAGACCCCTTGCCTACCCATGAGGCACAGGCAAAACCCCTTCAAGTCAATGAGGTGCAACAGAATTGCCCCATGCAGGGGTATGTAGGGATGATAAGCATAGTGACTAGGAACAAGAGATATCCAGGAGTTGCCCCTACGGTAGCCACAAGAGAGGTTCCATCGACGTCACAAACTCAACAGCACCCTACGCAACTTCCCCCGCCTAGACCAGTGGCCACGATTCGGACTAGACTTACCCAAAGTCTAAGGACCACGTCGGCTAGGCTCTCCATATACGAGCTCATTCAACAATCAGCGCCCCATCGAGAGGCTCTAATGGAGATTTTAAAGGCCATCGAGCTGCAGCCCCATGAAGCGAACTCTTTCAACAACTTTGTGGGACATGTAAAACAATGTACAAAACCAGTCATCACCTTTAGAGAAGATGAATTGAAAATAGTGATTGGTGATGTGGCGGATCCACCCCTGCACGTTATTGCGTGGGTCAACGGGATTCCGTATAAGAGGGTGTTGGTGGACACTGGCTCGTCCAGTAATATCATCACTACGAGCAGCACTGAAACATTTGAAGTTGCCAGCATCTCACATCGTGGCCTCCACTTATACACTGCGAGCATTCAATGATGCAATCTGCTCGATAGTTGGCACAATTGTCCTACCTATCCAAGTGGGACAAAAGACTATTCATACATTGTGCCACATCTTGGAAGGTGAGATGGCTTATAATATCTTGTTGGGCCGGCCTTGGATTAGGGACATGAAGTGTGTCCCTTCAATAGCTCATCAGTGCCTAAAGTATACATTTGAAGGACAGGTGCATGTAGTCCCGACAGACTTGGAGCCCTTCAAATACTGCAATACAGTGCAATTCATGCCGCAATCGACTCTTCCATCAACACATTTGGATTTTTAGTTGAATCCATCTCAACGGGGTCCGATTCCGTAGGCATCTCCATTGATTAATCCATCGAGTCCTCAGCCGGGTCCATCTTCCTCTGCTAGTCCTTCAACAACGATGCCACCTACGGTGGCCACATCCAAGGACAAGGGAAAGAAACCCCTAGAAGAGGAACCACCCCTAGTCTCAACCATCTCTACCGAAGAGATGCCTAGCCGAATGGAAGTCGAGACGCCTAGTTCACCCCACATGGAGTGGACTCAGGAAGGACTCCCATTCGCTCCCCCTCAACCACCAACGGTCACCGTTGAAATGGCCAACATGGGCCTGGGGGAGTATCTAGTGAGGAACATTGTAGCAACGCCCACACTTGAGTCCATGTAGGACATGGGGAGGCCTCGACTCCCCATCGGCTCTGTGGTTCCTTTAGGCTACCCACCCAATCAGACAAACTTTGTTTATGGGGGCCTGGATAATGGCGTTGAAACTTGTATGCAAGAAGACGAAGATGAAGAGCCCTTTGCAGAGGATGTTAACTATTTGTCCAACCTAGACTTTGCATTGAGATATCTTGGCCAATGCAATTGGCATGGATATGGGTTGGGCAGGTATGAGCAAGGAGTGCGTGTTCTTTGCCAACCGAGATATCAAATGTCGTATGACAAGTCAGGAGTAGGGTTCAACCACCCCTTGCCCCTAGACATCTTGGTGGAGAACATGCAAGGCCTAGGGATAGGCAACAAGGATGGGTTGGCATTAGATCCATATGCCAATCCTAACACAACATATACATTGGGAGATTATCTCCCATTGCTAACAACCAACCTTGTTGACCATAACAACCCTTTCCCTTCGATCGAACAGGGAGAAAATTTGAGGACTCCCCTACAAGAGGGATATGGACAAGACCAAGAAGGGTCTTCAGAGGATGAGTCGGAGTATGAGGTAGCACCTTGGGATCCTTTCGAGTCTGATAGCAATCATTCACAAGTATATCCCATGGATGATGATCAGGAGAGCTTCCTGACAATGTTCCCTTTGGATGCTCCAATTGAGCATATGCCACCTCAAGAGAATCAGGTCCCCCCGTAGAGAGCGGAACAACCTCGATGGGACCACATTAATTTGCTCGAACAAGATGAGCCTCATATGTCGCAAACCACTGTTGGAGCCAACGAAGGCCTTTGGATCTCTAACAGTGATTACGAAGATGAAACCGAGATGGCTTATCTCAATCATATGCGACAACAACAATATCCCTTGGATATAGATGACATGTTTGAACAGTTACACATAGGGCCAAGGAATAGGTGGCACCTAAACCAGGCATAGTTATAGCAATTACTGCACCCGCCACTCCAGGTACACAGAGAGCATCTTCCGCCTGGAGACCCTATAAAACCATCAGTGCCTAGGGCGGACCCTATCTGCGTATCCACGCATAGGGCCGATCCATTTGTGCCAATACCCACAGAGCCAGATCCGGAGCACAAAGATCATCTAGGATGTCCGAGTTACAACACCCACGGTAATGGAGACCACAATCATTTCATCAACATGATCTCCATTGACCTAACCGCCCCCATCCATGATCTAGCTGACCCGACATGGTCATTGTATCTAGACCTAGATGCTATCGACTGGGATCACGCTGACACACCGACCATCCCCATCGAGTACTGGCCTTGTGGAGGAATGTTCCATTTCACCCCAGGACAGACTCAGGATGTCTTCCATGCTTGAAGAGGAACCTGATGTTCCGAATGATGATCTAAATTCGGCAAACGATATCCACTTGATCCCAACTCCACACCAGTTGGAGGACGGGTCCCACATGTCGATCGAGGAGACGACTGACGTAGACATCGGCTCAGATCCAATGAATTTGCAAATCATCAAGCTGGGGGTAAGTCTATCCCCTGAAGAGCAAGCCGACTACATTGCCCTTCTCAAAGAGAAGAAGGAGGTTTTTGCATGGTCATACAAAGACATGCCGGGACTAGACCCGTAGCTAGTCACGCATAATCTAACGCTTGATCCAACAGTCAAGCTAGTAAAGCAAAAACTACGTAAGATGCACCCAACAGTGGCCTTAATGGTCAAAGATGAGCTACAAAAGCTGTTGGATGCACAGTTTGTCATCTACGTGGATTACCCGCCATGGTTGTCTAACATGGTTCCCATCAAAAATCTCGATGGGAGGATTCGCATATGCACCGATTTTTGAGATCTAAACAAAGCGAGTCCTAAGGATGATTTTCCCTTGCCGAGCATCGACGCATTGGTAGACGCTACAACGGGCCATGAAATGCTTTCCCTCATGGATGGTTTCTCAGGATACAATCAAATTCGTATCAATCCCGAGGACCAACTAAAAATGGCGTTCACAATGCCTTGGGGGACATTTTGCTATAAGGTCATGCCTTTTGGCCTTAAAAATGTTGGTGCCACCTACCAACGTGCCATGACGTACATCTTCCATGATTACATGCACAAAACTTTGGAAGATTACATGGATGATTTGTTGGCCAAATCTCTTTTGCGCCCAGATCATCTCGATGACTTAAGCAAGATCCTCGATCGCCTCATGGAGCATAAAGTCAGACTAAACCCCAAGAAGTGCGTATTTGGCATCACATCTGGAAAGCTCTTGGGTTACATAGTCTCTAAATGAGGAATCGAGGTAGACCCACACAAAGTCAAGGCAATCCTTGAAATGCTTCCCCCAACTACCATCAAGCAGCTCAGAAGTCTGCAGGGAAAGGTCACGTCAATCAAGCGCTTCATAGCGCAGCTATCTGACAAGTGCCGACCCATGAATAAATTATTGCACAAGGGGGTAACATTTCACTGGGATGACGAGTGCCAGTCAGCCTTTGATGACATTAAACAATACTTGGCTTCACCGCCAGTATTGGCACCACCTAGACCAGGAGTGTCATTCTACTTATACATCTCAGCTATTGAGGTGGCACTGGGCGCCATGCTATCCCAGAAAAATGAACTACACAAAGAATAGGCTACTTACTATCTTAGCCGCACCTTGGTCAGTTATGAACTTAACTATGCATACGTTGAGAAGCTCTGCTTGGCAGTGGTGTTTGCTACCAAAAATCTATGCCACTACATGCTCAGAAATACGACGTATGTTGTGTCTAAGGAGAATCCATTGCGATACATGATGAGTCGTACTTATCATAGTAGCCGCACGGCGAAATGGATCATGTTGTTGACGGAGTTTGACATAGAATTCATTGGACAAAAATCCATAAAAGGTCAAGTCATCGCCGATCAACTGGCAGAGGCTCCTCTTGAAGATGATCAGCCTCTGACCGTAGAACTACCTGATGATGGGGTTTTTCATGTTTCAGAATCGCCAGATTCTGATGAGCCTGAGTCACAGGCTGACATGACCTTATTCTTTGATGGTTCTAAATGTGAGCAAGGAGGTGGCACGGGAATTGTATTCTTCACTCCACAAGGGGCTCCAATGCCTCTGTCATTTAAATTAGACTTCCCGTGCACCAACAACAATGCAGAATATGAAGCCTTGCTCATAGGTCTTCAGACAACAATCACCATGAACATTAAACGTTTAAACATCTTTGGTGATTCGTTGTTAATTGTCAATCAAGTAAAGGGGATATTCCAATGTAAATGTCTAGTTCTGCAGGCCTACAAAGCCCTTGTGGACAAATTCTTGGCACAACTTGAATGGTATGACATCGAGGCACTCCCTCGATCATCGAATCATTTTGCGGATACTATGGCCTCCTTGGGGTCACTAATCCCGCAAGACCCTTCCGGTGAGATGACCACCATTCAGGTTAAAACATTATCGCAATCCATGATGGAGCGTGCAAGCTCTGACCTAACGCCAGGAATCCACCTGATCCAGATTGAACCATCTCAGGATAGGTTCTCTCGAATCCATGATTGTCTGACTCGAGCCAACTGGGGGTCCTTGTTCTCCCCGACCCCTCTTAATAGCAACACAACGCTATTTTTACAAGTTCTTTCCCGCTCAGCTTTTGCTAGGGATGAACTTCAAGAGGGATTGGCCATTCATACCATCGAGGTTTCTGATCGGCGGGATTGGTACACACCCATAAGGGATTACCTCAAGTTAGGTAACCTCCCACTTGGATTGACACAAGCCACGAAAAGATCATTTAAATAGAAAGTGGCAAAACATGTCTTGTTAGGAGACATTTTGTATCGTCGAAGCTATGAAGGAATCCTCCTCCGTTGCTTGGACCAGCAAGAGTCCGCTTGGGCGATCACCCAAGCACACGATGGTACATGTGGTGGCCACTTCAGCGGTATGGCCATCGCAAAGCGCATTCTTCGCATGGGCTATTATTGGCCATATTTAGAGCGAGATTGTTGCGCATATGTAAAGAAGTGCGTGAAGTGTCAACACCATGCTAATTTGACACATGTACCTTCTCAGGCCTTGCAGCCGATCCAATCGGCTTGGCATTTTTCATAGTGGGGCTTCGATCTAATCGAAAAGATCTCCCCTGCATCGTCCAGTCATCACACGTTCATCATAATGGCCACATAGTACTTTACCAAGTGGGTGGAAGCAATTCCGCTAACCTCTACGACTGGATCCCGCATTGCAGAGTTTATTTTGCATAACATCATATGTCATTTTGGTATTCCATCCAAGATCCTATCGGATAATGGGACGTCATTCAAGAACAAAGATGTGCGTGCTTTGACCACAAAGTACAAAATTCAGCATAGTTTTTCAACACCCTATTATCCGTAGGCAAATGGGCAAGCAGAGGCGTCGAACAAAATGCTAGTCACCATCCTCAAAAATACCATCGTAGATAGTCATAAGGATTGGCACATTCAAATCCCACTTGCCCTATGGGCTTATCGCACTAGCATTCGGACGCCCACTGGGGCAACTCCATTTTCGTTGGTGTATGGCTCCGAGGCAGTCATGCCTCTTGAGTTGGAAATCCCTTCCCTACGCATTTCAATGCAAGAGTTCATCGATGATGACACTGCATGGTAGGCCCGGTTAGACCAACTGACATTGCTCGATGAATGACACATCAATGCTCTCGAGCATTTGCGTATCTATCAAGAGCGACTTAAGAAAGCATACAACATGAAGGTCCACTTAAGGGAATTTCAGGTTGGTGACTTGGTCTTGAAAGAGAACCAACAGAATTCTAATTTGCCATCTCATCTAAGAGACAAGTTCATGGCAAACTGGTTAGGTCCTTATGTGATTGATAGTAGAATAGGACCTGGAACATACCGGCTCACCTCTCTTGAAGGAATCAAGGAAATAGAACCCTTGAACATCAGTCATTTGAGGCCATTCCACATCTAGAGAGCCATAGTCCAACCAAAAGCTCCAAGGATTCCCATAATCGCTTGGTCAACCCAAAATCCCAAACCCCCCCCCAAAATGCCCCAAAGGTATCTATAAACCCTTTGGTCAACCCAAAAGCTCCAAGGATTCCCACAATCGCTTGGTCAACCCCAAAATGCCCCAAAGGTATCCATAAACCCTTTGGTCAAGCCAAAAGCTCCAAGGATTCTCACAATCACTTGGTCAACCCCAAAAATGCTCCAAAGGTATCCATAAACCCTTTGGTCAAACACCAAAAGCTCCAAGGGTTACCATAACCGCTTGGTCAAAATAAATATTCAAAAAAATAAACAAAAACAATAAATATTCAAAAATAAGCAAAAACAATAAAATCATCAAAAATAACAAAAAAATTGCATTTCAATTCCATGCATACTCGTAAAAATCAAAATACAAAAATATAGGTTGCATTAGGCATCACATCCATACATTGCATATTTGCTAGGTCATACAAGTCAAAAGCACCATAGACTGTCATTACTTGGCAATTCCATCATTTTCCACATCAAATCCATTTTATAAATGCATACATCTAGAATAACACCATCACCATTTTTAGCATAGTCAGTTGTCTCCTAATGTATATAGGGTTTTCGTCATTCAGTTGTCTTTAAATTTCTAGCCAAAAATTGTACAAAGTTAAACAGATTTTACACAGGAAAGTTTTACTTGGATCACGCCTCGTTACGTAACATCCCTACACAAGTTAAAACACATAAGATAATTCCTAAGTTGTGTGAATGCAAGAGAAACCTACAAAGCAGTCTAGGGTACCATAGGTGAAAGATTAGTCTGTTCATCCCCCTGTGCGAATGGTTTAAGAGTGCTGAGAATTGACAAAAGGACGAGCTCTTCCCCATCAATTCCCCCTAATAAATAGTGGTTTTCACCACTACCAAAAATCCCAATCACCATTGGTCCCCAAAGTTGTAAGGATTCGTACTACACGTCCCTGCCAAGGATGGGTAGTCATCCCCAAGGCCTCAAAGGATCGATGCCATTCAAAAACAAAATTCCCACAAACCATCATCATGACCATCTCCAATCACCTTTGGTCTCAAAGTTGTAAGGATTCGTACTACACGTCCCTGAACAGGATGGGTAGTCATCCCCAAGGCCTAAAATATCAATGCCCTTACTTCATAATCTCCATCATCCCCTTTGGTTCCCAAAGTCGTAAGGATTCGTACTACACGTCCCTGAATAGGATGGGTAGTCATCCCCAAGGCCAACAGGATCAATGTCATTCCCAAGCTCAACCTTACAAAGTTTAAAATCCAAAATCAAATAACAGTGGTTATCACCACTATTCAAAATCCTTGCTCAAGAAGAAAAACAAAGAGAAAAATAAACAATGATTTTCATCACTATGTATACGAGCAAGTATCCTAAACCATTGAGCAAATAAAAAAACTTGAACTTGAATCCTTGGAATTCTCAGCATTCGAAAACCATCTAGGTGATCCTCATTACGGGTTTGGTGGATAGCCTACCTAGCAATGGCGGTATCCTAACCGCATGACGATATGTCTATCACATTAGCTTTGCATGTGCGTAGACCAATGTTTGCATGTGGATGAGCTAGCTTATGGTACCTTAGATTGTCTCATGGATTAATCTTACTAAATACAACAATGGAGTTAGTGGAGCTAATTAGGTGATCCTCAGTACAGGTTTGGTTGATAGCCTATCTGGCACTGGCGGTATCCTGACAAATACCACATAAATGAACTCAATTGCACACACAGGGATGTGAAATAACTTGGTTAAATTCAAGTCGGATTTATACCTTGTTCAAAAGTCTTGCGAGATAAATGTACAGTCTTGGCTAGTTAGTTAAAATATCTGAATCTCAGAAAAGCTTAACTACATTTTAAAAACAATTGGTACATTTCATTCCGTACATCACCATCATAAAATATGCAAAATACAAACAACAAAGTTTTCACATGCAAAGTCATTCCACAAAGTCATCCCATAAGTACAACAAGCTAGTAAATCTTGTACAGTCTATGGTGCCATCGACAAGTTATCAACAACTCATTTCATTCATTCCATATGCATACATCATATAAATTAGAAACATCGCATTCATAATAGCATATGCATACATCAATGTAAATACATGTACATAAAAATAAACCATGAAAAGTGCATAAACACAAAAAAAAGAGTCATCTGTATATATATCATCAAAAATGCCCATAGGCTACAATGAACCGGTCCTCTGACCTCGCAACAAAATCCAAAAACTCAAAAACCCCTAAGCCTAGGGCGTCGGCCACCATGATCACGTAGGATCGGTGCGACGGGAACTACCCCCCATGGTGTGGGTCCTATGGGACCCCTCAAGGCGGTTGCTACTAGCCCCCACATCATGCCTACTAGCGCCTCCCTCATCTAGTCGCCTGCATCGAGAGGATGTTGACTGCTCAGTATCGCTCCCTCTCATGCGGCATGACGATCCACCTACACTAGCCACAGGAATCCGCCCCCCAAGGTGAATAATCTCTGCCTCCATCTCAAACCACTGCCGAAGCAAGTCCATCTCCCACTAATAAACTATGGCCAAGTTCTCATCACGCTATGCCAATGCATTCTCCTGCTCCACCAGATGCGTTCATAGGAGATCAATCTCTCGTGCAGCATCGGTATCCCCATCCCATCGATGGTACATCGCCAATGCATTCTCCCACTCTACTAGCTATATTCGTAGGAGATCCCTCTCTTATAATGCATCCCCGAGCTCCTCATCCCATCTTCGTAGTAGCCCCTCCAATCATGCATTCTCAATGCGTAACCCTACCTCAATATCCTTCGAGACTGCCTGAGGCATCGACATCTCTAAAAAGGTAGGCTGCTCCAGCACGTCCTGCATCTCCGGTTGATCTGGAACCCCATAGTCCACTCCCACATCCTCAACCTCCACCATGTCTGCATCATCACGTGAAACACCCCAACCCTCATCTGATGCCTCTGTACCCTCATCCCCTGCTGTTGCCACCTCTGCACCACCTAGAGGCCCCTCACCTCACCATCACCGTAGAGTCCACCACTGCTCATACTCTATGGTAACCCCAATGTCATCCATATCTAGGGCATCTATCATTGTGTCTGCATCCTCACCTAGTGGCGCAATGACTGGCCAAGCAAGAGTCCTCTCGTCCCCCCGACGTCGATAGACCACGGGCTCCCTAGGCAACCCCTGGCACACCCTAAACTATCGTGTCACCCGATCATATGGGAAGAACTCCTGCTCAGTCCCATGATGCCCAATCAGCCACCGCCCCCTTCGTACCCATCGGAGCCACTCTCTAGCCTCAGGCCAAGCTGGACAGTCCCGATAGGGGTGCCAGAACACCTCCCCTAGAGTAAGCCGAGCGAAGGCATCGACATAGTGCCCTACGACACCTACCCATCATCGACTCTGTCCCTGCTCCTCAGACCTCCACCATAATGCCCCATATCCGATATCTCGGTCTATCATCTCTGCCTGAGTCATCTAGGGCAACCCCATCGGCCTCTCCACTACTATGTGCTGCCAAGCCCAACACTACAACAAGTAGCTACAACTAATCCCCTTTCACTTCTGGTAGCGGACCTCGTACAACTCATCATAGAGCTGTGCCAGTAGAGTCTGTCCCCATCTCATGATCATCGGTGCATCTGTCGGACACTCCACCAACCTGAACACCACCTCTAGCAGGTTCCACGGGAACCTCACACCCGAAGAGTCAGGGAGCAACATGTTGGAAATGAGGCCCATGAGTAATGCATGCCTCACTCCCAACACACCCCTCTCTAGCCACCATCGAACCAGTATGCCACCAATCTGGCAGTCACCCTCCGCCCTCTCCACTGGGCTCTCCACACCCAACTCCTCCCCATGCCCAAAATAGCGTATCAACACTATTGTCCTCCGATCCCATGACGTCATTCGGATCGACAATCCATCTATTGGAATCCGAAGAATTCGATAGACATCCTCCAAGGTCACCGTCATCTCCCCTGTTGGGAGATGGAAGGTGTTGGTTCGGGGATCCCACAGGTTGATAAGGGCCATCAGATAGGCCCGATCCCCAACCACCGGCTCCAGCCGAGTCACCTGCTTGAGCCCAAGGGCGTCAAGCCAGTCCCAATCAGCCAAAGTCAGCGCCGCACGTGCTTCAGTGAAAACTATGGGCACACGGTACCGGCTCTTCACAACCTGCAAAAGAAAACAACATAAAAACATTAAAACAATGAAAAATTGTACAACAATAACATGAATATACAACAATGCATCAAAATGTATAGCCAAAAACATAACAAAATTCAAAAAAATAATTTTTCAGTTCTAGGGTTTTAACTCTCAACTGATAAATTACAAAAACATAACAAAATTCAAAAACTAATTTTTTAGTTCTAGGGTTTTACTCTATTAAATTAAAAACAAAAAAATTAAATAATTTGTCAGTCTAGGGTTTTAATTCTAACTGATAAATTAAAAAAATAAACAAAAATTCAAAAATATTTGTCAGTTCTAGGGTTTTAACTCTAACTGATAAATTAAAAAACAAACAAAAAAATTCAAAAATAATTTGTCAGTTCTAGGGTTTTTAACTCTAACTGATAAATTAAAAAACAAACAAAAAAATTCACAAATAATTTCTCAGATCTAGGGTTTTTAACTCCAAACTGGTAAATTAAAAACACAAACCACAACAAATAACTAGGGTTAAAGCTACGTTTTACGCTCAGTTTTACCCTACGTTTCTAACCTAAGTTTTGATCTTGGTTCAATTCGGGTTCAACGAAGTTTTTAAGTTATGTTCTAAACTAAGTTTTTTAGCTCAGTTTTCAACTAACTTTTGATCTTTGTTTGACTAGGGTTATACTAAGTTTTAAACTAAGTGTTAATTTTGATAGACTAGGGTTTCATTTTTAACTTTAAACAACAAAATAAACAAAAGAACAAGAAATAAGCAAATTGCGGTTTTCAAATTGCAACACAAAACAATAAAGAGGAAGGGCACTCACTGGTCTCGCTTCGGCTTCACCGTTGGATGATCCGATGCATGAAATCATGGTCATAGGAAAATTTTGGTAGCGCTTCGCTTCGCAGAATTGACCTCCTCCTCCTCAGAGCTCCAAATCGCCAAGAAAAACAAATGCAAATGAGCCCAAAACTCAGTTTTGGCCTTTAAATAGGATTTTTGAGCTTGTACTCATCCCCCCCTAGGATGAGCACTCTTTTTAGTGCTCGTCCCTCCCTGGGATGAATACTAAATAGGAATTCGTCCCACCCAGGGATGAATACAGAGCAAAAATTTCAAAAATAGCAAAAACTGCACAAAATGGCACAAAAACAAGCAATAAAAGTGTCCAATGAGAGTGCTTTTGCACTTGACATTTCGGGCATGCAAAATAGATGTCGGGGTCACAAATCCTCACTATCCTATTCCCTAAGAAGGCTACCATAGCCGGACCGCTCCACAGGAAGATGGATTTTCGAGAATTTCATCCCCAAACGACGTCACCAAAAGGGTCAAAACCCAACCAAAAATAGCAATAACATTGCCGAACGAAGGCGCCTTTGTGCCTGACATTCTTGGCATCCAAAATAGATGTTGGGGTTACAAATTGTCACTATCCTACTCCCTAAGAAGGCTACCATAGCCGGACCGCTCCACGGGAGGATGGATTCTTGACAATTTTAGCTCCAAAATGCATCACAAAAAGGGTTCACACCCACCAAAAATAGGTCAGAATGTTCGGAAACTGCTTTCGCATTCAATGGTAAACAACTGAAGGCACCCTTACCTAAGTCATCTTGGGTCAAGCGACTCGTCGCTTTTCTCATGTCGGTCATTCCCTCATCGATTCGTCGCTTGAGGGGGTAGTCACACTTAGTCACCAATCAACAAAAACATACCCAATCAAGGAAATGACACGCATTCAAAGGATCATTGACAAAGACAATCATGCCCCTGCTTGGGGCAGCAAACAAGCAATTATCACAAGCTGATCAAACACTTGGCATTCATGAATCATGAACTCAAGGTTCCCATAGACAAAAGGTTGCGCCCTTTGCCTATTCATGACTGATCAATGTCCAAGCTCAAGTAACACCTCACCGAAAAAGGTTAACACTTGAATTAAGTTCCTTAGCTCGTCAGAAGCAAGGATTCAAGAATGCGTGCCCTTTCCATACTTGGGGCATCAAGAGTTGGTTAGGTTACTGAGAAACCCTAATCATTAGTGCTTTAGTTATCTATTTTTGCTCGATGCTGCGCCTTGCATAGCGCTTCCCAAAAAGGGGCATCTGTAGACACCAAAACAACACCAATCTGATTATGTGACAACAAGCGCTGATCGCATTGACACAAACAACCCCTAGGGCAGCCCCCAGAGGTTAAACAGTGGTCCTAACCACTTCCAAAAGTAGTTTTGGAGGTCAGAGGTCAATTTGGCACCTTTTTGGCACCTTGCTCTCTACTCGTCCCACCCCGGGATGAATACAAACTGGCATTCGTCCCACCCAGGGATGAATATCAACATTCGCCCCAGGGTGAGGCGAATAGCAAGTTTGACTAGAAAAAATTCAAACCTCGACAAGTCTCCCTAGTTAACTGAGGCTTCAGGCCATGCAATTGCGAGGAATAGCTTTAAATCAAGAAGAGAGACTTCTGTCATGCATGTCTTTATTTTAGAGACCTCATGCAAGGAGACTCTAAATCAGGGAATTATCTTTTCTCTCAAAATAGGACAATCAACTCAAGTGGCGCCCTCGCATGCGCATTCCAAACAAAGAGACCCTAGGTCTATAAATTGGTGAGTTTTCTCACCCAAAAGATATACAGAGAAGGAGCATTTGAGCAACGAAGTGCTGCCAATTTACATACCTACTTGCGATTTGTGCCTTTCACATCCTTAATCTCTCATTCGAAAGGGAGGTTATTGGGTGATTATTGGAAGCACGAATCTGGACCCAAAACCCGATATTTGGCCACAATATTCCACAAAATTTGTCGACAACACCCCATAAGAAGTTTTGGACCCATCCCAAGTGGATTGGTGCCGAAACAGAGTCCCAAACGGTGGGCGTTCTGCCCCGGGCGCCCCCAAGCTGTCACAGTCCTAATCGCCCCACCCCGGAATGATTAGAAATCTGTGATAGATTTCTCTGATTTTTCTTTTGCATCTTATTCTAGGTCTGTTAAATAGGCTGTAGTTTAAATTTCACTTCATTCTGAGCAATTTTGACCAGGTTTTTATCATTTCTCGCCTTTACTAACTTGCAGATGGCACTAGCAAAATCTGGGTGATAGAGGCCAAATTGGAGAAATCTGACCTTCTGGGTCTTCCCAAAACACCCCCAATTAGCTAACCCCAACTTTGCAGGTCATTTGGAGCTTTCTGGATAGGACATTGAAGAGGGTGCTTTCTGACAAGTTATTGCAGGTCTATTCGTCCCACCCTGGAGCGAATACAAATCTGTGAGGAATTTCTAGACTGTTCCTTTTGCAGTGGCTTCCTGGTAACATATTTATGCTTCTGTTAAAATTTTAGGTCGATCTCGAGGTCATTTGATTATCGTTTTAATATTTTCATGCATATACTGACAGTAGGCCTTGGGAAATACATGCTTTATTCTATCTGTAGGTGCTACTAATATTTTCTGTTTCTTTGAACGCAGGTTTTCGACATCAGAAGAGCAGGAAGGAGTGAACAATCATATACACAAGCGGCGGTGACGTTTTGGTCCGCCCATCTTACATGTGGGCACGCGGAAGAAGGATCGCTATCATGGATGTGATCAAAAACATATTTAACGCTCCTATCCCCTAAAAAAGGAAGGAGACGTATTGTAACACGACTTTGAAAGCACATCAATAAAGAGGACCCTATTCCATATTGCTTTTATCTTGTGTCGATTCGCTCATGTTCTTTCCTTTTATGCATTTTTCAATACATAGGCTTTTGGCGTTAAGTTTGGTTTTAGACGCATCGTATTCAGCATATTCCTTTTTGTTTCCATATCCTCGTGCTTTCATGTAGAATATGATCTGTGTGTGCCTATGAAAAATCAATTCCCACTTCCATAGTTGTTCAAAGAGTTAGTAGTTCAATTTCAATTGGCAACAAAGGATTTTTACCATAAACTAATTCATAAGGAGTAAGTCCAGTAGTGGATTTCTAGGTTGTGTTGCAGGCCCAAATTGCTTCAAGTAATTTATCTAGCCAATTCCTCCTATGGGCTGCTACAGTTTTGGTCAAAATCCTTTTTAATTCTCTATTTGTCACTTCAACTTGGCCATTGGCCTGTGGATGATAAGGTGAGGATTTTTTATGTTTGATTTCATATAGTTGTGTAAAATCTTCCACAACTTTTGAAGTAAAATTAGGTCCTTGGTCAGTGGTGATAGAATGGGGAATTCCAAATCATAGAAAATTTTGTGAATATAAAAAATCATCATCTTTCTCCTCTCGGGCATGTTTGAAATCATGGGCTTCTACCCATTTGGTTACATAATCAGTGCATACAAGGATGTGTACTTTTCCTTGGGAAGGAGGATCAATGAATCCTACAAAATCTAAACCCCATCTCTCAAATGGTTCTATACCTAATTGAGGTTGTAAGGACATTTCACTAGTAAAGGTAGGTTTACCAATTCTTTGGCATGCATCACAATTTATCACATACCTTTTCACATCTTTGTGCAGAGATGGCCAATAGTAACCAAAACCTAAAATCTTTTGAATGGTAGTTTTTATTGAATAGTGTCCCCATGATGGTTCATCATGACAAGCACATAAGACATCATATATTTCATCTTTGCGTAAACACCTACGCAAAACATGATTAGGGCCACATTTGAACAATAATCCCTCTATCCATTCAAAATATGAGCTTTGCCTAATTAACTATTTTTTTCTCTAGGAGTAAAATGAAAAGGCATCTTTCCTGAGACCAAATAATTGGCTATATCAACAAACCAAGGAGTTTGTATAGAAACTGCAAACAACTTTTCATCAGGAAATGCATCCTCAACCAACTCTATTGTATCTGCATTGGGTAACCTTGATAGAAAATATGCCACTACATTAGACTTCCCTGGCTTATTAACTATAGTAATATCAAATTCCTGCAGTAATATTAGCCATCGAATAATTCATGAACTAACCAAGGGTTTATTCATCAGATATTTTATAGCAGCATGATCTGTGTGGATGAATACTGGATACCCTGTGATATAGTGTCTAAAATTATTAGTGGCATATACTATAGATAAGAATTCTTTTTTAGTTTTGGTGTAGTTCTTTTCAGCTCCAGTCAAGTTTTTACTAATGTAGTATATGGCATAATGTTGCCCATCTTCAATTTGGCCTAACACTGCTCCAATAGCAGTATTGGAAGCATCAGTTTGAATATGGAAAGGCAGCTCCCATTTAGGGCCTCTCAGTGCTGGTGGAGTGATTAATTTTTCCTTTAAAGTTTCAAAGGACTTCTAACAATCAGCAGACCAAACAAATTAAGAATCCTTTGTTAATAATGTAGACATTGGATTAACAATGGTACTGAAATTGGCAATAAATTTGCGATAAAAGCTGATATGTCCTAAAAAACTTTGTACATCAGTTTGAGTTTTTTGAGGAGGAAGGGTTTTAATTACTTCTACTTTCTTGGGATCAACTTTGACTCCCTCAGTAGATATGTGGTGACCTAAAACAATCCCTTCTTACATAATCAAGAAACATTTCTCTGGATTGAGTGATAGATGATATGTTTCACAACGTATAAGAACTTTTTCAAGTTGTTCAAGGGTATACTCAAAAGAATTACCAGACACAGTGAAGTCATCCATGTAAATATCTACACTCTCGTTGGTTAAATAAGAAAATATAGCTATTATAGCTCTTTGAAATTTTGTTGGTGCATTACACAAACCAAAAGGTAGAACTCTGTAAGCGATTTTTCCCCAAGGGCATGCGAAAGTTGTTTTTTCTTGATCCTCTGGTGCAACCTGGATCTGATTATAACCACTAAAACCATCAAGGAAGCAGAAAAACTTCTTACCAATAAGAGTATCTAGCACTTGGTCTATAAATGGCAATGGAAAGTGGTCTTTGTGTGTGACCTTGTTCAATTCACTATAATATACACACACTCTCATTTTCCCATTTTTCTTTGGAAAAATGACCAATTCTGAAATCCATTTACTATCTGAAATTGGATAAATGAATCCTACATCCAACAATTTCTCAATTTATTCTTTAACAATGTCTTTTAGAGCAGGATTCAAGCGTCTTTTTGGTTGTCTTACTGGTTTAATATCTTCTGTATATATCCTATGTGTACATACATCAGGATGTATGCCAACCATGTCCTTGTAATTCCAATCAAAAGCTTGAATATGTCTCTGTACAATAGTAAAAAATTTGGCTTATTGCTCAGTAGTTAACCAACTATTAATATTCACACACTTTCCTAGTTGTATTTCAATCTGCTTGACCCCAGGAATAATAGAATTAACAACCTCATATTTACTGCTGATTAATGTATTCAATGGATAGTGATGTGGCTGTAGAGTATGGAATACTCTGGACTCTAGTGAAAACGTAATACCTGATGGAATCATTTGCATAGGACAAGTAAAAGAATTCAGAAGATGATGGTGCCACCCATGTGGCAGTGTGAAAGAGCTTTCTTGTAAAGGAATGGAAGTCATAGGCTCGACAATGTGTTCATTATCCTTCCATAACAATCAATGGATCATAATTTGGTCATCCTTAAGGCCTTCTTCATGCAGTGTTTTTACCAAGACTGGTTCATATTCAAATATTTATCTTTCTAATGAATTTGGTTCTTCAATATGTTCTTTTACTACAATAATGGCCAAGGTGACAAAAGTTTCCTGTTCTTCTTCAGATTCAGGATACCAAATTTGTCTAGAATATTTTGCTGAAGGTTGGGCTGGTGGATGCAAGGAGATTTTCTTAAAACCTACACCATTGGAGATGGTCATTTCTCCTGACCTGCAGTCTATAAATGTAGCTGCAGTAGCAAGCCAGGGTATTCCTCAAATAATAGGATAACCATTAGCTGCATTTCTAGGTTGTAACATGAGGAAATCCATAGGATATTCCCAAGAAGAGACTTCAATGGATACATCCTCCAAAATTCCCTCTGGTTTAGCTACTGACCTATCTGCCATTTCCAAAATAGTGGTAGTAGGACTTAGATTGTTAAGCTACAATTTTTGCATAGTTTCTTTGGTCATCACATTGATTGCAACTCCTAAATCTATAAGTACATTTGTAATTTTAACCAATCAAATAGTGATGGTAACCACTGGACTCCCTGGATCACCATACTCAGGAGGGACTAGATTCCTAGAAAGCAGATCGGCCAACTTCCCTTCTACCTGCATAGTTTTTGGAAAGGCCTTCTTCTTCCTACCAGGTTTCCTAATGCACAAATCCTAAATGGTTTTTCTAATCAGAGGTACTTCCTTTATTGCCTGCAACCGTGGAAGTGAAATGGACATTTTTCTTAATTTAGTAATTAATTCTGATTCAGGGGTTGAGATAGTTTGATCAAACCTTTCAGGATATGGTAGATTTACTAAGGCAGGTTCAGGTTCCCCTTTGTCTATTTTTTCTTCCTTCATTTCTATTTGTAATGTTTTTGGATTGGGCAAATCATGTTGTCTATCAATTTATTCAAGAGTGGGGGGTGTAGGTTTAGGTAAAATCCTCCTTGTTCTTAACTGGATGTTACTACAGTCAAGAACATTGATTGTAGTAGTATACTCCTTAGACCCAAATCTATAAACAGAAGCTCTAGATATGTTATTATTTGGGTTAGAAATAGGCTAAGCTGGGAGTGGAGGTTGCTTGACTAGTTTTTTTTTGTGGTGGTTTGTTTCTTCCTTGGAAATTTTGATTAGGATTTGGCAAAAATTGTTGGTTTGGTGCTTGATACCATTTTTGAGATGGATATTGTTGTCCCCGCCTTTGTCCTTATTTATTTTGTACTCAAGGTTGACTATTTTAAGACCATGGTTGATTCCAATTGGAATGTGACCAATCTTGAGGAGCTGTCCAAGAATGCTGCTAGGGTTGCAAAGGAGGTTCTGTGTATCCCCAAGGCATGTTCCAAGGATTTTATCCCCAACAAGGAGTTTTTGCAAAAATTCCTCCCGGTCTCTGTCCTATCACATTAATTTCCTCAGCTTGGGTTTCTAAAATATTATTCAGATGGGGCATAAAGTGACATATATCAGTTGTATGTCCCTTTGAACAAATACCACAAATGGCTGATATTGTAGTTTTTTCTAATGGACAATCTTGTAGGGCATGCTTATTCCTGCACCTAGGACAATAGATGGATAAAGGTGATGAAGAATTTCCTTTTGGAAGTCGTTCCCCAAATGCAGAGTTTAGTTGAACCATAATGTCAGTCTTCATATTGGTAAACTCTTCCATTAATTCCTTGGTATCCACATTAGTAGGATTCTTCTTCTTCCTTCTATGCCTAGTTTGAGAATAATTTCTACATAGTTCCATAATGTCATAAAAATCAATTTTATAAGCATATCCTTTTCCCATTATATAAAATACTTCCTTAGAATCATCTATTAGTCCTCTAAAAAAGATAGCTTTTAACACATCTTCGTCTATACCACCAACTCATTTCTAAATGAAAGCAAATCGATCAAGATAATCTTCCAAACTTTCATCTTCTTCTTGCCTAATCCCAAACAACTCATCCTTCCTATTATGTACCCTACAGTATTCCTGATACTTGTCTAAGAATGCAGTTTCCATTTCTTCCCAAGTGTGAATTGAATCTGAGTCCAGACTCATGAACCATCGTAATGTTGCATCCTTAAGAGTAGAAGGAAACAACTTCAATTTCTAATTATCAATAATATAATCATAAGTTTGAAACAAGATCTTAAATTCAAATAGGAATTGGTTAGGATCTTCAAAAAATGTCCCTATGAATATTGGTAATACTAAGGGAGAAATAGTTTTCATAGCCCCTGGCTGACCAGTGGCTAATTGTATAGGGTACTCAAAAGTCTTAGCAGGAGGTTATCCTGCCATATTGTCTTGTTCAACCTGTACTATTGGTATTTATTTCTCCGGTTCAGGTGTGATTTATTCAGCTAGTTCTAATGGATTAGGAGTCCTTTCTGTAGGTCTTTCATGAATTTCCCCTTCAGCAGGTTCTTGAGTTGGCTCAACTATTGAAGAATATGATTCTCTTTTTAATATTTTAGGCTAATCATACATAGGAAGTTATGAAGATCACCCTCCTAGAAATGACCTACTACTAACAAACCTTCCTCTTCCCTCTCTAGGCCAGTTCATTCATGCTTATGTCCTAAATCATATTAATCTCAGTCTTGCAAAGACTGTGACCTAAAATAGGACAGTATCTGGACTGTTAAACCTTAACTAACAACACCTATATTCCTCAAAAATGGTGCCAAAAATGATGAGTGTCATCTAATCCTTCACCATTTAATCAATGTGTCAAATCTAGGGTGGTGTCCATGGTTGTATGCGAGATTAGGGTATAACAAACTATTATTCAAATCCTTTAGTTCATAGCTATTATTGATGGGATAGTTAATATTGGGGTATTTGATTTTCCTATGAATGTACTAAAAATGCTAAAGTACTGCCTGTGATAGAAACATAAATGATCCTAAGTTATGAAAACTAAAGAAAAATGCATGGAAATAAATAAAATACACTCTTATTGTAGAAAAGAAAATCTATCCTACTAAATACTGAGAATTACAAATTGAAATGGCTGAAAGTAAATCAAATTCCCAATGAAATCATCACACATTTTGTAAGAAAGATAACATAATTGAAATGTTTATAACTGTAAAACCTAATGTCAATAGAAATTCTGGAAATGTTGTGAATCTGAAATGTGTTAAAAATATAAATAAATATTTGATCTATGCAATAACATAAGAAAATTACAGAACCTATCAGTTTCTTGCTATCCTGCTGCAGCCAGAATAAGCAAAATTTTGCCAGAAGAAAAGTCCTCCCATGGGCCTGGAAGTGGCCATTTCTTCCAGGACCAAATGAGGCAAGTAAAACATTTCTAAGCTAACTAACTATTCACACTTAACTTATAATAAGACATGACTAATGATGCACTCTTTTATTTCATCAAAACAACATTACAGTAATGCATGGAAAACCTCCAGAATACTGAATTACTGCAGCAAATTACAGAAAATCTGATTTATGCTACTCACATCTATTTTCTAATTCTTCTCCTCTCCCCTCTGCTCAACCAAATGGGAGCTCTTATTTATTCTAAAAAAACATCTTGCATATTAGGTTTATAGTTGTTACTTAGGTCTGTTACAACAGTTTTAGTCCAAGTCTTCCCTTGAATCCAGGATTTGAATCCTTCAATCCTTATCCTCTTGTAGTGTTGGAGCGTTCCCAAGTGAGGAACATATGTAGATTTGGATAAGGTATTTCTTGAAACCGTTTAACCACCATTTTCTCCTTTTTCAATAGCATATCTGAGTAGTTTAGACTGTTTGCGCTCATTCCGGAGTTGTTCCGAAATATCAGGCGGCAGAATAGGAAAATTGTTGTGTTGTCTTCAAAGGTTTGTATGACTGGTTGTAGCGGAAAATATGGTTTCTTTGGACACCTAGGAGACTAGTTCCATCCTTGATTTGAGTTGGGGTGGACAAATTCCATGCCATGCTATAGAAATACAACTGGCTGGAATTTGTATGACAAAGTCCAGTCTATCCTGCACAGTTTCCATCCTGACAACTTTTTGGCACTAACAGTTAATTGAAACAGGTGCATAATGGTGGAATAAATTGTGGAAGACTATAAAAATTATACAAAAATTGCCTAAAGAGAATAATATCCTAATTAATGCAGAATTATAATCAGATTTCAGCAAAAACATGAATAAAACAATAAAAACAGAGTATTTGCAGTTTCCTATTTCCCATGCAAATATTACAACATAATGCATAATTATCCAAAATTAACATGAATCCACATTAAAAATAATGACAAATGAGTCTTAAAAGTTTTTAAAAGAAGTATTTGAATGTGGAAATTTATTGCCTCATCAATATCCAAATAATAATATTCCTAACAAACTAATATGGTATGCTAATATCCATCGACAAGAAATGTCGGTAAACTACTAACATAAGGTAGAAAGTAAATAGAAATAAACTAATCTACCATAGTAACCAAATGAGGTAATACTACTATAATATTCTTTTCCCTCATTTTCTTCTCTCTCCTTTTCTTTTTTCTCCTTTCCTTCTCTCTCCCCCCCATTCTCCTCTTTTCTCTCTTTTTGTCTTGTTTTTTGGTTTTTTTTGTTTTTTTCTCGCTTTTTCACCATTTGTTTACATTTTTTAACTTTTTAACTTGAATTTCACATTCCTTCTTAAAAATAAATGGGGTACCCAAGACTTAGAGGTATTAATTGTAGTAGTACCTTGATTTACATGTAAATCTATGGTATTCACACTAACACCCCTTTTTTGCACTACCCCTCTATCCAAACATGGTCACACATTTTTGTGTTCGCTGCTTTCACTCCTAGGATCCTACATATTTCTTTGATGCATTTATTTATCAATAAATGTATCAAAGAGGGGGTAAAATATAAATAAAAAAAATTGACCCATCAAAATGAGTTAATTCTAAGTCTGTATCTAAGGAAAAATTGACTCATGTGGTGTATCAAATATGTGTCTAGAAAAATGGCCTCAAATTTGTAGTCACCTTTTAAGTCTATTTTTTGTTGTTTTGTACCCTATTTTTCATCATCTTAAGGCCCAAAATGGGCATCTGAACCAGATTCATGCCCTATACTTATAGGTCATGAATTTGGTAAACCAAATTTGTGCTCCCTCTTTACAATGCATGAATTTGGTAAATTAGGGCTTCGGGTAAGTTTTGCACCCCAAAAAACCTAATTTACATCTTGCATTTTAGCATTCAATTGTGTCCATCCTATCTAAATTTTATTTTATTGTTACATATCTATTTTTCTCTATTTGTGCATATTCCAAAGGTTAAAGATCAATTTTATTTTTGAATGGTCAACTAAAAGGACCAAGGGGGCTTGATTGTTGCACCTCCAAGATTATTCTTATAGTGGCCTAAGTATGCCCCCAAACATTCATCAAATTTTGTAGGGTTTGTGAAGTTATTTTGTATGCTTGAAGCTATTGGATATTCTAGATGTAAGATAAAGTTGGGATCAACTGCTAGATCAGATAAGTGCCCCAATAGAACTTTAGGCATTTTAGTATTTGCTCTTATTCATTTCTATCCAAAACTTAGATTTACAAGTAAAGGAAAAAAATTTGATTGAATTATAGTTATTTGATTGAATTTATAGTCATTTTAAAGAATAAAAGCATATAGTGTGCATTTGGGGTTTTAATCTTGTTTTTACTTTTCCTTTGGACCCTTTCTCAAAGACTATATTTTGAAATCCTAGGGTTAGACATCATTGAATTACAGAATCATACTAGGGTTAGCTTTTGTCTTCTTGTATCCTGTATATATTGCATTGTCATTTTAGTTTCATAGCTTAGTTTAGAAAGGCAAAATAATAGGTGCATGCTTAATTGACACATCAAACATTTCCACCCTATACTTGGAGCGATTCCTAAAATTAATCCTAGTGAACCCAAACTTTCGTGTCCTCAAGTGTAGAGAATATAACACACCCCCATAGTTCACGTCAAATCCCAGTGGATCCAACCAAAAATTGTACATGGCATGGTAGTTTTCCCCATCTACATACTAATTGAGCTTTCCTTGCTTGGTTGAGAAGGACACCCTTCCAACCCACAAACCTTTTTTTGAATCCTTTCAAGTAAAAAGATCCAAATACCTTGAATATTCCCTTTGAAAAATGATATTCCCAAGTAATTTGAGGGTAGATCCAAAATAACATATTCAAGTACCTATGTTATTTTATTTTACCTTCTAATGGGTGTATTGAGGAATTTTTTTTGATATTTTGGAAGTTAACTTTATATCCATCCACTCTTTCATAAAGACTCATAATATATTTGATGAATTTAGCTTATGGAATAGATGAAATAGTGACTAGGATGGTATCATCAATAAATTATTGATAGGTTATGGGATTAAGGGATGAGGTAGCCTTTATACCACTAAGGATCCCATGGGCTAAAGTAGCTTTCAAATATCTCCCAAAGGATATGGTCATATTGATGAAAAGATAAGGGTAGAGAGGTTCTCCTTGCCTTAGATCACTACCACTTTTAAAATAGTCAATCATAGACCCATTAATAGTGATATAGAAGCTGGCTAAGCAAGCATATTTCTTAAATAGATTGATTTAGTCTTGTTGAAAACCAAATTTGGATAAAAATTAGAAGAGAAAATACCAAGACACCCTATCATAACCTTTACTCATGTCCAATTTTAGGAATATTGTAACAACCCATGTTATGCCCACTTGGTTGTCCAAACACCCCAAGTCTACATACTTGATTGTCCAACATCAGATATTATTGTAAGATATTTTTTTATTTCAAATTATTTTTATTTTATTTTCTAGTAAGAGTATGTTTGATCTATCGTCATGAGTGCCATCCCACCATAGTAAGAATACTCATGAGATCGATATTGGCCAGATCCCATGTAGTTACCCATTTTAAACTTCACACTTCATTCAAGTTCCTAAGTTCAGGTAGGGGGTTTCTTTTCCTCTAGGGCCCATAACACCTAGAGGTGTAGTACATAATTTCCCCATGTCTTATCATGATCCACAAATATCAGTGTCATATAAGATATAGTGCATACATACTCGAGATAGACGATCATACTTTTCCCATGGACCACCATCTAGGGTCTTACCAATACCCTGGTAACCACCTGATATTCTATGTTGATTAACCAACACTATATTCCATACCATCATGTTGTCGGTATAACCAAGTCAAGTATAATTTGTCACTCATCACTAGTAGGGAAAACCTAGAAGGGATTCCCATACAATCTTTTGTTACCTCCCATTCTGACCTTTTTTTTTCAAAAGTACAGTTAGAGCTTTTGTTTATGCTGGTTGCCTACTAGTAAGCATCTTAATAATAAATGATCAATATTGTCTCACCACAATATTGAAATAGAGTTAAGGTTATTCTACCCACAACCTCAGATCAACATGCAAGATTGTCTTCCCCATAATGTTGAAATAGATTCAAGGATGTCATACCCACAACCCTGGGTTGCGATTTAAGATTGCCCTAATAATATTACCCCTTACACAACCTTAAATTCCATTTACTAATAGTTTATCTAAGTCCGATTCAAATGTTCCTAATGGATATAGTTTCAATATTGTTTGAAAGTATTGCTAAGTTTTAAAGCTTACCAATTTTCCATTTGAGGGATATAATATATTGATGTTATTAAACTTGCATTCAAATATAAAACTTTCCATATTTGTTAAAACAAATACACATATAATCTCTTTATAATGCCATTATTTTGAAATAAAGGTTACACTAAAATTCACATTCTCAAATAAAATTTTCCCATGATTTTCTACAAACCTCTATTATAAATCATAAATTAAATTATTTAAACTCTATGTTAAATTAAAAATACTTCTACACACTACTAATACTTCATAAATATATTCCATATAGGCTTTAAAAACTGCTATTTATTTCTCCCAAACTAATATTATATCACTCGAACAATCCAACAGAGTAAACCATACTTCACTGTACCCAACCATTATGCAGGTTTTCTCTAAATAGCACATTACCTCCATCTATCATAATTAACTACATTCAAGACTTTCCATTATTATTATTATTTTTAAATACATCATAGTATTATGACAATAATAGATCCTCTAATATTTCTTTGTTTTTTTTTTTTTTTATATTATTCCCTAGTTCTTATGGATGTGAGTGCAAAATTGACTGATTTATTTTTATTAAAATCCTATATGTTTTCACATTATTTTAATTCAAAATTCCAAACGTAGGTCTAAAATGAAAGCCCAGAATACAGTTTAAAATTATTTTCCTACTTGATTAAACATCATGTGGTAGTGTTCTACTTTGGTCAGACTAGCCCCTATCGAAACACTGCAATTTACAAACCCAGTTTTATTGTTCCATTGAAATCTCCTTTACATACAATTACAGATCTCGGGATATGTTTCAGTTTCCTAGAAATGTTACCTCTCATCCACTATTAACATACAAAATAAAGGACACCTTTAAAGCATAACAATTCAAACTGTTCATTCGTAGATTTTCCCACTATTTACATGGCTTACATTTCTAGTAAGCTTTCATTCCCACAGACTTCAAAAGCATGCGGCCTAACAAAAAAAATATTGAAAAGAGTATCTAAATTCAATAAATCATAATTCCAGGCCAAAAACATCATATTGAAAAGTTACTTCATATACATAGCTTTCAAAAGAAAAACAAGACTCTTTTAAAATAAATATCAACTCCTCAATTTATTAGCAGATAAAGACTACACCATTTTCTTTTGTTTCAAAAAAACTATAAAATTCTAACTCATATTTCCCAATTTATGTTTTTCAAATCCCACATTGATTACAAATCCAATTTTTGGATTTACACTATAGTATACAGAGCTCTTTCTTTTGAGGAGAAAATAAATGACTTCAAAACATTAACACAAGGCTTAGAATTTGAATATTATAAAAACATCCCCATTTCCAGAACATAAACTATTAATTACAAGTAGAATTAAAACAAACTATGGCTTCGACTCCATGCTCATGTTTTCAGTGGCAGAATATGGTGATGATTCAGAGATCAAAGCGGTCAAGCTAAATGAAGTGCAAATACTCCTATCATGCAAACAAAATTTCCAAATCATTCCATGCAGTATACAAGATTACAATAAAAAACCCCATCTCATCATGGTTTCCAAAAATAACATGCAGGTGACGTTTCAATTCTCTAATATCAACATGAAGAAGAAATATATCAATTCAAATCATAAAATAAAATCTTGTCTTCATTTCACAATCAATTTTTTTAGCTTTCTTTTTTCCACAAAGTATATAACACATGTGCCTCATTTTCCATGCATGCTACAGGACTTTAAAATTTATTCTTATTTCTTTATAGAACATGAACAAGATTATACCAGAAAATCTTAAAGCTTACCACACAATCAAACAACATTATTTATTTATTTTTCTCACGTTCATAACAATATAAAGTAGCCAATTATAAAGTTTGGTGCTCATTATTTTAGAAACAATAAAAGTTTATTATTGCCAATATATTCATATTCTATTTTCTTCTTATAGCAATATATATATATATATATATATATATATATATATATATTTATATAATCTAAAGATATATTGTTTTAAACAAATACATTTATCCAAAACACATAATGTCCTAAGCTTATTAAGTTATCACTTATTTCACTTTGCCTCCTTTTTTTTTTCTCTTACAAATTATAGTACAAAAATAGCCTTGGCGTGCTCTTTTATTTCTTATTATAAACTATGGCTCGCATGCATTTTAGCATCTTCATCGCCATACAAACATCACAATATGACAAACATCAAACATTACTACAAATGCAGCTACATGTTATGCATCTACATGGACCGTTGAATACACAATAGCTATAGGTAATGCATTTACCTATACCATCTAGGGTCTTACCAATACCCTGGTAACCACTCGATATTTTATGTTGATTAACCAACACTATATTTCATACCATCATGTTGTCGGTATAACCTAGTCAAGTATAATTTTTCACTCATCACTAGTAGGGAAAACCTAGAAGGGATGCCCATACAACCCTTCGTTACCTCCCATTATGACCTATTTTTGTCAAAAGTACAGTTAGAGCTTTTGTTTATGCTGGTTTCCTACCTGCAAGCATCTTAATAATAAATGATCAAGATTGTCTCACCCACAATATTGAAATATAGTTAAGGTTATTCTACACACAACCTCGGATCAACATGCAAGATTGTCTTCCCCACAATTTTGAAATAGATTCAAGGGTGTCATACCCACAACCCTGGGTTGCGATTTAAGATTGCCGTAATAATATTTCCCCTTAAACAACCTTAAATTCCCTTTACTAATAGTTTATCTAAGTCCGATTCAAATGTTCCTAATGGGTATAGTTTCAATATTTCTTGAAAGTATTGCTAAGTTTTAAAGATTGCCAATTTTCCATTTGAGGGATAAATATATTGATGTTATTAAACTTGCATTCAAATCTAAAAATTTCCATATTTGCTAAAAAAAATACACATATAATCTCTTTATAATGCCATTCTTTTGAAATAAAGGTTACACTAAAATTCACATTCTCAAATAAAATTTTCCAATGATTTTCTAAAAACCTCTTTTAAAAATCATAAATTAAATTATTTAAACTCTATGTTAAATTAAAAATATTTCTACACACTACTTATATCTCATAAATATATTCCATATAGGCTTTAAAGACTACTATTTCTTTCTCCCAAACTAATATTATACCACTCGAACAATCCAACAGAGTAAACCATACTTCACTCTACCCAACCATTATGCAGGTTTGCTTTAAATACCACATAACCTCCATCTATCATAATTAACTACATTCAAGACTTGCCATTATTATTATTTTTAAATACATCATAGTATTATGACAATAACAGAGCCTCTAATATTTCTTTGTTTTTTTTTAATTTTATGTTTTTCCCTAGTTCTTATGGATGTGAGTGCAAAATTGACTGATTTATTTTTATTAAAATCCTATATGTTTTTACATTATTTTAATACAACATTCCAAACGTAGGTCTAAAATGAAAGCCCAGACTATAGTTTAAAATTGTTTTCCTACTTGATTAAACATCATGTGGTAGTGTTCTACTTTGGTCAAACTAGCCCCTATCAAAACACTGCAATTGACAAACCCAGTTTTATTGTTCCATTGAAATATCTTCTACATACAATTACAGATCTCGGGATATGTTTTAGTTTCCTAGAAATGTTACCTCTCATCCACTATTAACATACAAAATAAAAGACACCTTTAAAGAATAAAAATTCAAACTGTTCATTCATATATTTTCCCACTATTTACATGGCTTACATTTCTAGTAAGATTTCATTCCCACAGACTTCAAAAGCATGCAGCCTAACAAAAAAAATATTGAAAAGAGTATCTAAATTCATTAAATCATAATTCCAGGCCCAAAACATCATATTAAAAAGTGAATAGCTTTCAAAATAAAAACAAGACTCTTTTAAAATGAATATCAACTCCTCAATTTATTAGTAGATACAAACTACACCATTTTATTTTGTTTCAAAAAAACTATAAAATTCTAACTCATATTTCCCAACTTATGCTTTTCAAATCCCACATTGATTACAGATCTAGTTTTTGGATTTACACTATAGTATATGGAGCTCTTTCTTTCGAGGAGAAAATAAATGACTTCAAAATATTAACATAGGGCTTAGAATTTGAAGATTATAAAAACATCCCCATTTCCAGAACATAAACTATTCATTACAAGCATAATTAAAACAAACTATGACTTCGACTCCATGCTCATATTTTCAGTGGCAGAATGTGGTGATGATTCAGAGATCAAAGCGGTTAAGCTAAATGAAGTGCAAATACTCCTATCATGCAAACAAAATTTCCAAATCCTTCCATGCAATATGTAGACACCAAAACGGCACCAATCCGATTATGTGACTGCAAACATTGATCGCATTGACACACACAGCCTTCAAGGCAGCCCTCAGAGGTCAAACAGTGGTCCTAGCCACTTACACAACAGTCTTGGAAGGTCAAAAAGTAATTTGGCAGCTCAAGACACTCTGCTTCAAATTTGTCTCATCGCCGGATGAAATGCACTTTGAAGCCTTTGTGCCAGGGTACATGTCTGGCGACCACTGGCCCTTATGCCATGTCGCACGATATCGCGCTATCATGATATCGCTACAGTCGTGACATCACGACAGTCGTGACATCATGACGGTCGCGACATCGTGCTGTCGCGATGTTGTGACAGTCACAATGTCGTGACTGTCGTGATATCGCGACAACTCCTGCCCCCTATGCCCTGTTTTCTTCTTAGTGTCACGATATCGTGACGTCGCGACATCATGACAAAATCCCATCTTGGTGCCTAGGCAGAATTTAAACAATAAACGTGGACATCAAACAAATAAACGTGGACATCAAAAAAATAAACGTGGACATTAAACAATTAACAGCGGACGTCAAAGTGGATATTAAACAATTTAAAAGTGCACTTTAAACCAATGACAGTGGACTTTAAACAAACAAAAATCACCATTAAAAATGGACATTAAACAATTTGTAGTGGAATTCAATCAATTATGTGGGCCGTTAGAGGACTGTCACAGGGGCATTCATGAAAGCCCAAGTCATGGAGGACTTTCCTCTCTCGTGGGAAGACATGACCGCCACATGGCACCTATGACCACCACATGGCGCTTATGCATGCCTATCCAAAGAGACCCCCTGGGTCTATAAAATGGTGGACTTTTCCCACCCAAAAGAAAATAAAGAGAAACGTTTGGAGCAGCGAATCCCTGCCAGTTTACCGCTAGACGTTTTAGCTTTGATTCACGTCATCCGCATCCATGATTTCTTCTGCAAGGGAGGTCATTGGGCGCTTATGGAAAACATGAATTCGGATCCATGGATCCATCCATTCATCGACAAAGCTTAGTGTTCTATTTGTATTTATTTTGCATAATAATAATACCGAGATTTTATGCGTTATGATTGTGGTTTTATTTTAGTTCATTTTATTTTATTTCTGCAATCCGTTGTTTTAATCAATCTTTATATGCATCCTTCATTAATTTCAGAAAATAAACGTTTCTTATTTGTAGCAGGTGCTACTAACATCTTTGTTGTTTCTTTGATCGCAGGAGGAGCAGCAAAGGTTAAAGACTCATCAACACCAGCGACGACAACGTTTTGGCCCGCCCATTTCAAATGTGGGCACGCAGAAGGAAGACTACTAGAAACGATTGTAACCAGAACATGCTAATCTTCCTATCCCGTAAAGGGGACAGAGATGGAATGTAACTGAAACCAGAATCATATTAATAAAAAGGGTTGTGCTCCTATTTTTCAAGTTGCTATAAATGTCCCCAGGCCTGCACAAGAAATATAGCCTCAAAAGGCTAATTATCAGGCAGTGCCTCCTAATTATGAAAGAGAAAATAAAAAACAGGAGCAAAATCAGCAGCGTCGCCCTAGGCGACAATTCACCCCTTATACGGAGTCCAGGGAATCCTTACTTGATCGCTTGTTAGCGACAAATCTAATCACCCTTCCAGAAATCCAAAACATAGATCCTAATGCTCCCAAGCCTAAGGGATACAGGGAGGATTTATATTGTAGGTTCCATAGGCAAAGGGGACATGACCTAAACGCATGTTGGAAATTCAAGGGACTGATACAAGATTTGATTGATAATCAAACATTGGCAGTGGACAACCCCATAGCACCAAATAATCAATAGATGGGGGTATTCAAGGACCCTTTGCCTGCCCATGAGGCACAGGAAAAACCTCTTCAGGTCAATGAGGTGCGACAAAATCTCCCCATGCAAGGATATGTGGGAATGATCAGCATAGTAACTAGGAATAGGAAATACCTAGGAGCTACCTCGGAGGCAGCTACAAGAGAAGTTCCTTCAACGTCGCAACCTCAAAAACATACTGTGCAATTGCCTCCACGTAGACCCGAGGTCACGATATGGACCAAACTCACGTAGAGTTTGTGGACCACATCGGCTAGGCTTTCCATTTATGAGCTTATACAGTAGTCAGTGCCCCATCGAGAAGCTCTCATGGAAATTTTGAAAGCCATCGAGTTACAGCCTCATGAAGCAAATTCCTTCAATAACTTCGTAGGACATGTAAAACGATGTACAAAGCTAGTCATTACCTTCAGAGAGGATGAAGTTAAAATAGTACCGAATGACATGGTAGATCCACCCCTACACGTTATTGCGGGGGTCAACGGGATCCCGTACAAGAGAGTGTTGGTAGATACTGGCTCGTCTAGTAACATCATTACCATTGCAGCATTAAAACATCTAAAGCTGCCAACCTCTCATATCACGGCTTCCACATACACACTGCGAGCATTCAACGATGCAATATGCTCGACAGTCGGCACAATTGTTCTACCCGTCCAGGTAGGACAAAAGACGATACCCACATTGTGCCACATTTTGGAAGGCGAGATGGCATACAACATACTGCTAGGGTGACCATGGATCAGGGACATGAAGTGTGTCCCTTCGATAGCTCACTAGTGTTTGAAGTATGCATTTGAAGGAGAAATACATGTAGTCTCGATGGACTTAGAACCCTTCAAATATTGCAATACAGTGCAATTGATGCTGCAATCAACCCTCTCGTCGACGCACTTGGATTTCCAGTTAAATCCAACTAGATAGGGTTCGAAGCCATGGGCACCACTGGTGACTAATCCATCAAAACCCCAGCTAGGTGCATCTTCATCATCTGCTCCTTCACCACCAACGCCACCTGTCATGGCTAAACATAAGGACAAAGGAAAACAGATCTTGGAAGAGGCTCAACCCCTAGAAGGGGTGTTGCCAATGATATCAACTGTCTCAATAGAAGAAATACCTAGCACAATGGAAGCTGAGGCTCCTAATCCACCCAACCTAGAGTGGACTCAGGAAGGCCTTCCATTTCCTTCCTCTCAATCGTTAACGATTACTATTGAAATGACCAGTACGGGCCTGGGAGAATATCTGGTGTAGAATGTTGTAGCAACGCCCACGCTAGAATCAATGCAGGACATGGGGAGACCTCGCCTTCCCATAGGGATAGTTGTTCCTTTAGGTTACCCACCAAACCAGACAAATTTTGTGTATGGGGGCCTTGATCATGGTGTTGAACCATGCAAGCAAAAGGATGAGGACGAAGAGCCTTTTGCCAAAAATGTCAATTATCTATCGAACCCGGACTTCGCTTTGAGATATCTAGGCCAATGCAATTGGCACGGATATGGGTTAGGCAGGTATGAACAAGGGGTGCGTGTCCTTTTCTAGCCAAGATATCAAATGCCTTATGATAAGTCGGGAGTAGGGTTCAACCACCCTTTGCCCTTAGACATCTTGGTAGAAAACATGCAAGGCCTAGTAATAGGCAACAAGGGTGGATTGGCATCAGATCCTTATGCCAACCCGAACACAATGTACACATTGGGAGATTATCTCCCATGGTCAACAACCACCCTTGGTAACATCAATAACCCTTCTCCGTCAATAGAGAGAGGTGAAATTTTAGACACTAACTTCCAAGGAGAACATAAACAGTGTCTAGATATCTTTTCGAAATTGTTCCCTTTAGAGGTTCCAATTGAACTAGTGCAATGTCAAGAGAATCAGGTCCCCCCATCGAGTGTGGAACAACCATAATGGGATCAGATTAATTTGCTTGAAAAAGATGAGCATAATATGGTGCAGACAACTGTTGGGGCCAATGAGGGCCTTTGGTTACCGATAATGATTACATAGACAAAACTGAGATGGAATATCTTAATCATGCATGACGACACAATCACCCTATAACTCATGAAGAACTGATGGCACAACTAGGCATAAGGTTAGGGAATGAATGGTACATAGACCCAGTAGGGTGGGACCAAGTGTTGGATCAATGGCTCCAAGTTCACGATGAGCATCGTCCACCTCGAGACCCTATAATGACATCAGTGCCAAGGGAAGACCCTGTCTTCCTATCAAGACATAAGGCCGATACGTTCATGCCCGTCCCTACAAAGCTAGATCCAAAGCATAGGGAGCATCCAGAATGTTCGAGTTATCACACTCATGGTAATGGAGACCAAATTCATTTCATCCACATGATCTCCATTGATTTGACCACACCCATCCGCAATCCGACCGATCCAGAAACGGTCATTGCATCTAGACACAGATGCCATTGACTGGGATCCTGTCAATTCACCTATCTCCTCATCAGAGTACTGGCCTTTCGGTAAGATGCCTCATTTTACCCCAGGGACAACTCAAGATATTTTTTAGGCTAAAGAGGGACCCGAGGTTCCAAACGTAGATTTAAACTCAGCTAATGATATCCATTTGATCCCGACTCCACATCAGTTGGAGGAAGGATCCCACATGTCATTCGAGGAGATGACTGATGTAGACATCGGCTTAGACCCAATGAATCCACAGATTATCAAGCTGGGGGTAAGCTTATCCCCTAAATAGCAAGCCGACTACATTGCCCTTCTCAAAGAGAAGAAGGAGGTTTTTGCATGGTCATACAGAGACATGCCGGGGCTATATCCATAGCTAGTCATGCATAATTTAACGCTTGACCCAAAAATCAAGCCAGTTAAGAAAAAACTACGTAATATGCACCCAACAGTGGCCTTGATGGTCAAAGATGAATTGCAAAAGCTGTTGGATGCACAATTTTTCATCTATGTCGATTATTTGCCATGGCTGTCCAACATGGTGCCCGTAAAAAAGCCCGATGGGAGGATTCGCATATGCACTAATTTTTGAGATCTAAACAAAGTGAGTCCTAAGGATGATTTCCTCTTGCCAAGCATTGATGCGTTGGTAGATGCTACTGCAGGTCATGAAATGTTATCCCTCATGGATGGTTTCTCAAGATACAATCAGATTCATATCAATCTTGAGGACCAACTCAAAATGGCATTCACAACGCCTTGGGGGACATTTTGTTATAAGGTCATGCCTTTTGGCCTTAAAAATGCTGGCGCCACCTACCAACGTGCCATGATGTACATCTTCCATGATTACATGCATAAAACTTTGGAAGATTACATGGATGATTTGTTAGCCAAGTCTCTTTTGCACTCAGATCATCTTGGTGACTTAAGCAATATCATCAATCGCCTCATGGAGCATAAGGTCAGACTGAATCCCAAGAAGTGTGTATTCGAAGTCACATCTGGAAAACTCTTGGGTTTCATAGTTTCAAAGCGAGGCATCGAGGTGGACCCAAAGAAAGTCAAGGCAATCCTTGAAATGGCTCCCCCAAATACTATTAATTAGCTCAAAAGTCTACAAGGAAAGGTTGCGTCGATTAAGAACTTCATAGCATAGCTATCTGACAAATGCCGACCAATGAACAAATTATTGCACAAGGGGGTTACATTTCACTGGAATGACGAGTGCCAGTTAGCCTTTGATGAAATCAAACAATACTTGGCTTCGCTGCCAGTATTGACACCACCTAGACCAGGAGTGTCGTTCTACTTATACATCTCAGCTACTGAGGTGGCATTGGGTGCCATGCTAGCCCAGAAGAATGAACTTCACAAAGAAAAGGTTACTTACTATCTTAGCCGCACCCTGGTCAGCTATGAACTTAACTATGCATACGTTGAGAAACTCGCTAGCAGTGGTGTTTGCTACCAAAAAGCTATGCCACTACATGCTGAGCAACACTACGTATGTTGTGTCTAAGGAGAATCCATTGTGATACATGATGAGTCATACTTATCATAGTAGTCGCACAACGAAATGGATCATGTTGTTGATAGAATTTGACATAGAGTTTATTGGAAAAAAATCTATCAAAGGACAGGTCATAGCCGATCAACTAGCAGAGGCTCCTCTTGAAGACGATCAGCCTCTAGTCATAGAACTACCCGATGATGGGGTCTTCCATGTCTCAGAATTGCCAGATTTTGATGAGCCTGAGTCACAGGCCAACATAACCTTATTTTTTGATGGTTCTAAGTGTGACCAAGGTGGTGGCACAAGAATCATATTCTTCACACCGTAGGGCACTCCAATGCCCCTGTCATTTAAATTAAATTTACCATGCACCAACAATAATGTAGAGCATGAAGCCTTGCTCATAGGTCTTTAGACAGCAATCACCATGAACATCAAACGACTAAACATATTTGGTGATTCGCTGCTAATCGTCAATCAAGTCAAAGGGGTATACCAATGCAAATGCCCAGTTCTATAGGCTTATAAAGCCCTTGTGGATAAATTCCTGGCAAAACTTGAATGGTACGACATCGAGGCACTCCCTCGGTCATCGAATCATTTTGCGGACACTATGGCATCCTTGGGGTCACTAATCTTGTAAGACCTTTTCGGTGATATGACAACCATTCAAGTCAAAACCCTATCACAATCCGTGATGGAGCGTGCAAGCTCTGACTTGACATCAGGAATCCACATGATCCAGATTGAACCATCCTCGGATAAGTTTTCTCGAATCCACGATCGTCTGAAACATGCCAACTGGGGGTCCTTATTCTCCCGTACTCCCATTAATAGCAACACAACGCTGTTCTTACAAGTTCTATCCCGCTCAGCATTTGTCAGGGATGAAATTCAAGAGGGATTGGTTGTTCATATTGTCAAGGTTTCCGATCAACAAGACTAGTATTTACCCATTAGAGACTACCTCAAGTTAGGTAATCTCCCGCTTGGATTGACACATGCCGCAAAATGAACATTCAAGCAAAAAGTGGCTAAGTATGTCTTGATAGGAGACATTTTGTATCGTCACAGCTATGAAGGGATCCTCCTTTGTTGCTTGGACTAGCAAGAGTCCACTTGGGTAGTCACCCAAGCGCATGATGGTACATGTGGTGGCCACTTCAGTGGTATGGCCATTGCAAAGCTCATTCTTTGCATGGGCTATTATTGGCCATCTTTTGAGCGAGATTATTGTGCATATGTCAAGAAGTGCATGAAGTGTCAACATCATGCCAATTTGATGCACATACCTTCCCAGGCCTTGTAGACAGTCCAGTCTTCTTGGCCATTTTTGTAGTGGGGCTTCGATCTAATTGGAAAGATCTCCCCTGCGTCGTCAGGCCATCACATGTTTATCATAACGACCACAGAGTATTTTACCAAGTGGGTGGAAGCAATTCCGCTGACCTCTACGATAGGACCCCGCATTGTGGAGTTCATTTTGCATAACATCATATGTCATTTTGGTATTCCATCCAAAATAATCTCGGATAATGGGCCATCATTCAAGAACAAAGACGTGCATGCTTTGACCACAAAGTACAAAATTCAGCAAAGTTTTTCGACACCCTATTATCCGCAGGCAAATGGGCAAGCAGAGGTGTCAAACAAAACGCTAGTTGCCATCCTTAAAAATACGATCGCAAATAGTCATGAGGATTGGCACATCAAAATTCCACTTGCCCTTTGGGCTTATCACACTAGCATTCGGACGCCCACTGGGGCTACTCTATTTTTGTTCGTGTATGGCTCTAAGGCAGTCATGCCTCTAGAGTTGGAAATTCCTTCCCTATGCATATCAATGCAGGAGTTCATCGATGATGACACTATGTGGCAGGCCCGATTAGACTAGCTTACGTTGCTTGATGAACGACGCGTTAATACTCTCAAGAATTTACGTATATATCAAGAGCGACTTAAGAAATCTTATAACTTGAAAGTTCACCTAAGGGACTTTTAGGTTGGTGATTTGGTTTCGAAGGAAAACCAATAGAACTCTAATTTTTTGTCCCACCTAAGGGAAAAGTTCGTAGCAAATTGGTTAGGTCCATATGTCATTGATAGCAAAATAAGACCCGGGACGTACCGGCTAGCCTCTCTTGACGGAGTCAAGGAAACAGAACCCTTGAATATCAGTCATTTATGACCATTCTATATCTAAGAGATCCATATCCCAAAAATGCTCCAAGGATTCCCGAAATCGCTTGGTCAATCCCAAAAATGCTCCAAGGATTCCCGAAATCGCTTCGTCAATCCCAAAAATACTCCAAGGATTCCTGAAATCGCTTGGTCAATCACAAAAATGCTCCAAGGATTCCTGAAATCGCTTGGTCAATCACAAAAATGCTCCAAGGATTCCTGAAATTGCTTGGTCAAACCAAAAATGCTCCAAGGATCCCCGAAATCGCTTGGTCAATCCCAAAAATGCTCCAAGGATTCTTGAAATCGCTTGGTCAATCCCAAAAATGCTCCAAGGATTCCCACAATCTCTTGGTCAAACCAAAATGCTCCAAGGATCCCTGAAATCGCTTGGTCAATCCCAAAAATGCTCCAAGGATTCCCGAAATTGCTTGGTCAATCCCTAAAATGCTCCAAGGATTCTTGAAATCGCTTGGTCAATCCCAAAAATGCTCCAAGGATTCTTGAAATTGCTTTGTCAATCCCAAAAATGCTCCAAGGATTCCTAAAATCACTTGGTCAATCCCAAAAATGCTCCAAGGATTCCCGAAATCGCTTGGTCAATCACAAAAATGCTCCAAGGATTCCCGAAATCACTTGGTCAAACCAAAAATGCTCCAAGGATCCCTAAAATTGCTTGGTCAATCCCAAAAATGCTCCAAGGATTTTTGAAATCGCTTGGTCAATCCCAAAATTGCTCCAAGGATTCCCACAATTTCTTGGTCAAACCAAAATGCTCCAAGGATCCCTGAAATCACATGGTCAATCCAAAAAATGCTCCAAGGATTCTTGAAATCGCTTTGTCAATCCCAAATGCTCCAAGGATTCCCATAATCGCTTGGTCAGAAATCCAAAATCCAAAAATCATCAAAAATAACAAAAAAATTGCATTTCATTTCTAGGCATGCTCAAATTCATCAATACAAAGCTCTTCTAGCACCTCATCTCCATATTAAAAAAAAAAATCAATCCATAAAAAATACAAAATATATGTAGCTGCATTAAGCATCACACCCAAACATTGCATATTTGTGGTCGAACAGGTCAAAGGCACCATAGACTGTAATTATTCTGCTAGTCCATCTTGCTCCATACTTTTCCATTTTACAAAACAAACAAACAAACGCCATTTACAGTTGTTTACCACAATAGAGTCAGTGGTCTTATAATGTATCAAGAGTTTTCGTATTTCAATCGTCATTTTGCTTTCTAGCCACGTACTGTACCAAGTCAGAAATATTTTACGAAGGTAGAGTTCCACTTGAAATATGCCTTGTTACGTAGCATCCCAACACAAATTAAAACACATAAAAATTTCCAAGTTGTGTGAATGAAAGATGAAACCTGCACAGTAATCCAGGTCACCATAAGTGAAACGGTTATCTTGCTTATCCCCCTGTGCGAATGACCCAAAGAATGCTGAGAGTTGGCAAAAGGACAAGCATTCTCCCTACCCAATTCCCTAAGAATCCCAAAGTTCTCTATAGTTGCAAAACATCAAAAATTTACAAATGTCAAAACTCAAAAATTTGACATCCCACCAAATCCCTTTCTCGAATGAAAAATATATAAAAATAAATAGTGATTTTTATCACTACAATCGATCAAGTATCCCAATACAATTGAAGAAAAGAAGGGAGTTGAACTTGAATCCTTGGAACTCTCAGCATTTCAACAGGTCATGAGGTAAGCCTTAGTACCAGTTTGGTTGACAGCCTATTGGTCACTGGCGGTAAACCTCCTGCATGATGATATATCTGTCACATTAACTTTTGTATAGATCAATGTTTGCATATGGATGAGCTAGCTTATGATATCCTAGAAAACACTGCAGATTAATCTAACTAAATACAACAAAGGAGTTAGTGGAGCTAGTTAGGTGATCCTCAGTACAGGTTCGGTTGAAAGCCCATCTGGCACTGGCGGTATCCTGACAAATACCACATAAATGAACTCAATTCCACACACAGGGATGTGAAATAGCTGGGTCAAAAATAAGTCCGATTCATACCTTGTCTAAAAGTCTAGTAAGACAAAGTACAATCGTGGCTCGTGAGTTAAAACCGTCTGAGTCTCAGAAAACCTTAGCTACATTTCTAAACCAACTGCGCTACTTTTCATCTTTGCAATACCATTAGAAAATACAAAAAAAAGAACATGTACAAAAGCAAAGTCATCCACTCTAGCAATCGCATAAAAACAAAATCACAAAGTCCTAAACAGTCTATGGTGCCCTAACAAAACAACACAAATTCATTTCATCCATTACATTTTGCATATCACATATATATCAAAAATATTTGCATTAATCATACCATATACATCCATTACCATAAGCATGCATCCATCAACATCAATCATTGTGCATAACATAAAATAATGACATATACACAAAGCAAGAAAATCAAAAACAACAAAAAAATCAAATATCCACAGACGACAAACAATAAAATTTCCGAATAAAGGCACCTTTGCGCCTGACATTCAATGGCATACAAAACTAACGTCGGGGTCACAAATTATCACTATCCTACTCCCTAAGAAGGCTACCATAGCCGGACCGCTCCACGGGACGACGGATTCTTGACACTTTCACCCCATTATGGCATCACCAAAAGCGTTTTTACCCACCAAAAATAGGTCCAAAAGTTAGAAAAATGCTTGCACATTCAATGGAAAAACATCTGAAGCACCCTCACCTAAGTCATCTTGGGTCAAGCAACTCGTCGCTTTTATCATGGCAGTCATTCCCTCATCGATTCATCGCTTGAGGGGGTAGTCACACTTGGTCACCAATCAACAAACACACACCCAATCAAGGCAATGGCATGCATTCAAAGAATCATTGACAAAGACAATCACGCTCCTGCTTGGGGCAATAAACAAGCAACAATCACAAATCGATCAAACGCGATCAAATTCTTGGCATTCCCGAAGCATGAACTCAAGGTTCCCCCGTGGATAAAAGGTTGCGCCCTTTGCCTATTCATGACTGATCAATGTCTAAGTTTAATTCACACCTCACAAAAATAGGTAAATACTTGAAATCAAATTCCTTAGCTCATCTAAAGTAAGGATTCAAGAATGCATCCCATTTTCCATGCTTGGGGCATCACAAGTTGGTTACTAAGAAACCCTAATCATTAGTGCTTTGGTTATCTATTTTTTTGCTCAACACTGCGTCACCCGCAACGTTTCCCAAAAAGGGGCATCTGTAGACACCAAAATGGCACCAATCTGATTATGTGACTGCAAACACTGATCGCATTGACACACATAGCTTTTAAGGCAGCCCTCAGAGGTCAAACAGTGGTCCTAGCCACTTACATAGCAGTCTTGGAAGGTCAGAAAGTAATTTGGCAGCTCAAGACACTCTGCTTCAAATTCATCTCATCGCCGGACAAAATGCACTTTGAAGCCTTTGCGCTAGGGTACATGTTTGGCGACCATTGGCCCTTGCGCCATGTCGCGCTATATCGTGACTATCGCGATATCGCGACATCGAGATATCGTGACGTCGCGATATCACGACGTCACGATATCGCGATGGTCGCGACATCGCGTTGTCGTGATATCATGACGAAAGCAATATCGTGACGATCGTGACATCGCGCTATCATGATAGTCGTGATATCGTGACGGTCGCGACATCGCGCTATCGCGATGTCGCGATATCGTGACAACTCCTACCCCCTGCGCCCTGTTTTCTTCTTAGTGTTGCGATATCGCGACGTTGCGACATCACGAAAAACTCCCGTCTTGGCGCCTAGGTGGACTTTAAACAATAAACGTGGACATCAAACAAATAAACATGGACATCAAACAAATAAATGTGGACATTAAACAATTAACAACGGACGTCAAAGTGGATATTAAACAATTTAAAAGTGCACTTTAAACCAATGACAGTGGACTTTAACCAAACAAAAATCACCATTAAAAATGGACATTAAACAATTGGTAGTGGAAGTCAGTCAATTACGTGGGCCATTAGAGGATTGTCACAGGGGCATTCATGAAAGCCCAAGTCATGGAGGACTTTCCTCTCTCATGGGAAGACATGACCGCAACATGGCACCTATGACTAGCACATTGCACTTATGCATGCCTATCCAAAGAGACCCACTGGGTCTATAAAATGGTGGACTTTTCCCACCCGAAAGAGAAGAAATAGAAATGTTTGGAGTAGCGAAGCCCTGCCATTTTACCGCCAGACGTTTTAGCTTTGATTCACGTCATCTGCATCTGTGATTTCTTCTACAAGGTAGGTCATTGGGCGCTTTTGGAAAACATGAATCCAGATCCATGGATCCATCCATTAGTCGACAAAGCTCAGTGTTATATTTGTATTTATTTTGCATAATAATAATACCGAGATTTTATGCGTTATGATTGTGGTTTTATTTTAGTTCATTTTATTTTATTTCTGCAATCCATTGTTTTAATCAATATTTATATGCATCCTTCATTAATTTCAAAAAATAAATGTTTCTTATTTGCAGCAGGTGCTACTAACATCTTTGTTGTTTCTTTGATCATAGGAGGAGCAGCAAAGGTTAAAGACTCATCAACACCAACGATGGCTCGCCCGTTTCAAATGTGGGCACGCAGAAGGAAGACTACTAGAAACGATTGTAACCAGAACATGCTAATCTTCCTAGCTTGTAAAGGGGACGGATATGGAATGTAACCGAAACTAGAATCATATTAATAAAAAGGGCTGTGCTCCTATTTTTCATTATACGTTCGGTTTTGATTCGATTACATTCACTTTATTTCATGCATCGAGTTAGTTTTGTTTACATTACATCCTAGTACTGTTTTTCTTCCGGAATCTCGTGCTTTCACAATATACAAGATTACAAGAAAAAACCCCATCTCATCATGGCTTCCCAAAATAACATGCAGGTGACGTTTCAATTCTCTAATATCAACATGAAGAAGAAATATATCAATTCACATCATAAAATAAAATCTTGGCTTCATTTCACAATCAATTTTTTTAGCTTTCTTTTTTCCACAAAGTATATAACACATGTGCCTCATTTTCCATGCATGCTACAGGAATTTAAAATTTATTCTTCTTTCTTTATAGAACATGAACAAGATTATACCATAAAATCTTAAAGCTTGCCACACAATCAAACAACATTATTTATTTATTTTTCTCACGTTCATAACAATATAAAGTAGCCAATTATAAAGTTTGGTGTTCATTATTTTAGAAACAATAAAAGTTTATTATTGCCAATATATTAATATTCTATTTTCTTCTTATAGAAATATATATATATATATATATATATTATCTAAAGATATATTGTTTTAAACAAATAAATTTATCCAAAACACATAATGTCCTAAGTATGTTAAGTTATCACTTATTTCACTTTGCCTCCTTTATTTATTTTCTCTTACAAATTATAGCACAAAAATAGCCTTGGCGTGCTCTTTTATTTCTTATTCTAAACTATGGCTCCCATGCATTTTAGCATCTTCATCGCCATACAAACATCACAATATGACAAGCATCAAACATTACTACAAATGCAGCTACATGTTATGCATCTACATTGACCGCTGAATACATAATAGCTATAGGTAATGCATTTACCTATACCATATAGGATCTTACCAATACCCTTTTAATACAAAATTCCAAACGTAGGTCTAAAATGAAAGCCCAAACTATAGTTTAAAATTGTTTTCCTACTTGATTAAACATCATGTGGTAGTGTTCTACTTTGGTCAGACTAGCCCCTATAGAAACACTGCAATTGACAAACCCAGTTTTATTGTTCCATTGAAATCTCTTCTACATACAATTACAGATCTCATGATATGTTTCAATTTCCTAGAAATGTTACCTCTCATCCAATATTAACATACAAAATAAAAGACACCTTTCAAGCATAACAACTCAAACTGTTCATTTGTAGATTTTCCCACTATTTACAAGGCTTACATTTCTAGTAAGCTTTCATTCCCACAGACTTCAAAAGCATGCAGCCTAACAAAACAAATATTGAAAATAGTATCTAAATTCAATAAATCATAATTCCAGGCCCAAAACATCATATTGAAAAGTTACTTCATATACATAGATTTCAAAAGAAAAACAAAACTCTTTTAAAATGAATATCAACTCCTCAATTTATTAGCAGATAAAGACTACACCATTTTCTTTTGTTTCAAAAAATCTATAAAATTCTAACTCATACTTCCCAACTTATGCTTTTCAAATCCCACATTGATTACAGATCCAATTTTTGGATTTACACTATAGTATACAGAGCTCTTTATTTCGAGGAGAAAATAAATGAGTTCAAAACATTAACACAGGGCTTAGAATTTGAAGATTATAAAAACATCCCCATTTCTAGAACATAAACTATTCATTATAAGAAAAATTAAAACAAACAATGGCTTCGACTCCATGCTCATGTTTTTAATGGCAGAATATGGTGATGATTCAAAGATCAAAGAGGTCAAGCTAAATAAAGTGCAGATACTCCTATCATGCAAACAAAATTTCCAAATCCTTCCATGCAATATACAAGATTACAAGAAAAAACCCCATCTCATCATGGCTTCCCAAAATAACATGCAGGTGACGTTTCAATTCTCTAATATCAGCATGAAGAAGAAATATATCAATTCACATCATAAAATAAAATCTTGGCTTCCTTTCACAATCAATTTTTTTAGATTTCTTTTTTCCACAAAGTATATAACACATGTGCCTCATTTTCCATGCATGCTAGAGGAATTTAAAATTTATTCTTCTTTCTTTATAGAACATGAACAAGATTATACCATAAAATCTTAAAGCTTGCCACACAATCAAACAACATTATTTATTTATTTTTCTCACGTTCATAACAATATAAAGTAGCCAATTATAAAGTTTGGTGTTCATTATTTTAGAAACAATACAATTTTATTATTGCCAATATATTCATATTCTATTTTCTTCTTATAGAAAAATATATATATATATATATATATATATATATATATATATATATATATATATATATATATATATATTATCTAAAGATATATTGTTTTAAACAAATAAATTTATCCAAAACACATAATGTCCTAAGTATATTAAGTTATCACTTATTTCAATTTACCTCCTTTATTTTTTTTCTCTTACAAATTATAGCACAAATTTAGCCTTGGCATGCTCTTTTATTTCTCATTCTAAACTATGGCTCCAATGCATTTTAGAATCTTCATCGCCATACAAACATCACAATATGACAATCATCAAACATTACTACAAATGCAACTACATGTTATGCATCTACATGGACCTCTAAATACACAATAGCTATAGGTAATGCATTTACTTATACCATCTAGGGTCTTACCAATACGCTGGTAACCACTCGATATTTTATGTTGATTAACCAACACTATATTCCATACCATCATTTTCTTGGTATAACCTAGTCAAGTATAATTTGTCACTAATCACTAGTAGGGAAAACCTAGAAGGGATGCCCATACAACCCTTTGTTACCTCCCATTCTGACCTTTTTTTGTCAAAAGTACAATTAGAGATTTTGTTTATGCTGGTTGCCTACCTGCAAGCATCTTAATAATAAATGATCAAGATTGTCTCACCCACAATATTGAAATAGAGTTAAGGTTATTCTACCCACAACCTCGGATCAACATGCAAGATTGTCTTCCCACAATGTTGAAATATATTCAAGGGTGTCATACCCACAACCCTGGGTTGCGATTTAAGATTGCCCTAATAATATTACCCCTTACACAACCTTAAATTCCATTTACTAATAGTTTATCTAAGTCAGATTCAAATGTTCCTAATGGGTATAGTTTCAATATTGTTTGAAAGTATTGCTAAGTTTTAAAGATTGCCAATTTTCCATTTGAGGGATATAATATATTGATGTTATTAAACTTGTATTCAAATCTAAAAATTTCCATATTTTCTAAAAAAAATACACATATAATCTCTTTATAATGCCATGCTTTTGAAATAAAGGTTACACTAAAATTCACATTCTCAAATAAAATTTTCCCACGATTTTGTAAAAACCTCTATTATAAATCATAAATTAAATTATTTAAACTCTATGTTAAATTAAAACTACTTCTACACACTACTTATATTTCATAAATATATTCCATATAGTATTTAAAGACTACTATTTCTTTCTCCCAAACTAATATTATACCACTCGAACAATCCAACAGAGTAAACCATACTTCACTCTACCCAACCATTATGCAGGTTTGCTTTAAATACCACATAACCTCCATCTATCATAATTAACTACATTCAAGACTTGCCATTATTATTATTATTATTTTTAAATACATCATAGTATTATGAAAATAAAAGAGCCTCTAATATTTCTTTATTTTTTATTTTATTTTATATTATTCCCTAGTTTTTATGGATGTGAGTGCAAAATTGACTGATTTATTTTTATTAAAATCCTATATGTTTTCACATTATTTTAATACAACATTACAAACGTAGGTCTAAAATGAAATCCCAGACTGTAGTTTAAAATTGTTTTCCTACTTGATTAAACATCATGTGGTAGTGTTCTACTTTGGTGAGACTAGCCCCTATAGAAACACTGCAATTGACAAACCCAGTTTTATTGTTCCATTGAAATCTCTTCTACATACAATTATAGATCTCAGGATATGTTTCAGTTTCCTAGAAATGTTACCTCTCATCCAATATTAACATACAAAATAAAAGACACCTTTAAAGCATAACAATTCAAACGGTTCATTCGTAGATTTCCCCACTATTTACAAGGCTTACATTTCTAGTAAGCTTTCATTCCCACAGACTTCAAAAGCATGCATCCTAACAAAACAAATATTGAAAATAGTATCTAAATTCAATAAATCATAATTCTAGGCCCAAAACATCATATTAAAAAGTTACTTCATATACATAGATTTCAAAAGAAAAACAAGACTCTTTTAAAATGAATATCAACTCCTCAATTTATTAGCAGATAAAGACTACACCATTTTCTTTCGTTTCAAAAAATCTATAAAATTCTAACTCATATTTCCCAACTTATGCTTTTCAAATCCCACACTGATTATAGATCCAATTTTTGGATTTACACTATAGTATACAGAGCTCTTTCTTTCGAGGAGAAAATAAATGAGTTCAAAACATTAACACAGGGCTTAGAATTTGAAGATTATAAAGACATCCCCATTTCTAGAACATAAACTATTAATTACAAGCAGAATTAAAACAAACAATGGCTTCAACTCCATGCTCACGTTTTTAATGGCAGAATATGGTGATGATTCAGAGATCAAAGAGGTCAAGCTAAATGAAGTGCAGATACTCCTATCATGCAAACAAAATTTCTAAATCCTTCCATGCAATATACAAGATTACAAGAAAAAACCCCATCTCATCATGGCTTCCCAAAATAACATGCGGGTGACATTTCAATTCTCTAATATCAGCATGAAGAAGAAATATATCAATTCACATCATAAAATAAAATCTTGGCTTCATTTCACAATCAATTTTTTTAGCTTTCTTTTTTCCACAAAGTATATAACACATGTGCCTCATTTTCCATGCATGCTACAGGAATTTAAAATTTATTTTTCTTTATAGAACATGAACAAGATTATACCATAAAATATTAAAGCTTGCCACACAATCAAACAACATTAATTTTTTATTTTTCTCATGTTCATAACAATATAAAGTAGCCAATTATAAAGTTTGGTGTTCATTATTTTAGAAACAATACAATTTTATTATTGCCAATATATTCATATTCTATTTTCTTCTTATAGCAATATATATATATATATATATATATATATATATATATATATTATGTAAAGATATATTGTTTTAAACAAATAAATTTATCCAAAACACATAATGTCCTAAGTATATTAAGTTATCACTTATTTCAATTTACCTCCTTTATTTTTTTTCTCTTACAAATTATAGCACAAATTTAGCCTTGGCATGCTCTTTTATTTCTCATTCTAAACTATGGCTCCAATGCATTTTAGAATCTTCATCGCCATACAAACATCACAATATGACAATCATCAAACATTACTACAAATGCAGCTACATGTTATGCATCTACATGGACCTATGAATACACAATAGCTATAGGTAATGCATTTACCTATACCATATAGGGTCTTACCAATACCCTGGTAACCACTTGATATTTTATGTTGATTAACCAACACTATATTCCATACCATCATTTTATTGGTATAACCTAGTCAAGTATAATTTGTCACTAATCACTAGTAGGGAAAACCTAGAAGGGATGCCCATACAACCCTTCGTTACCTCCCATTCTGACCTTTTTTTGTCAAAAGTACAGTTAGAAATTTTGTTTATGCTAGTTGCCTACCTCCAAGAATCTTAATAATAAATGATCAATATTGTCTCACCCATAATATTGAAATAGAGTTAAGGTTTTTCTACCCACAACCTCGGATCAACATGCAAGATTGTCTTCCCACAATGTTGAAATAGATTCAAGGGTGTCATACCCACAACCCTGGGTTGTGATCTAAGATTGCCCTAATAATATTACCCCTTACACAACCTTAAATTCCATTTAATAATAGTTTATCTAAGTCGGATTCAAATGTTCCTAATGGGTATAGTTTCAATATTGTTTGAAAGTATTGCTAATTTTTAAAGATTGCCAATTTTCCATTTGAGGGATATAATATATTGATGTTATTAAACTTGTATTCAAATATAAAAATTTCCATATTTGCTAAAACAAATACACATATAATCTCTTTATAATGCCATTCTTTTGAAATAAAGTTTACATTAAAATTCACATTCTCAAATAAATTTTTCCCATGATTTTGTAAAAACCTCTATTATAAATCATAAATTAAATTATTTAAACTCTATGTTAAATTAAAACTACTTCTACACACTACTTATATTTCATAAATATATTCCATATAGTCTTTAAAGACTACTATTTCTTTCTCCTAAACTAATATTATACCACTCGAACAATCCAACAGAGTAAACCATACTTCACTCTACCCAACCATTATGCAGGTTTGCTTTAAATACCACATAACCTCCATCTATCATAATTAACTACATTCAAGACTTGCCATTATTATTATTATTTTTAAATACATCATAGTATTATGACAATAAAAGAGCGTCTAATATTTCTTTGTTTTTTATTTTATTTTATATTATTCCCTAGTTCTTATGGATGTGAGTGCAAAATTGACTGATTTATTTTTATTAAAATCCTATACGTTTTCACATTATTTTAATACAACATTCCAAACGTAGGTTTAAAATGAAAGCCCAGACTATAGTTTAAAATTGTTTTCCTACTTGATTAAACATCATGTGGTAGTGTTCTACTTTGGTCAGACTAGCCCCTATCGAAACACTGCAATTGAAAAACCCAGTTTTACTGTTCCATTGAAATCTCTTCTACATACAATTACAGATCTTAGGATATGTTTTAGTTTCCTAGAAATGTTACCTCTCATCCAATGTTAACATACAAAATAAAAGACACCTTTAAAGCATAACAATTCAAACCGTTCATTCGTAGATTTTACCACTATTTACAAGGCTTACATTTCTAGTAAGCTTTCATTCCCACAGACTTCAAAAGCATGTAGCCTAACAAAACAAATATTGAAAAGAGTATATAAATTCAATAAATCATAATTCCAGGCCCAAAACATCATATTGAAAAGTTACTTCATATACATAGATTTCAAAATAAAAACAAGACTCTTTTAAAACGAATATCAACTCCTCAATTTATTAGCAGATAAAGACTACACTTTATTATGTTAAAAAAAAACTATAAAATTCTAACTCATATTTCACAACTTATGCTTTTCAAATCCCACATTGATTACAGATCCAATTTTTGGATTTACACTATAGTATACAGAGCTCTTTCTTTCGAGGAGAAGATAAATGACTTCAAAACATTAACATAGGGATTAAAATTTGAAGATTATAAAAACATCCCCATTTCTAGAACATAAACTATTCATTACAAGAAAAATTAAAACAAACTATAGCTTCAAGTCCATGCTCATTTTTTCAGTGGCAGAATGTGGTGATGATTCAGAGATCAAAGCGGTCAAGCTAAATGAAGTGCAAATAGTCCTATCATGCAAACAAAATTTACAAATCCTTCCATGCAATATACAAGATTACAAGAAAAAACCCCATCTCATCATGGATTCCCAAAATAACATGCAGGATACATTTCAATTCTCTAATATCAACATGAAGAAGAAATATATCAATTCACATCATAAAATAAAATCTTTGCTTCATTTCACAATCAATTTTTTTAGCTTTCTTTTTTCCACAAAATATATAACACATGTGCCTCATTTTCCATACATGCTACAAGAATTTAAAATTTATTCTTCTTTCTTTATAGAACATGAACAATATTATACCATAAAATCTTAAAGCTTGCCACACAATCAAACAACATTATTTTTTTATTTTTCTCACGTTCATAACAATATAAAGTAGCCAATTATAAAGTTTGGTGCTCATTATTTTAGAAACAATAAAAGTTTATTATTGCCAATATATTCATATTCTATTTTCTTCTTATAGCAATATATATATATATATATATTATCTAAAGATATATTGTTTTCAACAAATAAATTTATCCAAAACACATAATGTCCTAAGTATATTAAGTTATCACTTATTTCACTTTGCCTCTATTTACTTTCTCTTACAAATTATAGCAAAAAAATAGCCTTGGCGTGCTATTTTATTTCTTATTCTAATATATGGATCCCATGCATTTTAGCATCTTCATCACTATACAAACATCACAATATGGCAAGCATCAACATTACTACAAATGCAACTACAGGTTATGCATCTACATTTTAGCTATAGATTATGTGTTTTGGATAAATTTATTTGTTTAAAAAAATAGCATCTACATGTTAATGCATCTATAGGTAATGCATTACCTATAGTATTATTTTCTCCTATAAACCGTTGAATACACCACCATTCATAATTTTACTGACTTACCTTACATCGAATAATCCTACGGTCCATTGAGTAAGCATATTTCTTTTGCATTGTTATTTCCAGTACAAAAACTTGTTCTCTGCATCCACAAATATATTTGCAGTATCTCATCCTTACAAACAAATTAGACCTATAATAGAGTAGAGTTTTAGAGGGTCATTACATAGTACCCCCTAAGATTAAATACAACTCCTATGTTTACATTTATTACTGATATATTCTAAACAAAATAATATAATCATGAATCAAAGAAAATCAATATAGTACATCTCTTTTTTATCAAAATTGAATCATCATGCTTTATTAACACCAAAAATTCACATCATCAAATATACTTATTATACTTCACAAACTAAGATATAATATTATCATTGTTCAGATAAATTAAAACCATACCATGCAGATAACACTATTCAAACATAAATGGAAAATGTCTTTTCATGATGGCCACATCTTCCCACGTGGCACTATTTTTAGAAAATTGGTCCTGTTTGACCTTGCACTATTCAATATTTCGCTTCCTTAGTTGTTTTGTTCGATAGCCAAGGATCTTAACATGTCACACTTAAATGCACAAGGGATCGTCCATCTGCAATTATTCAACATTCCAAACATGTGAGGGATCAAGAACATATTTCTTTAGAAGGGACACATGGAGTGTATCGTGAATTTTTGACAAATTGGTGGTAAGTGTAATTTGTAGGCAACTAGATTTAATTTGTAAAAAATTTCAAAAGGCGCTACAAATTATGGGCTAATCTTAGAGGTTTTAATAGAAATTTTGGTAGGTTTGACTCTTGGAAATACTCCCATAGATAATTCCCATGGTGTTCTCTTCAGGTCCACATAACTCTTTTGTCTATCTAAATATTTTTTGAGCCTTTGGAAAATTTCATTGAGTTGGTATTCCATTTCTCTAACCATATCCAAACTTATCATCACTTGATCCTTTGGATTACTCCATTTTATTGGCATTCTGCACCTCCTCCTGTATATAGCCTCAAATGGAGTCATACCAAGAGAAGTATGGTAGCTATTATTCTAAGCAAATTATACCAAACAAAGGTAATATTCCCACTTCATTTGATGATCCATACAATACATGTGGAGCATATCCTCTAAGAATTGATTCACCCTTTCTATTTGTTCATTTGTCTCAGTATGATAGGCAGTAGTAATGTTGAGCTTTGTTCCCCATGCCTGATACAATGTTTCTCAAAATTTGGATGTGAATCAGGAATTCATGTCCGATATAATTGTTTCAGAAAATCCATGCAGCCATAACACTTCCATGGAAATATTTGGGCTATAGTGGGAGCTCTGTATTTAATATTTCTAGGCAAAAAATGTGCCACTTTGGTCAATTTATCCACTACCACCAAAATAGCATCATGCTAAAAGCAATTTTTAGACAATACCACAATAAAGTCCATGGTCACAAATTGTCACTTATGTTGTGGAATGTAATGCAAAAATAAACATCCTATTGGATGAAGATGTTCAGTTGTTACTTTTTGATATTCTAAGCATCTAGCCACAAATTCAGCAATATTCCTTTTCATTCATGGCAAATAATATTCATTTTTAAAATTCTCATACATATTCACATAACCTGGATAACTGGAATAAGGAGGATTATGTGCCTCTTGCAATACCATATTTTGTAGATCACGATCATTAGGTACAACCACTCTATTTTTTAAAAGGTAATGTATCTTCCCAGATTCTGAATTCTCTTGCTTTTTCAAAATTTTGTTGCACCATTTCTTGATATTTTTGAGAATATTCATCTTGATTTTACAATTTTCTGATTTTATCAATTATAGTATATTGAAAATAGGACATAGCATTGATATGTCGTCTTCTACTTAAAGCATATGCTCATTTATTTTCTTTTCCCTTTATATACTCTATATCAAAATCATACTCTGCTAGAAATTCTATCCAACATCTTTGCCTAGAGTTAAGCATTGGCTGAGTGAAAATATATCTTAGGCTTTGATGATTTGTCCTAAGCTCAAAATATTTTTCATGTAGGTAGTATCGCAAAAATTTTAGATCATGTACTACTACAACCAACTCTAAATCATGTGTGGCATAGTTTAATTCATGTTTCTTAATTTTCTGAGACTCGTAAGTGACAACACCATTCTCCTTCATGAGAACACCTCCTAATCCTTCCAAAGAGGTATCAATACACACTATGAATGGTTGTGTGGGATCTGCTATTATAATAATCAGTGTTAATGTGAGCATTTATTTTAGAGTTTTGAAAGCTTCTTCACACTACTTCGTCCACCTAAAAAAATTCCTTTTCCTTTAGAGATTAGTTATTGGATAAGCTATTTTAGAAAAATTACGGATAAATCTATGATAATATCCATCCATCCCCATAAAAATCTGCACTTCAGATATTTTTTGGAGTAGTCCAGTCAATGATAGCTTTAATTTTCCTTGGATCAACAACCACCCCTTTCACAGATATTACATGACCCAAATATTGAACCTGAGTTGCATAAAAATCACACTTGGAAAATTGATTTTTTCTTAGTATTTAGATAATAGTTCTCATATGTAAATAATGCTCTTATTTAATTTTGGAGTAAATAAATATATCATCTAAGAATATCAATACAAACCGATCTAGTTGTTCATGAAACACACTATTCATAAAATTCATAAAAGTTATTGGTGCATTGGTCAATCCAAAAGGTAACACTGTAAATTCATAATGACCATATCTAGTTCAGAAAGTAGTCTTTTGATTATCTTCTTCATGGATCCTCAATTGATGATAACCAAATATAAGATCAATTTGAGAGAAAATTGTGGCTCTTTTTAGTTGATCAGACAAATCGTCTCTTCTAGGAAAAGAGTACTTATTCTTAACAATCATCTTATTTAGCATTTGATAGTCAATACATATCTTTAAAGTTCATCCTTATTTTTTATGAACAGAATTGGTGCACCACATGGTGATTCACTAGGTTTAATATATCTTTTTTCTAAAAGTTCTTGTAGCTGAGTCTTAAGTTCTTGCAACTCTATTGTAGTTATTTTATATGATGCACAATCTATAGAGTTTGCTTTAGGTAACAGTTCTATAGTGAAATAAAACTCCCTTTGGGGTGGAAGACCCAGTAAATCCTTAGGAAAAACATCCTAAAAATCATTTAGTACCGAATAGGCTTGAAATAAGACTTGCTCTAGACTCATTTTTCTCCTTTTTATTAATTTTGACCACAAATATTCTACTACCCTTTTTCAATGCTCTTCTAACATGCATTGTAGTCAAAATATGTGGATCCACTGATTCATGTTCACAACCAATCTGAACCATTTGCTTCATATCATCATTATATTCCATCTATATTTCCTCAAAATTTAACAATGCTTTATGTACCTTGAGCCAATCAACACCTAGAATTATGTAAAAGGAATGCAATGGAGCTATGTACAAATACCATCAGGTCTATCCTTGAGGTAGTATTATTTGAGAATCAAATAAACATTGATCAACAATATAGGTTTGTCCATACCTATACTTGAATTTCCACCCATTAGCCATAAATCCAAATTTTTATGGTATGTCCCTTAAAATATTTTGTGAAATAAAACCATCAGTTGCTCCAGAGTCAACTAAAATGTAAACACTTATTCCATAAATTTTACCTTTCAATAGAAAAGTTGTTGCTTGACCATTGGGTTTGGAATTACCTGTTGTAGCATAAATATTATGATCAAGTTCCACCGGTTCCTTTCTCTTATCAACTCACAACAAATATTTATCAACATAATGAGGTTCTTGACAAATATAGAAACTAGTTCGTGGTGCCCTCTCTTTCTTATTTCTCTCGTTATCTTCTTGAGTACCAACTCTTGGTTCATTAGCTCTTTGATCATTCCTATCCCTAAAATTTCGTTGACCACCTCGATAGTTCAGATTTCTCTTATTTCCTTGATACCTATTCGTATTCTTATCAAAATTATTTTGATTCCTGTTTCCATGATTCTTGGTCCAATTCTTGTCTCCTTTTGTTGGATCCACATTTTTCTTTTTCTGAGACTCCTCATTTTCAATTTTTCGTTGATAATAACCTTTCTTAACATTAATATTATCTTCTTCCTATCAAGCCAGGTCATAGGCAATAATTAAGGTAGCTTGTTTCAACATAAGAATCAGGTGTGAAGTTTTTGGGTGTAACCCTAAAAGAAATTTCTGAATTTTTATCTCATTTATTTACTCATACTCAGGCATGTATTTGAGAAATTATACAAATCTATCATAATATTCAATCATAAACATATTCCCCTTAGTTAACCTTGAAAATTCTACAATTATTTCAAGATAAAATTATGGTGTTAAGAACCTATCCTTGAATGCCAACACAAAATTATCCCAAGGCACATCAACATCCTCCACATTTTGGGTTTTCCTATACGTATCCCATCAGTTAGAAGAAAATCTAGTCAATTGAAATACTTCCCATGAGGTATTTGATTTGGACAATAAGATTCTAAATGTGAAATAGGCTTCCACACTATTCAACCATCTCTCAGCCTCTTCCCATCACCTTTTCCATAAAATTTATCTATATTGATTCTTCGCATATCCTTTTTCAACTTAGAACCTACTTGTTTCCTTCTTGGGTCAATAGTTATCTCATCCTCAACTATTACCGTTTCCTTTCCTTTGAATAAATTTTCAATTATTTTTTGTTGAAAGAAAATTATTTCTTACTGTTGAGCCAATTGAGATTTTTCATGCTCCATAAGCTCCATAATTTGGACATTTTTTTGTGCCATGTTTTTAGTCATTTGAGCATTCTTATGCTCCATATGTTATTTTTATTGGCTCATTTGCTCTTGCAAAATTTGTACCATTCGGATCATTTTATCCTCTTTATTCATGGGTTCTTTTTCCTTCCTCTTTTCCTAAGGTTGTTTTGCAATTTCATCTAATACCCTAAGTCTTATAACTTTTTTAACGACTAGTATAGAATTTTTGGTTAGACCTTCCCGTTAATCCACCATCGTTCACTTTTAAGAACTAGCCTTTTGTTTGGTTGCCATTGCCTGTTAAACAAAACAAGGAGCCTCATCCAATTTTAAGTTTAGGTGAACACACTAGCATCAAAATTTGAGTTAGTCATAGGTTTTCTAATTTTATGTTTCCTAGAGATTCGCAACCTTAGCTCTGATACCAAATGTAACTATCCAAATTTTGCGTAATTTGTTGTCCAAACATCCCAAGTCTACCTACTTGGTTTTCCAACATCAGAGATTATTGTAAGAATTATTATTTAAAAATATTTTTATTTTATTTTCTAGTATAATCATGTTTCATCTATCTTCATGAGTGCCATCCCGCTACAGTTGGAATACTCATGAGATCGAGATTGGATAGATCTCATGTAGTTACCTATTTTGAAGTTCACTCTTCACCTGAGTTCTTAAGTTTATGCAAAGGGTTTATTTTTATCTAGGGCCCATAACACCTAGAGGTGTGGTGTATAGTTTCCCTATGTCTTGTCATGATCCACAAATATCAATGTCATGTATACGTAGCGCATACATGCTCGAGCTAGATGATCATCCTTTTACCATGGAGCATCATCTAGGTCTTACCAATACCCTGATAACCATCCAACATTTTATGTTGATTAACCAACATGATTTACCATACCATCGTGTTATCAATTTAACCTAGTCAAGCACAATTCGTCACTCATCACTAGTAGAGATAAGCTAGAAGAGATGCCCATACAACCCTTCGTTACCTCCCGTTCTGAAATTTCCATCAAAAGTATAGTTAGAGCCTTGGTTTATGATGGTTGCCTACCTGCAAGCATCTTAACAATAAATGCTCAAGATTGTCTCACCGAAAATCTTGAAATAGATTCAAGGTTGTCCTACTCACAACCTTGGATCAAGATGCAAGAATGTCTTCCCCATAATCTTGAAATAGGTTCAAGGTTGTCATACCCACAACCTTGGGTTATGATTTAAGATTACCCCTTCCACAACCTTAAATTCTCTTTACTAATAGTTTATCTAAGTTGGATTTAAAAGTTCCTAATGGGTATAGTATCAATATTGTTTGAAAGTTTTGCTAAGTTGTAAATATTGCCAATTTTCCATTTGATGGATATAAGATATAGATGCTATTAAACTTGCATTCAAATCTAAAAATTTCCATATTTGCTAAAAAAAAACACATATAATCTATTTATAATGCCATTCTTTTGAAGTAAAGCATACACTAAAATTCACATTTCCAAATCTTTTTTTTTGAGATTCTCTACAAACATATGTTATCAATCACAGATTAAAAAAATCTATGTTAAAATAAAACTTCTTCTACACACTACTTATATTTCATAAATATATTCCATATAGGATTTAAAGACTAATGTTTCTTGCTACAAAACTAAGATTATACCTCTTGAAAAATCCAACAGAGTAAACCATACTTCACTCTACCCAACCATTACGCAGGTTTGATTTAAATACCATATAACTTCCATCTATCATTCTTAACTACAATCAACACTTTCAATTATTATTTTTTAAATACATCATAGTATTATGGCAATAAAAAAGCCTCTAATATTTTTTTGTTTTTTTGGATTTTTATATTGTTCCCTATTCTTACGAACATGAGTGCAAAATAGAATGGTTCGTTTTTATTAAACTCCTATGCATTTTCATGTTCTTTTAATACAACATTCCAAATGTAGGTCTAAAATGAAAGACCAAACTATAATTTAAAATCATTTTCCTACTTGATTCAACATCATGTGGCAGTGTTCTACTTTGGTCGGACTAGCCACTATAGAAACACTGTAATTGACAAACCCAATTTTATTGTTCCATTGAAATATCTTATACATGCAATTACAAATCTAGGGACATGTTTCAGTTTCTTGGAAACATTATCTCTCATCCACTATTAACATACAAAATAAAAGACACCTTTCAAGCATAACAATTCAAATTATTTATTCGTAGATTTTTCCACTGTTTAAATGGCTTACATTTACAATAACATTTCATTCCCACATACTTAAAAATCATGTAGCCTAACAAAATAAATATTGAAAAGAGTATCTAATTTCAATAAGTCGTAATTCTAGGTACAAAATATCATATTTGAAAGTTACTTCATATACATAGATTTTGAAAGAAAAACAAGACTCTTTTAAAATGCATATCAACTCCTCAATTTATTAGCATATAAATACTACACCATTTCCTTTTGTTTCAAAAAAATATACAATGTTGACTCATATTTCCCAACCTATGCTTTTCGAATCCCACATTGACTACATATCTAATTTTTGGAATTACACTATAGTATTAAGAGCTCTCTATTTCGAGGAGAAAAAAATGACTTCAAAACATTAACACAGGGCTTAGCATTTGAAGATTATAAAAATATCCCCATTTCTAGAATATAAGCTATTCATCGACATCAAAATTAAAAGAAACTATAACTTCGACTCCATGCTCAAGTTTTCAGTGGCAGAATATGGTGACGATTTGGAGATCAGAGTGGTCAAGCTAAATGAAGTGTAGCTAATCCTAGCTTGCAAATAAACTTTCCAAATCCTTCCATACAATATACAAGATTACAAGCAAACACCCCATCTCATCATGGCTTCCCAAAACAACATGTAGGTGAAATTTCAATTCTCTAATATCATCATGAAGAAGAAACATATCAATTAAAATTATAAATTAAAATATTGGCTTCATTTCACAATCAGCTTTTCTTTTTCCACAAAGCATATAACACATGCACCTCATTTTCCATGCATGCTATAGGAATTTAAAATTTCTTCTTCTTTCTTTATACAACATGAACAAGATTATACCAGCAAATCTTAAAGCTTGCCACACAATCAAGCAACATTAATTTTTTTCTCAAATTCATTACCAACAAACAATTTACCAAAGAATGCCATAATACAACCATATAATTTAAATATTTCCACTCAAACATAAAATCATCATACAAGAAAACATCAAGCCATTTTGAATATTCTTTAAAACCCAAGAATTATTTAAACGTTCCACTAATTTTTCTAGTTCACTTACTAGTATTTGTGCTCCGTTCTCCTTTCTTTTCAGCGTCCTTTATTCATCATCCTTCCTCTTATCGAAGACCCCCAATTCCACTCTTCCTCTCTCATTTTCCCCATTTCATAAAACCTCCCTTCTCCTCCTATGGGCTCGCTTCCTATTCGTTCATATTCTCCCTCTCAAACATGCCAAATGCCAAGTGTATCCCCACTCTCCACGTCCAACCACAGAACTCAATTATCATTCCATTCAATTTTTTACCGACTATTTTCATGTTGTATTTTTTTAATAAACCAAATAAGCACTCCACTGAATTTAACTTACATAACTCCAATTATATATATAACATTAAAAAAGTTAATGAATACTATAAAACTAAATTTCAATATAACAATATAAAGTAGCCAATTATAAAGTTTGGTGTTCATTATTTTAGAAAGAATAAAAGTTCATTATTGCCAATATCCTCATATTATTTTTTCTTCTTATATATATTGTAGACACCAAAACATCACCAATCTAATTATGTGACAACAAGCATTGATCGCAATGACACAAACAGCCCCTAGGGCAGCCCCCAGAGGTTAAACAGTGGTCATAACCACTTCCAAAAGTAGATTTGGAGGTTAGAGGTCAATTTGGAACATTTTTGGCACCTTGCTCTCTACTCGTCCCACCATAGGATGAATAAAAATTGGCATTCATCCCACCCAGGGATGAATATCAGTATTCGCCCCAGGGTGAGGCGAAGAGCAAGTTTGACTAGCAAAAAGTCAAACCTCGACAAGTTCGCCAGTTAACTGAGGCTTCAGGCCATGCAATTGCAAGGAATAGCTTTAAATCAAGAAGAGAGACTTATTTCATGCATGTCTTTATTTTAGAAACCTTATGCAAGGAGACTCTAAATCAGGGAACTATCTTTTCTCTCAAAATAGGACAATCAACTCAAGTGGCGCCCTCACATGCGCATTCCAAACAAAGAGACACTAGGTCTATAAATTGGTGAGTCTTCTCACCCAAAAGACATATAGAGAAGGAGCATTTGAGCAACGAAGTTCTGCCAATTTACATACCTACTTGCGATTTGTGCCTTTCACATCCTTAATCTCTCATTCGAAAGGGAGGTTATTGTGTGATTATTGGAAGCATGAATCTGGACCCAAAACCTGATATTTGGCCATAATATTCCACAAAATTTGTTGAAAAAATCCCATAAGAAGTTTTGGACCCATCCCAAGTGGATTTGTGCCAAAACAGAGTCCCAAACGGTGGGCATCTTGCCCCCGAGAGCCCCCCAAGCTGTCACAACCCTAATCACCCCACCCCAGAATGATTAGAAATATGTGATATATTTCTCTAATTTTTCTTTTGAATCTTATTATAGGTCTTTTAAATAGGCTTTAGTTTAAATTTCACTTCATTTTGAGCAATTTTGACCAGGTTTTTATCATTTCTTGCATTTACTAACTTGCAGATGGCACGAGAAAAATATGGCTGATAGAGGCAAAATTGGAGAAATATGACCTTCTGGGTCTTCCCAAAACACCCCCAATTAGCTAACCCCAACTTTATAGGTCATTTGGAGCTTTTTGGATAGGACATTGAAGAGGGTGCTTTCTGACAAGTTATTGCAGGTCTATTCGTCCCACCCTGGAGCGAATACAAATTTGTGAGGAATTTCCAGACTGTTCCTTTTGCAATGGATTCCTGGTAACATATTTATGCTTCTGTTAAAATTTTGGGTTGATCTAAGGTCATTTGATTATCATTTTAATATTTTCATGCATATATTGACAATAGGCCTTGGGAAATACATGTTTTATTCTGTCTGCAGGTGCTACTAATATTTTTTGTTTCTTTGAATGCAGGTTTTAGAAATTAGAGGAGTAAGAAGGATTCAAAAATCATATACACAAGTAGTGGTGACATTTTTGTCCACCCATCTTACATGTGGGCACACGGAAGAAGGATTGCTATCCATGGATGTGATGAGAAACATATTTGATGCTCCTATCCCCTAAAAAGGAAGGAGACATATTGTAACATGAATTTGAAAGCATATCAATAAAGAAGGCTATATTTCATACTGCTTTTATCTTGTGTCAATTCATCTATGTTCTTTCAATATATAGGCTTTTAGCGTTAAGTTTGGTTTTACACGCATCGTATTCAGCATATTCCTTTTTGTTTCTGTATCCTCGTGCTTTCAGTGGCGATAACGGTGGGATCTATGTCCCTTGATTTTTAAGGTTAACCTTCTGATTAAAGTTGCTTGTTTTTGCTTACAGGTACCAAGTTTTCCAACGCTGGACTGTTTTAGAGCAAAAATTTAGAGACATCCGATTTGGGCAGAGAAGAGGTAGAGGTCTTAAACACCTATAAAAATTTTGTTGTTTGTTATCTGGTTATTTTCTTGCATAGGAGATTTTGAATGCTTGTTTGCTTCATTTATGCAACTTAAAAAGAACCCCACACACCACGTGGTAAGTTAAAACAAGGAGTTGGTCATAAAACTCCAACCCTTGAGCAAGACCAACGATGGATTTCATCACCACCTTGGCTTGAGATATTGCATACATTACCCAGATCGTGACTGTTGCTATATGTAAATCTCGACGAAAGCTAACCAAGTGCATCTGGGGTGATTCCCAGCGCATGAGGATAAGTCTTCTATGGTAGGTGTCATAAACAGAATGATTCCCCTTCCATATTGCCTATGTTCAATGTACCATCAACTCTCACATACCAATAGTTTCCCTCACGTAAGGGTGGGTATATAGAGAGGTTGGTATATCGATATGGGAATGGTATATCGAAGGGGCGACCATTTTTTGGGAGTCATAAGAGCCATCATTTTGCATTTAAATGTTCTTTCCACAAGCTTTCAAAACAAACATTAAAAACACAATGGACTAGGTTTAGGGCACACTTTTAATCGTTAAACGAGATAATCATTATTTTGTGTGTGTGATATTTCCTTTTTAGTGTAGTATAAGAAATCCTAAAAAAAAAGATAAAAACCTATGTGTCTAGCCCAATCACGGGAAAGCGCTGTAGAAAGTGCACCAAGGGGGACAAGTCACCTTTGATATAGTCCTGAGGACTTGGTCATCCCACATTGGCGGCCTGACACACAAGATAGTCAACATCATGCCATAATAGAACAAGACTATAGAGGCACCTCTTTGAGGTGCACCCCCACTCAGCATAGGTCCTTTCAAGAAAAGAACCTACACATGGCACTCAACATAGACAGGAGACCTCCCTTAGATGCTTGTTATGAGTGGCCTAGTGATGAAGTGTTAGAACAACAGAGGGTCCAGAAGGAGGGGCCACATGATTTCGTCATCCTCCCCCTAGCACAGATTACTGTTAGAAAAACTAGACCAAATCTAGAGTATCAAGCTTTCCAGACAAGGCAAGACAATTCTACCCGCACCTTGCATGCATATGAAAGGGAGTACGACGAAGACTATCATGTTCCTCAAGAGTAGTACATAATGCGGGAGCGATGTACCTCCACGCATGCCATGTATCAGGATCACCCATTGAGGTCATAACCTCGGGTGAATGCAGCTAACCTCGATAGAGGAAAGCAACCCATAGGGGTCTCGGATCACCATGACCGAGATAGACATGTAGGAGAGGAATCTAGGCTTCCTAAACATGATATGATGGAACAAATTGACTTGGCATTTGCCAAACATGTCGTCCGCCAAGCGCAAATCATGCAGCTTAGGCAAGATCAAGAACAGTTAGAGCATCTGTACCGCATTAGCAAAGAGTGCATTCAATGTTAGACAACCGAATGTCTTCATAATAATGTGCCTATGAAGGTTCCAACCCCTTGCATGCATAAATTAGAAGTGTATGAGAGGTATAACCGCTTGGTACGAGACAGGTCTACGTGACCTTATCAAGTATTGCCTCTCGAGACCTCCTAGACCTGAGCAGGAGGCCACTCCCAAAAACAACGATGGGCACCCTCCGCAGGCACCCACCCATGTGTATAGGTCTCAGCCAAACACTCCTAAAGAAGCCTATGAGGAGTATGAACAAGAATAAGAGCATGTTGAAACACTCTACCAAGGCAGAAGGGGTGCTATCCAGCTACTTCTCCATAGGCCTCAAGTTCCACGCAACCCACAACGGGAGCAAACTAAGGAGGAAGAAATTAAATCCTCTGATGCATATAAAGTGCTGCTAGAGTGCTTAGAGTCTATGGAGATCAAGACTTCTTGGCCCCAAAAGCCCACTTTATGCCAACTCCATAGTCATCCTGTGCATCCGTCAGTGCCGGCACCTCCATACCCGAAATACTTTAAAATGCCCCAGTTGGCACTCTTTAAAGGGGAGGACGATGCCCAAGAGCATGTGACTAGATTCCTGAGCCAGTGCTTTGGTATTTAGGACAACGATGCTTTGTTACTAAGAACATTTATAACCAAATTCGTAGGCCCTGCGTCGGATTGGTTCACTCAATTATCGAAACATAGCATCAGTAACTTGGATCAGCTAGTGGATGCGTTCCTCGAATGCTTCACCTTCAAAACTAAGAAAAAGGCATCATTAAGTGACCTAGCTAGCCTCAGGTAGTATGAGGAAGAAACCATGGTGGCATACGAGAACCGGTGGAGGACATTGCTTTCAAAGCTGCCTTACCTCCCTCCCATGTCAGACCTGACCCAAATGTTCTCAAAAAGCTATTTGAGATTGATCTTCATGCTATTGCAACTATAGCAATATGCTAGTTTAGAGGAAGCTCTGGTGCAAGCCAGAATCATTGAGGATATTAAGATACAGGACGGCAAGATTGCCAAACCTAAGAAGAAATAATAGGACTTGGAACATACCAGCTCGCCTCTCTTGAAGGAATCAAGGAAATAGAACCCTTGAACATTAGTCATTTGAGGCCATTCCACATTTAGAGAGCCATTGGTCAACCCAAAAGCTCCAAGGATTCCCATAATCGCTTGGTCACCCCAAAATGCCCCAAAGGTATCTATAAACCCTTTGGTCAACCCAAAAGCTCCAAGGATTCCCATAATCGCTTGGTCAACCCCAAAATGCCCCAAAGGTATCCATAAACCCTTTGGTCAAACCAAAAGCTCCAAGGATTCTCACAATCACTTGGTCAACCCCAAAAATGCCCCAAAGGTATCCATAAACCCTTTGGTCAAACACCAAAAGCTCCAAGGGTTACCATAACCGCTTGGTCAAAATAAATATTCAAAAAACAAACAAAAACAATAAAATCATCAAAAATAACAAAAAAAATTGCATTTCAATTCCATGCATACTCATAAAAATCAAAATACAAAAATATAGGTTGCATTAGGCATCGCATCCATACATTGCATATTTGCTAGGTCATACAAGTCAAAAGCACCATAGACTGTCATTACTTGGCAATTCCATCATTTTCCACATCAAATCCATTTTATAAATGCATACATCTAGAATAACACCATCATCATTTTTAGCATAGTCAGTTGTCTCCTAATGTATATAGGGTTTTCGTCATTCAGCTGTCTTTAAATTTCTAGCCAAAAATTGTACAAAGTTAAACAGATTTTACAAGGGAAAGTTTTACTTGGATCATGCCTCGTTACGTAACATCCCTACACAAGTTAAAACACATAAAATAATTCCTAAGTTGTGTGAACGCAAGAGAAACCTACAAAGCAGTCTAGGGTACCATAGGTGAAAGATTAGCCTGTTCATCCCCCTGTGCGAATGGTTCAAGAGTGCTGAGAATTGACAAAAGGATGAGCTCTTCCCCATCAATTCCCCCTAATAAATAGTGGTTTTCACCACTACCAAAAATCCCAATCACCATTGGTCCCCAAAGTTGTAAGGATTCGTACTACACGTCCCTGCCAAGGATGGGTAGTCATCCCCAAGGCCTCAAAGGATCGATGCCATTCAAAAACAAAATTCCCACAAGCCATCATCGAACCATCTCCACTCACCTTTGGTCTCAAAGTTGTAAGGATTCATACTACACGTCCCTGAACAGGATGGGTAGTCATCCCCAAGGCCTAAAATATCAATGCCCTTACTTCATAATCTCCATCATCCCCTTTGGTTCCCAAAGTCATAAGGATTCGTACTACACGTCCCTGAACAGGATGGGTAGTCATCCCCAAGGCCAACAGGATCAATGTCATTCATAAATCACAAACTTACAAGCTCAACCTTACAAAGTTCAAAATCCAAAATCAAATAACAGTGGTTATCACCACTATTCAAAATCCTTGCTCAAAAAGAAAAACAAAGAGAAAAATAAACAGTGATTTTCATCACTATGTATACGAGCAAGTATCCTAAACCATTGAGCAAATAAAAAACCTGAACTTGAATCCCTGGAATTCTCAGCATTCGAAAACCATCTAGGTGATCCTCATTACGGGTTTGGTGGATAGCCTACCTGGCAATGGCGGTATCCTAACCGCATGACGATATGTCTGTCACATTAGCTTTGCGTGTGCAGCAGACCAATGTTTGCATGTGGATGAGCTAGCTTATGGTACCTTAGATTGTCCCATGGATTAATCTTACTAAATACAACAATGGAGTTAGTGGAGCTAATTAGGTGATCCTCAGTACAGGTTTGGTTGATAGCCTATCTGGCACTGGCGGTATCCTGACAAATACCACATAAACGAACTCAATTGCACACACAGGGATGTGAAATAACTTGGTTAAATTCAAGTCGGATTTATACCTTGTTCAAAAGTCTTGCGAGATAAATGTACAGTCTTGGCTAGTTAGTTAAAATATCTGAATCTCAAAAAAGCTTAACTACATTTTAAAAACAATTGGTACATTTCATTCCGTACATCACCATCAAAAAATATGCAAAATACAAAAAACAAAGTTTTCACATGCAAAGTCATTCCACAAAGTCATCCCATAAGTACAACAAGCCAGTCAAATCTTGAACAGTCTATGGTGCCATCGACAAGTTATCAACAACTCATTTCATTCATTCCATATGCATACATCATATAAATTAGAAACATCGCATTCATAATAGCATATGCATACATCAATGTAAATACATGTACATAAAAACAAACCATGAAAAGTGCATAAACACCAAAAAAAGAGTCATCTATATATATATCATCAAAAATGCCCATAGGCTACAATGAACCGGTCCTCTAACCTCGCAACAAAAGCCAAAAGCTCAAAAACCCCTAAGCCTAGGGCATCGGCCACCATGATCACGCAGGATCGGTGCGACGAGAACTACCCCCATGGTGTGGGTCCTATGGGACCTCTCAGGGTGACTGCTGCTCGCCCCTGCATCACGCCCACTAGTGCCCCCCTCATCTAGCCACCTACGATGAGATGATGCTGACTGCTCAGTATCGCTGTCTCTCATCCGACGCGAAGAGCCACCTCTAGGGGGCTCAGGTAACCGCCCACCGAGGTGGATAATCTCTCCCTCCATATCCATCCGATGCCAAAACCACTCTGCCTCCCACCGACGGTAATAAGCTACTGCATCATCGTGCTATGCCAATGTCTTCTCCTTCTCCACCAGCTGCGCCCGTAGGAGATCCCTCTCCCGTGCAGCATTGGTGTCCCCATCCCCTCGGTGGTATGCAACAAATGCATTCTCCCACTCCACTAGCTGAGTCCGTAGGAGATCCCTCTCCTGCAAAGCCTCTCCCAGCTCCTCATCTCGTCTCCATAGTAGGTCCTCCAATCATGCTATCTCAGCGCAATGCCTTGCCTCCACATCCTCCGAACCTGCCTGAGGCCTCGACGAATCTAGGACAGCAGCCTACTCTGGCTCCCACTGCTCCGGGACGTCCTGCATCTCCGGCTGATCTAGCACCCCAAACTCCCCTCCAACATCCTCAACCTCCACCAAGTCCACATCATCCAGCGGAACTCCCCAACCCTCTCCTGGTGCCTCTGCACCCTCATCCCCTACTGCACCCCCTAGAGGCCCCTCGCCTCGCCATCGTCGCAAAGTCCACCACTGCTCATACTCGATGGTAATCTCGATGTCATCCACGTCTGGGATGTCAATCGTTGTATCTGCATCCTCACCTAGTGGCGCAATGACTGGCCAAGCTAGAGTCCTCTCGTCTCCCCGATGTCGATAGACCACGGGCTCACCAGGAAACCCCTGGCGCACTCCAAACTATCATGTAACCCGGCCATATGGGAAGAACTCCTGCTCAGTCCCATGATGCCCAATCAGCCATCGCCCCCTCCGTACCCATCGGAGCCACTCTCCAGCCTCAGGCCAGGCTGGACAGTCCCGGTAGGGGTGCCAGAACACCTCCCCTGGAGTAAGCCGAGCGAAGGCATCGACATAGTGCCCTACGACACCTGCCCATCACCGACTCTATCCCTACTCCTCAGACCTCCACCACAATGCCCCGTATCCAATCTCCCGGTCTATCATCTCCGCTCGAGTCATCCAGGGCAACCCCATCGGCCTCTCCACTGCTATGTGCTGCCAAGCCCAGCACTGCAACAAGTAGCTGCAACTAATCCCCTTCCACTTCCGATAGCGGACCTCGTACAACTCATCATAGAGCTATGCCAGTAGAGTCTGTCCCCATCTCATGATCATCGGTGCATCTGTAGGACACTCCACCAACCTGAACACCACCTCTAGCAGGTTCCACGGGAACCTCGCACCCGAAGAGTCGAGGAGCAGCATGTTGGAAATGAGGCCCATGAGTAATGCGTGCCTCACTCCCAACACACCCCTCTCTAGCCACCATCGAACCAGTATGCCACCAATCTGGTAGTCACCCTCCGCCCTCTCCACTGGGCTCTCCACACCCAACTCCTCCCCATGCCCAAAATAGCGTATCAGCACTGCTATCCTCCGATCCCGCAGCGTCGTCCGGATCGACAGTCCGTCTATTGGAATCCGAAGAATCCGATAGACATCCTCCAAGGTCACCGTCATCTCCCCTGTTGGGAGATGGAAGGTGTTGGTCCGAGGATCCCACAGGTTGATAAGGGCCATCAGATAGGCCCGATCCCCAACCATCGGCTCCAACCGAGTCACCTGCTTGAGCCCAAGGGCATCAAGCCAATCCCAGTCAGCCAAAGTCAGTGCCGCATGCGCTTCAGTGAAAACCGTGGGCACACGGTACCGGCTCTTCACAACCTACAAAAGAAAACAACATAAAAACATTAAAACAATGAAAAACTGTACAACAATAACATGAATATACAACAATGCATCAAAATGTATAGCCAAAAACATAACAAAATTCAAAAAATAATTTTTAGTTCTAGGGTTTTTAACTCTACGATAAATTAAAAAACATAAAAAATTCAAAAATAATTTTTAGTTCTAGGGTTTTAACTCTAACTGATAAATTACAAAAACATAACAAAATTTAAAAACTAATTTGTCAGTTCTAGGGTTTTTAATTCTAACTGATAAATTAAAAACAAACAAAAAATTCAAAAAAAAATTAAAAAAAAAAAAAAAATTCAAAAATCATTTGTCAGTTCTAGGGTTTTTAACTCTAACTGATAAATTAAAAAACAAACAAAAACATTCACAAATAATTTCTCAGATCTAGGGTTTTTAACTCCAAACTGGTAAATTAAAAACACAAAAACACAAACCACAACAAATAACTAGGGTTAAAGCTACGTTTTTACGCTCAGTTTTACCCTACGTTTCTAACCTAAGTTTTGATCTTGGTTCAATTCGGGTTAAGCGAAGTTTTTAAGTTATGTTCTAAACTAAGTTTTTTAGCTCAGTTTTAAACTAACTTTTGATCTTTGTTTAACTAGGGTTATACTAAGTTTTAAACTAAGTGTTAATTTTGATAGACTAGGGTTTCATTTTTAACTTTAAACAACAAAATAAACAAAAGAACAAGAAATAAGCAAATTGCGGTTTTCAAATTGCAACACAAAACAATAAAGAGGAAGGGCACTCACTGGTCTCACTTCGGCTTCATCGCTGGATGATCCGATGCATGAACTCATGGTCATAGGAAAATTTTGGCAGCGCTTCGCTTCACAGAATTGACCTCCTCCTCCTCAGAGCTCCAAATCGCCAAGAAAAACAAATGCAAATGAGCCCAAAACTTAGTTTTGGCCTTTAAATAGGCTTTTTGAGCCTGTACTCGTCCCTCCCTGGGACGAGCACTCTGGTTAGCGCTCGTCCCACCCTGGGACGAATACTAAATAGGAATTCATCCCACCCAGGGACGAATACAGAGCAAAAATTTCAAAAACAACAAAAACTGCACAAAATGGCACAAAAACAAGCAATAAAAGTGTCCAATGAGAGTGCTTTTGCACTTGACATTCCGGGCATGCAAAATAGATGTCGGGGTCACAAATCCTCACTATCCTATTCCCTAAGAAGGCTACCATAGCCGGACCGCTCCACGGGAAGATGGATTTTTGAGAATTTCATCCCCAAACGGCGTCACCAAAAGGGTCAAAACCCAACCAAAAATAGCAATAACATTGCCGAACGAAGGCGCCTTTGCGCCTGACATTCTTGGCATCCAAAATAGATGTTGGGGTTACAAATTGTCACTATCCTACTCCCTAAGAAGGCTACCATAGCCGGACCGCTCCACGGGAGGACGGATTCTTGACAATTTCAGCTCCAAAATGCGTCACAAAAAGGGTTCACACCCACCAAAAATAGGTCAGAATGTTCGAAAACTGCTTTCGCATTCAATGGTAAACAACTGAAGGCACCCTTACCTAAGTCATCTTGGGTCAAGCGACTCGTCGCTTTTCTCATGTCGGTCATTCCCTCATCGATTCGTCGCTTGAGGGGGTAGTCACACTTAGTCACCAATCAACAAAAACATACCCAATCAAGGAAATGACACGCATTCAAAGGATCATTGACAAAGACAATCATGCCCCTGCTTGGGGCAGCAAACAAGCAATTATCACAAGCTGATCAAACACTTGGCATTCATGAATCATGAACTCAAGGTTCCCATAGACAAAAGGTTGCGCCCTTTGCCTATTCATGACTGATCAATGTCCAAGCTCAAGTAACACCTCACCGAAAAAGGTTAACACTTGAATTAAGTTCCTTAGCTCGTCAAAAGCAAGGATTCAAGAATGCGTGCCCTTTCCATACTTGGGGCATCAAGAGTTGGTTAGGTTACTGAGAAACCCTAATCATTAGTGCTTTGGTTATCTATTTTTGCTCGGTGCTGTGCCTTGCATAGCGCTTCCCAAAAAGGGGCATCTGTAGACACCAAAATAGCACCAATCCGATTATGTGACAACAAGCGCTGATCGCATTGACACAAACAGCCCCTAGGGCAGCCCCCAAAGGTTAAACAGTGGTCCTAACCACTTCCAAAAGTAGTTTTGGAGGTCAGAGGTCAATTTGGCACCTTTTTGGCACCTTGCTCTCTACTCGTCCCACCCCGGGACGAATACAAACTGGCATTCATCCCACCCAGGGATGAATATCAGCATTCACCCCAGGGTGAGGCGAATAGCAAGTTTGACTGGCAAAAAGTCAAACCTCGACAAGTCCGCCAGTTAACTGAGGCTTCAGGCCATGCAATTGCGAGGAATAGCTTTAAATCAAGAAGAGAGACTTCTGTCATGCATGTCTTTATTTTAGAGACCTCATGCAAGGAGACTCTAAATCAGGGAATTATCTTTTCTCTCAAAATAGGACAATCAACTCAAGTGGCGCCCTCGCATGCGCATTCCAAACAAAGAGACCCTAGGTCTATAAATTGGTGAGTTTTCTCACCCAAAAGATAGAGAGAAGGAGCATTTGAGCAATGAAGTGCTGCCAATTTACATACCTACTTGCGATTTGTGCCTTTCACATCCTTAATCTCTCATTCGAAAGGGAGGTTATTGGGTGATTATTGGAAGCACGAATCTGGACCCAAAACCCGATATTTGGCCACAATATTCCACAAAATTTGTCGACAACACCCCATAAGAAGTTTTGGACCCATCCCAAGTGGATTGGTGCCGAAACAGAGTCCCAAACGATGGGCGTTCTGCCCCCGGCGCCCCCAAGCTGTCACAGCCCTAATCGCCCCACCCCGGAATGATTAGAAATCTGTGATAGATTTCTCTGATTTTTCTTTTGCATCTTATTCTAGGTCTGTTAAATAGGTTGTAGTTTAAATTTCACTTCATTCTGAGCAATTTTGACCAGGTTTTTATCATTTCCTGCCTTTACTAACTTGCAGATGGCACCAGAAAAATCTGGGTGATAGAGGCCAAATTGGAGAAATCTGACCTTCTGGGTCTTCCCAAAACACCCCCAATTAGCTAACCCCAACTTTGTAGGTCATTTGGAGCTTTTTGGATAGGACATTGAAGAGGGTGCTTTCTGACAAGTTATTGCAGGTCTATTCGTCCCACCCTGGAGCGAATACAAATATGTGAGGAATTTCTAGACTGTTCCTTTTGCAGTGGCCTCCTGGTAACATATTTATGCTTTTGTTAAAATTTTAGGTCGATCTGAGGTCATTTGGTTATCGTTTTAATATTTTCATGCATATACTAACAGTAGGCCTTGGGAAATACATGTTTTATTCTATCTGCAGGTGCTACTAATATTTTCTGTTTCTTTGAATGCAGGTTTTTGACATCAGAGGAGTAGGAAGGAGTCAAAAATCATATACACAAGCGGCGGTGACGTTTTGGTCCGCCCATCTTACATGTGGGCACGCGGAAGAAGGATTGCTATCCATGGATGTGATCAAAAACATATTTAACGCTCCTATCCCCTAAAAAGGAAGGAGACGTATTGTAACACGACTTTGAAAGCATATCAATAAAGAGGACCCTATTCCATATTGCTTTTATCTTGTGTCGATTCGCTCATGTTCTTTCCTTTTATGCATTTTTCAATACATAGGCTTTTGGCGTTAAGTTTGGTTTTAGACGCATCGTATTTGGCATATTCCTTTTTGTTTTCGTATCCTCGTGCTTTCATATATATATTATATAAAGATATAAATTTTTAAACAAATAAATTTCTTCAAAACACATAATGTCCTAAGTATATTTAGTTATCACTTATTTCACTTTGCCTGCTTTATTTATTTTCTCTTACAAATCATAGCACAAAAATAGCCATGTCATGCTCTTTTATTTCTTATTATAAACTATGGATCACCATTCAAAAATCACAATATGACAAGCATCAAATATTCCTACAAATGCAACTACATGTTATGCATCTACATGGACCGCTAGAGAATGCATTGCCTATAGGATTCTTTGCTTCTATCAACCGATGAATACACCAGCGCTCATCATTTCCTCGACTTACCTTACACCAAATCATCATGCGGTCCATTGAGTAAGCATCTTTCTTTTACATTGTTCTTACCAGTACAAAAACTTATCCTCTACATCCACAGATACATTAGCAGTATCTCATCCTTACAGACAAATTAGACCTATAATAGAGTAGAGTTTTGGAGGGTCATTACAAACATGCCTACTTTCCCACTTGAATCCATTGAGTGAATGAGTTCATGAATTGTAATTAAACAATCAATTATTAGACATCCTTGAACAAAGTTACCTTGGCAAGGATCAATGATGAGGAGGAGGGTAATTTTAAACCTATTAACTAGAGTTTTAGAGAGAATCTTATAGATGGTGTTATAGATAGTGATAGGACTAAAGTCTTGGAAGTTTTTTGCCTTGACCTTCTTGGGAATAAGCACTAAAAAGGTAGAATTAACATTTCTAGGAATGTGTTTATTTCTCTAGATTTTCTATATAGCTTCCACCACCTCCTTACCTGAAACACCCAAAAACTTCTAGAAGAAAATTGTAGGGAAGCCATCAGCTTTGGGCACCTTATCCCCAACCATTAAGAAAATAACATCTTTCACTTCTTCAACCATGAAGGAGATGGGTAGGAAAGCATTTATATCCTTGTGGTATTCAATGCTAAATATATGGATTTTATATCTTAGTATTTAAATACAATATAGTAAAATCTTAGATTTGTTTTCCTGTGTTTATTTTGTACAATGTAAATGGCCTAATTTGAGATTTTAAAAAATTAAATAGAACTCCAAGGTTTGAATCCTATAGGATCTAAGGTTGTACACCATGATTTTAGAGAATGGTTAGGGCTGTACATCATACCTCTTGGAGTATGGCTAGATAACGATATATTACATAGAACAACATCCTCCATTAAGGTCATCTTATATGGCCTATGACCTACCAAATATAAAAACTACTTTATATCTAGACCTTTATTTTATATTTAACTAAATTCATTAAGATAAATTCATAATAATAATGACAATGATTAATTAATTTAAAAAAAAAAAAATTAATTAAGTTTTTATTAAAAAAAATTATAAAATAATAATCAATATCTTAAACAATTACAATTTTGGAGCATTGTAGTGGCATGTTTTTGGGTTTTTATTTAGGAGACCCAAGTTCAAATGCCAAGGGGATTAGGACCCCTTATAAAAACTTGTGTTTTTAACTCAAAATTTTCAAGGGGACTAAGACTCCTCTTAAAAACCCACATTTTTAACATAAATTTTTTCCAATTTTAAACCCTGATACGAGTTGACCAACACCCTTCATAAAAACTCATGTTTTAAACTCAAAATTTTAGCACTAGGATGGATACCATAGTGGTATTTCTTTGGGTTTTCATTTAGGAGACCCAAATTCAAACCCCAATGCGAGAGGGCACAAGAGGACCAACATGTCTCACAAAAACCCATGTCCCATAAGAGATGTTGTAGTGGCATGTCTTTGGATTTTCATTTAGGAGACCCAAGTTCAATATCGTATAAGGGGACTAGAACCCCACCTAATAACCCATGTTTTTAAATCAAAATGTTCCTAATAAAAAAATTGCATTTTTAACTCAAAATTTATCCAATGACATTAGTTCAACTAGTTAGATTCCTCAACTTTGAAGTCCAAGACTAAGATTTGAATCTTGTCCAAGGATAATGTCTTAAATAACCAACTTGTTGTAATACCACTTTATAATGATGACATAATAAGAATTAAGGATGAGGTATGTTCTAATATAAAAAAATAAAAAATAAAATAAAAATTATATATATTGATTATTTCTTCATCATTCAAACAATTAATATAATATAATATATATTTTATATAGTAAAAACTAAATTGTATTAATTAATTAATCTAAACATTACAATATTATGATTCTAATTAAATACACCAATTAAAAACAAAATGAAATGAATAAAAAGTAAAACATCCATAATTAAATATACATAAAAATAAAAACTAATAACAATATATATATTAAGTTTTTATTAACTATAAAAAAATATATTTTTATAATTATATATTAGTAGTACTTTTTAACTACGCATGCTTTAGTTGAGATTATCGACTCCTTAATTATTCATAGTATCTAGTGAGCTTTAAAAAAGCTAAACCATTTCTAATTTAGCTAGGCAAAATGGGGCTTTCTTTTAACCAACATTGTGTGTAGTGGTCCCATGTTATTACTTTGAATGGTATCTCGGTTTAAAGCTTTGTAGTTGTTTCAACTTGGTGGTTTGAACTTAGGTTTTTCGAAAGAAAGCCGTAAGCCCTAATTATATGGGTGTTCCATTTGGTATTATTTGATGGTCTCTTATTTGTTTCAAAATGAATGAGAGATTAGATTTCTTGGCTCGAGAGATGGGAAACAGTTTTTATTTCTGCATTTGTTAAGTTTATTATTTGGAAGAGTCAGTGTCTAGAGTCCAAAAGGTATTGATGCTCCAAAACCTATGGACTGATGCAAGGGTTGGTGTTTAAAGTAGTGTTTAATGTTCATTATCCTAAAGCAACTGATTAGCTTCTGTATTTTTTCAGCAACTATCACTTTTTTCTTTTACGTCTGCACCAAACACTAAATTACAAACCTCTTTTGATAAAAAAAAAACCATTTAAGTTAGATTGAAAATTTTAAAGCTTTATAAAAATGTAGAGCCTTCTACATATTAAACACTACCTTATATTTGAGAGCTGTTGGATTATTAGGGAAACACCCATTACACTGAGTTGGGTTCCTCTTGGAGGTCCAAGGGTTCCTATTGAAGGTCCTAGTGGCACCAAAGGGCCAAGAGGGCTTAGAGGTCCTTGCATTATTCATCCATTGAAAAGGCACCAACAACGAGAACATTAACACTAGAAGCTAAAAGAGTAGCAGTAGCAGTATATATATTTCACTTCAAAGTCATGGTTAGATTATTCTCACCAATCTTAACCTTTCCTTACAAGAAGGAACTAGGACAAACGTGATCCTATGCAATTAATTGGTATTGCAGTGACGACTAAATTTTTTATTTTTTTTGGGTTATGTATCACTTTTAATATTAGATTGCCATTATTGCCTTGGATGTTTTATATTCTTATATCCCTAAACTTACTATTAAATGTATCATGTGTTTAAACAGACTTCCAGGTGGTGAATTGCAAGTTTCAATCACCCTTTACATTGACAGACTAATACAACTTAATGGACTGTCTTCATTACCAAATGAATCAATGCTTATTATTTAATTTCTTATAAACTAAAAATATAAGAGAAAACTAATCAATATATTGCATAGTCTTTGTTTTATACGAGACGATTTTTTTCTACTCCGTTGTAGTTTCTCGTGCTTGAGACTTCCGTGGCCATGCAACTGACATACTATTGATGCGTGTCACTTCCAAAGTATTAAACGTATGACTTGAAGCTGACAACATGAGTTCATACAAATTCATGCCAGTCCAAACTAGATTTTTGGAATGTCGGTAATATCAATGATCTAATTCTAAAACGTCAAAAGATTCCTTGACCCACGTGTCCTTTACAAGGCGAATACAACAGCTGTTCCATCATCACTTGCGAGAAAAAAATGTAGTACCACAGAAAACAAGACCAACATTAGGAATTGCACATCCCTCTCCTAATATAGGTACAGTATCGCTGTTTCACATATCAGTTTGTACATATTGTGCAATCTCCATGGATTGCACAACAAATCAGTCAACTTCAAATTAGCGATAAAATTAAGTTTTCCCACTACCCGTGAGAATGGGATCATCTCCACGAAATGACAGGATGACAGCTTGCTTTTATCCGAGACCATGAACCTAATATTATTTATTTAGGATGTGTGCCGGAATACCCCAATTTCAGTACCTATCGCATCAATCATGACAGATCCAGATGGCTATAGGATCGATCACAACACTCACGAATCACGGTTACGGTACAGGGACAGGAGATGCACGTGAGGCTCATGTTCTCCACTGCTCACAAGGTTAACGAACAAGACAATATTAATAATTATACAGAGTTAAAAAATGTTATACATCATATTTTGACGAAAAGTAATTGAAACAAAATGAAATGATTTTAATTATCTTTAATAGGCCAAAAGATTATATGAGACCACTAGTTTCAATACAATACATGTATGTTAAACAACCATGATCCTTTTCACCTTAATCCTTTTTCTATTCAAAACATGGAGAATAGAGTTCTAAACTTTAATAATACTTAAGAAAAAGATTATTGAATAAAATGAAAAGTTCAATATTTTCTTGTCAGTGTGTTTTATTGTTGATTTTGATAGTTTATTTTTATTTTATTCTTTATTTTTAATTTTTCAAAAAGTTTTGTTAGTAAGTTTATTTTTAGAGCATTTTCATAAGCAATCATGATTTTTTTGTAGGCTTCATTTCTGTTGTGCAAAAGATATATGTTTGTTTTGGTCATGCATCTTGAGGAATTATCATCTCCTAATTTTGCATTTGGGATGGTGTCGATTGGATCTTAGTTGGGTTACAATAGTTGGGTTACAAGCATTTTTTCCTTTTATTTGATCTTTGCGTCTATGTACTTCTTTGATGTATAACTATTTTTTTTGTTCCTAGAATTGTAGTCCACATGGCAAGTGTGGATTTATTTTCCTCATATACTATTTAATTTTTTTATTTGATTTTGAGATATCATGTAATTTAATACTCCATTTTTCCATCCATTTGTCATTTTGTTTTTATTTTATTTTATTTGTAATCCCTTATGTACATAGCATATCCACAACATGTGAGGGGAGAGATTTGAACCTGGGGCCTATCAATTTTAACCAAAGAGTTTTAATTACCCACTTGCTCTCCAACTCCTCTACATGAGTGGATTGTCATTTTGTTTTAATTATGTATTTTTTCTTCTATTTAATGTTTCAATGATTATTTATTTTGACAACATGTTATCTTCCATTATTTCTATTTTCTTTAGGTACCCCAATAGCCTTATCATAACTTATACTTTTAATGGAAATTTTCTTGTTTTAGCAAGTAAATGTCGATATTGAATTGATGTATGATTATGTAATTATTTGTAATGAATAGATTTTGAGTTATTTCTATTTGTCTCCATTTAGAATTTGGTGTATTACTAGCCCACATGCCACACTCATATATCACCTCTTGAATAACTAATAACCTAAAGAGAATTTTAATGGTTTTCAAATCCCACAATTTTTCTTTTTTGCGCACTATTTAGTAATTAGTAAACTATCATCCATCTATATTATGTTTATTTCATCATGCATATTCCCTAATTGATTTTGGTTTAAAAATTTGAAGTAAGGTATTTGTATTCTACTACTACATCTAAAGGATTTTTTTCAAATAAGTTGTATGGTTGCTTTTACTCTCCTTAAGTAGAGAAGGCCATAACTTTAGCTTTGCTAGTGTTTTACTTGCATCGGAACTTCTTTACAAAAATGCTCTAAAGTTTTTGGATGTCATTTTAAATTTTCAAGTGTATTTCCAATCAACATGAGGTTGTCATTGTAAAGAAGAAGTTTCACTATATAATTAGCCAATTGTATTCCCTTTCCTCCCATCCTTTTTACCCATTCCTATAATTTATCATTTTAAACGTAGAATAACATAGCTAACAATGGATAAACCTATTCCATCATGATATCACTACCAAAGCACTTTGTAGCCCTAATGGAGTTCTAATTTTTACAAGCACCTACTTATAAATACTGGGTAGATATGCTCTATAATTGGTTGGTATGTCAATTTCTTCCATTCCTTTTAATAATTTACCTTTAGGTAATGTGTCCACATCCTTTTTAAAATAAAAAAACATCAATATAATTCTTCATTTTTATTTTATATCATCTATGTTAGGTGCCTTAAAGTAATGCAATGATCTATTATTGAGTAACAATTTTGCAAGATGAGGATTAATCATGATGATTTAGTAGTTTGAAGAATTATTGATGTCAATATTTCTATGCAATCATATGACTACGTTGGTTATCCATTTCAATGGAAATCCTCCTTTAATGATACCATTAAAAGTATTTTGGATGTGTGGTACTAAGATGCCAAACTTATATTTTCTTTGTATCTCTCATGTAATTCCCTAACATATTGCAACCATTTTTCACTTGTGATATTATTTTTTAACTGCATTTTTCTTTGTTGTAGCTCTTTATCCCTAACATATTGCAACCATTGTTCACTTGAGATATTATTTTTTAACTACATTTTTTTTTGTTGTACCTCTTTATAGAATCGTCTTGGGCTATGTTTTACAATGTGTGTGTGTATCTATATATATAGCTCTTATGTATTCTTTATTTTTTTGTTTTTACTAGCTATTTATATTGCAACCATTGTTCACTTGTGATATTATTTTTTAACTACATTTTGCTTTGTTGTAGCTCTTTATAGAATCGTCTTGGGCTATGTTTTACAATGTATATATATATTGCTCTTATGTATTCTTTTTTTTGTTTTTTTATTATCTATTTATATATATTGCTATTTGATTTATATTTTCTTGCTTATTTCAAAGTTATTATTATTTTTTGTTCTTCATCATACCATGGATTTACAGGGAAGCTTTCCTATTTTTCTTTCCTAGGTTTAAAATTTTTGTATGATTCCAGGGCTTCTTTGATTATATCCATCAATTTATTGCTATCAAAAGTATAAGTTTGAAAAATATCTATCCTCTTTCTTTCCTCTCTTTGCATAATATGCCTGAGTGATATTTTAATTTTTTTTTATTTTTATTTATCATAGATGTTTCATGTTGTCTTTCATTCAATTACTTTAATATTTTATTCTTTCTCACTTTCTTGCCTTTGATTCTTTATCTATCTTGGATTGTGATCAAATTTATGTCCATCGAAACTACTACAATTTTTAGATCTTTTAACATTGAAATAATTTTTGGTAAGCAAATAGCACAATTAACTACACTATGCCCAGTATGAGTTTGACAATTAAATTTTCTAAAGGATACCAAAGGTTTTTTTTTCCTCTTTTTATTTCTCTTGTTAATAGTTGTTTGAATTGTGATATATATATATATATATATATATATATATATATATATATATATATATATATATATTCTTCCATGACTACAAGATACAATATTTTATGATAAATATTAAGCATGAAAATATTCACATAGAGTCTTGAAATTTGTTATTGAACTTTTAATGACACTATAGCTACGATTTTTATATAAAAACCTTACCATATTCAACATGCATTGAATTAGAAACTTTTTTCTATAAAGATTTTGGTCATTTCAAGTTGTGCTTGGGGTTTATTTTTAATTCATAGAAAGGTATAGGTAACTATTAAAGAAGGATAAAATTATAGTATGCTAAAATTTCATAGATCTAGTCATTTGTATAGGTGATTGTATATGCAAGTTATGGTTTCATGAATCCATGACACAAGGGTTTTGAAAGTTTGGGATTATTTTGCATAAATTTTGGCCATATGAAGTTGTAGTGTGTGTTTGAAGAACCTCTTCTAGAAATTTCAAACTATTTTAGGGGTGTATGCATGAGTTGATAAATTAAAAAAATGGTTCATGTAAGTTATGTTTTTGTGGATCCAAGGTACCAATGATTTTGAGGGTTTGAGATTCTTCTATAGATATGTTGACTATTTGGAGATTTTTTTGGTGTTTATTTTTATTCTTTTGAAGGTATGTGTAGTCATTAAAGTAGAATAAGACTACATTATACTAAAAAATTAAATATTTGGTTGTCATGATCGGAAAAAGTCTTTGTAAGTTAGGGTTTTATGGATCTAAGGCATCAAGGTTTTTAAAGGTTTGGAAATATTCCATAAATATTTTCACCATTTGGAGTTGTAGTGTAGGTGTTGTAAAGGAAGCTATGACAAGCTTGTAATCTAGAGATACTTTTATTGATCCAAGGTATTGAATGTTTTTAAGGTTTGGATTATTCTATAGGGAATTTTTCCATTTGGAGTTGCATTGTGGATGTTATAGAAGAAGCTATTACATGTGTGATAATATGCAGATACCTATATTGGCTTAAGGTATCAAGGTTTTTGAGGGTTTGAGGTTCATCTATAGAGATTTTGATCATTTAAGGTTGTAGTGTGGGTGTTGTAGGGGAAGCTATGCTAGATTTTTTTATCTATAGATATGCATAACACAAGAATTTTGGGGTATCCTCCACATGAACATCCTCATACTTTAGATGAATAAATAGACCTAGCATGCATATATTTTATAGATTAAGGAATACATGTAGAAAGACCTTCTACAATGGATTTGACTACTTCTAAAACAATATGTACTACTATTGTAAGAAGTCCACTATGAGAAATTCACGAATCCTCTAGCAATTTGGGAGGGACACTGACTAGGTAGGAGAAAATAAGATTGGTTATGTATATAGAAATCTCATCCCAACTAGTGCAGTCAATCCTCAATCTATTTTCCTATGTCAACTAGGCATTACAAAGAAAAAATAAAATAAAAATAAAAAAAATGAGTTCTACTTCTTTAGTAGAAATATCCATGCCAATTTATTTGATAGAATCACTCTTTTCCTAACCATCTAAAGGTGAATTAGGGGGTGTTTGAGGAAGAGTGAAGGGATACCTTTTTGTAGGCATTGATTTATGGTAATTTATAAGCTCAAACGATATTTGATCAAATATGTGTCTTTGAGCAAGATGAAAAATTATTGAGATTATGGAAAGAATTGGCTAGAGGTAAAGTGTAGAAGAATTAGTAGCCCCTATAATCGATTCTACTATATAATGTTAAACACTTTGTTGTAAAAATGATGAATTGATACAAAAAGTATCCATTTATTCTCAGTGGCACTTGTAAATTTCAAGTGGCCTTATACATTTTGTGGCCATTTTCTAGCTTATAAATGCCATTGCTGCCACATCCATCACTTGGTTGATCTCCCTCATGTGCCTCCATGGCCATCGCCTCTTGTGTCATTTTTATTTCCACTGCTCGATTCTGCATACCCAAGATCTGCTATGGCCTCCACCATTCAAAAACTAAATTAAATTAATTTTTACTTTAATTTAATTTTTACATACCCTTTTCCTCCATTTCCAAAACTAAATAAAATTAATTAATTTTTAATTTAATTTAATTTTTATTTTTTTTAGCGTTTCCACTGTCATTAAATCCATACCATCATTAATGTTATGTCCATAATTAAAACACACCCACAATCTAATGTGCATTTTCCTTTTAATGCGTGCATTTTTATTTTAATTTTCGCATGTGGCTCACGTTTAATTGCAAATTAAATAATAAATTAAATTAAATTATTGTTTAATTTAAGTTAATTTTTCCCACAACTGTTCAATCAAAAAAAAATTAATGCATTTTCATGTCGTTTATTTTATTAAATGCATTTCCATGCCATTCCATTCATTAATGTCTATCACATTCATTAATGCACATTAAACCATTACCCTTCATAGAGGTGCACATTTCTTTAATGCTCATGGCCCACAATTAAAACAAAAATTTAATGCATTTGTATTTCTACCTGGTATCTTTTGGAACATATTTCAAGGAATATTCTTTGACATATTTATTGTACCATCGATGTTGCTTTCTTCTATCGAATCAAGGGACTCATTTCATTTGTTCACCAGTATAGTAGTGTTTACAGTCATTGGAAAGCATTTTTGAGCCTAATTGAACGTTAGCATCAATTTTTGGTTTTATGAAGACCTGTTCAAATTTATCATTTTTATCTTCTTATTTTGTACCAGGAGTACATTTTCGGTTGTACTCGATACTCCTAACTTTTTTCCTCTTTCTATTATACCCTTGTACGTATTGGGGACCAATGTTTTCTCAATGGGTAATAATGTATTACCATTACTTATTAGTTGTAACGTATAAGGGTCGTCAATATTTAATATTTCCTTATCCAATTGAAGCTTTGTAATACCTATTTATAGGAATTTTCTTGTAATAAAATTTAGTTTTCATTCGTGCAAACCTTTGGTTGTTTTTTGTAATTATGTGTTCCTTATCAGAATGTCTCTATGAGATTGTGTATCCAATATATTCTTTTGTGATACCACACTTTGAGTAAAATTTCCATAATTGGATGAAATAAATATAAAAAATGGTGACACTACTTTTATGGGAACTATTAAGGTGTACTTTTACAAGTTCTACATTAAGAAGGTGGAGTTTAACATGGTGGGAATAAACTTATATCTTAAGAATTTTTTGTGAGTATTAAAAATATTATTAAGACATATTATTTGAAATACAAAATACATTTAACATATTAGAATGAATAAACATTATAAATTTAATAAAATGACCTTTGAAAAATGACATTCATTGCTCTTCATAAAAAAAAAGTCATAATTTTATTTTAAGTAAATATGAAATTACATTCTTCATGTGCCTCTTAGGTATTTGTTCAAAGCTTCAACAATGACCTGAAAATAAATTCACTTATACATTATAGCTAGCTATCTCTATTAGAAACCTTCCCAAATTGTCAACCAATATCCTTTAAATCACTACATTTTTAGTTTTTTAAAATGATGCTTTAATTGTCTTTGTTTTAACTAGAGTGGATTAATACCCGTAGATAGAGATATGTTAGAATAAGTGAATATTATCTTAAGTTAACTAGGATACACACTTGAGTTTCCACTCCTCAATGTGTCAGGAGAACTCTAAGTGGTGTCTTCATCAGGTTTGATGAGTTGTTGTAATCCAACATCTCTCAATGATCAACTTTGCTATTTATACAGAGTTGATCCTAGAGATAAATCAATCAGTTCCTTTCTTCTCTTCATCTCTTGTGTAATACTTTGCATATCTATTATTGTGTAAATTCTAACATGGTATTAGAGCAAGATAGATTTTTCTAGTATTCTCTCTTGAAGGTTCTAGGATCTGATTCATTTACTTTGGATTTTTTTTGGCTATCTAACTTCAAAGTTTACATTATTCTACTTTTATCCATTGTTATTTTTTTATCACCATATTTTTTTATGTTGCATATTCTTTCATTTCTATTTTGAATGCATGTTGAAGGATAACGTTTAAGAAAATTTAACTATTTTACCCTTTGTGAAGGTGCAATATTATTGCCCTTCTTTTTCAAAGGAAAATAACACCTTTTTTTTTTTTTTTTTTATTCCTTAACGTATTCATGTACCTCTAACACTCGGTTAAATAATTTATTTTTGGCTTGTTTAAAAGAAAAACTCCAATTAACTCAAAGTGTTATGTAAATGATTTCTTTTTTGAGTTTACATTTTAAATATAACTCATCATTTCTAGGGCCTTCATTGTTGGCACTCTTAGTCAACTCAAAAAGATATTTTGCCCATTGCAACATCGTTGGCACTCTTAGTCAAGTCAAATGTCATTTTATCTTGGCACACTCTACAAAATCTAAGGGTCACTCTACTTTGTTCGCTGGTGCACTCCTCAACGATATAAATATATATATATATATATTCTTCCATAAAATCATTTCAAACATCTTATTGCATTCATTATATTTTTTTGATTATTTGAAGCGGTTGTGAAGAGTTCTCTTTGTTTTAGATTTACTCTGCAGGTTTCCCAAGCATGGAGCCCAACGTGGGGCTCAAAATAAGCACTTGAGATCCTTTGTAGGTATTTCAATGTTCTAAATATTTCTCCAAACTGTTTTTCGAGTTTAAAATTTTTTGGATTTTTGATTTGGGGCATTAATATTTATCTGTTTTTCAAAAATACCCATTTGGATTTTGTTTTAATATTCTGAACTAACGTATTTTGCAGGCTTCTTCTAGTTTTCAAAATGAATTCCAATACATTGATTTCGATTTTTTCTGCACTAATATATTTTGCAGGCTTCCAAGGCACCATTTTGATTCCAATACATTTGGATTTCGTTTTAATATTCTGCACTAACATATTTTGCAGGCTTTATTTCATTTTTTTGAAATGGATTCCAATACATCTCCATTTCAATTTCATTTTAAATATTTTGCACTAACGTATTTTTCAAGCTTCTTCTAGTTTTCAAAAAAAATTCCATACATTGATTTCGATTTATTCTGCACTAACATATTTTGCAAGCTTCCAAGGTAGCATATTGCAGTTATAATTTTCTTATTTTTCAAAAGTTTTATATGCTTAAATATCCTAAATTTTTTGCAATGTTCTTGATATTTTTCTCTGCCATATCATAATTTTTTATATTAATTTCCTTTAATTTATTTTACAAATCGAAGAATATATTATCTAAATTTCTGCAGTGCTTCATGGAAACATCCATCGATATTGGAATTTAAAGGAATATCCTTTTATACTGATTCTCAATGGTTCTACAAGGCCGATTTCTCAGTTTTTCCATTTGTCAGACTCTTCAATGGATACAATTTCTGCCACTTCTATTTTGTGGCATATTGGTGTATTTATTTTTCTATTTTTCATTTTAGACTTTGATTCTTCGAATCGTCGTTCTTTCGGCTCCTTGTCTTTGTTTATTTTAGGCAGACCACATTTATTTGTGGCTCTCCAAAATGACAGACAACTCGTATTTGTAAGGATTTAATATTTTTTTTTTTGGGGGGGGTCTTATAATGTCAATTTTTGCACTATTGTGAGTCATTGAGGGGTTTTATTTTTGTTACTTTTATCTCCTCAAATAGTTTAAGTAGCTACTTCCTTTTACTTGTCATAAGAAATTAATATTTGAATCATATCAAATATAAGTAGCCTTTATTTCCTCAATTTGTTCATATACGTACTTTATTTTCTTATTTCAAATAAGGATCTAATATTTGAATCATACCAAATAGTTTAGCACTTCTTTTTCTCAAAGCTTCAAAACTAATTTTGATTCAGTATTAGCATTTCAAATGTACTTCATTTAAAAATTAAAATTTATTCAAAGAAATTTATATATATATTAAAAAAAACATCATAATTTTTATATTTACACCAAGATATTTTTTCTACGTTCCACGTATCAAACTCATTTCAACTTAAGCTCTCCCTCACGTAAGGGCGGGTTTTTTGGAAAATTGGTATAAAGGCCTGACAAATATTTTCTATTAATATTTTTCTTGATAATATCTAAACTTATAGTCTCCCTCACATCAGGGCAGGTTTTGAGATCACATTTAAACTTGTTACTCCATGCACTTCACCCCAAAACCCTTCTTTTATCACAATACTTATAGTTTCCCTCAAGTAAGGGTGGGTACTGTGATCCGTTGAAGATTTGGCAATCTAAATAAAACAATCGTAGGCCTCTTTATACTTATAGTTTTCCTCTAGTAAGGGCAAGTATATTTGAATTACCTATTTTTAGACAAGATTCATTTCATAATAATTTCTTTGTATTCCATTTTTGAATTTTTAAAGGGGGTATATTAATAATCTTAAATCCTCAAAAATGAATTCAATTTAACCTCTCGCCCCTCATAATTTTCACACTTGGAAACCTAAAATTCTAAATCTCATCTCTCAAAAATGTCTTACTCATTTATTAGAAGAAAATCAACCAGAATTTGATAAAGAATATGAAATATTTGTTCATAAAGATAAAATGCATGAAAATATGGGTATTATTAGCAACAATGTTCATGAAATCTTGTGGTTTCATATTACAGATTACAAAACTCCTCATGAAATTTGGGAGAAATTAAAAACCTTGTTTGGAAACATAGTTCATATGAGATCAATGCAACTAGAAGCTGAATTAACTTCTTTATCTCCGGAAGATTTTAGTAGTATTATTTATTTCCTCACTAATTTCAAAGAAATCCTCACTCAATATAAAGGTTGTGGGAAGACTAAGTCAGAAGAAGAATGTATTTATCTAATCCTTTCAAAACTAAATGGTGTTTTTCAAATATTTACAACCACCTTCATATATACTAAAGATTCTCTTGGTGCAACCTTTAAAATGCCCTCTTTAGAAGAATTTTGTGATAGATTAACTAGGGAAGAAACCAAACTTTCTAGATATGAAAACTCTTCTTCAAAATACTTATTAGCCTCCACATCATCCAAAGAAAAATTCAAAAAGAAGGAAAAGACTCCCATTACCTGTACCCACTGTAAAAAGAATGGTCACTGCCAACAAATGCTAGAAAATATTACAACAAATAGAGGAAGCTATAAAAGATCAAAATATAGACAATAATAAGCAAATAGGAAAATCCCTTAATATTCAAGGAAAAATCTCCAAATATTTCTCTAATTATTGGGTCCTAGATTTTGGAGCAACAAATCACATGTCTGCTTCAGACAAGTCTTTTTCTTCTATCTCCTCTAGCTCTACTCATAGCATAGAAGTAGGAGACTCTTCCTTAATTCTTGTTAAATGGAAAGGGGATATAACCATTGATGGTGGCTCTATAAATCTATGTTATAGACATTGCTACCAATATCATATCCATTTATCAAATTTGTACTTCTGGAAATAAGAAAATTGTTCTCTTCTCCCCAATAGGAGTTGAGATAAGAGATTTTTAACCCCATCATTCGCTTATAGCAAAAGGGGATATTGATCATAAATCTCATATTTTTTACTTCAAAAGATTTCAAAATCCATAAGGAGCCTCCTATTTTGTGGCTCATAGTAATCTTGAAAGTCAAATTTGGCATGAAAGGTTTGGTCATATTAATTATAACTACCTAAAGGATTTATACACCCATAATATGGTTAAAGGATTACCCCAAGTCTCTTCTAGTGATGGGGTTTGTTCTAGATGTGCTCTTGGAAAGCATCATCAAGATCCTTTCCACCCAAGTAGCTCTCTAAAATCCTCATATCCTCTAGATTTAATCCATAGTGACTTAATGACCTTTCCTAAAACTTATTTTAAGGGAGAAAAGTATACTCTTACCTTTATTAATGTTTTTTATAGAAGTTCCTGGATCTACTTACTCAAATATAAAAGTGATGTGTTATACCACTTTAAAGTCTTTAAAGCCTTAGTTGAAAATCAAGATTCTTGCAAAATCAAGAAAATTTGTACTAATAATGGGGGAGAATACTACAGTATTGAGTTCTCCATATATATTTGTAATCATGGTATAATACATCAACATTTTGTCTCCCATAATCCTCAATAAAATGGCATTGCAGAAAGGAAAAACTAGACATTAAAAGATATGGCTAATTGTATGCTCCATTCAAGAGATCTTCCAAAAAAATTTTGGGCAGAGGCTATTAACTATGCCAATTATATTCAAAATCACACACCTCATAAATATCTTGACCAAATAACCCCTGAAGAAGCATGGACTATATTAAAACTAGTGTAGACACCAAAACAGCACCAATCCGATTATGTGACTGCAAACACTGATCGCTTTGACAAACACAGCCCCCAGGGCAGCCCTCGTAGGTCAAACAAGTGGTCTTAACCACTTTCATAGCAGTTTTGTAAGGTCAAGGAGCAATTTGGCACACTTGGGCACTTTGCCCAGTATTCGTCTCACCCAGAGACGAATTCAAAATAGAATCTGTCCCACCCCAGACGACTTTCGAATCCGTCCCCGGGTGGGACGAATTCTAAGCTTAACGGGCAAAAGGGCAAATGGTGCCAAGTGGCAGCCCGCAACGCTCGGCTAAGGGCTCCTACCTTGCACGCATGTGTAAGTGGACAGAGGGGCCGTTAGAGGACCGTTACAAGAAGCATTTATCAAAGTTCAAGTCGTTGAAGGACTCCCTCCCTCATGGGAAGACAAGACCGCCACATGGCGCCCATGGTCAACACTTGGCTTTTGTGCTTCCCTCCCAAAAGAGACCCCTTGGGTCTATAAAAGGTGGGAATTTTCTCACCCAAAATATGCAGGTGGAAGGAGTGTTCAAGCAACGAAGTGCTCGCCGAATCGAAGACTCATTTGCATCCCCCTTTGTTCACCTTCCTACATCCATCAATCTCTTTTGCAAGGGAGGTTGTTGGGTGGCCTTTGGAAGCTCGAACCTTACTCAAATCCGACGCATGGACATCTGAACCCACCAATTCGCCGACCCCCCAATCCTAAAAGGTTTTGGGCCCATCCTTGGTGGATTGGCTCCAAAATCGAGGGCCAACGGTGGGAGGCCCACTTGGGCACCCCCGCACCCCCAAATTCTAATTTCAGTTTTTGAGCACTTTAGATTAATTTTTAGATTGCATTCTGTGTTACTAGGTCTGATTAGTCTATAATTGCAATTTTGTAGCTTTTGGTCAGAGTTTAGGGTGTTTTGTATTGCTTTATCGTTTCGCTAACTTGCAGGTGTCAAGGTTAAATTCCCGAGGGAGGAGGCCAAATTGGGAAAATCCGACCATCTGGGTCGTCCCAAAATGGCCCCAATTACCTAACCCCCTATTTGCAGGAGTTTTGCAGGTCCCGAGATCTGACATTGGAGCAAAAAGCAGGTCGATTTCTCCTATTCGTAAGAATTCGTCCCACCCAGGGACGAATTACGGTCGAATTCGTCCCGCCTGTGGACGAATTCCAGTTTAAGGTGAATTGGCCAGCTGCCTCAGTGGCAGTGGCCTTCTGGTGACTGTTCTTACCTTCTGTCCGATTTTGAAGCAATTTGGATTCACTGTTTTCATGGTTTCATGCAAATATTCGTATGCATATTTTGTTAGTTTTAGAGAGAGAATGATTTTCATTTGCAACAAGTGCTACTAACGTCTTGATCATTTCTTTGTTTGCAGGAGAAGCAGCAGAGGCGAAGAACCCATCAACATCAGCGGCGGCATCATCTTAGCCCGCCCAAAGGCAATCGTGGGCACGCGGAAGGAGGAACCATTCAACGATTGTAATCAAACCTTATTTGCGCTCCTAGCCCCCGAAAAGGGAGGAGGCATTATTGTAATGTAGATCGAAAGAAATTAATGAAAGGGCTATTTTTCTTTATCTGATTGCGTCTCTTACAACATGTCTCTTTTCGTTTCATGCAATGTACATTCCTAGGACTTAAGCGTGATTAATTTTGAATGCAATTGCACTTGAATGATTTCCTTTGACCGGAATCTCGTGCTTTCAGTGGCGATCACGGTGGGACCCTGTTCCCTGGTTTTGAAATCACATAAACTAATTAAATTTTTGTGTTTGTGCTTGATAGGTACACTTTTTTTGTTGCAGACTGCTATTCGTCTCTCGATAGTGACGAATCCTTTTCTCGCAATTCGTCCGACTCCCGAGACGAATTCAAATTCGTCTCTCGGGTAGGACGAATTCGTTCTCGCAATTCGTCTCCCGGAGGGACGAATTCCTGTCTCATGGATTTTCAGAGCAGAAATTCAGAGATAACAGGAGCAGGCAGAGAAGAGGTAGGGATTTTCATGATCTCTGTTATAATTTTCTGTTTCTGCTTCGTTAATTGTTTTCATTTAATCTTGCATTGCATTAGGAAAAGTCATGTATGCTAGTTTCATTTTATTGGATAAAACGAATCCCACACACATCACGAGACAACTTTAAACCAAGGAGCTGGTCTTAAGACCCCAGCCCTTGATCAAGACCATTGGTGGATTTAATCACCGCCTTGGCTTGATTTGCATCCATTTCCCGATTGTCAACTGTTGTTAGGCGTAAATCCTGACGAAGACAGACCGAGCGTAGCTGGGGTGATTCCCATGCGCGCGAGGATAAGTTTTCTATGGTAGGTGTCATTAACAGGACAATCCCCCTTCCGTACCGCCTATGTACCACGTACCTTCCGCTCTCACGTACCTATAGTATCCCTCTCGTAAGGGCGGGTATATAGAGAGGTTGGTATATTGGCTTGGCAGGTATATTGAAGGGGCGACCTTTTGGAGTTATAAGAGCCTACATGATGCATTTAAACGTTCTACAAAACTTACAAAAACAAAACAAAACATCAAAATGCACTAAACCAGTTTAGGGCACACCAAGAATCCTTAAAAGAGATAATCACGGTCTTGTGAATGTGTGTGTTTAATTCTGCTTAGAGTAGACAAAAAAAAAAAAAAAGAGAAAATCATAAAACGAGATAAAAACTTATTTAGATAGCATAGAAGCACCGCAATGGTGTACACCCGTAGTCAAGCCCAATCAAGGGCATAAGCTCCGAGAGGTACACAAAAAGCAGGCACAAGTTGCCTTCACTTCAGTCCTGAGGATTTGGTTATACCGCCTTATCGGTCTAACCTACAAAAGAATCCAATTCAGAATCCTCGATGGGGTATGCCTATTCAAAGCAGCCCCTTTCGGGAAGATGCCTTACATGTAGACCTTGACATAAATAGAGAATCACCTCTTGAAGGTAGGCATGAGTGGCCACCGCGCAATGAAGCGCTAAACAGGCACACTGTCCATTTAGAGGGGCAACATGGATATGGCGTCCCTTCTTTACCTATCATCGTAACATAAAGACCACATCCGGAGCGCAGGTCTCCTTACATAGGGCGACCTAACTCCGCCCATCCCATTTACACTCATGAAAGGGAGTATGAGGAAAACCATCACATTCCTCGAGAGCAACAAACAATGCGGGAACCTTGCATTTCCGCACCAGCAGGATATCATGATCACCCCTTGAGGCCAGAACCTCGAGCACATACCACCTACCTCGACAGAGGGAAGCGACCCATTGAAACCTTAGAGCATCAAAATCAAGGTAGACCCATAGGAGGAACATTTGAACCTCCCAAACAAAATAGGGTAGAACAAATTGATCCGGCTGTCGCCAGATATACCACCCGTCAAGCCCAAATCATGCGGCTTAAACAAAGTCAACAAGAGATAGAGTATCAATACCGCTTGGATAAAGAACGCATGCAACGCGAAGCGGATGAGTTACGCTATGAAATACCTGAGAGGGGGCCAACCCCTCGCATCCAAAGAGCTGAACAGAGATGAGAGGCGTAATCCATTGGCGCAAGACAGTCTCCACGACCTCGTCAAACTCCGCCTCCAAGACCCCATAGATTTGAAAGGGAGGCAACTCCCCGAAACAATGATGGGTACCTTCAAGAAGAACTTGATCGTGGTCATAGGTTTCGCCTCGAGACTCCTCAAGAATTTTACGAGGAGTATGAACCGTAAGAGGAGTATATCGAAACTCCCCATCAAGGCAGGAAGGATGCCATTCGGCCACCCCTCCATAGGCCTCCGGCTTACCGTAACTTGCAACAAGAGCGAACAAGAGAGGAAGAAATAAAATCTTCCGATGCATACCAAGCGCTATTGGAGCGTTTAGAGTCGGTGGAGACAAAAGCTGCCGGGCATCAAAAACCCACATTACGTCTACTCCGCAATAATCCGGTGCATCCCTCGCGTCTACACCTCTCTACCCCGAACACTTTAAGTTGCCTCAATTGGCAGTTTTTAAAGGTGAAGAGGACGCACAGGAACATGTTACACGGTTTCTAAGCCAATGCTTCGGCATTCAAGATAATGACGCGTTATTGCTTAGAACATTCATAACCACATTCGCAGGCCCCGCCTCGGATTGGTTCACACAGCCTGCCCAAACACAAGGATAAGCAGCTTAGATCACCTAGTAGATGCGTTTCTTGAACGCTTCGCCTTCAACACAAGGAAGAAGGCATCACTTAGTGATCTTGCTAGCCTTAAACAATTTGAGGAGGAAACAATGGCAGCGTACGGGAACCGATGGAGAGCTTTGCTTTCTAAGTTACCCTACCGTCCTCCCATGTCGGACCTCACGCAAATGTTCGCGAAAAGTTGTTTAAAATCAATCTCCGGTCTATTGTTGTTGCGACAATACGACAGCTTAGAAGAAGCTTTGGCGCAAGCCAGAGTCATAGAAGAGATTAAGATAGGCGAAGGCGCAATTGCCAAGCCTAAGAAGAAAGAGTGGAATAAAACCACTAAAACCGGGACAACGCAAGCACAACACGCTGCAATCAACCAAGTTGCGATAAATGTCCCAGTCACTGTGCAAGAAACGTAGCCTCAAAATGCTAACTACTGTGCAATGCCTCCTGCTTACGAAAGAGATAACAGGAGACAAGAACAAGATCGTTAGCAGCGTCGCCCTAGGCGACAATTCACCCCGTATGCGGAGTCTAGGGACTCCTTATTTGACCGCTTGTCGCGGCGAATCTAGTTACTCCGCCGTAAATCCAAAATTTTGACCCTAGCGTTCCTAAGCCTAAGGGGTATAGGGAGGAATTGTATTGCAGATTTCATAGATGCAGAGGACATGACCTAAATGGGTGCCAAAAATTCAAAGAACTAGTCCAGGATTTGATCGACAATCGAACATTGGTCGTAGACAACCCCATCGCACCTAACAACCAACAAATGGGGGTATTCAAGGACCCCTTGCTCGCCCACGAGGCGCGTACAAAACCGCTCCAAATAAACGAGGTGCGACAAGATCTTCCCGCACAAGGATTTGTGGGAATGATTAGCATTGTAACAAGGAACAGAAAATACCCAAGCAGTTGCCCCCGAGGTACCTGCGAGGGAAGTTCCGTCGACATCGCAGCCTCAACAACGCCCGATGCAGTTACCTCCGCCTAGACCTGAGGTCACGATACGAACCAAACTCACGCAGAGTTTGCGGACCACGTCAGCTAGGCTGTCCATCTACGAGCTTATTCAACAATCAGCTCCACATAGAGAAGCTCTTATGGACATCTTAAAAGCCATTGAAGTACAACCCCACGAAGCTAATTCTTTCAACGCTTTCGTGGGACATGTGAAACAATGTACGGAGCTTCGTCATCACATTCAAAGAAAATGAGGTCAAAACAATATCGAATGACATGCCGGATCCACCCCCGCACGTTATCGCGCGGGTCAACGGGATCCCGTACAAGAGAGTGCCGATAGATACCGGCTCGTCCAAAGAACATTATAACCACTCGCTGCGTTAAAGCATTTAAAACTCGCCACCTCTCACATCACAGCTTCCACGTACACACTGCGAGCTTTTAACGATGCAATTTGCTCGACAGTCGGCACGGTTGTTCTGCCTATACAAGTAGGACAAAAGTCAATACCCACACTATGCCATGTGTTGGAAGGCGAAATGGCTTATAACATACTGCTGGGCGGCCTTGGATCGTGGACATGAAGTGTGTCCCCTCGATCGCACACCAGTGCTTGAAGTATGCCTATGAAGGGCAAATACATGTAGTCCCAATGGACTTAGAGCCCTTCAAGTATTGCAATGCGGTACAATTCATACCTCAATCGACCCTACCATCAACGCATTTGGATTTTCAATTAAATCCATCTAAACAGTGGTCCGATACCGCAGTGCACAACTGGTGGCCAATAAGGTAAAATCCCAGCCAGGTGAGATGTCATCATTGGCTCCTTCATCATCACCGCCACCTATCGTGGCCCAACAGAAGGACAAGGGAAAGCAAATCATGGAGGAGGTTAAGCCTCTAGAAGAGGGGTTGCCCACGATCTCAACAATATCAACAGAGGAAGCGCCCAACGCAACGGAAACCAAGATTCCTGAACAACCAAACATGGAATGGACTCAGGAAGGACTACCGTTTCCTCCTACCCAATCATCAACAATCACTGTTGAGATGGCCAGTACAGGCCCGGGAGAGTACATAGTGCAAAATGTTGTGGCAACCCCCACACTGGAGTCAGGACAAGACATGGGAAGACCTCGCCTCCCCATTGGAACAATCGTCCCTTTAGGCTACCCACCGAACCAAACGAATTTTGTGTATGGGGGCCTTGATCATGGTTCTGAACCATGCGAACAAAAGGAAACAGATGAAGAACCTTTTGTCGAAAACATCAATTATCTGTCGAACCCATAATTTGCCCTAAAATATCTCGAACAATGCAATTGGCATGGGTATGGGCTAGGCAGATACGAGCAAGGGATGCGGATCCTTTGTCAACCAAGATATCATATGCCATACGACAAGTCGGGGGTAGGGTTCAACCATCCCCTGCCATTAGACATCTTGGTTGAAAACATGCAAGGCCTAGAAATAGGCAATAGGGGGGGATTGGCACAAGACCCATACGCCAATCCAAACACAGAATACACATTGGGGGATTATCTCCCATGGTCTACAAACACCCCTGGTAACAACAATAATCCCTCTCCTTTGCTAGAGAGAGGTGAAAGTTCAGAGAGCAGTCCTCGAAAAGAACAACAACGGCTTCCAGATATTTTTATGAAACTGTTCCCCTTAGAGGTTCCAGATGAAGTAACGCAGTCTCAAAAGAATCAGGTCCCTCCACTAAGAGTGGAACAACCGCAATGGGATCAGATTAATTCACCGGAACAAGAAGAGTCCTCAATGCTCGAAAGCAACAGATGCCGAAGAGGATGAGCAATTTTGGATCTATGAAAGCGATTCATAAGACGAGACTGAGATGGACTATCTCATACATGCGCGACGACATCACCACGCTCTAACCCATGAAGATCTAATGGGACAAATGGGTATACGGTTGGGACATGAATGGCACTTAGACCCAACGAGGTGGGACCAAGTGCTAGGCCTATGGCTCCAAATTCAAGTTGAGCATCGTCCACCTCAAGATCCCATCAGGACAACAGTACCAAGGGAAGACCCCGCCTTCCTTTCCGCACTTAGAGATGAATTTGCACCTAGAGAGGATCCATTCGTGCCCGCTCCCGTAGAGCCGCACCCGTAATATAGGGAACATCCGAAAGAATCAAGTCGTCACACCCGTGGTTCTGGAGACCAAATTCATTCCATCCACATGATCTCCATTGATTTGACCACACCCATCCGCAATCCGACCGATCCATCACGGTCATTACATCTAAACACGGATGCCATTGACTGGGATCGCGTCAACTCACCATTGTCACCATCATAGTACTGGCCTTTCGGTAAAATGCTTCATTTTACCCCAAGGACAACTCAAGATATTTTTCAAGCTGAAGAGGGACCCAAAGTCCCCAACGCAGATCTTAACTCAGCTGATGATATCCATTTAATCCCAACTCCACATCACTTGGAGGACGGATCTCACATGTCGGCCGAAGAGACGACCGACGTAGACATCGGCATGCATCCAATGAATCCACGGATTCTCAAGTCAGGGGTAGGCCTTTCCCCCGAAGAGCAAGCCGATTACATTGCCCTTCTTAAAGAAAAGAAGGAGGTTTTTGCATGGTCATACAAAGATATGCCAGGACTAGACCCGCACCTAGTCATGCACAATTTAACGCTTGATCCGAAAATCAAGCCAGCAAAGCAAAAACTAAGAAAGATGCACCCAACAAATGGCCTTGATGGTCAAAGACGAATTACAAAAGCTGTTGGATGCACAATTTGTCATCTGCATGGATTATCCGCCATGGTTGTCCAACATGGTTCCCGTCAAGAAGCCCGATGGGAGGATTCGCATATGCACCGACTTTCGAGACTTAAACAAAGCGAGTCCTAAGGATGATTTCCCCTTGCCAAGCATCGACGCATTGGTAGACGCTACAACAGGTCACGAAATGCTCTCCCTAATGGACGGTTTCTCAGGTACAATCAAATTCGTATCAATCCCGAAGACCAACTCAAAACGGCATTCACAACGCCTTGGGGGAAATTTTGTTATAAGGTCATGCCTTTTGGCCTTAAAAATGCCGGCGCTACATACCAACGTGCTATGACGTATATCTTCCACGATTACATGCACAAAAATTTGGAAGATTACATGGATGATTTGTTAGCCAAGTCTAAATTGCGCTCGCATCATCTCGTGACTTAAGCAAGATCCTCGATCGCCTCATAGAGCATAAGGTCGACCGAATCCCAAGAAGTGCGTTTTCGGCGTCACATCCGGAAAACTCTTGGGTTTTATAGTCTCCAAAAGAGGCATCGAAGTGGACCCAAACAAAGTCAAGGCAATCCTTGAAATGGCTCCCCCAACCACTATCAAGCAACTCTAAGTCTACAAGGAAAGGTCGCGTCGATTAAACGCTTCATAGCGCAATTATCCGACAAATGCCGACCAATGAACAAATTATTGCACAAAGGGGTCACATTTCATTGGGATGACGAGTGCCACTCACCTTTGACGAAATCAAACAATACTTGGCTTCGCCGCCGCATTGGCACCGCCTAGACCAGGTGTGCCGTTCTACTTGTACATCTCAACCATCGAGGTGGCACCGGGCGTAATGCTAGCCCGTAAGAATGAACTTCACAAAGAACAGTGCTACTTACTATCTTAGCCGCACCCCGGTCGGGCTACGAACTTAACTATGCATACGTTGAGAAACTCGCTGGCAGTGGTGTTTGCCACCAAAAGGCTACGCCACTATATGCTGAGCAACACGACGTATGTTGTGTCTAAGGAGAATCCATTGCGATACATGATGAGTCGTACTTATCATAGTAGCCGCACGGCGAAATGGATCATGTTGTTGACGGAATTTGACATTGAGTTTATTGGACAAAAATCTATAAAAGGACAAGTCATAGCCGATCAACTAGCAGAGGCTCCTCTTGAAGACGATCAGCCTCTGGTCATAGAACTACCCGATGATGAGGTCTTCCATGTCTCATAATCGCCAGATTCTGAAGAGCCTGAGTCTCATGCCGACATAACCTTATTTTTCGATGGTTCTAAATGCGAGCAAGGTGGTGGCGCAGAATTGTATTCTTCACACCGCAGGGCGCTCCAATGCCCCCGTCATTTAAATTAAACTTCCAAAGGCACCAACAACAATGCAGTAATATGAAGCCTTGCTCCTAGGTCTTCGACAAAGAATCGCCATGAACATCAAAAGATCGAACATCTTTGGCGATTCGCCGTTAATCGTCAATCAAGTCAAAGGGGTATATCAATGCAAATGCCCAGTTCTGAAGGCCTATAAAGCCCTCGTGGATAAATTCTTGGCAAAATTTGAGTGGTATGACATCGAGGCACTCCCTCGATCATCGAATCATTTTGCGGACACAATGGCCTCCTTGGGGTCACTAATCCCGCAAGACCTTTCCGGTGATATAACAACCATTCAGGTCAAAACCTTATCGCAACCCGCGATGGAGCGCGCAAGCTCATACTTGACGCCAGGAATCCACATGATCCAGATCGAACCATCTTCGGATAAGTTCTTTCGAATCCGAGACTATTTGAAACACGCCAACCGGGGGTCTTTGTTCTCCCCATTCCCATTAATAGCAACACAACGCTATTTTTACAAGTTTTATCCCAATCAGCATTTGTTAGGGAAGAACTCCAAAAGGGATTGGCTGTTCAAACTGTCGAGGTATCTGATCAACAGGATTGGTATTTACCCATAAGAGATTACCTCAAGTTAGGTAATCTACCCCTTGGATTGACGCAAGCCGCAAAACGAACATTCAAACAGCAAGCGGCAAAATATGTCTTGATAGGAGACATTTTGTATCGTCGCAGCTACGACGGAATTCTTCTTCGTTGCTTGGACCAAGAAGAGTCCACTTGGGCAGTCACCCAAGTGCATGACGGTACATGTGGCGGCCACTTTAGTGGTATGGCCATTGCAAAGCGCATTCTTCGCATGGGCTATTATTGGCCATCTTTAGAGCGAGATTGCTGCGCATATGTCAAGAGGTGTGTGAAATGTCAACATCATGCCAATCTGATGCACGCACCTTCCCAGTCCCCTACAGCATACCCAACCGCTTGGCCATTTTCGTAGTGGGGCCTCGATCTAATTGGAAAGATCTCCCCGCATCGTCAAGCCGTCACACGTTTATCATAACGGCCACGTAATATTTTACCAAATGGGTGGAAGCAATTCCGTTAACCTCTACGATAGGACTCCCGCATTGCGGAGTTCATTTTGCATTACATCATATGTCGTTTTGGTATTCCATCCAAAATAATCTCGGATAATGGGCCATCATTCAAGAACAAAGACGTGCGTGCTTTAACCACAAAGTACAAAATTCAGCACAACTTTTCAACACCATATTATCCGCAAGCAAATGGGCAAGCAGAGGCGTCAAACAAAACGCTAGTCGCCATCCTTAAAAAGACCGTCGCAGACACTCATAAGGATTGGCACATACAAATCCCACTTGCCCTTTGGGCCTATCGCACTAGCATTCGGACGCCCACTGGGGCAACTCCGTTTTCACTAGTGTATGGCTCAGAGGCAGTAATGCCTCTCGAGTTGGAAATTCCTTCCCTCCGCATATCAATGCAGGAATTCATCGATGATGACACTGCGCGGCAGGCCCGGTTAGACCAGCTTACGTTGCTTGATGAAAGACGCGTTAATGCTCTCGAGCACTTACGTATCTATCAAGAGCGGCTTAAGAGAGCTTACAACATGAAAGTTCACCTAAGAGAATTTCGGGTTGGTGATCTGGTTCTGAAGGAAAACCAACAAAACTCTAATTTGCCGTCCCATATGAGGGACAAATTTGCGGCAAATTGGTTAGGTCCGTATGTCATTGATAGCAAAATAGGACCAGGAACGTACAGGCTAGCTTCTCTTGACGGTATCAAGGAAACGAAACCCTTGAATATCAGTCATTTACGACCATTTCATATCTAAGACAACCATGTACCAAAAAAAAAAAAAAAAAAAAAAAAAATAAAATTTCAACAAAAACAAACAAACAAAAAGCTCCAAGGATTATCGCAATCTCTTGGTCAACCCAAAAAGCTCCAAGGATTATCGCAATCTCTTGGTCAACCCAAAAAGCTCCAAGGATTATCGCAATCTCTTGGTCAACCCAAAAAGCTCCAAGGATTATCGCAATCTCTTGGTCAACCCAAAAAGCTCCAAGGATTATCGCAATCTCTTGGTCAACCCAAAAAGCTCCAAGGATTATCGCAATCTCTTGGTCAACACAAAAAGCTCCAAGGATTATCGCAATCTCTTGGTCACCTAAAAAGCTCCAAGGATTATCGCAATCTCTTGGTCAATACAAAAAGCTCCAAGGATTATCGCAATCTCTTGGTCAACCCAAAAGCTCCAAGGATTATCGCAATCTCTTGGTCAAACAATCAAGAAATTCAACAAAAACAAAACAACAAAAATCATCAAAAATAAAAAAAGATTTGCATCTCAATTCTAGGCATACTCGAATTCATCAAAACCAACAAAACCATGCATAAATCTTACCACACTACAGTCAGTGGTCTGGGAATGTACTAGGAGTTTCAGTAATTCAGTCATCATTTTCCTCTTTAGCCATGTAGTGTACCAAGTCGAACGGATTTTATAAAGGTAGAGTCATACTCGAAATACACCTTGTTACGTAACATCCCAACACAAATTAAAACACTAAAATTCCCAAAATCGTGTGAACGAAAGATGAAACCCGCAAAATAACTAGGTCACCACAAGCGAAACGGTTATCTTGCTCATCCCCCGTGCGAATGACCCCTAGAATGCCGAGAGTTGGCAAAAGGACAAGCTTCCTCCCTACCCAATTCCCTAAGAATCCCAAAAGTTCTCAATAGCTGCAAAACACAAAAATTTGCAAAATGTCAAAACTCAAAAATTTGACAAAATATAGTGCACACATCAAAAGGCACAAACAACAAGTGATTTTCGTCACTCCATATCCCCAATCCCTTGCTCAAAAGAAAAATCAATAAAAATAAACAGTGATCTTATCACTACAAAAGAGCAAGTATCCCAATACAATTGAAAAAAAGAAGGGAGTTGACCTTGAATCCCCGGAACTCTCAAAGATTCCGTAGGTCATAAGGCAAGCTTCAATACCAACTCGGTAATGTAAGTAAACCTCCCGCATGACGATATATCTGTCACATTAACTTGTGTACATATCAATGTTTGCATGTGGATGAGCTAGCTTATGGCAGCCTGGATTACAACGCAGATTAATCTTAGTACATACAACAAAGGAATTCGTGGAGCTAATTAGGTGATCCTCAAGAAAGTTCGGTTGAAAGCCCATCTGGCACTGGCGGTATCCTAACAAATACCACTAAATGAACTCAATTGCACACACAGGGATGTGAAATAGCTCGGTCAAAAACAAGTTTGATTCATACCTTGTTCAAAAGTCTTGTAAGATAAAGTACAGTCGTGGATAGTGAGTTAAAACTGTCTGAATCTCAAAAAATCTTACACTCATCCCGAAAACCATCTGCCCTACTTATCATTCTTATGATACCATCATAAAATACAAAAACAGCAAAGAAAAACCAGATAAATAAAAATAGCATTCATCCATTTTGCATATCACATAGGCATCTAAAACAATTCAATTCATCTGCATCCATCAAACAAATAAACATGCATAACAAAAATCAATCACATCATCACATGTACAAATCCAAAAATAAAACCGGTATATATATATATATATCGTCAAAAAAAGATGCCCGCAGGCTACAAAAACAGGTCCTTAGACCCCGCAATCATATCCAAAACCCAACCTAAGACGTCGGCCACCATGATCACGCAGGATCGGTGCGACGGAACTACCCCCCGTGGTGTGGGTCCTACGGGACCCCGCAGGGCGACTACCGCTAGCCTCCGCATCATGCCTACTACCACCCCTCATCCAACCGCCCGCGGCGAGATGATGCCGACCGCTCATCAGACTATCCCTCGTCCGTCGAGAAGATCTCGCTGATAGAAGGCTCAGGGAGCCGCCCGCCAAGGCGGATGACCTCCCTCTCCAAGTCTATCCGGTATAGACACCACTCTGCCTCCCGCCGATGATAGATAGACAAGGCATCATCACGCTGCACCAAAACGCTATCCCGCTCTGCCAACTGAACCCGTAGAAGATCCCTCTCTAGATCCCGCATCCGTAGTAGCTCTGTAAGCCGTGCAACCTCATCGCCTACATCCGACCCCACCCCCTCCGTATCTGTCTGACGCATAGGACTCCCGGGGACAGTAGCCTGCCTAGGCTCCAATTGCTCCTCCACATCCTGCATGTCCGCCTGCTCCGAACACCCAAGTCCACATCCGCCATGTCCGCATCATCCAACGGCCCTCCCCAATCACCCCCTGTCGCCTCAGCATCCTCCACCGCCGCCTCCGCACCTCCTAGAGGACCCTCACCTCTCCAACGCCGCAAAACCCACCACGAGTCATACTCAGTGGTAGTACCTACGTCATCCACATCCAACACCTCAATAACAGCATCCGACTCCTCGCCCAGTGGCACGAGGACAGGTGGCTCCAGATCCCTCTCGTCTCCCCGACGCCGATAGCCTACGGGTTCACCAGGCAACCCCTGGCGCACCCCAAACTGTCGTGTAACCCGGCGGTACGGAAAGAACTCATGCTCCGTCCCGTGCCGCCCAGTCAACCATCGCTCCCTCCGTACCCGTCGGAGCCACTCTCCAGCCTCAGGCCAGGCTGGATAGTCCCGATAGGGACGCCAAAACACCTCCCCGGAGTGAGCCGTGAAAAGGCATCAATGTAGTGCTCAACTGCACCTGCCCATCGCCGACTCCGCCTCGCTCCGCAGACCGTCGCCACAACGCCGCATAACCAATCTCATCATCCTCCATCGCCACCCGAGTCGTCCACTGTAACCCGCAGGCCTCTCAACAGCCTATGTGCCGCCAACCCCAAAGACCGCAACAAAAAGCTACAATCGACACCCTTCCGCTGTCGACAACGGACCCCGTACAGCCTCTCCGTAAAGCCGCGCCAACAAAGTCCGTCCCCATCTCAGATCAACGGTGCCTCTACCGGCACTCGCCAACCGCCACACCAAATCCAAGCAGGTTCCACGGAACCTCGCGCCCGACGAATCGTGGAGAAGAATGTTAGAAATGAGGCCCATCAGAAATGCGTGCCTCACTCCTAACACCCCCTCTCCTTCCACCAGCCAACCAAAATCCCGCCAGCCTGGCAATCCACCTCGGCTGTCTCCACTGGGTCTGCTACACCCAGCTCCCCCCCATGCCCAAAACATCTCGTGAGTATAGCAATCCGCTGATCGAACGGAGATGTCCTAATAGGCAGACCATCTATCGGAATCCGAAGCAACCGATAGACGTCCTCAAGAGTCACAGTCATCCTCCCGTCTGGAGATGGAAAGTATTGGTCCTCGGATCCCAAAGCTTGATCGTGGCCGCCGATAGGCCTCGATCCGAAACCACAGCTCCAGCCGAGCCACCCGCTTGAGCCCAAGGGCATCAAGCCATTCCCGCCATCATCGCTCAAGGCCAACCGCGCCTCAGTAAAGGCAGCGGGTACACGGTACCGGCTCCTAACAACCTGCAAAAAAAAAAAATAAATAAAAAATAATAATAAATAAAATAAAAATAAAATTTTCAATTCTAAGGTTTCTAACCTTAGTTGTTAAACAAAAAACATTACAAAAAATTCTTAAGGTTTTGAAAAGCGCAACACAAAAACAATGCATTCAGTTAAAGCAAAATAAGCCCTAGGGTCACTTACAGGACTCGCCTCGGCTCCGCCGCTCGAACCAGTTTGTGCACTCATGATGGCAGAGAGAATTCCAGTAGCGCTTCGCTTCGCAGAATTACTTCCTCCTCCCAGAGCTCCAAAATCGCAAGAAAAAATGACACAAATGAGCCCAAAATCAAGTTTTGGCCCTTAAATAGGCCTTTTGCATTGGAATTCGTCCTTGACTGGGACGAGCGCTCTGATTAGCGCTCGTCCCACCTAGGGACGAATTCTCCAGCTGGAATTCGTCCCACCCAGGGACGAATTCAGGCCAAGACAAAAAAAATTTAAGAAAAATGACTAAAAATGCACTAAAAAGACAATAAAACTGCCTGATAAGATTGCAAATGCAACTGACAAAGATGGGCATACAAAATCGACATCGGGGTCACAAATTATCAATATCCTACTCCCTAAGAAGGCTACCATAGCCGGACCGCTCCAAGGGAAGACAGATTTTGAAAATTTAATCCCCAAAATAATGTCACAAAAACAACAAAAACAAAGACAAAATTTAACAAAGATACAACAAAAGCATTGCTAGGCATAAGTGCTCATGCACTTAACCTCTAGGCAAAGAAAATCGATGTCGAGGTCCAAATTATCGCTCTCCTAGTTCCCCAAGAAGGCTATCATAGCCGGACCGCTCCACGGGAAATAGGTTTTCGACGATTTCACCTCATTATGACGTCACCAAAAGGGCTAACACCCACCAAAAATAGGTCCATATGTTGGAAAAATTGCACACGCTTAACGGTAAACCCTCTAAAGGCAAACCTTGCACAAGTCATCTTGGGTCAAGCGTTCCCTCATCGATTCGTCGCTTGAGGGGGTAGTCACACTTAGTCACCAACCAACAATCACACACCCAATTAAGGAAAACGACATGCATTCAAAGAATCATTGACAAAGACAATCACGCTCCCGCTTGGGGCAGAAACAAGCAACAATCAAATCAATCAAACACTTGGCATTTCGTGAATCATGAACACAAGGTTCCCCCGAGGATAAAAACTGCCCTTCACTTGTTCATGACTCGATCAATGTCCAAGTTCAAGTCACACCTCACCAAAATAGAGTTAATACTTGAAATCAAATTCCTTAGCTCGTCGAAGCAAGGATTCAAGAATGCATGCCCTTTCCATACTTGGGGCATCAAAAGTTGGTTAGGTTACCAAGAAACCCTAATCATTAGTGCTTTGGTTATCTATTTTTGCTCAAAGACCGCGTCACCCGCAGCCGCTTCCCAAAAAGGGGCATCTCGTAGACACCAAAACAAGCACCAATCCGATTATGTGACCGCAAACACCGATCGCTTTGACAAACACAGCTCCCTGTGGCAGCCCTCGGAGGTCAAACAAGTGGTCTTAACCACTTTCATAGCAGTTTTGTAAGGTCAAGGAGCAATTTGGCACACTTGGGCACTTTGCCCAGTATTCGTCTCACCCAGAGACGAATTCAAAATAGAATCCGTCCCACCCCAGACGAATTCTGAATCCGTCCCTGGGTGGGACGAATTCTAAGCTTAACGGGCAAAAGGGCAAATGGTGCCAAGTGGCAGCCCAGAATAGTCAGTTAAGGGCTCCTACCTTGCACGCATGTGTAAGTGGACAGAGGGGCCGTTAGAGGACTGTTACAAGAAGCATTTATCAAAGTTCAAGTCGTTGAAGGACTCCCTCCCTCATGGGAAGACAAGACCGCCACATGGCGCCCATGGTCAACACTTGGCTTTTGTGCTTCCCTCCCAAAAGAGACCCCTTGGGTCTATAAAAGGTGGGAATTTTCTCACCCAAAATATGCAGGTGGAAGGAGTGTTCAAGCAACGAAGTGCCGCCGAATCGAAGACTCATTTGCATCCCCCTTTGTTCACCTTCCTACATCCATCAATCTCTTTTGCAAGGGAGGTTGTTGGGTGGCCTTTGGAAGCTCGAACCTTACTCAAATCCGACGCATGGACATCTGAACCCACCAATTCGCCGACCCCCCAATCCTAAAAGGTTTTGGGCCCATCCTTGGTGGATTGGCTCCAAAATCGAGGGCCAACGGTGGGAGGCCCACTTGGGCACCCCCGCACCCCCAAGTTCTAATTTCAGTTTTTGAGCACTTTAGATTAATTTTTAGATTGCATTCTCGTGTTACTAGGTCTCGATTAGTCTATAATTGCAATTTTGTAGCTTTTGGTCATAGTTTAGGGTGTTTTGTATTGCTTTATCGTTTCGCTAACTTGCAGGTGTCAAGGTTAAATTCCCGAGGGAGGAGGCCAAATTGGGAAAATCCGACCATCTGGGTCGTCCCAAAATGGCCCCAATTACCTAACCCCCCTGTTTGCAGGAGTTTTGCAGGTCCCGAGATCCGACATTGGAGCAGCAGCAGGTCGATTTCTCCTATTCAGAAGAATTCGTCCCACCCAGGGACGAATTACAGTCAGAATTCGTCCTGCCCAGGGACGAATTCCAGTTTAAGGTGAATTGGCCACCGCCTCAGTGGCAGTGGCCTTCCGGTGACTCGTTCTTACCTTCCGTCAGATTTTGAAGCAATTTGGATTCACCGTTTTCATGGTTTCATGCAAATATTCGTATGCATATTTTGTTAGTTTTAGAGAGAGAATGATTTTCATTTGCAACAGGTGCTACTAACGTCTTGATCATTTCTTTGTTTGCAGGAGAAGCAAGCAGAGGCGAAGAACCCATCAACATCAGCGACGGCATCATCTTAGCCCGCCAAGTGCAATCGTGGGCACGCGGAAGGAGGAACCATTCAACGATTGTAATCAAACCTTATTTGCGCTCCTAGCCCCCGAAAAGGGAGGAGGCATTATTGTAACATAGATCGAAAGAAATTAATGAAAGGGCTGTTTTTCTTTATCTGATTGCGTCTCTTACAACATGTCTCTTTTCGTTTCATGCAATGTACATTCCTAGGACTTAAGCGTGATTAATTTTGAATGCAATTGCACTTGAATGATTTCTTTTGACCGGAATCTCGTGCTTCCAACTAGATGTTTCCAATTTCAAAATTTTTGATGTACTGCTTGGGCTCACATCCCAAAGAAGAAAATGAAAGCTCTTGATAAGAAAAGCAGAAAGCTCATATTTATCGGTTATTGTGAAGAATTGAAATCTTAAAGGCTTCTTGATCCCTCAAATCATGAGGTATTCTTTCATAGTAATATCCAATTTGATGAAACGTTCCCTCAAAAAGAACCTCCAAAGGACTCTTCCTCCATTGAGCCTACTCCTATAGTAGAACCTCAATATTATGAAGAGACAACCCTTGAAGTTAATTTGGTTATTGATAATCAATATGAAGAACCTGTAACTCCTCAAAGTCTTTCAACTCCTTCAAATATCTCTTCTATTCCAAAATGGGCCCACACAATTATTAAAGAAGCTACTCCCTACATTCAAAATATTCCTTCAAACAGATCATCCAACCCCACAGGTTCTAGTCTTGTATTTCAATCCACTTCCTCTGATCCTCAATCCTTTAAAGAAGCCTCTAGTATAAAATAAATAAAAGATGCCATGGATAAAAAATTTTCTTCCTTGCTCAAAAATGATACTTGGGATTTAGTTCCCTTACCTAAGGGAAGAAAATTAGTTCGATGTAAGTGGATATTCAAAATAAAATATGAGACTAATGGAGAAATAGACAAACACAAGGCTCGTATTGTAGCCAAATATTTTTCTCAAATAGAGGGTATTTATTATATAGAAACCTTTGCTCTTGTTGCTAAAATGGAATCTCTTAGATTGGTTCTTGCTCTGGCCGCTTCCAATAAATGTCTAGTCTACCAAATGGATATTAAAAGTGCCTTCTTACATAGAAATTTAAAAGAAAAAAATTTCATGGAACAACCCACTGGTTTTACTCAAGACTCCTCTCTTGTTTGTCGGCTTAAAAAATCTTTGTGTGGCCTCAAACAAGCCCCTAGAGCTTGGTATAAAAATATGGACTCCTTCCTTATTTCAGCAGGTTTTTCTTATTGTGAGTCTGACAATACTGTTTACATTTGGAGAAGTAAAGGGAATATCACCATTCTTGATCTTTATGTTGATCTCCTTATAAATGGTAGTAACCTCACTTACATTCAGAATATCAAAGAATCGCTCTCTAAAAAAATTGAAATGGTTGATCTAGGTCTAGCTCACTTCTTCCTTGGGATTCAAATAAAACAAAAAAAATAGGGATCACCTTATGTCAATAAAATTTCACTCAATATCTTATTCAAAAGTTTAAAATAATAGATTGTAAACCTTCTCCTACCTCCTTTCAGTCTGGTATTCATCTTAGTACTTCCTGATCATCCCCTCCTTGTGATGCTACCCTATACAGTCAGCTTGTAGGTAGTTTGTTATACCTCACTCATACTTTCCCAGATATCTCCTATGTTTTTGGGCTCATATCCAGGTTCTCTCATAACCCTCATTTTAGTCATTAGCATGTAGCTAAAAGAATTATTTGTTATTTGCAGGGTACTACAAACTTTAGGCTCATCTATAAAGGAGACTCCATGGATATCATTGGCTATACAGATTTAGATTGGGCAAGATCAGTAGATGACAAATATTCTACCTTTGGATATGTTTTCTACCTTGGTTATTCACCAGTAGCCTGGTTATGCAAGAAACAATTAATAGTTGCATTATCTTCTATAGAGGCATAATACAGAGCAGCAATTTTAGCCAGTCAGGAAGCCCTTTGGCTTCATCAAATTCTCAATGAATTTAGTTTTTACCAAGAAGTGACTATAACTCTGTGGTGTGAAAATCAAAGCATAATTCATATTGCACGCAATCCAGTTGAGCATCAGCGCACCAAACACATTGACATCCACATGCACTTCATTAATCAACATATTCAAAAAGGGGATATATATTTGGAGTATATTTCGATAGAGAATCAACTTGCAGAGATCTTCACCAAGTCATTTCCTTCTCTGTGTTACCTTCAGTTGCGAGAGAAACTTGGAGTATTACAACTGTAATGACAAAGAGGTCTTCCACCTCTCCGTATATTGTACATGAGTACCTAATCAGGCCTTCTTTTTGGGACTCATCTTTTATTTTTTAAAGAGGACAATCTTCACCATCCGAAGACAAACCTCTTTCATACTTCTTTGCTCTTGATTGGTGGATTTTATCACTGGGTTTTTACCATCATTTCAAAACAAAGAAGTGATAGTTGGTTTTTTCCCACAGGGATTTTTCCACAAACTATCTATGATGTACATGAGTACCTAATCAAGCCTCGTTGTCGAGAATCATTTATATAATCTCCCCTAGTATCACTTAAGGGGGGGTGTTATAATAAGTGAATATTATCTTAAGTTCACTAGGATACATGCTCGATTTTCCACTCCTCAATGTGTCAAGAGAACTCTAAGTGGTGTCTTCATCAGGTTTGATGAGTTGTTGTAATCCAACGACTCTCAATGATCAACTCTACTATTTATACAGAGTTGATCCTAGAGATAAATCAATTAGTTCTACTCTTCTCTTCATCTCTTGTGTAATACTTTGCATATCTATTATTGTGTAAATTCTAACAATATATGGACCAGTTGTAGTACATCCATTTAATTCTTATACTAAGCACATAATATAAAACCCTATTTTTCAGAGTGCATATGCTTCCTTCTTCAATTCTCTATGAATATACCAAAAAGTAAAGCTTCACTTTAGTCCACAACTTCTTTTGTTTGATATAATATGGGTTGTAAAACTATGTTTTCCATCTTGAAAACAACCACTTGTAAGTCTTCATAAATTTATATGTTTTGTATTCATTTTGATTTTGATAACTAGACCAACAATTTGAGTATCATAATTTTAGCATAATTATTGGAACCTTCTCCTAGTCTAGCCTTGAATTTGAAATAATGAGAGTGAAAAATACATATTAATCCTCTTACCCCAAAAAATTAAGTATACCCTATCTATCCGCATAAAAAAATCCCCAAGCCCCTGATTTATCATTTTTGGAGGTATGATTTATCTAATTACCTTTGTTGCTTCCAAAAACTTATAGTTACTAATATATTCAATTATTTCGAAGGAGACCTACCTAGTATGCTTCTCTTGATGTTGAAATATTCATATTTAACTAGATAATCATACTCCCTATGATACAAATAGTAGTATAGATATAAAACCCTTGTATGACCTATTTTCAAACCAATATTTCAAGCACTCTCCAAGGGAGTCTTCTTGTCATCCTATAGAAAGTTGTAACTATGGTATCGACTCCTTCCAAAATTGTCCAGTAGAGGAGTAAGGTACAAGTAAATGATCAATTGTTTCATTGTTTGATTTACATAAATGGCACCTTCCTAGACCATTAATTTTTAATACCTCCCATGTCAAAACTTTATTTTGCATGGCAATCCATAGAAAATTTCTTATCTTTAATACAACTTTTTTTTTGCAGAGTGACTTCCACCACCATGCTAAATCATAATTTCTATCTTCCAATAGTATTATACCCTATCTTTGGAGTGTAATACCCCATAGCTCCATTATTTATCTAGAACAATTGACCAAAATCCTCTCACAACTTCATATGTCTAGATTTATGCCTCCCCATATATTCTTCCCACTAGTGTGCCTCCTAGCTCTAAAACCCTAACACTAATTTTTTCTTCCATCCTTATATCTAGTTTCTATATGATTTTGGGTTAGTTTCTTGGGCAAGAGTTCCAATATCATGAGCTCTTAGGATTTAAATTACATTATTTTCTACTTTTTTCACACCACGATAACCAATCAAAGGGTTTAAGACTAGTCTTATCCTTGAACCATTCCCTATTTTCTAGATAATCCAATCACCTACAATATAAAGTGCTTGAATTATTTCCATACAACAAATTGAAATATTATGGGTTTGCTTCAGTGGTACTCTTATCCACTCCTTGACTGTTAGTGGTTCTAAATGATTTTTATTTATGATATTCTTCCATAGGACTACCTTTCATAGTATCTTCTAAACACACATGGTTGTAAGAGCCTTTGTAAAAAAGAAGATGTTCTTAACTCCACATCCTCCATTTTCCATGAGACTGGCTAAATATTGCTACTTAACCAACAAAATAATTTCCCTTTCCATTTTCCTTATCCATAAAATCCTATAGATTACCTATATAATTTTATCCAAAACTACATTTAGTATATGATCCAAAGATTAAAAATATATTGGTATTGCCTCTAGCACAGACTTGACCAAAGTCAATATCTCCCTCAAGCAGAGCCATTTATTTCACCATATATTAATTTTTCCTTCCACATTTTTTATCAACAAAGTCTAATCTTGTTTAGTGTAGTCATTGGGTTTTAAAAATAACCCGAGATATTTAAACCCCTCTTGAATATAAATTCTATTAAAGAGAAAAAAATGATCAACTAATATAACTTGATCATTAAGCATACAATTAAAAGAGATGATTGATTTCTATGCATTAATATGGAAACCTATTTCTAGGAAAAAATATCTAAATATTTTTTAACCTCTCTATAGCTCTTAATGTTCCATCTATGAAAGGGAAACATCATCTACAAAAAGTAGATAGGTGAATTCCACTGCTCTACTTATTCTAATTTCCTTCACTTCTCCTACCCTCTTTGATTCTAAAATGCACCTACTTAATCTCTCAACTACTAGAATAAATAATAACAAATATAAGAATCAACCACGTATTTTCCACTAATAAAATTTGAAGAACTAAGATGTTGAACCATTAACCAAAACTACAAAATAAATAGAACATAGGCATCCCATAATCTAGTTTAGCATCTACATATAGAACCAAATAAGATTAACTAATATTATTAAATATAGCTTGTGTACTCTGTCAAAATTATTGGAGAGATCCAACTTTATAACTTTTTAATTTTATTAAATGAAGAGTTTCCTATGTAGCAACAATTTCTTCATGAATCTATTTACCATGTAGGAACTTGAACTACTCAATATAAATAGAAGTAGAGAGAAAAATTTTATATTCTTGATGCAATTAATTTTTCTATTATTTTGTACACATAGCTACACAAATAAATGGTCTTAAAATCATGAAAAGAAAAATGTTTTTCCTATTTTGGATTAATAGCAATGAAGGTAGAGTTGAACACTACATTTACCCTTTCTATCTACCTAGACTTCACAATCTTAAGTAGGTTAGTATTTGAAAGGCCATAAAGCCTAATAAATAATTCCATAGTCTAGCCATCAAGTCCTAGACTCTTATCTTTTTGGAACAAGGTTGAAATAGGTTTGAGCTCCTCCTTTGATACTTCCTAAAATAACTCAACATTGGCTTTCTCATTTATAAATCTAGGAAAGAGAAAATTTGTTCTAACTATTTCATCTATATTGACTTGGCCAATAAAATTTTGTAGTTGACAAAAAGTTATTACTCCAATGTATGATATTCCTTTAAAGGAGGATACTTTACTTCCATCTTGAATTTGTAGCTTCCAAATTGTATTTTATTATTTTTTATGATTTATAAAAATATGGAAAAGCTTAGTATTATTGCCCCCATTTATAACCTAAAGTTCTCTACCTTTGAGCCTCCACTATGCTTATCTCTACCAATAATATTATCTTCTCTTATTCAAAAATCTTACACTTATGCCTTATTTCTTCATCTAATTCTTTTCAAATGCATCTACTATTTACACTACAAGATCCTCCTCAATCTCAATTAGTTCTTTATAAACTATTAGTTTCATTTTATAGGTATATTAAACCACTATTACCTTTTTAGATTTGCTAAAAATTGAATACTATTAGATTCTCTCATACTAGGATCAAACTTCACCCATTTTGATTTGACTAGAGTTATAAATTTATCCTCTTTTAGCCACTCAAATTTTAATTTAAAAGAACAATATGCTTATTTACCCTCTTTTTATATCATAGGCATTATGGGGGAGTGATAAAAGTCTCCTTCAACTTCAACCTAAGACTTCAATCTATAAGTAACATTTACCAAACTCTTAGATACTAAGAATATATCCTTTCCCTTAGAGATTCTATCAACCCTCATCCTCATATTTATTTAATTTGGGATCAACTTCATACATTTTAGGTCTACTAGGCCCTTGGATTTAAAATTTTGGATGAAGTAATTATTGGTTTGTGATATACCTAGTGTTGAGAAGTGTACCCTAGACTATAGGTCAATATTGGATGGTTAGAAATTCCTTCTTTCCAACCTTTGAAGAAGGTATATTTCTTGTAAATAAAAAATAAAAAGAGAAATGGAAGAAGAAAAAATAATTAAATGGAGGATTAGAAAGAGGAAAGGGAGAGAAATATGGAACTAAGGATGGACAACATTTGGATAACAACACTACCACATCCTATGTAAAACACTCTACAACTAAACTAAATTTAGGGCCTAATAAACTAAAAATATGCAAAGCATTGCAAAATGTAAATTATGCTTAGATCATGCCCCTAACTAACTCTAATAGCCCTCAACACTCTAATAAACTATTACAAAAGAAAGAAAAACTAAAATGATAAATGCTATTCATACCTAATATTCTAATATATTGGGGTGTAAATCCAAAGAGCAGGTGAGGATTAATATAATAAACCACCCACAAAATATTTATAGAAATATATATAGACTACAAAGCATCCACATATGAAATTATTCAGTAACATTTTACTAGAAAAAGTCAAACAACAATTTGATTTTGTAAAGCAAAATTGCATATTATAAAATAGGCAAACACTCAAATTGCCAAACCTTATACTAAGGAGAATCAATATATTTATATTTTTTACAATGCAATCATCCTATCCTAATCATTACATAGATGGATTCTCATAGTCCTAACACATGTATGCATAGCCCTACACAGTCCAACAATCAATATTCTTGTGACGATTGATCATCATTTTCTTGCTCTACCAACCAATCATCCTAATTTTATAGTCAATCATAGTATACATCAACCACATGTCTACAATAGGATCAAAAATTTTAATCATGTGTACGTTCCCACTATGCCTTCAAGTTTGAACATGCTCAATTCCTCCATACAAGCTATGTGTCATCTACATACTTAAGCCTCTTAAACACACTAAATTTATCCCCACTATACTATTATTCTAGTTAGATTTGTTGGACATTTTGAGGAATATTAGTTGTCATTGATGTCAAAAGGTTCTAAGAAGGATTGCATTTTTATTGGTTCCAAAATATCTTTATGTAAAGCATGATTTAAATGGTTTTTCTCAAAACCATTGATGGCAAAATAAAAGGTTTTTCTAAAAACCTATGGAGAGGCCTAAGGAATTAAATTAATTATAATAATTTAATTATATATTAATTTGTAATTTAATTTAATAATACTTTTGGTTATTAAATTAATTGTAACTTAATTATATTAATTAATATTATTATTAATTAATTTAATTAAATTACCTTATGGTAAGGTTGGAAAAGTTTAAATTTAAATTGCAATTGTCTTTTCCCCGCTGACATCATCAAATTTCGTGGAGTGCCAATGTCTAAGTAAAATGGTGTATTTCATGTATAAATACCATGCCAAAGGGGCATTAAAAGCTTACCTTCTTCGATTAATATTCAAGTGACCGAGAAAATTTTATTTCATGCAAATCATTGAGGAAGAAGACAAGAATCGTTTTATCGTTTAGGACCAGGCTCGGGAAGAAGGAGAACATTGTGCTCTTAGCCTTCCAAGCATATGTCTAGAACATACGGTGGTCAAGCTACAGCTAAGGTGCACAAGGAGGCAGTGGTTGTGGGTTCGAATTCCACAAGTGGTAAAGGTACTTTTAATTAAATATTTTTATTTACCTAATGTTTTCCTAAGGTGTTATTTGGAGTTATAAGGGTATATGAAAGGTTGCTTGCTTGGTAATTAATTTATGTTATTTGGAGTTATAAGGGTATATGGAAGATTGCTTGCTTGGTAATTAATTTATGTTATTGGAGTTATAAGGAAAGTGGATTTGATTTTTGCCAAAGTTCTTTTTGCCATTAAATATAATTAAAGAGGTTTTTGAGTTAATTTTGGTGGATGTCAAATTTATTTTAATTGGGAGTTTATAAGGTGTTATTGGATAAATATTTTATGTATGTTGATGGTTGTTTTTAAAGATGGAGTTATAAGGTGTAATTGAGTTTTTGCATTACATTGTGTGAGAGATTTATCTTCTAATCTCTTTGAGTTTTGTATAGAAGTGTTTGTGGTTGTGGCAGATATTTGAGATTCCTTCATCATCAAGAAAAGGTATGATCACATTCTTCCATAGTTGAGTTGATTGACTGGTTTTCTAAAAATAAGTTTGAGTTAATACTTCAAGGTTTTCTGGAATAAAGAGTTGTTATTAAAACCTTGTTTTATAAGTATTGTTGTTGAAGCCATTGTTTGAGTAAAGAACTAGGGTTTAAAAATAACATGAGTATCATTGTTATGTGACATTTGTTTCATGAAAATTGTTTTTGAAGTGAGTTGTTGAGAAAAGAACTTGAACTAGGGTTATCATTGTTATGTAAGAATTTTTAATGCTTGGACTAGGGTTTGTGAGCAAGAATTATTTCTTTGAGATATTGGGTGAGTAGAGTTGGTTGAGCCTAGTCAAGTGGATGTGTGAAGTGATTGTTCAAGTTCCATAAAACAAACTATTCTATATTCTGAATTGAATTGAAAAAGTGATTGAGTTGAAGCATATTGAGTCTCTAACAATTATCTATATGTTTCTGAAAGAGTGATTGAAAGTGTTTGAGCATTGTGATGAGTATAGAGCATATTGAGTCCTTACCAATTCTCTTTATGTTTCTATGAGATTGGACAAGTTCTAGTGTGGACTTGTTGAGTATATTTGAGGTAAGTCTTTGAGAAGACTTGTGGACAAATTTGAGTAAGATTTTGTGGAAGCTTACAATACATATTGAGAGAAGATTTGGTTAAGTTCTTGAGAGGACTTATTAAGCATATTTGGTTATGTTCTTGAGAGGAATTATTGAGAATATTTGGTAAAGTTCTTGAGAGGACATATTGAGCAGATTTGGTTAATTTCTTGAGAGGACTTATTAAGCAGATTGGACATGTTCTAAAGAGGACTTGCAGACTGATTAGTGTGAGCTTTAATGAAATATTACAAAGCATATTTGAGATAAGTCTTTGATAAGTCTTGAGATAAGAGTTGATAGATTGATTTGTTCAAACCTTGAGTTAAGGTTTAGGGCAGATCCAATAGAGGTGATTTGAGATTGAGTCAAGATTTGAGTTAAGGATTGAGGATAGAGATTGAGGACTGATTTATCCTAGACCAAGGGACTATGTTTAGTACAGATTTGAGGATAGATTTTGGTGCAAATTTGAGGACATATTTGTGCCATACTAGATATAGAGGTTGAGGACATATTTTTCCTAGACCAACAAAATGTGTTTAGTATAGATTTGATATATATCTGAGTGTAAGCTTTAGAGGTGATAGATTATAGAGGGTGAATTTGTCTAGTGGATAGAGATACATTAGCCAGGGAAGTGAGGATAGGTCTTCTGAGTGAGGACAAGAGTCTTCAGTGGATAGAGATCCATTAGCCAATGTAGTAGAGGCAACAATTCTTCTAGAAGATCACCAACCAGAGTAGAGGAGAAAGGGGTTCTCCTATGGATAGAGATCCATTAAATTGATTAAGGGGATTGGTATTTCCTTTGGACATAGGTCCATAAACATTGTAATAGGGAAAGGATTCCCAAGATATTGATTGAGAAAATTTTAGTGAAATATTTTCTCTTGGAGTAGCCCACATTGGGTGAACCAACGTAAATTGTAGTGTCTCTATTGTGTGTGGTGATTTGTGCATTGCTTTAATTACTACTATTGATATTGCTATATTTACATTGCATAATATTGATTTGGAAATAAAATGTAAAAAGTGGCATTATAATTTTCACCCCCCTCTTAGTATAATCTTGTGTCCTCGAGTGTAGATAATATAACACACCCCTATAGTTCACCTCAACTCCCAATAGATCCAACCAAGAATTGTACATGGCATGGTAGTTTTCCACATCTACATACTAATTGATCTTTCCTTGCTTGGTTGAGAAGGGCCTTCCAACCCACCAACCTTTTTTTGAATCCTTTCAAGTACAAAGATCCAAAGACCTTGAATATTCCCTTTGAAAAATGATATTCCCAAGTAATTTGAGGGTCCAAAATAACATATTCAAGTATCTATGTTATTTTATTTTACCTTATAATGGGTGTATTGAGGAATTTTTTTTGATATTTTGGAAGTTAACTTTATATCCATCCACTCTTTCATAAAAACTCATAATCTCTTTGATGAATTTAGCCTATGGAATAGAAAAAATAGTGACTAGGATGGTATCATCAATAAATTATTGATAGGTTATGGGATTAAGGGATGAGGTAGCCTTTATACCACTAAGAATCCCATGGGCTAAAGCAGCTTTCAAATATCTCCTAAGGGATATGGTCATATTGATGAAAATATAAATGGAGAGAGGGTCTCCTTGCCTTAGATCACTACCACTTTTAAAATAGTCAATCATAGACCCATTAATAGTGATATAGAAGCTGGTTGAGCAAATATATTTCTTAACTATATTGATTTAGTCTTGTTGAAAACCAAATTTGGATAAAAATTAGAAGATAAAATCCCAAGACACCCTATCATAACCTTTAATCATGTCCAATTTTAGGAACATTGTAACAACCCAAGTTCTACCTCAAAGCACGAGATTCCGGGCAAAGGAAACACTAATTATGCAATGTAAGACGAAATGTAACGCTTTAACCTTATGCACAAAAACAAAGAAAAGAGACAATTTGGAAAGGAAAGAAAAGATGTAAAGAAATCACAGCCCTCTTTATTCAAATATCTTATCCTCGGTTACATAGACGTCTCCTCCCTTTTTAGGGGCTAGGAGCGTTAAATTTGTCTTTGTTACAATGTTTGACTTAGTCTTCCTCCTTCCGCGTGCCCACGATTGCAATGGGCGGGCCAAGATGATGCCGTCGCTGATGTCGATGAGTTCTTCACCTCTGCTGCTTCTCCTGCGAACAAAGAAACAACCAAGATGTCAGTAGCACCTGCTGCCAGTGAAAAGTGTTTGTTCTTCTAAAATCATCAAAAGATGCATGCAAACATTTATCTAAAACAGTGAACAAAATGATTCTAAACAGCTTGAAAACTTGCCAGGAAGACGAGAAAATGTTACCAACGAGGCCCTTGCCACCGAGACAGTCGGCCAATCTGCTTTCAACTGGAAATCGTCCCTGGGTGGGACGATTTATCTAAATCGTCCCGACGGTAAATCGTCCCTGGGTGGGACGATTTCTTCTGTGTTGGGGAAGCCGAACTGACACGCTCCAATGTCGACTCCCGAGGTCTCCAAAACACCTACAGACAAAGGGGTTATGTAATTGGGGCCATTTTGGGACGACCCAGATGGTCGGATTCTCCCAATTTGGCCTCTATCTTCAAGAATTTGATATCGCCACCTGCAAGTCAATGAAACAACAAAGCGACACAAAACATACTAGAATCTGACCAAAAGTTATGAAATTGCAGCTGTGAGTTAACCAAACATAATAACACAAAATGCAACCTGAAAAAGTAATCTAGAATGCTCTAAAACTTAAAAAGTGCGGGGGTGCCCAAGTGGGCCTCCCACCGTTGGCACTTGATTCCGGCGCCAATCCACTAGGGATGGGCCCAAAACCTCTTAGGATTGGGGGGTCGGCGAATTGGTTGGTTCAGGTGTCCATGTGTTGGATTTGGGTCAGGTTCAAGCTTCCAAAAGCCACCCAACAACCTCCCTTGCAAAAGAGATTGGTGGATGTGGGAAGGTGAACCAAAAGGGATGCAAGTGGGTCTTCAACTCGGCAGCACTTCGTTGCTTGAAAACTCCTTCAACCTGTCTGTTTTGGGTGAGAAAAGTCCCACCTTTTATAGACCCATGGGGTCTCTTTTGGGAGGGAAGCACAAATGCCATGTGTTGGTCATAGGCGCCATGTGGCAGTCTTGTCTTCCCAAGAGGGAGGGGAGTCCTCCATTGACTTGGGCTTTCATAACTGCCCTTGTGACAGTCCTCAAACGGCCTATTTGTCCACTCACACACGCGTGCGAGGCAGGAGTCATCAACTGACTGTTCTGGGCTGCCACTTGGCCTCATTTGTCTTTTTGCCCGTTAAACTTGGAAATCGTCTCACCCAGGGACGATTTCAGAAATCGTCCCTGGGTGAGACGATTTCAAGTTAGCAATCGTCCCTGGGTGAGACGATTACTAGGCAAAGTGTCTAAGTGTGCCAAATTGCATCTTGACCTCACAAAATTGCTATGAAAGTGGTTAAGACCACTTGTTTGACCTCTGAGGGCTGCCCTGGGGGCTGTGTTTGTCAAAGCGATCAGTGTTTGCAGTCACATAATCGGATTGGTGTTGTTTTGGTGTCTACGAGATGCCCCTTTTTGGGAAGCGCTGCGGGTGACGCGATCTTGAGCAAAAATAGATAACCAAAGCACTAATGATTAGGGTTTCTTGGTAACCTAACCAACTTTTGATGCCCCAAGTATGGAAAGGGCATGCATTCTTGAATCCTTGCTTCGACGAGCTAAGGAATTTGATTTCAAGTATTAACTCTGTTTTGGTGAGGTGTGACTTGAACTTAGACATTGATCGAGTCATGAACGAGGCAAAGGGCATTTTTATCCTCGGGGGGAACCTTGTGTTCATGATTCACGAAATGCCAAGTGTTTGATTGATTTGATTGTTGCTTGTTTACTGCCCCAAGCGGGAGCGTGATTGTCTTTGTCAATGATTCTTTGAATGCATGTCGTTTTCCTTAATTGGGTGTGTGATTGTTGGTTGGTGACTAAGTGTGACTACCCCCTCAAGCGACGAATCGATGAGGGAATGACCTTCGTGAGAGAAGCGACGAGTCGCTTGACCCAAGATGACTTGTGCAAGGGTGCCTTTAGAGGGTTTACCGTTAAGCGTGTGCAATTTTTCCAACATTTGGACCTATTTTTGGTGGGTGTTAACCCTTTTGGTGATGCCGTAATGAGGTGAAATCATCGAAAATCTAACTTCCCGTGGAGCGGTCCGGCTATTGTAGCCTTCTTGGGGAAGTAGGAGAGTGATAATTTGAACCTCGACATCGATTTTCTTTGCTCAGAGTTTAAGTGCAAGAGCACTTGTGTCCGACAATGTTTTTTTTTTTATTGTTTTTGTTGTTTTTTTTGTGACGCATTTGGGGATAAAATTGTTGTAAATCTTCTTCCCGTGGAGCGGTCCGGCTATGGTAGCCTTCTTAGGGAGTAGGATAGTGATAATTTATGACCCCAATGCCTATTTTGATTGCCTTGTATTGCGAGTGTAACAACATTCTATTAGGCAACTTTATTTGTTGTTTTTAGTGCATTTTTGTTGATTTTTTGATGTTTTGGCTTTTTGGAAATCGTCCCTGGGTGGGACGATTTCCAATCGGTCCCTGGGTGGGACGAGCTGACCAGAGCGCTCGTCCCAGCCAAGGACGATTTCCAGTTGGTAGGCTTATTTAAGGCCCAAAACTTGGATTTGGGCTCATTTGTGTCATTTTTTTCTGCGATTTGTGAGTTCTGGGAGGAGGAGGTAATTCTGCGAAGCGAAGCGCTGCCGGAATTCTCTCTGTCATCATGAGTGCACAAACTGGTTCGAGCGGCGGAGCGGAGGCGAAACCCGTAAGTGCATTTTTTTTTTTTGTAATTATCAGTTAAGCTTAGGAACCCTAAATCTGAAAAATTAATTTTGAATTTTTGTGTGTTATTGTTTTGCAGGTTAGGAGCCGGTACCGTGTACCTGCCGCATTCGTTGAGGCACGGTCGGGTGGCGATGTTGGTGGCAGTGGCTTGATGCCCTTGGGCTCAAGCGAGTGGCTCGACTGGAGCCTGTGGTCCCGGATCAGGCCTATCTGACGGCCCTGATCAAAGTTTGGGATCCGCGGACCAACACTTTCCATCTTTCGATAGGGGAGATGACTGTGACACTGGAGGACGTTTATCGGTTGCTTCGGATTTCGATAGATGGACTGCCCATTAGGACATCGCCGCGTGATCAGCGGACTGTTGTACTGACGAGATGTTTTGGGCATGCGGAGCGGTCGGGTGTAACGAACCCAGTGGAGACAGTCGAGGTGGTGTCGAGCTAGCGGGATTTTGTTAGGGTGGCGGGAGAGGGGGTGTTAGGAGTGAGGCACGCATTCTTGATGGGCCTCATTTCTAACATGCTTCTACCTGATTCGTCAGGCGGGAGGTTCCCGTGGAACCTGCTGGAGTTGGTATGGCAGTTGGTAGAGTGCCCGATAGAGGCACCGCTGATTTATGGATGGGGACAGACATTGTTGGCACAGCTCTACGGGGAGTTGTACGGCGTCCGTTGTCGGCAGCGGAAGGGGGTGAGTTGCAGTTATCTTCTTTAGTGCTGGGGTTGGCAGCACATAGCAGTGGAGAGGCCGACCGGGTTACCGTGGACGACGCGGGCGGTGATGGATGACGATGAGATTGGCTATGCAGCTTTGTGGCGGCGGTCTACGGAGCGAGGGCAGAGTCGGCGATGGGCAGGTGCCGTTGAGCACTACAGCGATGCCTTTTCTCGGCTCACTCTGGGGAGGTGGTTTGGCATCCTTATCGGGACTATCCGGCTGGCTGAGGGCGGAGAGTGGCTCCGACGGGTACGAAGGGAGCGGTGGTTGACTGGGCGGCACGGGACGGAGCATGAGTTCTTTCTATACCGTCGGGTTACACGACAGTTTGGGGTGCGCCAGGGGTTGCCTGGTGAGCCCGTGGTCTATCGACGGTGGGGAGATGAGAGGGATCTGGAGCCACCGGTCACCGCGCCATTGGGCGAGGAGTCGGATGCGGTGATTGAGGTCCCGGATGTGGATGACATCGGGACTACCACTGAGTATGACTCGTGGTGGGTACTGCGGCGTTGGAGAGGAGAGGGGCCATGGGAGGCACGGAGGCGGCGGTGGAGGATGCTGAGGTAGCAGGGGGTGATTGGGGGGTCCGTTGGATGATGCGGACATGGTGGATGTGGGAGATGAGGATGTGGACTTGGGTGTTCGGAGCAGTCGGACATGCAGGATGTGGAGGAGCAGTTGGAGCCTGAGCAGGCTACTGTCCCCGTGAGTCCTATGCGTCCGACAGATACAGAGGAGGTGGTGTCAGATGTAGGTGTTGAGATTGCTCGGCGACAGAGCTGCTGCGGATGCGGGATCAGGAGTTGGGGGATGCGGGGGGAGAGGGATCTTCTACGGGCTCAGTTGGCAGAGCGGGATAGAGTTTTGGCGCAGCGCGATGATGCATTGTCTATCTATCATCGACGAGAGGCAGAGTGGTGTCTGTACCGGATAGACTTGGAGAGGGAGGTCATCCGCCTTGGTGGGCGGCTACCTGAGCCTTCGATCGGTGGATCTTCTCGACGGACGAGGGATAGTCTGACTGAGCAGTCAGCATCATCTCGTCGCAGGCGGTTAGATGAGGGGGTGGTAGCAGGCATGATGCGGGGGCTAGTAGTAGCCGCCCTGCAGGGTCCCGTAGGACCCACACCACGGGGGGTAGTTCCCGTCGCACCGATCCTGCGTGATCATGGTGGTCGACGCCTTAGGTTGGGTTTTTGGATATGATTGCGGGGTCTGAGGACCGGTTTTGTAGCCTGCGGGCATCTTTTTGACGATATATATATATATATACCGGTTTTATTTTTGGTTTTGTACATGTGATGATGTGATTTTTTGTTATGCATGTTTATTTATTTTGATGAATGCAGATGTTATGATGAATGTAAATGTTTTTGATGTCTATGTGATATGCGAGGTGAAATGGATGAATGATATTTGTGATGATTGCACTGTAGGCTGTTTAAGAAGCTCTTTATTTACATGGTTTTTTTTTTTTTTTTTGATGGTATCATAAGGATGATAAGTAGCGCAGATGGTTTTGGAATGAATGTAAGGTTTTCTGAGATTCAATCAGTTTTAACTCACCATCCATGATTGTACTTTATCTTACAAGACTTTTTGACCAAGGTATGAATCGGACTTGTTTTTGACCCAGTTATTTCATATCCCTGTGTGTGCAATTGAGTTCATTTAGTGGTATTTGTTAGGATACCGCCGATTGCCGATGGGCTTTCAACCGAACTTGTACTTGAGGATCACCTAATTAGCTCCACGAATTCCTTTGTTGTATGTACTAAGATTAATCTGCGGTGTAATCCAGGATGCCATAAGCTAGCTCATCCACATGCAAATATTGATCTGTACGCAAGTTAATGTGACAGATATATCGTCATGCGGGAGGTTTACTTCTGTTACCCATTGGCTATCAACCAAATTGGTACTGAAGCTTGCCTTATGACCTATAGAATGCTGAGAGTTCCAGGGATTCAAGGTCAACTCCCTTCTTTTCTTCAATTGTATTGGGATACTTGCTCATTGTAGTGATGAGATCACTGTTTATTTTGATTTGTTTTTCTTTCGAGCAAGGGATTGGGGTTATGGAGTGACCAAAATCACTGTTGTTTGTGCCTTTTGATGTGTGCATTGTAGTTTGTCAAATTTTGGAGTTTTGACATTTTGCAAATTTTTTGTGTTTTGCAACTATTGAGAACTTTAGGGATTCTTAGGGAATTGGGTAGGGAGGATGCTTGTCCTTTTGCCAACTCTCAGCATTCTAGGGGTCATTCGCACAGGGGGATGAGCAAGATAACCGTTTCGCTTGTGGTGACCTAGATTATTTTGCAGGTTTCGTCTTTCGTTCACACAATTTGGGAATTTTAGTGTTTTGATTTGTGTTGGGATGTTACGTAACAAGGTGTATTTCAAGTATGACTCTACCTTCGTAAAATCTGTTCGACTTGATACACTACATGGCTAAAGAGGAAAATGATGATTGAATTACTGAAACTCTTGGTACATTCCCAGACCACTGACTGTAGTGTGGTAAAAGTTATGCTTGGTGTTTTTGTTGTTTTTGTAACATGAGACAATGCGGAACAAGGTGGACTATCCGAGCTATTGCAGCTTATGGTGCTTTTGACTTGTATGACTACAAATATGCAATGTATGGATGCAATGCTTAATGCAGCTATATATTTTTGTATTTTTGATGGATTGTTTTTGGTGAAGGTGAAGATGAGGTGCGAGAATATTAATTTTTTTGATGAATTTGAGTATGCCTAGAATTGAGATGCAAATGTTTGTTGTTTTTGATGATTTTTGTTTTTTTTTTTTTGAATTTCTTGATTTTTTTTGACCAAGCGATTGCGATAATCGTTGGAGCTTTTTGGGTTGACCAAGAGATTGCGATAATCCTTGGAGCTTTTTGTATTGACCAAGAGATTGCGATAATCCTTGGAGCTTTTTGGATTGACCAAGAGATTGCGATAATCCTTGGAGCTTTTTGGATTGACCAAGAGATTGCGATAATCCTTGGAGCTTTTTGGGTGACCAAGAGATTGCGATAATCCTTGGAGCTTTTTGGGTGACCAAGAGATTGCGATAATCCTTGGAGCTTTTTTGGATGACCAAGAGATTGCGATAATCCTTGGAGCTTTTGGGTGACCAAGAGATTGCGATAATCCTTGGAGCTTTTTGGTTGACCAAGAGATTGCGATAATCCTTGGAGCTTTTTGGGTGACCAAGAGATTGCGATAATCCTTGGATTTTTTTTTTTTTTTTTGGTATATGGCTTTCTTAGATATGAAATGGTCGCAAATGACTGATATTCAAGGGTTCTGTTTCCTTGATACCGTCAAGAGAAGCTAGCCGGTACGTCTCGGGTCCTATTTTTCTATCAATGACATAAGGACCTAACCAATTTGCCATGAATTTGTCCCTCATATGGGACGGCAAATTAGAGTTTTGTTGGTTTTCCTTGAGAACCAAATCACCAACCCGAAAGTCTCTTAGGTGAACTTTCATGTTGTAAGCTTTCTTAAGCCGCTCTTGATAGATACGTAAGTGCTCGAGAGCATTAACGCGTCGTTCGTCAAGCAACGTAAGTTGGTCTAATCGGGCCTGCCGCGCAGTGTTATCATCGATGAACTCCTGCATTGATATGCGTAGGGAAGGAATTTCCAACTCGAGAGGCATTACTGCCTCTGAGCCATACACTAGTGAAAACGGAGTTGCCCCAGTGGGCGTCCGAATGCTAGTGCGATAAGCCCAAAGGGCAAGTGGGATTTGTATGTGCCAATCCTTATGACTATCTGCGACGGTCTTTTTAAGGATGGCGACTAGCATTTTGTTTGACGCCTCTGCTTGCCCATTTGCTTGCGGATAATAGGGTGTTGAAAAGTTGTGCTGAATTTTGTACTTTGTGGTTAAAGCACGCACGTCTTTGTTCTTGAATGATGGCCCATTATCCGAGATTATTTTGGATGGAATACCAAAACGACATATGATGTAATGCAAAATGAACTCCGCAATGCGGGGTCCTGTCGTAGAGGTTAACGGAATTGCTTCCACCCATTTGGTAAAATATTCTGTGGCCGTTATGATAAACGTGTGACGGCCTGACGATGCAGGGGAGATCTTTCCGATTAGATCGAGGCCCCACTACGAAAATGGCCAAGCATACTGGAATGTCTATAGGGCCTGGGAAGGTGCGTGCATCAAATTGGCATGATGTTGACACTTTACGCACTTCTTGACATACTCGCAACAATCTCGCTCTAAAGATGGCCAATAATAGCCCATGCGAAGAATGCGCTTTGCGATGGCCATACCGCTAAAGTGGCCACCACATGTACCGTCATGCGCTTGGGCAACTGCCCAAGTGGACTCTTGCTGGTCCAAACAACGAAGAAGAATTCCGTCATAGCTTCGACGATACAAAATGTCTCCTATCAAGACATATTTTGCCGCTTTCTGTTTGAATGTTCGTTTTGCGGCGTGCGTCAATCCAAAGGGAAGATTACCTAACTTGAGGTAGTCTCTTATGGGTAAATACCAGTCTTGTTTATCAGAAACCTCGACAGTTTGAACAGCCAATCCCTTTTGAAGTTCTTCCCTAACAAATGCTGATTGGGATAGAGCTTGTAAGAATAGCGTTGTGTTGCTATTAATGGGAGTGGGGGAAAACAAAGACCCCCAGTTGGCACGTTTCAAACAGTCTCGGATTCGAAAGAACTTATCCGAAGATGGTTCGATCTGGATCATGTGGACTCCTGGCGTCAAGTCTGAGCTTGCGCGCTCCATCGCGGGTTGCGATAAGGTTTTGACCTGAATGGTTGTTATATCACCGGAAAGGTCTTGCGGGATTAGTGACCCCAAGGAGGCCATTGTGTCCGCAAAATGATTCGATGATCGAGGGAGTGCCTCGATGTCATACCACTCAAGTTTTGCCAGGAATTTGTCCACGAGGGCTTTATAGGCCTTTAGAAGCTGGGCATTTGCATTGATATACCCCTTTGACTTGATTGACGATTAACAACGAATCGCCAAAGATGTTCAATCTTTTGATGTTCATGGCGATTGTTGTCTGAAGACCTAGGAGCAAGGCTTCATATTCTGCATTGTTGTTGGTGCACTGGAAGTTTAATTTAAATGACAGGGGCATTGGAGCGCCCTGCGGTGTGAAGAATACAATTCCTGCGCCACCACCTTGCTCGCATTTAGAACCATCAAAAAATAAGGTTATGTCGGCCTAAGACTCGGGCTCATCAGAATCTGGCGATTCTGAGACATGGAAGACCCCATCATCGGGTAGTTCTATGACCAGAGGCTGATCGTCTTCAAGAGGAGCCTCTGCTAGTTGATCGGCTATGACTTGTCCTTTTATAGATTTTTGCCCAATAAACTCAATGTCAAATTCCGTCAACAACATGATCCATTTCGCCGTGCGACTACTATGATAAGTACGACTCATCATGTATCGCAATGGATTCTCCTTAGACACAACATACGTAGTGTTGCTCAGCATGTAGTGGCGTAGCCTCTTGGTAGCAAACACCACTGCCAAGCAGAGTTTCTCAACGTATGCATAGTTAAGTTCGTAGCCGACCGAGTGTGCGGCTAAGATAGTAAGTAGCTCTGTTCTTTTTGAAGTTCATTCTTCGGGCTAGCATTGCGCCCGGTGCCACCTCGATAGGCTGAGATGTATAAGTAGAACGGCACACCTGGTCTAGGTGGTGCCAATACGCGGCGAAGCCAAGTATTGTTTGATTTCGTCAAAGGCTGACTGGCACTCGTCATCCCAATGAAATGTGACCCCCTTGTGCAATAATTTGTTCATTGGTCGGCATTTGTCAGATAATTGCGCTATGAAGCGTTTAATCGACGCGACCTTTCCTTGCAGACTTCTGAGCTGCTTGATAGTGGTTGGGGGAGCCATTTCAAGGATTGCCTTGACTTTGTTTGGGTCCACTTCGATGCCTCTCTTTGAGACTATAAAACCCAAGAGTTTTCCAGATGTGACGCCGAACACGCACTTCTTGGGATTCGATCGACCTTATGCTCTATGAGGCGATCGAGAATCTTGCTTAAGTCATCGAGATGATCTGAGCGCAAGAGAGACTTGGCTAACAAATCATCCATGTAATCTTCCAAAGTTTTGTGCATGTAATCGTGGAAGATATAAGTCATAGCACGTTGGTATGTAGCGCCAGCATTTTTAAGGCCAAAAGGCATGACCTTATAGCAAAATGTCCCCCAAGGCGTTGTGAATGCCGTTTTGAGTTGGTCTTCAGGATTGATACGAATTTGATTGTATCTTGAGAAACCGTCCATTAGGGAGAGCATTTCGTGACCTGCTGTAGCGTCTACCAATGCGTCGATGCTTGGCAAGGGGAAATCATCCTTAGGACTCGCTTTGTTTAGGTCTCGAAAGTCGGTGCATATGCGAATCCTCCCGTCGGGCTTCTTGACGGGAACCATGTTGGACAACCATGGCGGATAATCCATGCCAGATGACAAATTGTGCATCCAACAGCTTTTGCAATTCATCTTTGACCATCAAGGCCATTGTTGGGTGCATCTTTCTTAGTTTTTGCTTTACAGGCTTGATTTTCGGATCAAGCGTTAAATTGTGCATGACTAGCTGCGGGTCTAGTCCTGGCATATCTTTGTACGACCATGCAAAAACTTCCTTCTTCTCTTTGAGAAGGGCAATATATTCGGCTTGCTCTTCGGGGGAAAGGCTTACCCCTAGCTTGAGAATCCGTGGATTCATTGGATCTGTGCCGATGTCTACGTCAGTCGTCTCCTCGACTGACATGTGGGATCCGTCCTCCAACTGATGTGGAGTTGGGATTAAATGGATATCATCAACTGAGTTAAGATCTACGTTTGGAACCTCGGGTCCCTCTTCAGCTTGAAAAATATCCTGAGTTGTCCTTGGGGTAAAATGAAGCATTTCATCGAAAGGCCAGTACTATGATGGTGACAATGGTGAATTGACGCGATCCCAATCGATGGCATCCATGTCTAGATGCAATGACCGTGATGGATCGGTCGGATTGCGGATGGGTGCGGTCAAATCAATGGAGATCATGTGGATGGAATGAATTTGGTCTCCAGAACCGCGGGTGTGATGACTTGATTCTTTTAGATGTTCCCTATACTCCGGATCTGGCTCTACGGGAACGGGCACGAATGGATCCTCTCTAGGTGCAAATTCATCTCTATGTGTGAAAAGGAAGGTAGGGTCTTCCCTCGGCACTCTTTGTCATGATGGGATCTCGAGGTGGACGATGCTCATCTTGAATTTGGAGCCATAGGTCTAACACTTGGTCCCACCTCGCTGGGTCTACGTGCCATTCATGTCCTAACAGTATACCCATCTGTCCCATTAGATCTTCATGAGTTAGAGCACGGTGATGTCGTCGCGCATGTCTGAGATAGTCCATTTCAGTTTCATCTTCTGAATCACTTTCATAGATCCAAAATTGTTCATCCTCTTCAGCATCTGTTGCTTGCGACATTGAGGACTCTTCCTGTTCCAGTGAATTAATCTGGTCCCATTGCGGTTGTTCCACTCTTAGTGGAGGGACCTGATTCTCTTGAGACTGTGTTATTTCATCTGGAACCTCTAAGGGGAACAGTTTCAGAAAGATGTCTGGCAGCCGTTGATGTTCTCTTTGAGGATTAATCTCTGAACTTTCGCCTCTCTCTAGCAAAGAAGAGGGATTATTGTTGCTGCCAGGGGTGTTTGTTGACCATGGGAGGTAGTCTCCCAATGTGTATTCCGTATTCGGATTGGCATAAGGACCCAATGCCAATCCCCCTTGTTGCCTATTTCTAGGCCTTGCATATTTTCAACCAAGATGTCTAATGGCAGGGGATGGTTGAACCCTACCCCTGACTTGTCATATGGCATCTGATATCTTGGTTGGCAAAGGATCCGCATCCCTTGCTCATATCTGCCGAGCCCGTATCCATGCCAATTGCATTGGCCTAGATATTTTAGGGCAAATTCTGGGTTTGACAGATAATTGATGTTTTCCACAAAAGGCTCTTCGTCTGTTTCCTTTTGTTGGCATGGTTCAAGACCATGATCAAGGCCCCCATACACAAAATTTGTTTGGTTCGGTGGGTAGCCTAGAGGGACGATTGTTCCAATGGGAAGGCGAGGTCTTCCCATGTCTTGTCTTGACTCCAGTGTGGGGGTTGCCACAACATTTTGCACTAAGTACTCCCCCGGGCCTGTGCTTGGCCATTTCAACGGTGATTGTTGATGATTGGGTGGGAGGAAACGGTAGTCCTTCCCGAGTCCATTCCATGTTTGGTGGTTCGGGAATCTTGGTTTCCGTTGCGTTGGGCGCTTCCTCTGTTGTTATTGTTGAAATTGTGGGCAACCTTTCTTCTAAGGGCTTAACCTCTTCCATGATTTGTTTTCCCTTGTCCTTCTGTTGGGCCATGATAGGTGGCGTTGATGATGAAGGAGCCGATGATGAAGTCTCACCTGGTTGGGATTTTGCCTTGTTGGCCACCAGTGGTGCCTGCGGTATTGGACCTTGTTTAGATGGATTTAATTGAAAATCCAAATGCGTTGAAGGGAGGGTCGATTGAGGTATGAATTGTACCGCATTGCAATACTTGAAGGGCTCTAAGTCCATTGGGACTACATGTATTTCTCCTTCATAAGCATACTTCAAGAACTGGTGGGCGATCGAAGGGACACATTTCATATCCCTGATCCAAGGCCGCCCTAGCAGTATATTATAAGCCATTTCACCTTCCAGCACATGGCACAGTGTAGGTATTGACTTTTGTCCTACCTGGACTGGCAGAACGACTGTGCCGATTGTCGAGCATATTGCATCATTAAAAGCTCGCAGTGTGTACGTGGAGGCTGTGATGTGAGAGGCTGGCAACTTCAAATGCTTCAAGGCTGCAGTGGTTATGATGTTACTGGACGAGCCAGTATCTATCGGCACTCTCTTGTATGGAATCACGTTGACCCGCGCGATAACGTGCGGGGGTGGATCTGCCATGTCATTTGATATCGTTTTGACCTCATCTTCTCTGAATGTGATGACCGGCTCCGTACATTGTTTCACATGTCCCACGAAGGCGTTGAAAGAATTTGCCTCGTGGGGTTGTAATTCAATGGCTTTTAAAATGTCCATAAGAGCTTCTCTATGGGGAGCTGATTGTTGAATAAGCTCGTAGATGGACAGCCTAGCCGACGTGGTCCGCAAACTCTGCGTGAGTTTGGTTCGTATCGTGACCTCAGGTCTAGGCGGAGGTATCTGCGTTGGGCGTTGTTGAGGATGCGATGTTGCCGGAACTTCCCTCGTAGCTACCTCGGGGGCAGCTGTCGGGTACCTTCTGTTCCTTGTTACTATGCTAATCATTCCCACAAATTCCTGTGTGGGAAGATCTTGTCGCACCTCGTTAATCTGGAGTGGTTTTGTTTGTGCCTCGTGGGCTGGCAAGGGGTCCTTGAATACCCCCATTTGCTGGTTGTTTGGTGCGATGGGGTTGTCCACAACCAATGTTCTATTGTCGATCAAATCCTGGACTAGTTCTTTGAATTTCCAGCACCCATTCAAGTCATGTCCTCTGCGCCTATGGAATCTACAATACAATTCCTCTCTGTACCCCCTAGGCTTGGGAATGTTAGGGTCTATAATTTGGATTTCCGGCAGAGTGACTAAATTTGCCGCTGACAAGCGGTCAAATAAGGAGTCCCTAGACTCCGCATATGGGGTGAAATTTTGCCTAGGGCGACGCGGGTAATTTTGCTCCTGTCTTCTATTATCTCTTTCATAAGCAGGAGGCCCTTCCTGGTAGTTAGCCTTTTGAGGCTGCGTTTCTTGCACAGGCGCGGGAACATTTATCGCAACTTGGTTGACTGCAGCGTGTTGTGGTTGCGTTGTCCCAGTTTTAGTGGTTTTATTCCACTCTTTCTTCTTAGGCTTGGCAATTGCGCCTTCGCCTATCTTAATCTCTTCTATGACTCTGGCTTGCGCCAAAGCTTCTTCTAAGCTGTCGTATTGTCGCAGTAACAATAGACCAGAGATTGATTTTAAGCAACTTTTTGCGAACATCTGCGTGAGATCAGACATAGGAGGACGGTAGGGTAACCTAGAAAGCAAAGCTCTCCATCGATTCCCGTACGCTGCCATTGTTTCCTCTTCAAATTGCTTGAGGCTCGCTAAATCACTTAGTGATGCCTTCTTCCTTGTGTTGAAGGCAAAGCGTTCAAGAAACGCGTCTACTAATTGATCTAAATTGCTTATCTTGTGTTTGGGCGAGTTGTGTGAACCAATCCGAGGCGGGGCCTGCGAATGTGGTTATGAATGTTCTAAGCAAAAATGCGTCATTATCTTGGATGCCGAAGCATTGGCTTAGAAATCGTGTAACGTGTTCTGTGCGTCCTCTTCACCTTTAAAAACTGCCAATTGAGGCAACTTGAAGTGTTCGGGGTAAAGAGGTGTAGGCACTGAGGGATGCACCGGATTACTGCGGAGTAGACGTAATGTGGGTTTTTGATGCCCAGCAGCTTTTGTCTCCACAGACTCCAAACGCTCCAATAGCGCTTGGTATGCATCGAAAGATTTTATTTCTTCCTCTCTTGTTCGCTCTTGTTGCAAGTTACGGTAAACTGGAGGCCTATGGAGGGGTGGCCGAATGGCATCCTTCCTGCCTTGATGGGGAGTTTCAACATATTCCTCTTCCGGTTCATACTCCTCGTAAAATTCTTGAGGAGTCTCTGGGCGAAACCTATGACCCTGATCAAGCTCTTGTTGAAGGTACCCATCATTGTTTTGGGGAGTTGCCTCCCTCTCGAATCTATGAGGTCTTGGAGGCAGAGCTTGACGAGGTCGTGGAGACCTGTCCTGCACCAACGGATTACGCCTCTCATCCTGTTCAGCTCTTTGGATGCGAGGGGTTGGCCCCCTCTCGGGTATTTCATAGCGTAACTCATCCGCTTCGCGTTGCATGCGCTCTCTATCCAAGCGGTGTCGATACTCTATCTCCTGATGACTTTGTTTAAGCCGCATGATTTGGGCTTGACGGGTGGTATATCTGGCGACAGTTGGGTCAATTTGGTCTACCCTATTTTGCTCAGGAGGTTCGAATGTTTCTTCTATGTGTTTACCTCGAGTTTGCTTGGTCTAAGGTTTCAATGGGTCGCTTCCCTCTGTCGAGGTAAGCGGTATGTGCTCGAGGTTCTGGCCTCAAGGGGTGATCATGATATCCTGCTGGTGCGGAAATGCAAGGTTCCCACGTTGTTTGTTGCCCTCGAGGAATGCGATGGCTTTCCTCGTACTCCCTTTCACGGGTGTAAAGGGGGTGGGCGGAGTTAGGTCGCCCTATGTAAGGAGCCCTGCGCTCCGGATTTGGTCTCTCTATTCTGATGATAGGTAAAGAAGGGACGCCATATCCACGTTGCCCCTCCAAATGGATGGTGTGCCTGTCTAGCGCTTCATCGCGCGGTGGCCACTCATGCCTAACTTCAAGAGGTGATTCTCTATTTATGTCAAGGTCTACATGTAAGGCATCTTCCCGAAAGGGGCTGCTTTGAATAGGCATACCCCACCAAGGATTCTGAATTGGATTCTTTTGTAGGTTAGACCTATAAGGCGGTATGACCAAATCCTTAAGACTGAAGTGAAGGCGACTTGCGCCTGCTTTTTGTGTACCTTCGGAGCTTCTGCCCTTGATTGGGCTTGACTACGGGTGTACACCATTGCGGTGCTTCTATGCTATCTAAATAAGTTTTTATCTCGTTTTATGATTTTTTTTGTCTACACTAAATAGAATTAAACACACACATTCACAAAACCGTGATTATCTCTTTTAAGGATTATATGGTGTGCCCTAAACTGGTTTAGTGCATTTTGATGTTTTGTTTTGTTTTTGTAGGTTTTGAAGATCGTTTAAATGCATTATGACGGCTCATATAACTCCCAAAATGGTAGCCCCTTCAATATACCAACCAGGCCGATATACCAACCTCTCTATATACCCGCCCTTACGAGAGGGAGACTATAGGTACGTGAGAGCAGAAGGTACATGGTACGTAGGCGGTACGAAAGGGGGATTGTCCTGTTAATGGCACCTACCATAGAAAACTTATCCTCGCGCGCATGGGAATCACCCCAGCGACACTCGGTCTGTCTTCGTCAGGATTTACGCCTAACAACAGTTGACAATCGGGAAATGGATGCAAATCAAGCCAAGGTGGTGATGAAATCCACCAATGGTCTTGATCAAGGGCTGGGGTCTTACGACCAGCTCCTTGGTTTAAAATTGTTACGTGGAGTGTGTGAGATTCATTTTATTTAACGAAAATGAAACAAGCATAAATGACTTTTCCCTAAGCAATGCAGGATAAAATGAAAACAGTCAAAGAAACAAAAATAGAAATAGAAAATTTAACAGAGATTATGAAAATCCCTACCTCTTCTCTGCCTGCTCCGATTGCTTCTGAATTTTCTCTCGAAAATTTACAGACAGAAAATCGTCCCCTGGTGAGACGATTTATAGAACAGAAATCGTCCCTGCGAGAGACGATTTTAAAATCGTCTCGGGGTGGGACGATTTCCGAAAGTAATCGTAATGATGAGAGACGATTAACGATCTGCAAAAAAAATGTACCTGTAAAACACAAAACACAAAAACCCGATTAGTTTTCTGTGATCTTAAAAATAGGGAACAGGTCCCACCGTGATCGCCACTGAAAGCACGAGATTTCGGGCAAAGGAAACACTAATTATGCAATGTAAGACGAAATGTAACGCTTTAACCTTATGCACAAAAATAAAGAAAAGAGACAATTTGGAAAGGAAAGAAAAGATGTAAAGAAATCACAGCCCTCTTTATTCAAATATCTTATCCTCGGTTACATAGACGTCTCCTCCCTTTTTAGGGGCTAGGAGCGTTAAATTTGTCTTTGTTACAATGTTTGACTTAGTCTTCCTCCTTCCGCGTGCCCACGATTGCAATGGGCGGGCCAAGATGATGCCGTCGCGATGTCGATGAGTTCTTCACCTCGCTGCTTCTCCTGCGAACAAAGAAACAACCAAGATGTCAGTAGCACCTGCTGCCAGTGAAAAGTGTTTGTTCTTCTAAAATCATCAAAAGATGCATGCAAACATTTATCTAAAACAGTGAACAAAATGATTCTAAACAGCCTGAAAACTTGCCAGAAGACAGAAAATGTTACCAACAGGCCATTGCCACTGAGACAGTCGGCCAATCTGCTTTCAACTGGAAATCATCCCTGGGTGGATGATTTATGTAAATCGTCCGGGTCCCTGGGTGGGATGATTTCTTGTGTTGGGGAAGCCGAACTGACACGCTCCAATGTCGACTCCCGAGGTCTCCAAAACACCTGCAGACAAAGGGGTTATGTAATTGGGGCCATTTTGGGACGACCCAGATGGTCGGATTCTCCCAATTTGGCCTCTATCTTCGGGAATTTGATATCGCCACCTGCAAGTCAATGAAACAACAAAGCGACACAAAACATACTAGAATCTGACCAAAAGTTACGAAATTGCAGCTGTGAGTTAACCAAACATAATAACACAAAATGCAACCTGAAAAAGTAATCTAGAATGCTCTAAAACTTAAAAAGTGCGGGGGTGCCCAAGTGGGCCTCCCACCGTTGGCACTTGATTTCGGCGCCAATCCACTAGGGATGGGCCCAAAACCTCTTAGGATTGGGGGGTCGGCGAATTGGTTGGTTCAGGTGTCCATGTGTTGGATTTGGGTCCGGTTCAAGCTTCCAAAAGCCACCCAACAACCTCCCTTGCAAAAGAGATTGGTGGATGTGGGAAGGTGAACCAAAAGGGATGCAAGTGGGTCTTCAACTCGGCGAGCACTTCGTTGCTTGAAAACTCCTTCAACCTGTCTATTTTGGGTGAGAAAAGTCCCACCTTTTATAGACCCATGGGGTCTCTTTTGGGAGGGAAGCACAAATGCCATGTGTTGGTCATAGGCGCCATGTGGCAGTCTTGTCTTCCCATGAGGGAGGGAGTCCTCCATTGACTTGGGCTTTCATAACTGCCCTTGTGACAGTCCTCAAACGGCCTATTTGTCCACTCACACACGCGTGCGAGGCAGGAGTCATCAACTGACTGTTCTGGGCTGCCACTTGGCCTCATTTGTCTTTTTGCCCGTTAAACTTGGAAATCGTCTCACCCAGGGACGATTTTAGAAATCGTCCCTGGGTGAGACGATTTCAAGTTAGCAATCGTCCCTGGGTGAGACGATTTCAATCATCCCTGGGTGAGACGATTACTAGGCAAAGTGTCTAAGTGTGCCAAATTGCTTCTTGACCTCACAAAATTGCTATGAAAGTGGTTAAGACCACTGTTTGACCTCTGAGGGCTGCCCTGGGGGCTGTGTTTGTCAAAGCGATCAGTGTTTGCAGTCACATAATCGGATTGGTGCTGTTTTGGTGTCTACACTACCCACTTGGTTGTCCAAACACCCCAAGTCTACCTACTTGGTTGTCCAACATCAGAGATTACTGTAAGATTTTTTTTTATTTCAACTTATTTTTATTTTATTTTCTAGTATGAGTATGTTTGATCTATCTTCATGAGTGTCATCCCACTGCAGTAAGAATACTCATGAGATCGAGATTGGCCAGATCTCGTGTAGTTGCCCATTTTGAACTTCACTCTCTGCTCGAGTTCCTAAGTTCAGGTAGGGGGTTTCTTTTCCTCTAGGGCCCATAACACCTAGAGGTGTGGCACATACTTTCCCCATGTCTTGTCATGATCCACAAATATCAATGTCATGTAAGACATAGCGCATACATGCTCGAGCTAGATGATCATCCTTTTCCCATGGAGCACCATCTAGGGTCTTACCAATACCCTGGTAACCACCCGATATTTTGTGTTGATTAACCAACACGATGTCCCATACCATCGTGTTGTCGGTTTAACCTAGTCAAGCATAATTCATCACTCATCACTAGCAGGGATAACCTAGAAGGGATGCCCATACAACCCTTCGTTACCTCCCGTTCTAACATTTTTTCATCAAAAGTATAGTTAGAGCCCTGGTTTATGATGGTTTCCTACCTGCAAGCATCTTAACAATCAATGCTCAAGATTGTCTCACCCACAATATTGAAATAGATTCAAGGTTGTCCTACCCACAACCTCGGATCAACATGCAAGATTGTCTTCCCCACAATCTTGAAATAGATTCAAGGTTGTCATACCCACAACCCTGGGTTATGATTTAATATTTCCCTATTAAGATTACCCCTTCCACAACCTTAAATTCCCTTAACTAATAGTTTATCTAAGTTGGATTCAAAGGTTCCTAATGGGTATAGTCTCAATATTGTTTGAAAGTTTTGCTAAGTTTTAAAGATTGCCAATTTTCCATTTGATGGATATAAGATAATGATGCTATTAAACTTTACATTCAAATCTAAAACTTTCCATATTTTCTAAAACAAATACACATATAATCTCTTTATAATGCAATTCTTTTGAAATAAAGGTTACACTAAAATTCACATTCTCAAATCAATTTTTCCCATGATTCTCTACAAACCTCTATTATCAATCATAAATTAAATTATTTAAACTCTATGTTAAAATAAAACTACTTCTACACACTACTTATATTTCATAAATATATTCCATGTAGGCTTTAAAGACTATTGTTTCTTGCTGTCAAACTAAGATTATACCACTCGAACAATCCAACAGAGTAAACCATACTTCACTCTACCCAACCATTATGCAGGTTTGCTTTAAATACCACATAACCTCCGTCTATCATGCTTAACTACGTTCAAGACTTGCTATTAATTTTTTTTTAAAGATACATCATAGTATTATGGCAATAATAGAGCCTCTAATATTTCTTTGTTTTTGTTTGGATTTTATATTGTTCCCTACTTCTTATGGATGTGAGTGTGAAACAGACTAGTTCATTTTTATTAAACTCCTATGCATTTTCACATTCTTTTAATACAACATTCCAAATGTAGGTCTAAAATGAAAGCCCAAACTATAGTTTAAAATCGTTTCCCTACTTGATTCAACATCATGTGGCAGTGTTCTACTTTGGTCAGACTAGCCCCTATCGAAACACAACAATTGACAAAACCTAGTTTTATTGTTCCATTGAAATCTCTTTTACATGCAATTACAGATCTAGGGACATGTTTCAATTTCCTGGAAATATTATCTCTCATCCACTGTTAATATACAAAATAAAAGACACCTTTCAAGCATAACAATTCAAACTGTTCATTTGAAGATTTTCCCACTGTTTACATGGCTTACATTTCCAGTAAGCTTTCATTCCCACAGACTTCAAAAGCATGCAACCTAACAAAACAAATATTGAAAAGAGTATCTAAATTCAATAAATCGTAATCCCAAGTACAAAACATCATATTCGAAAGTTACTTCATATACATAGCTTTCTAAAGAAAAACAAGACTCTTTTAAAATGCATATCAACTCCTCAATTTATCAGCAGATAAAGACTACACCATTTCCTTTTTGTTTCAAAAAAATATACAATGCTGACTCATATTTCCCAACCTATGCTTTTCGAATCCCACATTGATTACAGATCCAATTTTTGGATTTACACTATAGTATACAGAGCTCTTTCTTTCTCGGAGAAAACAAATGACTTCAAAACATTAACACAGGGCTTAGCATTTGAAGATTATAAAAACATCCCCAATGCCAGAACATAAGCTATTCATCGATAGCAGAATTAAAAGAAACTATGGCTTCGACTCCATGCTCAAGTTTTCAGTGGCAGAATATGGTGATGATTCAGAGATCAGAGCGGTCAAGCTAAATGAAGTGCAACTACTCCTAGCATGCAAACAAACTTTCCAAATCCTTTCATGCAATATACAAGATTACAAGCAAACACCCCATCTCATCATGGCTTCCCAAAACAACATGCAGGTGACGTTTCAATTCTCTAATATCAGCATGAAGAAGAAAGATATCAATTCACATCATAAATTAAAATCTTGGCTTCATTTCACAATCAAAATTTTTAGCTTTCCTTTTTCCACAAAGCATATAACACATGCGCCTCATTTTCCATGCATGCTATAGGAATTTAAAATTTCTTCTTCTTTCTTTATAGAACATGAACAAGATTATACCAACAAATCTTAAAGCTTGCCACACAATCAAACAACATTATTTCTCTTTTTTTTCTCACGTTCATTGCCAGCAAACAATTTACCAAAGAATGCTAGAATACAACCATATATTTTAAATCTTGCCACTCGAACACATAATCATCATGCAAGCAAACATCAAGCCATTTCGAATATAGAATAAAACCCAAGAATTATTTAAACGTTCCACTAAATTTTCTAGTTCACTTACTGGTATTTGTGCCCCATTCTCCTTGCTCTGCAACGTCCTTTGTTCATCGTCCTTCCTCTTACCGAAGACCATCGATTCCACTCTTCCTCTCTCCTTTTTCCCATTTCATAAAACCTCCATTCTCCTCCTATGGGCTCGCTCCCCATTCGTTCAGATTCTCCCTCTCAAACATGCCAAATGCCAAGTGTATCCCCACTCTCCACGTCCAACCACCAAACTCAATAATCATTCCATTCAAATTTTTTCAACTATTTTCATGTTGTATTTTTTTTAATAAACCAAACAAGCACTCCATTGCCTTTAACTTATATAACTCCAATTGTATATATAACATTATAAAAGTTAATGAACACTATAAAAGTAAATTCCAATATAACAATATAAAGTAGCCAATTATAAAGTTTGGTGTTCATTATTTTAGAAACAATAAAAGTTCATTATTGCCAATATCCTCATATTCTATTTTCTTCTTATAGCAATATATATATATATATATATATATATATATATTTTTTTTTTGTATATAAATATATATTTTTTAAAACAAATAAATTTCTCCAAAACACATAATGTCCTAAGTATATTTAGTTATCACTTATTTCACTTTGCCTCCTTTATTTATTTTCTCTTACAAATCATAGCACAAAAATAGCCATGTCATGCTCTTTTATTTCTTATTCTAAACTATGGCTCCCATGCATTTTAGCATCTTCATCGCCATTCAAACATCACAATATGACAAGCATCAAACATTCCTACAAATGCAGCTACATGTTATGCATCTACATGGACCACTGGCGAATGCATTGCCTATAGGATTCTTTGCTCCTATCAACCGGTGAATACACCACCACTCATCATTTCCCTGACTTACCTTACACCGAATCATCCTACGGTCCATTGAGTAAGCATCTTTCTTTTGCATTGTTCTTGCCAGTACAAAAACTTGTCCTCTGCATCCACAGATACATTAGCAGTATCTCATCCTTGCAGACAAATTAGGCCTATAATAGAGTAGAGTTTTGGAGGGTCATTACATACTCCCCCCCTAAGATTAAACATAGTCCCTGTGTTTACATTTCCTACTGATATATTCAAAATAAAACAATATAATCATGAATTAAAGAAAATTGATACAGTACATCTTTTTTTCTCAAAACTGAATCATCATGCTTTATTAACACCAAACATTCACATCATCAAATATACTTATCATACTTCACAAACCAAGATATGATATTATCATTGTTCAGACAAAATAAAACCATGCCATGGAGATAACACTATTCAAAAACTATTCAAATAGAAATGGAAAATATCTTTTCATGATGGCCACATCTTCCCACGTGGCACTATTTTTAGAAAATTGGTCCCATTGGACCTTGCACTATTCAATATTTCGCTTCCTTAGTTGTTTTGTTCGATAGCCAAGGATCTTAACATGTCACACTTAAATGCACAAGGGATCGTCCATCTGCAATTATTCAACATTCCAAACATGTGAGGGATCAAGAACATATTTCTTTAGAAGGGACACATGGAATGTATCATGAATTTTTGACAAATTGGGTGGCAAGTCTAATTTGTAGGCAACTAGATTTAATTTGTCAATAATTTCAAAAGGCCCTACAAATCGTGGGCTAAGCTTAGAGGTTTTAATAGAAATTTTGGTAGGTTTGACTCTTAGAAATACTCTGTCTCCCATAGAGAATTCCCTTGGTGTTCTCTTCAGGTCCGCATAACTCTTTTGTCTATCTGAGGCTTCTTTGAGCCTTTGGAGAATTTCATTGAGTTGGTCTTCCATTTCTCTGACCATATCCGACCCTATCATCACCCGATCCTCCGGATTACTCCATGTTAGTGGCATTCTGCACCTCCTCCTGTATAGAGCCTCAAATGGAGCCATACCAAGAGAAGTATGGTAACTATTATTGTAAGAAAATTCTACCAAAAAAGGTAATCTTCCCACTTCGTTTGATGATCCATACAATACATGCGGAGCATATCCTCTAAGACTTGATTCACCCTTTCTGTTTGTCCATCTGTCTCAAGATGATAGGTAGTACTAATGTTGAGCTTTGTTCCCCATGCCTGATGCAGTGTCTGCAAAAATTTGGATGTGAATCGAGAATCCCTGTTCGATATAATTGTTTCAAGAAAGCCATGTAGTCGTACCACTTCCCTAGAAAATTTTTGGGCTATAGTGGGAGCTCCGTATTTAATATTTCTAGGCAGAAAATGTGCCACTTTGGTCAATTTATCCACTACCACCAAAATAGCATCATGTTGAAAGCAATTTTTAGGCAATCCCACAATAAAGTCCATGGTCACAACTTGCCACTTGTGTTGTGGAATGTCATGCAAAAATAAACGTCCTACTGGATGAAGATGTTCAACTTTTACTTTTTGACATTCTAAGCATCTAGCCACAAATTCAGCAATGTCCCTTTTCATTCCTGGCCAATAATATTCCTTTTTCAAATTCTCATACATCTTCACATAACCTGGATGAGCAGAATAAGGAGCACTATGTACCTCTTGCAATACCATATTTCATAGATCCTGATCATTAGGTACAACCACTCTATTTTTAAAAAGTAATGTATCTTCCCAGATTTTGAATTCTCTTGCTTTTTCAGAATCTTGCTGCACCATTTCTCGATATTTTTGAGAATATTCATCTTGATTTTACAATTTTTTGATTTGATCAATTATAGCAGATTGACAATGGGACATAGCATTGATATGTCATCTTCTACTTAAAGCATCTGCTAATTTATTTTCTTTTCCCTTTATATACTCTATATCAAAATCATACTCTACCAGAAATTCTATCCAGCGTCTTTGCCTAGCGTTAAGCATTGGCTGAGTGAAAATATATCTTAGGCTTTGATGATCTATCCTAAGCTCAAAATATTTTCCAAGTAGGTAGTGTCGCCATATTTTTAGGGCATGTACTACCACAACCAACTCTAAATCATGTGTGGCGTAGTTTAATTCATGTTTCTTAAGTTTTCGAGACTCATAAGCGACAACACCATTCTCCTGCATGAGAACCCCTCCTAATCCTTCCAAAGAGGCATCAATACACACTATGAATGGTCATGTGGGATCTGCTATTCTAAGAATCGATGTTGATGTTAGCTTTTCTTTCAGAGTTTTGAAAGCTTCTTCACACCGTTCCATCCACCTAAAATCTTTCCCTTTCCTTTGGAGATTAGTTATTGGATAAGCTATCTTAGAAATTTTTTGGATAAATCTATGATAATATCCAGCCATCCCCATAAAACTTTGCACTTCAGAAATATTTGTTGGAGTAGGCTAGTCAATGATAGCTTCAATTTTCCTTGGATCAACAACCACCCCTTCCACAGATATTACATGACCCAAATACTGAACTTGAGTTGCATAAAACTCACACTTGGACAATTTTCCATATAATTGATTCTTTCTAAGTATTTCGAGAATAGTTCTCATATGTAAATCATGCTCTTCTTTAATTTTGGAGTAAATCAATATATCATCTAGGAATATCAACACAAACCGATCTAGTTGTTCATGAAACACACTATTCATCAAATTCATAAAAGTTGTTGGTGCATTGGTCAATCCAAAAGGTAACACTATAAATTCATAATGACCATATCTAGTTCAAAAAGTAGTTTTATGAGTATCTTCTTCACGGATCCTCAATTGATGATAACCAGATCTAAGATCAATTTTGGAGAAAATTGTGGCTCCTTTTAGTTGATCAAACAAATCATCTATTCTAGGAAAAGAGTACTTATTCTTAACAATCATCTTGTTTAGAATTTGATAGTCAATACACAACCTTAAAGTTCCATCCTTCTTTTTCATGAACATAATTGGTGCACCCCATGGTGATACACTAGGTTTAATATGTACTTTTTCTAAAAGTTCTTGTAGCTGAGTCTTAAGTTCTTGCAACTCTATTGTAGTCATTCTATACGGTGCACGAGCTATAGGGGTTGCTCCAGGTAATAGTTCTATAGTGAAATCAAACTCCCTTTGGGGTGGAAGACCTGATAAATCCTTAGGAAAAACATCCTAAAAATCATTTAGTACCGGATAGGTTTGAAAAAGACTTGCTCCAGACTCATTTTCCTCCTTTTTATTAAGTTTCACCACAAATATTCTACTACCATTTTTCAGTGCTCTTCTAACTTGCATTGCAGTCAAAATATGTGGGTCCACTGATTCACGTCCACAACCAATCCGAATCCTTTGCTTGATATCATCAGTATATTCCATCCATATTTCCTCAAAATTTAACAATGCTTTATGCACCTTGAGCCAATCAACACCTAGAATTATGTCAAAGGCATGCAATGGAGCTACATACAAATGCCATCGGGTTTGTCCTTGAGGTAGTGTTATTTGAGGATCAAATAAACATTGATCAACAGTATAGGTTTGTCCAGACCCATACTCGACTTTCCACCCATTAGCCATAAATCTAGGTTTTTTCGGTATGTCCCTTAAAATATTTGGTGAAATAAAACTATCAGTTGCTCCAGAGTCAACTAAAATGCAAACACTTTTTCCATAAATTTTACCTTTCAATAGAAAAGGTGTTGCTTGACCATTGAGTTTGGAATTACCTATTGCAGCATAAATATTATGAGCAAGTTCCACCGGTTCCTTTCTCTTATCATCTCGCAATGGATATTTATCAGCATAATGAGGTTCTTGACAAATCTAGCAACTAGTTCATGGTGCCCTCTCTTTCTTATTTCCCTCATTATCTTCTTGAGTACCAGCTCTTGGTGCATTAGCTCTTTGATCATTCCTATCCCTGAAATTTCTTTGGCCACCCTGATAGTTCAGATTTCCCTTATTTCCTTGATACCTATTCTTATTCTTATCAAACCTATTTTGATTCCCATTGCCATGGTTCTTGATCCAATTCCTGTCCCCTTTTGTTGGACCCACATTTTTCTTTTTCTGAGACTCCTCCTTTTCAAAGGATTGTTGATAATAAGCTTTCTTAACCTTAAGGTTATCTTCTTCCTGTCGAGCCAGGTCACAGGCAATAGTTAAGGTAGCAGGTTTCAACATAAGAATCAGGTGTCCAATTTTTGGGTGTAACCCTAAAAGAAATTTCTGAATTTTGATCTCATTTCTTTGCTCATACTCAGGCATGTATTTGAGAAATTGTACAAATATCTAATAATATTCAATCATAGACATATTCCCCTAAGTTAACCTTGAAAATTCTACAGTTCTTTCAAGGTAAAATTACAGTGTTAAGAACCTATCCTTGAATGCCAACACAAAAGTATCCCAAGGCACATCAACAACCTCCACATTATGGGTTTTCCTATACGTATCCCACCAGTCAGCAATAGCTCCAGTCAATCGAAATACTGACCACGAGGTCTTTGATTTAGACGATAAGGTTCTAACCATGAAATAGGCTTCCACACTATTCAACCATCTCTCAACCTCTTCCCCATCACCTTTGCCATAAAATTTGGCTATATCGATTCTTCGCATATCCTTGTCCAACTCAGAACCTACTTGTTTCCTTCCTGGGTCAATAGTTATCTCATCCTCAACTATTATCGTTTCCTTTCCTTTGGATAAATTTTCAATTGTTTTCTGTTGATGGGAAATCATTTCTTGTTGTTGAGCCAACTAAGCTTTTTGTTGCTCCATATGCTCCATAATTTGGGCATTTTGTTGTGCCATGTGTTCAGCCATTTGAGCATTCTACTGCTCCATCTATTATTTTTGTTGGCTCATTTTCTCCCGCAACAGCTGTACCATCCAAACCATTTTATCCTCTTTATTCATGGGTTCTTTTTCCTTCCTCTTTTCCCGAGGTCGTTTTATGGTTTCCTCTGATGCCCCGAGTCTCATAACTTTTTGAATGACTCTTCTAGGATTTTTGGTCAGCCCTTCCCACTGATCCACCATAGTTCATTTTGAGGAACTAGCCTTTTGTCCGGTTGCCATTGCCTGTTCAACAAAACAAGGAGCCTCATCAAATTTTAAGTTTAGGTGAACACACTAGCATCAAAATTTGAGTTAGTCATAGGTTTTCTAATTTTATGTTGCCTAGAGATTCACAACCTTGGCTCTGATACCAAATGTAACAACCCAAGTTCTGCCCACTTGGTTGTCCAAACACCCCAAGTCTACCTACTTGGTTGTCCAACATCAGAGATTACTGTAAGAATTTTTTTTATTTCAACTTATTTTTATTTTATTTTCTAGTATGAGCATGTTTGATCTATCTTCATGAGTGTCATCCCGCTGCAGTCGGAATACTCATGAGATCGAGATTGGCCAGATCCCGTGTAGTTGCCCATTTTGAACTTCACTCTCCACCCAAGTTCCTAAGTTCAGGTAGGGGGTTTCTTTTCCTCTAGGGCCCATAACACCTAGAGGTGTGGTGCATACTTTCCCCATGTCTTGTCATGATCCGCAAATATCAATGTCATGTAAGACGTAGCGCATACATGCTCGAGCTAGATGATCATCCTTTTCCCATGGAGCACCGTCTAGGGTCTTACCAATACCCTGGTAACCACCCGATATTTTGTGTTGATTAACCAACATGATGTCCCATACCATCATGTTATCGGTTTAACCTAGTCAAGCATAATTTGTCACTCATCACTAGTAGGGATAACCTAGAAGGGATGCCCATACAACCCTTCGTTACCTCCCATTCTGAAATTTTTCTATCAGAAGTATAGTTAGAGCCCTGGTTTATGATGGTTGCCTACCTACAAGCATCTTAACAATCAATGCTCAAGATTGTCTCACCCACAATCTTGAAATAGAGTCAAGGTTGTCCTACCCACAACCTTGGATCAACATGCAAGATTGTCTTCCCCACAATCTTGAAATAGATTCAAGGTTGTCATACCCACAACCTTGGGTTGCGATTTAAGATTGCCCTATTAAGATTACCCCTTCCACAACCTTAAATTCCCTTAACTAATAGTTTATCTAAGTTGGATTCAAAGGTTCCTAATGGGTATAGTCTCAATATTGTTTGAAAGTTTTGCTAAGTTTTAAAGATTGCCAATTTTCCATTTGATGGATATAAGATAATGATGCTATTAAACTTTGCATTCAAATCTAAAAATTTCCATATTTGCTAAAACAAATACACATATAATCTCTTTATAATGCAATTCTTTTGAAATAAAGGTTACACTAAAATTCACATTCTCTAATCAATTTTTCCGCGATTCTCTACAAACCTCTATTATCAATCATAAATTAAATTATTTAAACTCTATGTTAAAATAAAACTACTTCTACACACTACTTATATTTCATAAATATATTCCATGTAGGCTTTAAATACTACTATTTCTTGCTGCCAAACTAAGATTATACCACTCGAACAATCCAACAGAGTAAACCATACTTCACTCTACCCAACCATTACGCAGGTTTGCTTTAAATACCACATAACCTCCATCTATCATGCTTAACTACGTTCAAGACTTGTTATTATTATTTTTTAAAGATACATCATAGTATTATGGAAATAACAGAGCCTCTAATATTTCTTTGTTTTTTGGATTTTATATTGTTCCCTACTTCTTACGGACGTGAGTGCAAAACAAACTGGTTCATTTTTATTAAACTCCTATGCATTTCCATGTTCTTTTAATACAACATTCCAAACGTAGGTCTAAAATGAAAGCCCAAACTATAGTTTAAAATCGTTTCCCTACTTGATTCAACATCATGTGGCAGTGTTCTACTTTGGTTAGACTAGCCCCTATCGAAACACAACAATTGACAAAACCCAGTTTTATTGTTCCATTGAAATCTCTTTTACATGCAATTACAGATCTAGGGACATGTTTCAGTTTCCTGGAAACATTATCTCTCATCCATTGTTAATATACAAAATAAAAGACACCTTTCAAGCATAACAATTCAAACTGTTCATTCGCATATTTTCCCACTGTTTACATGGCTTACATTTCCAATAAGCTTTCATTCCCATAGACTTCAAAAGTATATAGCCTAACAAAACACGTATTAAAAAGAGTATCTAAATTCAATAAATCGTAATCCTAGGTACAAAACATCATATTCGAAAGTTACTTCATATACATAGCTTTCGAAAGAAAAACAAGACTCTTTTAAAATGCATATCAACTCCTCAATTTATTAGTAGATAAAGACTACACCATTTCCTTTTTTATTCCAAAAAAATATACAATGTTGACTCATATTTCCCAACCTATGCTTTTCAAATCCCACATTGATTACAGATCCAATTTTGGATTTACACTATAGTATACAGAGCTCTTTCTTTCTCGGAGAAAAAAAATTGACTTCAAAACATTAACACAGGGCTTAGCATTTGAAGATTATAAAAACATCCCCAATGCTAGAACATAAGCTATTCACCGACAGCAGAATTAAAAGAAACTATGGCTTTGACTCCATGCTCAAGTTTTAAGTGGCAGATTACGGTGACGATTCAGAGATCAGAGCGGTCAAGCTAAATGAAGTGCAGCTACTCCTAGCATGCAAACAAACTTTCCAAATCCTTTCATGCAATATACAAGATTACAAGCAAACACCCCATCTCATCATGGCTTCCCAAAACAACATGCAGGTGATGTTTCAATTCTCTAATATCAGCATGAAGAAGAAAGATATCAATTCACATCATAAATTAAAATCTTGGCTTCATTTCACAATCAAAATTTTTAGCTTTCCTTTTTCCACAAAGCATATAACACATGCGCCTCATTTTCCATGCATGCTATAGGAATTTAAAATTTCTTCTTCTTTCTTTATAGAACATGAACAAGATTATACCAACAAATCTTAAAGCTTGCCACACAATCAAACAACATTATTTCTCTTTTTCTCACTTTCATTGCCAGCAAACAATTTGCCAAAGAATGCCAAAATACAACCATATATTTTAAATCTTGCCACTCAAACATATAATCATCATGCAAGCAAACATCGAGCCATTTCGAATACAGATTAAAACCCAAGAATTATTTAAACATTCCACTAAATTTTCCAGTTCACTTACTGGTATTTGTGCCCCGTTCTCCTTGCTCTGTAGCATCCTTTGTTCATCATCCTTCCTCTTCCCGAAGACCACCGATTCCACTCTTCCTCTCTCCTTTTTCCCCATTTCATAAAACCTCCATTCTCCTCCTACGGGCTCGCTCCCCGTTTGTTCATATTCTCCCTCTCAAACATGCCAAATGCCAAGTGTATCCCCACTCTCCACGTCCAACCACCGAACTCAATAATCATTCCATTCAAATTTTTGCCGACTATTTTCATGTTGTATTTTTTTTAATAAACCAAACAAGCACTCCACTGCCTTTAACTTACATAACTCCAATTGTATATATAACATTATAAAAGTTAATGAACACTATAAAAGTAAATTCCAATATAACAATATAAAGTAGCCAATTATAAAGTTTGGTGTTCATTATTTTAGAAACAATAAAAGTTCATTATTGCCAATATCCTCATATTCTATTTTCTTCTTATAGCAATATATATATATATATATATATATAAATATATATTTTTAAAACAAATAAATTTCTCCAAAACACATAATGTCCTAAGTATATTTAGTTATCACTTATTTCACTTTGCCTCCTTTATTTATTTTCTCTTACATATCATAGCACAAAAATAGCCATGTCGTGCTCTTTTATTTCTTATTCTAAACTATGGCTCCCATGCATTTTAGCATCTTCATCACCATTCAAACATCACAATATGACAAGCATCAAACATTCCTACAAATGCAACTACATGTTATGCATCTACATGGACCATTGGTGAATGCATTGCCTATAGGATTCTTTGCTCCTATCAACCGGTGAATACACCACCGCTCATCATTTCCCTGACTTACCTTACACCGAATCATCCTGCGGTCCATTGAGTAAGCATCTTTCTTTTGCATTGTTCTTGCCAGTACAAAAACTTGTCCTCTGCATCCACAAATACATTAGCAGTATCTCATCCTTACAGATAAATTAGGCCTATAATAGAGTAGAGTTTTGGAGGGTCATTACAAACATGCCTACTTTCCCACTTGAATCCATTGAGTGAATGAGTTCATGAATTGTAATTAAAAAATCAATTATTAGACATCCTTGAACAAAGTTACCTTGGCAAGGATCAATGATGAGGAGGGTAATTTTCAACCTATTAGCTAGATTTTTAGAGAGAATCTTATAGATGGTGTTATAGATAGTGATAGGACTAAAGTCTTGGAAGTTTTTTGCCTTGACCTTCTTGGGAATAAGCACTGAAAAGGTAGAATTAAAATTTCTAGGAATGTGTTTATTTCTCTAGATTTTCTATATAGCTTCCACCACCTCCTTACCTGTAACACCCCAAAACTTCTAGAAGAAAATTTTAGGGAAGCCATTAGCTTTGGGCACCTTATCCCCAACCATTAAGAAAATAACGTCTTTCAGTTCTTCAACCATGAAGGAGATGGATAGGAAAGCATTTATATCCTTGTGGTATTCAATACTAAATATATGGATTTTATATCTTAGTATTTAAATACAATATAGTAAAATCTTAGATTTTATATCTTGTGCTTATTATATACAATCTAAATGGCCTAATTTGAGATTTAAAAAAATTAAATAGAACTCCAAGGTTTGAATCCTATAGGATCTAAGGTTGTACACCATGCTTTTAGAGAATGGTTAGGGTTGTACATCATACCTCTTGGAGTATGGCTAGATAACCATATATTACATAGAACAACATCCTCCATTAAGGTCATCGTATATGGCCTATGACCTCCCAAATATGAAAAACTACTTTATCTCTAGACATTTATTTTATATTTAGCTATTTCATTAAGATAAATTCATAATAATAATGACAATGATTAATTAATTTAAAAAATAATTCTAATTAATTTTTTATTAGAAAAATTTATAAAATAATAATCAATATCTTAAACAATTACATTTTTGGAGCATTGTAGTGGCATGTTTTTGGGTTTTTATTTAGGAGACCCAAGTGAGGGGATTAGGACCCCTTATAAAAACTTGTGTTTTTAACTCAAAATTTTCAAGGGGACTAAGACTCCTCTTAAAAGCCCACATTTTTAACATAAAATTTTTCCAATTTTAAACCCTGATACGAGTTGACCAACACCCTTCATAAAAACTCATGTTTTAAACTCAAAATTTTAGCACTAGGATGGCTACCATAGTGGTATGTCTTTTGGTTTTCATTTAGGAGACCCAAATTCAAACCCCAACATGAGAGGGCACAAGAGGACCAACATGTCTCACAAAAACCCATGTCCCATAAGAGATGTTGTAGTGGCATGTCTTTGGGTTTTCATTTAGGAGACCCAAGTTCAATATCATACAAGGGGACTAGAACCCCACCTAAAAACCCATGTTTTTAAATCAAAATTTTCCTAATAAAAAACTTGCATTTTTAACTCAAAATTTATCCAATGACATTAGTTCAACTAGTTAGATTCCCCAACTTTGAAGTCCAATACTAAGATTTGAATCTTGTCTAAGGATAATGGCTTAAATAACCAACTTGTTGCAATACCACTTTATAATGATGACATAATAAGGATTACGGATAAGGTATGTTCTAATCTAAAAAAATAAAAAATAAAATAAAAATTATATATATATATATATATATATATATATATATATATTTATTTATTTATTTATTTATTTATTTATTTATTCTTTCTTCATCATTCAAACAATTAATATAATATAATATATATTTTATATAGTAAAAACTAGATTGTATTAATTAATTAATCTAAACATTGCAATATTATGGTTCTAATTAAATCCACTGATTAAAAATAAAATGAGATGAATAAAAAGTAAATCATCCATAAGTAAATATACATTAAAAAATAAAAACCAATAACAATATATATATATATAAAATAAATTTTAATTAACTCTAAAAAAAATATTTTTATAATTATATATTATAGTACTTTTTAACTACGCATGCTTTAGTTGAGATTATCGACTCCTTAGTTATTCATAGTATCTAGTGAGCTTTAAAAAAGCTAAACCATTTCTAATTTAGCTAGGCAAAATGGTGCTTTCTTTTAACCAACATTGTGTGGCTTTCCTTTAACCAACATTGTGTAGTGGCCCCGTGTTATTACTTTGAATGGTATCTCTTTGGTGAGTGTTAGGCGGTTTAAAGCTTTGTGGTTGTTTCAACTTGGTGGTTTGAACTTGAGTTTTCCGAAAAAAGCGGTAATTACATGGATGTTCCATTTGGTATTATTTAAATGGTCTCTTATTTGTTTCAAAATGAACGAGAGATTAGATTTCTTGGCTCAAGAGATGGGAAAAAGTTTTTATTTCTGCATTTGTTAAGTCTATTATTTGGAAGACTCAGTGTCTTGAGTCCAAAAGGTATTGATGCTCCAAAACCTATGGACTGATGCAATGGTTGGTGTTTAAAGTAGTGTTTAATGTTCATTATCCTAAAGCAACTGATTAGCTGCTGGATTTTTTCAGCAACTATCACTTTTTTCTTTTATTGCTGCACCAAACAGTAAATTACAAACCTCTTTTGATAAAAAATAAACCATTTAGATTGAAAGTTTTAAAGCTTTATAAAAATGTAGAGCCTTCTACATATGAAACACTACCTTATATTTGAGAGCTGTTGGATTATTAGGGAAACACCCATTACACTGAGTTGGGTTCCTCTTGGAGGTTCAAGGGTTCCTATTGAAGGTCCTAGTGGCACCAAAGGGCCAAGAGGGCTTAGAGGTCCTTGCATTATTCATCCATTGAAAAGGCACCAACAACGAGAACATTAACACTAGAAGCTAAAAGAGTAGCAGTAGCAGTATATATATTTCACTTCAAGTCATGGTTAGATTATTCTCACCAATCTTAACCTCACCAATCTTAACCTTTCCTTACAAGAAGGAACTAGGACAAACGTGATTCTATGCAATTAATTGGTATTGCAGTGACTACTAAATTTTTTTTTTTTTTTGGGTTATGTATCACTTTTAAGATTAGATTGCCATTATTGCCTTGGATGTTTTATATTCTTATATCCCTAAACTTACTATTAAATGTATCATGTGTTTAAACAGACTTCCAGGTGTTTGAATTGCAAGTTTCAATCACCCTTTACATTGACAGACTAATACAACTTAATGGACTGTCTTCATTACCAAATGAATCAATGCTTATTATTTAATTTCTTATAAACTAAAAATATAAGAGAAAACTAATCAATATAGGATCGATTAACAATGACAGATCCAGATCCAGATGGCTATAGGATCGATCACAACACTCACGAATCACGGTTACGGTACAGGGACAGGAGATGCACGTGAGGCTCATGTTCTCGACTGCTCACAAGGTTAACGAACAAGACAATTTTAATTATTATAGAGTTAAAAAAAAAATGTTATACGTCATATTTTCAAGGAAAAGTAATTGAAATGAAATGATTTTAATTATTTTACTAGAACAAAAGAATTTTGAGACCACGAGTTCCAATACAATACAGGTTTGTTAAACAAACTCTGATCCTTAATCCTTTGTGTAGAGTTTTGAAGTTGGGAAAAATTGTTTAACAAAATCAAAAGTTTAATATTTTTTTTTTTGTAATTTTTTAAGTGTGTTTTATTGTTGATTTTGATAGTTTTTTATTTTAATTTTTACAAAATTTTCTGTTGATTCTGTTGGTAAAAGTTTTGTTAGTAAGTTTATTTTTAGAGCATCTTTATATGTAATCATGATGTTCTTGTCGGCTTTACATTCTATGATGATTTTTTTGAGTCTCTATTATTTTTGTTGTGCAAAAGTAATGTTCGTTCTAGCTATGCATATCTCCTAGTTTTGCATTTAAGATGGTGTGAGAGAATAGAGCAATTATACCTATTTCAATTTCCACTTGATGGGGTGCTAAATGAAAATATTTCTAAGGTACCCAAAAGGAATGATAATATTGCTTATGAAAAAGTAAGGTTATAAGCAGTTGGTTAGAGAGTGTCTATGTCAAATCACAATTGTAGGATGATAAAGAACCACATAATTTAATTACTCTAGAATCCACCTCTAAATGAGTGATGTTAAAAATTACTAATAAGATTTTTGAAAGGGTACATCAAAATATCTATAAATTTCTCATTGGAATATTTGTAGGTCTTCTCCAAAATATATAATTGACTAATAAATGGTATCTCATATGTAAAAATATTAAATTTCATGTAGAATTTTCATACCTTCTTCCTCACTAGCATAACATCTTTGTTATATAGATTATTCAATGTTGCCATTAGCTCAAATAATTTTATATTTTCTTTAGGTTCTTGATATGGAAAGAGAGGGATATATGGTGTAGTAAGCTTAGGTAGAGCTCTAGGTGCTAGAATAAGAGCATATTTTGCTGCAGTAGTGGTTAAAGCTTATTGTGTAGGAAATTTGAAGAACAAAGTTATTATTCTAGAGAGGCAGAATGTGGAAAAGAGATATGAGCGCTATCATCCCAAGAGGTTTCCATTTATCTCCAAGGACTACAAAGAATCTAGCAACAACATTGTTGGAAAAATAGATGGTTCATACAATGAAATAGAGGAGATGCCATATAATTTTACTCCTCATGAAAGCTATTGGTTCTCGGCCTACAATGATCTCCACAACATAGTCGCATGTATGGTCTACTGACATCAAGCTCAATTAGTAGTAGAAAATAAAATAGAAAGAACAAAAAATGCACAACAAGAAGCAATAAACATCTTATGGAATTTAGAACAAGTCATGGTAGCCAAGAAACCTAAGGAGGAAGTTCTTATTATATCTATAAAGAAGACTTTGCAATTTGAGCCTCAAAATTTGCACTTATTCAAATTCCCTACTCAACCTTACGTAAAATAAACAAAAGAGTATCCAATGCTAGACTCGCCAAGTTTTAAACCTATAAAAATAAATGCCAAACCAAAGGATACTAAGGAGAAAACACTAAGAAGGCTAAAGTATCCCTCCATGACCAAAATTCAAAGGCTAGAAGACACTAAGAAATATCATACAAGTTTTGGAGAAACTGAACATAAGGAACAAAAGCTACCAAGAGTGACTAGATACAATATTTTTTAAGAACTCAAGAAGACTCCTTCCAAAGCAAGCATGTATGATGTAATGTTAATCCCTAATCAGATATATGTACTCAAAGTAGAATTAAAATTTGTTAATATTAAATAATAAAATATATAAGACATAAATTTTTCTTAGGACCATCCAATCCATAGCATGGATAAGATATAACCAATATCATTCTACATATCCTTGCAAATAGGGGGGTGTATAGTACACAACTACATGATTGACTCAATATCAATCACCACTTTCATGATAAATATAGTGGATGAAGCAATGGGAATGGAATACACTAACTTGAGACTTAGATTTTTTCAGTTGGATGGTACCCCTATCTAGATATTTTGGGTGGTCAAGGACATAACGATGATACTTCACAAGATATTAGAGGTAATAATTCATTAAGAAGTGGTCATGGTGGATATTCTTGTTTACTTTGGTTTATGCCTATATAGAGAATTCACTACTAATATAGAAGGTTATTTATCTCTAGATTATTATCATATGGTCATCCCTTACAAAATCTAAAAGACTAATATCTATGTGGAAAATTTGTTACCATTCCACATTGAAAAAACTAAAGAAGAAAGGGTAAACCTACTAGAGGATGATGTAGACTATGTTGATGAGGTCAATTTAGTTGAAGAGAACATGTATTTCCTTAAGGAAGTAGTCAAAAAAATTCACATGGAGGAAGGATGGGACTATGTCCATGAATTTTTCAAATAATATCAAATGGAAAATTATTAGTACTCTGAAGGGGTGACCAAGGATTTCTAGAAGGATAAATTTTTCATGAAGGATTTTATTGCCATGAATAATAAGGGACCATTTTGTTTTATGATGATGTGAGGATATGAGGTCAATAGTCATTTCTCACTCCAAAGTAAGGGTTCCATAAAATGAGTATTTCTAGATTGCTATTATAGAAGTAACCTAGAGAGAAGGCTTTTGATGACCTATGGAATTAATAGAACACTACTAGACATTGCTCTAACAAGGAGATTTTATTGCAATTCTTCCAGATAGGCAACCTACTACATTGGGATGAGAAAGAATTTAGGATGGGGAGGTAGAAAAGGCTTAGTACTATAGGTCCCATGCCCAAGCAAAATATCTATAAGAACAAGTGTAATGCATATGAGCTGGTTGTAATCAATGCATAATATTTTCCAATATTAGTTAGCGACTATTATTCATGACACATTTTATGTCAAACAAGAATGTGCTAGTTTTTATTATAAATGTACATAGAAAAGTACATGATTTTGCTATTAAAAAAATAAATAAAATCAAGTGTGATTTTCTCTTAGTTCACACAAGACACATGCTCAAAAAACTAAAAAAACAAAATTTTTACACACTATAGGGGGCATCATGCGAAAAGTAGCCAATAAGAGAAAATATTGCAAGATTTTGTGTAAATATATGATAGGTAAATAAAGCTAATAAAAATAAGAAGTATTGGCTAAAATGAGTAATAGATTAGGACCAATGCAAAAAGCTACAATGGGAAATTTTATGTGATTAGCAAAAACTATCACATATCTAGAAGCTAAAAATTTAGTAGCACAACTAAGCAAGTACAAAAAAATAAGTTTTACTAATTTAGTTTCTTTAAAATATTTATTTTTCAAAATATTGTTAGAAAATATCAGAACAGGAAAGAGCATTGATCAGAGGAGTAATTGCTACAACATCATTGGTCAAAATAGCCTATATAAGAAGGTTCCCTTTTCCATTTTTTAGAATCCCCAACCAAAATATGCCTTATAATAGAGATCATTTTCTGTATGTAGTGTTGAAGGCTCTGTAAGACTTCATGCCCAATAAGACTTTTTGCTTCACATAATTCAAGTAGAAGACTAACCAAAGAAGAGTCAGGGTTATGCATAGCGACTATTTATCACCAAAATGGCTAAAATTAGAATTTTTGAAATTTGAAATTGGCTAATATTTGGTACCCTTGACCAGGGCCCATTAGTAAAAAAAAATTAGCTACACATTTTTTTTAGTCGATTCGCCCCAATTTTATAACAATTTGATCATTTTAAGTTTAAATTTCCAATATTTTTCCTAATAATAGTGAATCTTCTACATGTGTTTGGATACTATTCATTTGGATTTCAAAACTGATTCACCAAATTTTTATAAATGCATTTTGGGTCCGATCCCTTACGCATAACCCTAAGAAGAGTATTTGGAGCTAGAAACATCGCTCATAGTTGAATGAGATGAAGGGCCTTGAAGCTTGTTAGTCTATCAAGTGGTCATTGCCATATGAATTCTCATGTTTTTTGCAAAGAAAATCCTATAGAAAAATATGAAGCTCCCTAAGCCACAAAATGGCATTGATCCACCAAAATGGAATGATGATGCTTTATCTAAAGCCTTTTTGGTTATATCTAATATAAATTTGTCATTAGTACAAGCCTCATAGCTATTCCAATGACAACTAAAATGGTTGTACTAATAACCCATAATCCCATTTTGATCTCACTTGTCATCAATGATGCTAGATGTAAAAGGAGATATATTCCGTAGATATTGTGGCAACAAATAAAAGAAGACCTTCCAAAAAATTGTTATATATCTCAAATATTTAGTTTAGGAACACAAAAGGGTCAAATAAGTAGGATAAAACAAGTAACATAATCACTCAAATTACTCATGCATGCTACCATAAAGAGCATGGGGGATAAATTAACTCAACATAATAGGCTAAGAGTTCCAAGTTATGCAAGCTCCATTGAAGAAATATCCTAATTGTTTTATGGATAATAATTGTATACATCAGTTAGTGTTTAGTTTCTTATAGTGTTTGTTTTTATTTTGTACTACTTGACTCCATTACCTAATGAATAGAGTTATTTGGATCCTCAAATTCACAACCAAAAATCACTAAGAGGCACCAATATTGTGGACCCATAAAAGGATCCACATAGATAGTTCCTATTAAGTTATGTTGGACTATCAATTTTGTTAGTACAAGGAAACTTTGATAACTACCATGCTATGATCAACTAGAGCATCAAAGGTGTTCTTCTAGGCCTAAATTTGACTAAGGATAAATATCCTCATCATTATAAAATGTGGTTAGAAAATTTTGAATACACTACCTACCAAAGCATATAATGGTCCCAGTAAGTTCTAACTACAGGTATATGTGACCAAGTGTTTTCTAGTGGCCAAATGTTGTGAACTTTTATAATAGCCTTGACTAGTTATCTACCATCCCAATTACCAAAAAAAGCATATAAATAATGAATACACAAGAATAATTCTTTTGGTCAAGTGTATTTTAGGGTAAATAAATCACATTTGAAGTAGAGGACACCTCAAAACCTCTCAACCATACAAGGCAAGGTAGTTACAAAAAAGTGATATCTAGTCTTCTAGAAGTAACAACATTGTCTACCCCTAATTGTAATAAAACTTGCTTATACATTTGATAGTTGGATCAACAATGAGGAATTATGGGTGAGATTGAGTATGTTTAGGTGGCTTAGATATATTGGAGACATGTGGTGGTTGTAGGTGGTGGATGGTGTTGATAAATAGTAGTTGGATTAGTTAGAGCAATAAGTGGCATCCATTCTTTTCAAACCTGCCAATGAAGCATGAGTCCCAAAATCTTCCAGGTTGTACCTATATTGTTAGGCCTATGAAAGGACTTTCTTGTAATAATTAGCTAGGATAGTATAGAAATCTATAAATATAAATATTTACCCTAGTATGAGGGTTGGCAATTTGAATGCTTGTATATTGAATATTATATAATTTTGTTGTAAAATTTTAATGAATTAGCTTGCCATTTCATCATTTCTGGCAATGTGTTGAATTTTTACATATATGGATTCTCTATAGGCCTTAGATATTTCTATAAAAGTTATTTGGGAGATCTAGTAGATTGTTTTTTAGGCCTAGGCTATTGGAATATTAGGGATGCTTATTGTTCAATTGTGTAGTTGTGTTTTATTTTATAAAATTTGTTTAGAATGCCAAGAGCTATTAGAGTAGTTGAGAGCATGATTTTGGGCTCAAATCATATTTAATGATAATTTGCTTAGTAATTGGTTTATTAGGTCTTGTATTTCATTTAGTTGCAATGTGTGTTACATGGCATATATTAGCCAAATGACATCCATAATTTACATTTCTAACCCCCCATTTCTTACTCTAATATTCTCCATATTGTTTTTTGTTATAACAAGGAACCAACCTTCTTTGAATGTTGGATAAGGATAAATTATGAGCCATTAAATCTTGGCCCTATGGTCAAATTACACACTCCTATACCAAGAGTGATCATGAATGGAGATTCCTATAAATATAACAACTAGAATAATAGTATAACATAGTGGGGAGAAATTTAGTGTGCTCAAGAAGCTTAAGTATGTAGATGACACATAGCTTCTACAAAGGAATTGAGCATGTTCAAAATTGAACATATAGTGGGAAGCTAAGAATGTTTACAAAATTAGATCCTATTGTAGACATGTGGTTGATTCATACTATGCTTGACTATTAAATTAGGATGATTGGTTGGGATAAAGAAAGAAAATGATGACCAATCATCCCAAGCATATTGATTGTTAAACTGTGCCAGGATATGCATACATATGTTAGGCGTATGAGAATCCATATATGTAATGATTAAGATAGGATGATTGCATTTTAAAAAATATAAATATCTTGATTCTCCTTAGTATAAGGGTTGGTAATTTGAGTGTTTGCCTATTTTACAATATGAAAATTTGCTTTACAAAATCAGATTATTGTTTGACTTTTGCTAGTAAAGTGTTATTGAATTATTTCATGTGTGGATGCTTTGTAGCCTCTATATATTTATATTAATGTTTTGGAGGTGGTTTATTGTATTAAGCCTTAGCTGCTATTTGGATTTACACCCTAATATATTGGAATATTAGGTATGAATATCATTTATCATTTTAGTTTTACTTTTTTTTGTAATAGCTTGTTAAGGTGTTGAGGGCTATTAGTGTTAGTTAGGGGCACAATCTAAGAATAATTTGTATTTTTCAATGCTTTGCTTTATTTTTAGTTTGTTAGGCCCTACATGTAGTTTAGTTGTATAGTGCTTTGCATAGGATGTGATAGTGTTGTTAGCAAAATGTTGCCCACCCTTAAACCCACATTTCCCCCCCTTTCATCTTTCTAACCCTACATTTAATTCTTTATTATTCTTCAATTTATCTTTTTAGTTTTGTTTTATAAGAAATATACCTTCTTCAAAGGTTGGAAAGGAGGAATTTCTAACCATACAATCTTGACCTATAGTCTAGGGCACACTTCTTAGCACTAGGTATATTACAAGCCAGGAATTACTGCATGTAAAAGTTTAAATCCGAGGGGCTAGTAGACCTAGCACCTATGAAGTTGATCCCAACTTGAAGAAACATGAGGATGAGGGTTGATAGAATATCTAAGGGAATGGACATATTCTCAATAGCTAAGAATTTGGTAATTGGTACTTATATATTGAAGTCTTGGGTTGAAGTTGAAGGAAACTTTGATCACTCCCCCATCATGCCTATTATATAAGAAGAGGGTAAATAACCACATTATCCTTTTAAATTTAAATTTGAGTGGCTAAAAGAGGATAAATTTGTAACTCTAGTTAAATAAAAATGGGTGAATTTTGATCCCAGTTTGATATAATCTACTAGTATTCAATTTGTAGCAAATATAAAAAGGTAATAGTGGTTTGATATGCCTATAAAATGAAAGTAATGGATGATAAAAAAACTAACGCAGGTTGAGGATATCGTAGTGTATATATTAGATGAATTTAAAAAATAATTAGATGAGGAAATAAAGCATAAGTGTAAGAATTTGGAATTAGGGAAGATAATATTATTGATAGAGATAAGCATAGTGGAGGCTCAAAGTAGAGCACTTTAGGTTGCAAATGGGGGAAAGAACACTAAGTTTTTTCATATTTTTATAAATCATAAAAATAATAAAATACAATTTGGGAGCTATAAATTTGAGATGAAAGTAAAGTCTCCTCATTTAAAGGAATATCATACATTGAAGTAAGGCCTTTTTTTCAACTATGCAATTATCTTGGTCAAGTCAATATGGATAAAATAGCTAGAACAACTTCTCTCTTTCCTATATTTATAAATGAGAAAGACAATGTTGAGTTTTTTTATGAAGTCTCAATGGAGGATCTCAAACCTATTTCAACCTTGTTACAAAATTATAAGATTCTAGGACTTGATGGCTAGACTATGGAATTATTTCTTGAGCTCTATGACCTTTCAAAGTCTGACCTAATTAATATTGTGCAGTGTAGGTAGATAGGAAGGGTAAATGCAATCTTCAACTATACCTTCATTGCTATTAATCTAAAAAAGGGTAATCCTTTTTATTTTGATTATTTCAAGCCCATTTATTTGTGTAACTATGTGTACAAAATCATAGAAAAATTAATTGCCTCAAGAATTTAAAAATTTCTTCTCTAATTTTATTTCTATTGAGCAATTTGGGTTCCTACATGGTAGATAGATTCATGAGGCAATTATTTTTACTTAGAAAAGTTTTAAGTTAATAAAATAAAAAAGGCTATGAAGTTGGATCTATTCAAATCTTTTGATAGAGGACACAAGCTATATTTAAGAATAGTAGTTAATCATATTTGGTTTTATATGTGGATGCTAAACTAGATTATGGGATGCCTATGTTCTATTTATGATGTAGTTTTGTTTAATGGGTCAACCTCTTAGTTCTTAAAATATTATTAGGGGATAATACATGGTTGACTCTTATCACCATAATTATTTCTTATAGTAGTTGAGATATTAAGTAGGTGCATTTTAGAATCAAAGAGAGTAGGAGAAGTAAAGGAAATTAGAATAAGTAAAATAGTGGAAGTCACCTATCTACTTTTTGTAGATGATGTTTCCCTTTCATAGATGGAATATTATGAGCTATAGTGAGGTTAAAAAATATTTATATCTTTTTTTCCTATCAATTGGTATCCATATTAATGCATAGAAATCAAGTATATCTTTTAATTGTGTGCTTAATGATCATGTTGTGTTAACTGATCAACTTTTCCCCTTTAATAGATTTGATCTTTAAGAGGGGTTTAAATATAAAGGGTTGCTTTTAAAATCTAATGACTACAATAAACAAGATTAGATTTTATTGATAAAAATTATGGAAGGAAGAATTAATATATGGTGCAAAAAATGGCTCTCTTTGAGGGGGAGATTGACTTTGGTCAAGTTTGTGCTAGAGGCAATACCAATATATTTTTAATCTTTATATCATATACCAAAAGTAGTTTTCGACAAAATTATACAATTAATATATAGTATTTTATGGATAAGGAAAATGGAAAGGTAAAGTATTCCCTTGGTTAAATAGAGATATTTAGCCAATACCAAGGAAAATAGAGGATGGTGACTTAAGAACATCTTCTTGTTTACCAAAGATATTACAACTATGTGTATTTGGAAGATAATATCGTAGGTAGGCCTATGGAAGAAGATCATAAAGTAAAATTGTTTAGAACCACTAACAATAAATGAGTGGATAAGGTCCCCAACGAAGCAAAGCCATAATATTTCAATTTTTTGAAGGGCAATAATTTAGGTACTTTATGTTGTAGGTGATTGGATTGTCTAGAAAATAGGGAATGGTTCAAGGATAAGACTAGTATTAGACCTTTGTATTGCTTATTATGGTGTGCAAAAAGTAGAAAATAATTTAATTTAAATCCTAAGAGCTCATGGTATTGGAACTCTTGTGCAAGAATCTAATCCAAAATCATCTACAAACTAGATATAAGGATGGAAGAAAAAAGTAGTGTTAGGGTTTTAGGGCTAGGAGGCACACTAGTGGAAAGAATATATGGGGAGGCATAAAGCTAGATATATAAATTTGTGAGAGAAATTTTGTCAACTATTCTAGCTAAATAATGGAGCTATGGGGGAGTACACCCCAAATATAGAGTATAGTACTATTGGAAGATAGAAATGATGATTTAGCATGGTGGTGGAAGTCACTCTACAAGAAAAAAGTTGTATTGAAGATAAGAATATTTCTATGGCTTTCCATGAAAAATAAAGTTTTGACATGGAAGGTATTACAAAGGAATGGTCTAAGAAGGTACCATTTATGTAAATAAAAAAATAAAATAATTTATTATTTACTCATACCTTCCTCCTTTACTAGACAATTTTGGAAGGATTTGATAGCATAGTTACAACTTTCTATAGGATGACAAGAAGACTTCCTAGGAGAGTGCTTGAAATATTGGTTTGAAAATAGGTCATAGAAAGGTTTTATATATCTCATACTATTTATATCATAGGGAGTATGATTATCTAGGAACATATGAATATTTCAATATCAAGAGAAGCATACTTGGCAGGTGTCCTCTAAAATCATTGAATATTTTAGTAACTATAATTTTTTGGAAGCAACAAAGGTAATTAGACAAATAATACCTCAAAAAAATGATAAATTAGGGGCTTGCGAATTTTTTTATGGGGTTAGATAGGGTATCCTTGAGTTTGTGGGGTAGGAGGATTAATATGTATTTTTCACCCTCATTATTTTAAATTCAAGGCTAGACTAGGAGAAGGATCCAATAATTATGCTAAAATTATGATACTCAAATTGTTGCTTTAGTTATCAAAATCAAAAGGAATACAAAAAATCTAAATTTATGAAGATTTAGAGGTGGTTATTTTCAATATGGAAAACGTGGGTTTACAACCCATATTATATCAAATAAAATAATTTGTGGATTAAAGTGAAGCTTTTACTTTTTGGTATATTCATAGAGAATTGAATATAAAAGTAGAACTTTAAAAGGAGGGGTTTCAGATTATATGATTAGGATAAGAATTCAATAAATGCACTAAAACTGGTCCATATGTCTATCTAGGGATATTATTCCACTCTAGTTAAAGCAAGGATTATTAAAGCAACATTTTATAAAACTCAAAATTTAGTGATTTAAAGGATATTGGTTGACAATTTGGAAAAGTTTCTAAGCAAATAACTTAGCTTGATAGAGATAGATAGCTATGATGTATAAGTGACTTGATTTTTAGGTCATTATTGAATATTTAAAAAAATGCCTAAGAGGCACTTGAAGAATGTAATTTCATATTCACTTAATATAAAATTATAACTTTTTTCTTACAAAGAGCAATTAATGTCATCTTTCAAAGGTTATTTTATTAAATTGATGATGTTTATTCATTATCAAATGTTAAATATATTTTGTATTTCAAATGACATGTCTTGATTATCTTTGTAATACTTACAAAAAAATTCTTAAGATATAATTTTATTCCCACCATGTTCAGCTCCACCTTTTTTAATGTAGAACTTGTAGAAGTGCACCTTAATAGTTCCCATAAAATTAGTGTTACCATTTTAATATTTATTTCATCCAATTATGGAAACTTTAATAAAAGTATGGTATCGCAAAAGAATATAGTGGATACACAATCCCCATAGAGGCATTCACCTTTGGTTAATTTCATACTTGCATATAATAAGCCCAATCCCTATTTAGACATTCTATATTAAGGCCGTTCACACTAAATATCCCTTAAAAATATAGACTCCATTTATTAGCAAAACTTCTTGTTTTGCATATGCTCCTATGTTTCACATTACAATACCATAGTTTGTATTGGCTTAGCTTCAATATCCCTAGCTTATTTTTCCTAGATGAAAAATATTATGTTATAGCCTAGTCTACCACTTGATGATTAATTTTTAAAATTAATGATTTCCTACAATATGTAGAAGCAACTTTTGTACTGCTACATGAACAATTATCCTAACAAACAATGCCCAAAACTAGGTGATGCCTTGATATTTGTAAGAAGAAAATAGATCAATTATAACAAACTCATCATGATGCAAATATAGAAAAAGGATAAAAATGTCATAATGCACACAATAAATTATCCCAAATTGGATTATACTTTGTAAATAATTAACACAAATCAACTTCCTAACCTATTTCAATGGTCAGTTAGAAATCATAAAGCATCATATGTGCATGTTCCCTATGAACACCACTTCACAATGAGTATCCCACATTGTTTATTGGATGAATTTGAGATTATTTTATGGTATTGTATAGATATATTTATTGTGGTAATATTTTATTAGGTGTTATTTATAATGAATTTATATATGGATACGTTTTGTATCAATTCATCAATTTTACAAGGTTTTTAAAAATTCTATAGTAGATTGTCATTTCTTTAGCAAGTTGCAAGGCATTCTACATGTAGCAAAGTCACAAGATGCTTTTACAATAATGTATCAAATATTCCTACATAAAACTACTAGGAACATCTATGAAAATCTTGCAACATTAGTGTTAAACCACTTCATAGCACATTGTAGAAAAAATATCTTAGAAAATAAACATCCAATAATCAAAACAATATTAAAAAAACTAATTTCCCACATAAAATTAATTGAATTATTTTAAAAATAAATGTTATACTTTACAAAATAATTGGATTATGTTTTATATCAAAAAATGGGATTATAATAAAAGTTATACAATTCACAATAAAACATGGATTTTTTTTATGATATAAAATAGATCTTAATGTATCTCATAACTTCCTCTGAATTAAATGTTTTTATGTTCTCATGTAGCTACAAAGTTCTCTTTTCTAAATGAATTTCTTAGAGTAGGTAATGATCCTATCACAACATTCTCTTCTTCTTCTTTTTCATTATTACATGAGCTACTCATAGAAATAACTCTAATCAAACTTGTTTGATCAAGAATCACCTTATTTAGGCTCATAATAAAAAAATGCTTATATTCCATACCCATTTATATTTTTTTAAGCCTATATTTGATGGATTCAAAACTTATTAATAAATGATTGGATGCCAAAATAGAGAAAAACAAAACATTAGGTCAATCCACTTGATGCCTAATTTCTCAACTATCAATTTGTATAATTCAAAACTAGCTAAGGATGCTTTAATATTATAAGCATAAATGAGCTCTTTCTTCCTCAAGACCAGGGATAACTTCATCCATTTAAATGCATAATTCTAGGACTCTTCTATTGGGGCAATCACTAGTGTGAAAATATTTTAATCAATGCTCTTATGTTTTTTGCACCTTATCAGTAATCGTAAGTGATCTTATTGTTATACTATAAGCTTTAATGATTTTATTCATCACAAACACTCTTTCTACAAGAACAAAATTCTAAAATGCTCTTCTTCTAGATAATGCTCCCAACTATACCTTTTCCATGTATAGAATAGGATTCTAAAGAAATTCAAATAGGAGATCATATTGATATATGTATAATTCACATAGTATATTTTGTTATTAGATTATGGAAGAAAAATATGTCTTTTATATTATTTTGGGTGAGAAAATATTAATATCCTTGTTAGAAACTAACTTTATAATTTGAATCTTATACCATAACTCTTCAATCAATAATATATACATACAAGGAAGGCATCTAGAAGCAAAAATCTTAAAGATAATTTGTAAGATTGTGTAAATTATTGCTTAACCCTCTCCAACTATCTTACACTCCCTTAATTTTACTTAAATCTCTAGGATAATTTATTTTTTCCATGATTTACTTTACATCTTGAACATTATCCTATATCTCTTTATATCACTAATATATTTATACAAACACTCTTTCTTTCCCTTTAGGAATATAATTTTTGTGATCCCTAATAAAGACAATGTCCTTGGATAGTTTTTTTATAGCCATCCTCAACTTGGATACTTCTATAGCCAAAAATAGAATCAATTATAGGGGCTACTAATTCTTCTCCACTTTACCTCTAGCCAATTCTTTCCTTAATCTCAATAATTTTTCATCTTGCTCAAAGATAAATATTTTATCCAATGTCATTTGATCTTATAAATCATTTGAATCAATTTATATAAAAATCTATCCCTCCACTCTTCCTCCAACACCCCCCAATTCACCTTTAGATGGTTAGGGAAAGAGTGATTCTATCAAATAAATTGGCAATGAGACAATGGGTATTTTTACTAAAGAATTAGAACTCATTTATTTTTATTTTTCTTCAATTTTTCTTTGTAATGCCTAGTTGAATTAGGAAGATAGATTAAGGATTAACTACACTAGTTGGATTAAAATTTTATATAAGTATCCAATATTATTTTCTTCCACCTAATTAGTTTCCCTTCCAAATTTCTAGGGGATTCATGAGGTTCTCATAGTGGACTTCTTACAATAGTAGTACATATTATTTTAGAAGTAGTCAAATCCATTGAAGGCCTTTCTACATGCATTCCTTAATCTATAGAAGATATGTATGTTAGGTCTATTTATTCCTCTAAAGGATGAGGATGTTCATGTGGAGGATACCCTAAAATTATTGTGGTTATGCATATCTATAGATCAACAAACCTAGCACAACTTCCCCTACAAAACCCACACTATAACCGCAAATTATCAACATCTCTATAGAAGAACCCCAAACCTCAAAAACATCGATAAATTAAGCCAATATAGGTATCTCCATATTAACACACATGGCATAGCTTCCTCTATAACACCCACAATTCATCTCCAAATGAAAAATCCCCTATAGAAGTATCTAAACGCTAAAAACCCTCAATACATTGGATCAACACAAGTATCTCTAGATTACAAGCTTGTCATAGCTTCCTCTAAAAAACCCACAATACAAATACAAATGGTCAAAATCTCTATAGAATATTTCCAAACCATTAAAAACCTTAATGTCTTAGATCTATGAAACCCTAACTTACAAAGACTTTTTCCTATCATAACAAACAAATATGTGAAGTTAAAATAGAATTTAGTTTTATTCTATTTTTATAATTACACATACCTTTAAAAGAATAAAAATAAATACCAAATAAAATTCCAAATAGTCAACATCTCTAAAGAATAATCTCAAATCCTCAAAATCCTTGAAGCCTTTAATACACAAAACCCTAACTTACATGGACCGTTTTTTTTAATATATCAACTCATGTATACACCCCTACAATGGTTTAAACTTTCTATAAGAGGTTCTTCAACCACACACTACAACTTCATACGACCAAAATCTATGTAAAATAATCCCAAACCCTCAAAATCCTTGGTGTCTTGGATTCATGAAAACCCTAACCAAATGACTAGATTCATGAAATATTAGCATACTATAATATTATCCTTCTTTAATGGTTACCCATACCTTTGTACAAATGAAAAAAAAAAGCCCAAACACAACTTGAAATGGTTAAAATATCTATAGAAAAAATTTCTAATTAAATGAATGTTCAAGATGGTAAGGTTATTATATATTAATAGTAGCTATAATATTATTAAAATTTTAATAACAAATTTCAAGATTTTATGTGAATATTTTCATGCTTAATATTTATCTTAAAATAGTTTCAAGGTGTAGACCAATTATTTCAACCAAACCCCATAAGGGGAGCGAAGGTCCAAGGTTCAAATATCGGGCCTCGTCGGACTAAATGCTTGTCCATTTCCTAGTATTTTCAGCGGTGTAAAAGGTTTAAAATGATTATGTAATGGTGGTTATAGGGGTGTACTGCATGAATATTTGTGTGGAAACTTCCAAGGTGGACAACATAGAATACTATGGTGCCATAAAATCTAGACAACCTGCTCGGATTTGTGGCGGCTACCGATTCCACCATGTAAATTAAAAAATATATATATTAAAAAATGTATCTTATAGTCATAAAAGAATATATATATATCACACTTCAAACAACTATTAACAAGAGAAAGAAAAATAAAAAAATAAAACCTTTGGAAACCTTTAATTTTGCTAAAATTAATTAATACATTTTTATTTTATTTCAAATTTTAGAAATTAAAGGTTACCAAAGGTTTTGTTTTTTTTTGTTTCTTTCTTGCTTGGTCATTCATTCTTCCCCATTGCCTTTGGAAATTGTGGTTAGAAAGAAACAACATAATATTCAACAATATTTCCAAAAATCATCAAGCCATTACTGCCAGAGTTTTGATGTTTGCTCTTGATAATACCAATATTACAACTTCCTCAAACCATCCCAAATATGACTTTGAGTCTAAAATTTCTTCAAAACTTAATATCCTCATTGATCCACAATCCAAAAATATCCCTTTAAGAAAATATAGTGTTGTTTGGGATATTTGCATGAAGACTTTTTTGATTCAACAATATTTGTGGAGTTTTATTTCATAGGGATACTCTAAACTAGTATATGAATCAACTTTCAATGCTCTTATTCTTTATTCTAAGATGAAGTTGATGGAGAATAGGAAGAAGTATGCAAAATATCTTTTTGCAATTCAAAGTGGGATAAATATTTCTATCTTTCCCAAGATTACTAATTTTTCAAAATCAAAACTTGCATGGGATATGCTATAAAGTGCCTATAAAGGATCTTCTAATGTGAGAATAGTTAAACTCCAACTCTTAAGAAGAGAATTTTAATCCTTATGCATGAGTGAAAATGTCTCCATTAACATTTTTATCACTATAGTTCAAAACGTTGTAGATACTATTCATTCACATGGAGAGATTATTTATAATACAAGAATAGTTAAGAAGGTGTTGAGAAGCCTTCCTAAGGAATTTGATCTGGTTACCATAGCTACTACAGAATCTAGAAATTTAACAATACTAAATCTTGTTGAATTAGTTGGTAGTCTTCAGACATATGAACATAGGATGAGAGATAGAGAATAAGTCCTTGATCAATAATATCAAGGTAAGTTAAAATTGAATGAACAACAAGCCCATATAAAAGAGTCCTCATTTACCACTTCAGGATCATCTTCTTCTAGAGGCCATGGAAGAGACTATGGAAGAGGTCATGGTAACGGATGTAGAATATGTAATAATAAAATTCATGATTCAACCCATAAACATTGTAATTATTGTGGTAAGAATAATCACACTAAAGAGCAATGGTTTAAAAATAAAAAGTATGAAAAGAAAACAAATTATAGTGAAGAAAAAGGTTAACATCTCTTTCTTACTTTGAATAATTTTGAGTCTATTGAGAATCATTCATGGTATCTTGATAGTGGATGTTCAAATCACTTTAGAAGAAATAAAAACCTCTTTATTTAACTTGTTATCAATTTTATTGAACAAGTCACATTTGGTTATAACAATAAATTTTATATAGCATGAAAATGAACTCTTGCCACTAGAATAAATAATGGTAAGATATTTTACATGCATGATACATTTTATGTACTAGGGTTGAAACATAATATCTTCTTGAGCATTAGATAATTAAGCTCAAATAATTAAAGAGTTATTTTTCAAAATAATATTTGTAGAGTCCTAAATGTGTCTAATGTTTAAATTATAGCTAAATTTTTGATGGTAAAACAAGATGTTTTTATTGAAAATGTAGCCAGTAGGTGAATTCTTTAAGAGCACCACTGATATGGCATGGCTATGGAACAAGAGGTATGGAAACCTCAATTTTGGCTCCTTCGATGGAATGCAAAAGAATATTCTTGTTAGAGGACTAACCACTTTCATAAAGCCCCTCAACACATTATGTGAAGGATGTATTTTTGGAAAGCAACATCGAGAGAAGTTTTCCTATCATAAGTTTAGATTTTAGAAACCATTGGAGTTAGAGAATGTTGATTTATGTGGACCTATGCAAACCTCGAGTTTAGGGAAAAGTAATTATTTTATCTTATTTTTTGATGACCATACAAGAATGTGTTGGGTTTATTTCTTGCATGAGAAATCACAAGCGTTTAATTGTTTAAATAATTTTAAGGCTCTTATTGATATGTAATTAGGTTCTTGTATTAAAACCTTAAGGATAAACCATGAAGGTGAATTCACATCAAATTAGTTCCTAGAGTATTGTGGTCGCCTTGGAATCAATGAGTTTACTACTATTTACACTCCTCAACAAAGTGGAATGGAAGAACAAAAAGATAAAACCACTGTGGAGATGACCCATTGCATGTTGAAAGAGAAGGAGTTACCAAATAAATTTTGGACCAAAGCTATTCATACATCTATTTACGTTCTCAATAGATGCCCTACAAATTTGGTATGTGATTCTACTCCCTATGAGATTTCATATGGTATGAAGCCAAGCATTGGGTATTTGAGAATTTTTTGTTCTACATGTTATGTACACATTCCCAAGCAAAAGAGAATGAAGCTTGATGAAAAATCCATATAATTTATTTTTTGGGGGCTATTCTATTGAATCTAAAGCTTTTAGATGTTTTGATCCTATTACTAACACCATGAATGTTAGTAGAGATATGGTTTTTAATGAAGGGATGGATATGAGACACACAAATATGATGGTGTGTCCCTTTATATTGATGAATAAGATCCTCATGTTTATGATGAAGCCTTGATTCCTAAAAATGAAGAAAAATCCAACACAACATTAAAAGGTAATATTACTACAAAAAGGCTCTCTAAGTATCATCCACCTAGTCAAATGTTGGATGATGACTATAAAAGAAGAGTGACTAGATTGCAAGAAAATAAAGGTGATAATGTGATTAATTATGTTTTTTTTTCTTATTCTTATGTCAAGCCCTCTAATTTTAGGGAATCATGTGCCAATGAATAGTGGGAAAAGTATATGAAGATTGAAATTGAATAAATAGAGAAAAATGATACTTGGGAGCTAGTTTTTCTTCCAAAAGATAAGACCATTGTAGGTGTGAAATGGGTCTACAAGATGAAGTATAATTTTTATGGAAGCATACCCAAACATAAGGCAAGGTTGGTTTCCAAATGTTATATTCATCAAGAAGGTATTGACTATGAAGAAACTTTTGCACCAATTGCAATATTGGAAACAAAAGGGTCTCTACTTGCACTAACTTCACATCTTGGTCATGTTATGTATCAAATGTATGTTAAATCAATATTTCGGAATGGATAATTTGAATAATAAGTGTATGTGATTAAGCCATAGAAAAATGTATAAATTAAATAAATCTATTATGGAATTAGGCAAGCACCTAGAGCTTAGTACGTTGGAATTGATAATTACTTGTATGAGAATGGTTATGAATGATTTTCAGATTAAATTACACTTTATAAAAAGGTATATGGATCATATTTTATTGTCATTTGTTTATATGTTGATGACATAATATTCTTAGGTAGATCCATCAATTTGTTGAAACTATTTAAAATGGCCATGTTGAATAAGTTTGAGATGAGTGATTTGGTCACTATGCATTACTTTCTTGGTATGTAAATCATGCAATCATCTATAGACACCAAAATCTAGCCACTTGTCATCCATCCATGTCCTCCAATAATAGCCATAAATTTTATATATATATATATATATATATATATATATATATATATATATATATATATATATATATATATATATATATGTATATATATATATATATATTTGTGTGTGTGTAATATTTATAAATATAAATATTTTATATATTATATTTATATATATAATAAATATATATGTATTTATATAAATTAATCCTAGCCATCTACCACATTTTAATCTCAGCCATCCATCCATATCAATCCATACCACTTGCCAAAACTTAATCTCCACCCTTCCTCATGTTTTAATCTCGACCACTCATTTTGTGTCATTGAAACCCTAACATGTTTAAGGGAATATTATAAAATATGAGTCATTTTGATAAATCAAACCCTTTATCACTTTTGAATCCCTTAATCCTTAAGCACCTGAAAATTCCCCAATTCCTTCTACCCTAGCCATTTTACTATCACTTTCATCACTTGTTGCCACCATCACATCCCCTCTTTTTCACCATTACCAATCCCACACATAACCAAATCTAGTTTTACAACATTCTCCTCAACCACCAGATGTGCCATAGAGCCACTAGAATCCCCTTGAGAATTTTTAGAACCTTTCTGGTGCATCCATATCCATCATAGAACACCCCTAGATATTTCTAGTAGCAGATAGCAGTCCTAGCACCCTTAGGCACCATTTGGACATTCTCGCAACCATCATCGATAGGAGCAAAGATAGAAAATTATAATTTTGACAAGGTAATGATATTTTATATATCTATTTATATTCTTGCACTTCTATTTTTAGTTACATTCTATAGCAACTAGGATTTAGTTATTTTTATATTTTTGAGGGCCTCACACTATGGAGCCTTCATAGATGCTTCTAATCTCTTTTTGTTGTGTTTCTAATTGTAGGTACAAGATCATATTTCTTGAAGCTATTTAAGCTAGGGTGGACCTTTTATGATACACAAGGCCACCCACAACACCAATTGGATAGAAGACAAATGCAAAAAAACCAACTGTGTATTGACCTAGGGTTTTAAAGAATTCTAGAATTTGTAAATTTATATCACAAAAGCATTGTAAAACCCCATATTAGGGCACATTGATTGTATTATTTTTAAATCCATCCACATTAATCAAAAGCTTATTCATCTTGTGCAATCTTGTGTTATTACTATGTTTTTGCTACTTTATCTTTTGTATCAATGTTTTTCGATTTCTATTTAAAAAATGGTGATCATTGTGGGACCCCCAAAGGGTTCTTCATGCTAATTTATCTTGTCACTAATTTTTTATCTCTATTTTGCATCTTGCAAGTTCCAAAAATTTTATCATACATTTTTCATGAAAATCTAAGGTTTTTAGAGGTTGCAGAAGTAAATCAAAGGTTGCACAGATGCCCTGCAATACTTGAAGGATACCCTCTAGTGTTTAGGAGATGCCCTGGTGCATTCCAGTGGCTCTATGGTGCATTCCAGTGGCTCTATGGTGCATTACAGTGGCTTTGTGGTGCATTCTATTTGATTTATGGTGCATTCCAATAACTCTATGGTGCATTTAACAAATTGGGAAAGAGATACATAGGCTTCCTGGTAAGTTTGCTTCAAAGCTTAACCCATTTGTGTTGTCATTTTCCTGTTTAAAGCATTTACATTTTTATTTTCTGTTTAAAGAATTTACATTTTTATTTGCATCTTAGGAATTTACATCATCATATACATTGCATTAACAATAGATCACATTTATTTTAGATTTTTGTTGCTTTTATGATGTATTCAATTACTATTTTTGTATGTTTTTTGCATTTACTAGCTGCATAATAGGGTTGAAAGACTCTAATTTTACTTTTCTAAGTTGGAAAAATATCACAATACTTAAGCATACTCCTATTGTTAAATTCACTTGATGATTCAGATCAAAAGAACTAGGTGAACCCTCCACTATTGGAATCACTTGATGATTCAGGGTGGGTATTAAGTGGTGTATCCGTAAGTTCTTTTGACGAGATTAGTGTTCATGTTCTTGGATTCTATATTAGACAAGTAAAATATGTGTGTTTTCAATATTGAGTGAACACAATATATAACATCAAATCTTAAAATGAATCACATGCTTTGCACATTTCACAATAAACAATAGTGAGTATGATTCCATCACCAACCATTGTTTGAGATATGGTGACGATGGGCTTCATCTCCATATTTCAATCTCTACCCATAGCAGCCATAGTCACCCATGAGTAAATTTTTTGTATTTTATCATCAGCGAGAATCTCATTTTATGTTTGGCCTTAGATTTCACCTTGCATAGTAGTTTAGTTTAGCATATCTACAACACACAAACCCACAAAAAAAATCTATTACAAATCATAGGGTTAAATTGCTTGTTTGATTTTGTGTGTTCATCTCATCCATTCATCACTCCATTCACCCTATCTCAATACACTCAATAAAAAAACTAGGGCTTAAAATAATATTGTCAACACACTTTAATTATGCAACAAATTTTAACTTGACTCGCAAACATTTAGTTATAGTTGAGTCATCGTCAATTTCATCATCATCCATTTCAAAAACTACAATAGTTGCAACATCTAGTTCCATAATCTACATCTTAGGTTACGATACTTGTACCACAAATTTAACATCCAATACAATTCAAAAAATGTACCAAGAATCCTACAAAACTCTCTCACGACTACATGATGGTTTCAGAATCATATGCAACCATTTTTCAAAGGCTTTATGAAGCACAAGATATTCTACTTCCAAAAAGTAAATCAAAAGATCCTAACAAGCCACATGGAAAATATTATAATAAGTATTTTTATTGTCCCTATCCTCAACAAGCAAGCTATGACATCAACAATTTCTATGCATTTGAATACATTCTCCAATATCTTATTGATAGGAAAGTATTTCCCACAAACGGTTTATTCAACCCATCTGATCAGGATATTGGTACCAAATCAATCATCAAGAATATTATGCATTCTCAGGATATCACATCCTCCTAGTCACTCACATCATAAATCATCAAGCATATTTGGGATTCTCAAGATATTGCATCCTTCCAGTCACTCACATTATCAAAAATCAAGCATATTTGGGATTATCAGTATATCGCATTCTCCCAGTCACTCACATCATCAATCATCAAACATATTGGGGATTCTCAGGATATCACATCCTCATAATCATTCACACCATAAATAATCAATCAAATTGGGGATGCTTAAGGTATCATATCTTTCCCATACAAAAACAAATCTCCAAAGGAACCAAAATTCCTTTGGTCACATTTCAAATTCAAAAGGCTCCAAAGGTACTGTAACACCTTTGGTCACACTTCAACTCAAAAATATCCAAAGGTACCTGATCTCTTTGGTCACATATCAATTTCAAAAATATCCAAAGAAACCAAAATCTCTTTGGTCACATTTCATTTCCAAAAATATCCAAAGGTACCTAATCCCTTTGGTCATATCTCAATTCTAAAAAGCTCCAAAGGAAACAAAATCCCTTTAGTTACATCTCAATTTCAAAAATCTCCAAAGGAACCAAAATCCCTTTGGTCACATATCAATTTCAAAAATCTCTAAAGATACCTAATCCCTTTGATCACATTTCATTTCCAGAAAGCTCCAAAGGTACCTAATCCATTTGGTCACATCTCAATTTCAAAAAGATCCAAAGGAACTAAAATTCCTTTGGTCACATCTCAATTTCAAGAGGCTCCAAAGGAACCAAAATCCTTTGGTCACATACAATTTAGAAGGATCCAAAGGTACCAAACTCCTTTGGTCATATTTTAGTTCAAAAAAGAAGAAAAAAATCTCTACATTTTGTCATTTGTATTTATATGTGTTGCTTGCTGCTATTCGATTTCACAAGATTCAAGGAGCACATAAGCTTACCAAGCTAGGTGGAGTAGAAGAACTCGATCCATCAAAAATCATAAACTTAAAAGTATTCCATGCTTATTGTGATTTATATATATGTATATATACATGGCTAATGCACAAAAACCACATTGCATTTTACACATTCCATTTCACACATTGCATTTCACACATTACATTTTCCACATGGTATTTTACACATTGCACTGCAAACATTACATTTCACAATTTTCACTTCACAAATTGCATTTAACACATTACATTCACCTTCACACATTTCATTCACCATATTAGGGGTCATTTATTCATTTTATACAATAATTGGTCTAGTACAGTTTTCTTGCCTTAATCAAGGGCACCTTCAAATCATCATCCATTTTATTGCACCATTCTAAATTATCCTTTGCAAAACCACATTTCCATAATCCCTAGGTTTTTTTGATCACTAAGCCACTTCTAGTGTTTCTAGAAACCTCCAATAAATGTCAAGTTTTCTTTAGGACCAAGACATATTTTCACTAAGAAAATCTTAAGTTATAGGAATTGAATCTAAAACTCTTGAACCAAAAACAATCACATATCTTAAAAAAAACTTATTTCAAAGAGATAATACCATTATTGGGTTGAACCTCAAAGTAAAAATGGTAATCCTTGCTTTTCCCATAATGCACATAGTCCAAAAATAAAAAACAATGGTCTTCACCACTATCACAATCATTTTCCAAACAAAAGATAAAGTAGTAAGGATAGGATAAAATTATAATCACACTATGCTTGAGAATCTGATTCTCCAAAGCTTTAAATATTTAACACATCACACACCAAAAATCCTCAAGTTGTAAGGATAGAACTACATTTTATGTCATATGATTAGGTATTCCAAAACCCCAAATCGTAGAGATCATATTCTTAGACTATGGAGCTAATATCCATCGGGGCTATAGATGCTTGACTGGCAGTGGAACATGCTCATGCATGGTGAAACATCTCTCTTGAAGAGATATATAATCACACATAAGGATAATATAGCTTCTTGATCTTCTCCATAATAGGTTTAATTTAAATTTACTCAATATGGGTTAATGAACTCACTTGCACACATACTAGTTTTTTATTACTTCGAGTCATTACCATGCTCATGCTTTGGTAATTGAAAATTCATTGTACACACATTTGGTCCTAGAGAAATTAGAAAATATTTAGTGAGTTTGTTTGATATCACTAGTAGGTTTGAGTCTCTACAAAATAGTCAGTTTTCCATATCAACATCCATATCTTCTTCCATATAAAAATCCATATCATTACATGAGTCTTCCATTTCACATGCCACCATTTTCATACCCTTGATTAAGCAACAATGCTATATATGGTCAATAAAAATATAAACTACGAATGATCATTAGTGCATTAATTCATTTTCATTCATACATATTAGCATTGCATTATCATCCATCACACATAGACATTCACACAAGAGCATAACACAAAATTAAAATCCATGTATATATAAATATCACATGTACAATGAATACCCGAAGGCTATATACAATGGAGCGATAAGGCTCATATGCAAAAAATTGCATCTAAGTACTATCTAACACCTATAAGAGGAATCCTATGACCCGAAGGAACCCTATAAATAGAGCCACTATACCTAGACTCACTTTGCCTAACATACCCAAATGTGGATAAGGAGAGTGTATCTAGTAGCCCAATGTGGTGCTCCATTAATTGATCCTACAAAATCTAGATATATCCATCTTGAAACCAAAGGTGTCATACATCATATATTTTATTATGATCCCTATCAAGTAGATCTACCTAGATCCTCAAAATCCTATCCTCACCTCCACTTGTAGCCATCCATACCTCTAGCTTCACATGTAGCTAAGCTATATCTGCATCCCAAGCCGCTATCTCCATAACCCAAGTCACTATCACTATGTCCTACTCTATAATCAACTACCCTAGCCTCACCTAATCCTCCTTGCTCTAATCTAGAGGTCCCTCTAAAACCTCCTCTATATCATCTATGCAATCTCCATCACCTCCAATCCCTAGAGCCTACTCTGATGTATCCCTTACCTGCCTCCTACTTTTATATCGAAGGCATATTCGACATATAGAAACTTCATATACCTCCTCCACCTTAGCCTCTACCTCATCATCATCACCATTTTCCTCATCCACTACCAGATTTAGTACCCATGGTGGCTATGAAGTAAACCATACATTGTACTTTGTAATAGTCCTTGCATCATCCACATCAAGGAGATCTATCTCCTCATCATCCTCATAGGTCACCCTTCATACCTCAACACAAGACCAGTTTCATCATGATGATGCTTATTGTAGACACCTAAAACATGTCATATCGATACGAATACTCATATGGGACATGCTAATGGACCATATGAATGATCTTGGATAGCTCTAAGGTGAAGCAGTGGTTTTGACCATTCAATTTTGGTAGAGTTGGCTAACTCAGCCTTAGCCATGATTGACACCCATGGATAATAGATTTGGATGTGCCTCAGAGCCATGGCTAGCATAAAAACTATTTTGGATCCTATTCTGAGCTAATTTCTATTACAATGGGTTGGGCAACAGAGATTCAAATAGTTTTGGGTGGGGAAGCATCGATAAGGTTCCCTCCAACTGATCCAACTGTAAGTTTCTTATTCTTGGCTTCCCCATGAAGCTAGACCAAGGTCTTGAGAGTGCTATAAGACACCCCTCCAAATTTGGGATAACTAGAGATAATTTTTCATTAAAATGTAGAGAAGCTTTACTGAATTGTTTACTCAATTACAACCTTTTGGAGAGAACTAACTTACCAATTATGAATGCATTCGAAGCAATGGAGGTTCCAAAAGACTAAGGAGATCAAGAATCCATAATTGAAACTTTTCCACTGCAAATCAAGTGAATTCAACTACCAATCCATCAAAGGACACTGAGGTGACCCTTGACCATCAATTCATCAAGAAGAATTAGAGATCCAAGCCCAAATTTGGAGAGCAAAAATATTTTCATCTCAACCACAGTTGTTAGATGCAACTAACAGTGCCAGTTGCATTATAGACCCATGGTGAGGGTTTGATCCATGTTTCTCCTTATTTTAGCCTTAGATTTATAGTTTTATGCTTTCATTTAGATATATTAACCATATATTAATCTCATTTGACACATTTTCATGGTTAAATTAGGGATTTAGGATCAAATTTCCTTTATTTCCTTGTTTACATCATTTAGACTAGTTTTCTTGTTATTTCATGCAATTCAAGTTTCAATGGTCAATTAGGATATTTCATAATTAGATTCATGTCTCTTTTTATATGCGTTACTGTAATTTAATTATTTATTGCATAGTTTCATAGATTACATGATTCATTTACTTCCTTTAGCATTCTCTATGCAAGAGTCCTCCAAAAGCCTCATAAAGAGAGGCCACATTTGCTTGTAATAATTTCTTGTTGTTTCTTGAATGCAGGGTTTATAGGATCCATCCATTTGCAAGGCATTCAAGGTAGCATATACCTCTAATCATGGAGAAGAATGTCATCGTTGATCTTGAATAGTTCATGTTCTATTTGAAAGTCTACGAATTACACCACCCCCTCGTTTAGAGGGTCTACAAGATTGTATTAACCGTATCATTTTGAGTATCCCTAAGAGGGACGTATATGTAATTGGATTTGATAATGTTTAATAAAAGGAAACCCCATTTCTTATTTAATTTTCTATTGTAATTTTTTTATGCTTTAATGTTCGATATCAATTGATGCATTAGTTAGGTGTATGCTTTTTGCATGGGTACAGATGGAAATCATAATGGGAGCCCACCATTTTTTTCTATAATTGAATGATTTGCTATGTTTTTTTTATCACTTGTCTTAGTCATGGTTAGAAACCAAGGTGAATAGTCATATTCATGCCTTTCAACCACGGATAACAGTCTCATCCACGGCTATCAACCATAGCTAGTAGAGGATAGAAAAATTACAAACATCAGCTTCTCCATCGAACTTGGACTTCAAGTAAGAGTTAATTCTCTGTGTTTTCTTGTGTCTACCTATATTTTTTTTTATAGTTTGAATGCAATAAAATGACAGGTTAAGTAGAAAACATAGATAAATAGTAAAATAAAAATGCTTATATGCTCTTAGGTTTCTACTAGTCATTGCTAGGAATAGTAAACTTTTGATTTCAATCTGCCCTAGTCTCTAGTAGTCTAGCTTATGTTTTTTCTTGAGTTTACATGTATGAGTCCCAATTAGTGGCCACTACTTCATGATTAGTGTGCATTATATGAATATCATATAGCATAAACTTACATTATCTAAAAGATAAATGTTCTTTTGAAAATAAGCATGTAGGAAAATCATTCGAATGCTCTTTGATGCATTTTATTTCCATGCAAAAGTAAAAATAACCACACACACCATGTAATATCTAAATGCTAGTGAGTTTTATATCTAACCACTAGTAGGGTTCAACGATAATGGTAGTTATTTCCATCTGTTGGTCCAACTCCCTCAATCCTTGTTACTAGACCAATACCAGCTCCAAGAACTGACATAGCCCGTGGAAAATTTGCACGTATCTTTCTTTGGAGAGGTATATCACTGATTGTGGGTGAACAGGGTGAGGACCAAGAGGACTTGTGCTCCCTAACCATGTGTGTAATTCACTACCACACATTATAGGTTGGCTTACATGACCATAAATTTCACTGTCGATTGTCGAGCTGCAAGTATACAGGTGAAAGCCTTAAACTATTGAGTATATCATCAACAATTTCAAACATGATGAGAGTAGTTTAGATTTTTTAACAAATATCAAACACATAAAACTAGTTAGTGCTCACAAACAAAAATTTAAAAGAGATAATCACCATTGTTTGCTTTGTATGCTTTTACATACGAGATAATATAATATCATGGTTAGAACATGGAGATGCCGATCTTGACACAGATATGAGGCTAAATCTGAAGCTCCACCTAATGTACAACACAATGCAGAGAACCCTCAATCATAAGATCCTCCTGTATGACATGTGGTAAGCATCATAGGGGATAAATCTATGCACACAAGTTGTTGTTAGAATACCCCACTTAGGGGAGGCGATGCACATGCCTCACGAAGTAAATCTGAGTATGGAAGATCCCAACATGGGGTCTTCAAACATGGGAGTATATATCATGATCGTACACCTCGTGGATCCACTAGATCCATTGAAGAGTACATAATTGAGGAAGGAATAGTCAACCACTTTTTTCTCATTTGTACTCGAGATAAGGGTGGCTCAAGTCCCCTGTCATTTCAAAATAGACAAGTAGAAAATATTCCCATTCAAGGGTAGGAAGAAAGGGATGCTTCAAGGCACATACCCTCATAGACTTCAAACAAAAATCAACTTGGCAAGTTCACATTTGACATGTCTAAGGTTGGATTCAATGGTACGCCACCACATAAGTTGTGGTGCACTAGGCAATTGGATGGTCTAGATAAATTCTTAGGGTAGATAGGGTATAAGCCCTCATTTGCGCATTCCCATTCTATGAGTTCTCATAGTGGAAGCACACATCGAACCATTAAAGAGCTTGGAGAATTCTCTAAGCGTCCTCATATTATACTTACCCTATCGGTCCATGAGGGCATAAATCACAAACAACACCAAAACACGAATACCATCTACACAAATAAGGGCAAAAGCATGGCAAAAAATTCTATCAAAGGTCACACTGATAAAGCTTCTAGGACAAAGTGAGTACATTAAAGACCGCACACAGTCGATCTTATAGATTGATCATAGAGATTAGTGTCATAACAATGGTAGCAAATTCTCCAAGACCAATTGAAGTATGTCTGCACAGAGCATGAGCACCTTAAAAATAAGGATACTCAGAGATAGATGTTGCTAAGGCAACGTCTTTGCAAGAAACACATGCATAAGCAATGGATCTTTAATAAAAAAGGAGTGTGCTCAGTGAGAGTATCAATTGGATCAGACTAATTTACCCTATCATAGTAAATGTAGGGAGCATACTCATAGATGAGTTGCTTCGTATCCCTATTTTTTCCCTAAACAAATTTAAACTCGTGCTCATAACATGGTCCAAAACATGATGTAGCACCAAGCGCTAGAACATCATGGGCATACACAATATGAAGAAGTTGCAATAGATGATCAAGAACAAGAGTATCCTAAGATATCCCAATTCAAAGTGGAAGATGAGCCTAGTCATCCACCTCGTCTGAAGAAGAATTTACCTCCAAAGGCTCCCCAACGACCTCTCAGAGAAGAGTAAATTCTATCTTTGAAGGCCTATCAGGACTTGGCAGACAAGATTTGGGTTATAGAGAAGCAGGGGGTATTTTATCAAAAACCAACCTTAAGCAAGATTCACAATGAACCTCTATGTTTGTCGGTGCCAATTCCAGTGTATCCCGAGCACTTCAAGATGCTAAAGCTAGATAAGTTTCAAGGTGAGGAAGATGCTCAGGAACACATTACAAGCTTTATGGACATGTGCTTTCATATTGAAAGCAATGATGCTCTATTGCTAATAACATTCATCACAACCCTTTTAGGCCCTACCCAAGAGTGGTTTAATCAAATTAAGAGGCATAGCATAACCTTCTTTGAATAGTTAGCTAATGTGTTTCTTAAACGCTTCTCCTTCAGTGTTAATAATAAGGTGAACTTATCTGATCTAGATGTTTTAATGCAACATGATGACGAGCCAATCATGGATTATGGTAAAATATAGATAAAGATAATGATAAAGTTGCCATTCTCCATTCCAACCACTAAATTGACTCGAATTTTTACCAAGAGTTGTGTGAAGTACATCTCGTTACTACTGCAGTTGCAACAGTATCAAACATTCAAGGAAGCCTTGGCAAACCAAGATAATAGAGGATATCAAGTTATAGGAGGGTAACTTAAAACTTAGGAACAAGAAGTAATGGAATAAAAATAACACCCACAATCAGAAGGAATGGGCCAAGTTGACCCATGTCAACCAAGTGGTGTTAAACCTCCAAAAATGGGATAAGGGGCAACAATAGAATTATAAAGACCAACCTCCATTTGCATGGTATGATCAATGCAATAATAACAAAAAGGGTAATAATAAAGAATAACACCCACCTAACAAATTCACACCTTTATCAGAATTTATGACATTGATATTCCATCAACTATGTGAGGCCAAGACTCTCAACTTACCAGAGATAAAGCTAATAGATCCTAATTATCCCAAGCCAAAGGGGTATAGGGATGATTTGTACTATGCTTTCCATAGGGTGAAAGGACACGACATCGAAGGATGTTTGAGTTTCAAACATGTAGTACAAAACATGATCAAAAGAGGTGAGCTCACTATGGACAACCCTCAGGCTCCAAAAAACTAGAATATGGGGATCTTCAAGAACCCCTTACCAAATCATGAGCCACCGAGGAACAATGCTAGACATGTGAATCAGGTACAGGTGTAACCACCAACTCAAGGATTCATTAGCATGGTTAATATTGTCATGGTACGAGGAAGGTATGAAATACCGAATCCACCTCCAACTATCATTATAGTGCATGCTACACCTCAAAAAAATCTAGCTCATTATATTCTAGGCCCACCTACAAGACCAATGGTGACCATTAGGAGTAGGCTAGTTTAAAGCCTACAAATAACTCCAACAAATTTTTTAATATATGAACTAATTTAGTAGTTTCCTAAGCATAGGGAGATGCTCATGGATATTCTAAGATAAATCAAAGTTTAGTCTTAGGACCTGAAAGTATTTATGAACTTAATAGAACATGTGCAGTAGTGCAGTGAACCAATCATTCAATTCAGTGATCATGATATTAGGACGGTCTCCACTGCTATTACTGACCCAATGCTACATATAATTGTGTGTGTAAATAATACACCATTCAAATAGGTTTTGATTGATATAGGGTCATCAATCAACATAATTACAACCAAGGTATTAATAGATCTAAAGTTGTCAAAGTCACATATTGTATCTTCCACTTTTACCTTGAGAGCATTCAATGATGCACTATGCTCAATGGTAGGTACCATAGGTCTTCCGATTCAGGTTGGACATAATACCATCCCTGTGATGTGTCATGTGATTGAAGGTGCCATGTAGTATAACATACTCTTGGAGAGACCTTGGATTAGATAAATGTGTTGTGTTTCGTCGATCTTACATCAGTGTATAAAATATATACATGACGGACAAGTTCACATGGTACCTTCGGATGAAGATCCATTCAAATATGTAAATTTAGTTGATTTACTAGGGGATTTCATTCTCCCTTAAATGCATTTGGATATACGGTTGATTCCGCCTATTAAAAATCCATAAGATAAACTCAAAGGAGTGTATACGGGACCTTCTACGGTAGCCCCACAGCCATCAGAGCACACAACAACTTCAACTAAACCTACGACATCCAAAATGCCTAGGAATAACAAGAAGCTGAAGATAGTTATGGGCAACAAAGAGTCAAATCAAAAGCCCAAAGAAGCAAATATTGAGGGTCTCACTCCCATGGATGAAGAGAACACTCAAAATCAAGTCGAGGAGGTACCTCAGCCTACCTCACCTGCATCATCAATAGGGTCATCTGTACTGTAGGTGACCATACATTTGGTTAACCCTGAAGTAGTAGAATATATCGTGTAGAACATGATATTCATGCTATTTATCAAAACTGCATAGGACATGGGCAGATATCAACTGCATAATTTTCCTATGGGAATAGTGATACCACTCGGGATGTCGCCCCAACCAAACAAACTTCATATATGGAGGGCTAGAAAAATTGGCAAATCGCATACCCATAGGTGAGGATGATGATGAACCATTCATGGTGAATGTTCATTATTTTTCTAAACCTGAATTCACCTTGCACTACTTCAAACATTACCATTGGCATGGTTACGATTTAGGCTTATTTGAATAGGGGTGTAGAGTTCCCATAGAACCACAGTATCAGCCACCAACTGATAGGTTTGGGTTAGGCTAGCATATCTGAGAATGAGATGAGCTCCTAGCAGCATATTTAGATCATATAAACCTCAGTTTGGGGGATGATCTGTATTGGAACCCGTATCATCCTAACTCTTATTATCTACAAGGGGGAAATAGGCTAGTAACTTATTTCTCAAAAGTACCACCAGAGATATATCATGAATACATCACAGTAGAGGTAGATCAAGGAGACAATCCAAGAGCCAACTTAGACAAAGAAATTTGTGAAGCTATCGATGACATAGGCACGCATATCTATAATCCGAACATAGTAGAGTCCATTGTTGAAAGTGATGGACCATATTTCGATTTTGGAACAGATGATGATGAACTCTCCTCACACAATGAATGATATGAGGATGAAACTAAGTTGGCCTACATAGCCCCTCTAAATTTATGTTATCTATTACCAATGGAACAAATGGGTGAGACTAAAGAATACTTCATGGTCGATAGCGACTGAGGATGAAACATAATGGGCCTACCTAGGGCCTCATCTTGCTAATCACCCAATTCTTATCAACTATAGTGAGGGAATCATATACGATAGTGATAACGAGGATGAGACTGAGAAATCTTATCTCAAGCCTCATTATTTACATTATCATCATGAATTGGTTGACATCAATGAGATGTATCGGAGAGTATCTTGGCCCATAACTTAGATGGATATAACCCAATTTGGATATGATTTATCATATAGTCTTATTTGATCCATCAACTTACATGGAGCTCCTTGAGCCTAATGATCTCACTTTTGAGTCTATTCATAGGCTAGATCTAGAGATCCTTATACCCCCAGAGCCACATATTGGGTATAATAATAACACAGATAAGGTAGAGTCACACACACGTGGTCCTAGATATCTAATCCACTCCATCAATATGATCTCCATTGATTTGACCACTCCACTTCACAATCCATCCAAACCATTGTGTTTGAATGTAGATGTTATTGATTGGGATCATGCTAAATCACCACTGGAGCCTAAATATTTCTTCCCAATGAAGAAATTTTGCAACCTTTTTACTTTGTGTCAGGATGTACACATGATGTTTATCACATTGATTAAAATTCCTATGTGGAACCTTTAAACCTAGCCGATGACATCCACTTGATTCCTACACCTCACCAGCATGACGAGGGATCACACATGTCAGTAGAGGAGACATTCAATGTGGATATCAGTAATGATCCCACTAATCCTAAGAAGGTAAAATTTAGAGAGAGTCTATCTCCTGATGAGCATGCCATACTCATCCCTCTACTGAAAGAGAGACCTGATATTTTTGCTTGGACATACAAGGATATGTCAGTACTAGTTATGAAATTAGTTACTCATAACGTTTTTCTAGATCCCTCTAAAAGGCATGTCAAGAAGAAACTTAGCAAGATGCATCCAACTATCACTTTAGTGGTTAAATATGAGCTACATAAGTTGTTGGATGTAGATTTCATTATCTCCATCGACTATCCAGAATGGGTATCAAACATGGTACCTATAGGAAAACCTGATGGAAGGATCCGTATCTGTATGGATTTCAAAGACCTCAACAAGGCAACACCAAAGGATTCATTTTCATTGCCCAATATAGATGCTCTTGTAGATGCAACTACGGGTCATGAGATGCTCTCCCTTATGGACAATTTTTTTTGTTACAATTAAATTTAGATTAAAGCTGAGGACAAGCACAAAACCACATTTACAACACCATGGGGAACATTTTTCTTTAAAGTTATGCCATTCAGCCTTTAAAATGTTGGTGCAATATATCTGTGAGCCATGACATACATTTTTTATGACTACATGCATAAGATATTGAAATATTATATCGATGACTTATTGGCAAAGTCATTATTGCATTATGAGCATGTCAAGGTCCTGAGGAAGGTCTTCGATCACCTGATAGAGCATAATGTTAGGTGGAATCCTAGGAATTGCGTATTTGGCATAACTTCATGAAAGTTCTTGGGATTCATCATTTCAAAATGAGGCATCGAAGTTGACCCAAAGAAGGTCAAGACCATATTAGAAATGTGTCCTCCTAAAAATATCAAAGAATTAAGAAGCCTTCAGGGAAAAGTAGCATCTATAAAGTGATTTATCACACAACTATCAGAAAAATGTTAACCCATGAATCAACTGCTACACAAATGGGTCCCATTCAACTAGGATGAGGATTGTCAAGTGGCCTTCACTAAAATCAAGCATTACCTGGAAACGCTACCAGTGCTAGCTCCACCAAGACCAAATATGCATTTTTTACTATATATATCGGTGACCAACTTTGTATTGGGAACCATGTTAGCCCAAAAGAATGTGCAAGGCAAAGAGCAAGTGATTTATTACATCAGTTACACCTTGGTGAGTTGTAAGCTTGGTATGTATACATGGAGAAGTTATGTTTAGTAGTAGTATTCACATGAATAATTTGCATCATTATATGTTAAGTCATATGATGTACATGATATCCAAATAAAATCCTTTGTAGTATATGATGAGAAAGACATATCATAATACACGTACTGTGAAGTGGATCATGCTATTGACAGAATTTGAATTGGAATTCATCATCCAAAATTCCATCAAGGGACATGTCATTGTTGATCAACTGGTAGAGGTGCCTCTAGAAAATAGTAGGCCTCTCATCATAGATCTTCCTAATGATGCAAGATAACAAAGTTGATATGACTATGTTCTTCGATGGTTCAAAGTGTGAGCAAGGGGGTGGTGTAGGAATTGTATTTTTTCACACCACAAGGTGCTCCAATGCCCTTGTCATTTAAGCTGTACTTTCCTTGTACCAACAACAATGTTGAATACAAAGCTCTAATATTGGGCCTCCAACCAACTATCACCATGAATATTAAATGATTAAACATATTTGGTGATTCCCTTCTCATAGTCAACCAAGTGAAGGGAATTTTTCAATGTAGGTGTCCCATCTTGAAAGCTTACAATGATCTTGCTGAAACTTATCTAGCCCATGTAGAGTGGTATGACATCGAGGCAATCCCTCGTTTTTTGAACAGATTCATTGAAACTATGGCATATTTGGGATACTTAATCCCTTAGAATCCATAGGCTAAATTTACTACCATTCATGTAAATATGCTATCGCATGCCATGATACGGCGTTTAGCTTTTGATATTAAGGAATCAGTCAACATGATTCATATAGAATCAAACTAGGAGTGGTTCTATAGAGCCAGATAATTTATCAAGGAGGCATCCTGGGGTCTTTGATCTTGCAAGGTCATACAGGGAATGGCTTCACCATTCACGACAATTTTATATCCCATTATGCATTCATGCATAGTGAAACACTAGGGGAACAAATCATCTTGACATTTGAGGTAGAAGCTTATTAGTATTGGATGTCACAATTACATGACTTCCTCAAGATTGGTTTAATCCTATAGGGATTGTCACATGCCATGAAGTGCACATTCAGATAGAAAGTGACAAAGTATGTCTTGCTTGGAGACATCTTGTATCATCGAAGCTACGATAAAATTTTTCTTAATAGTCTTGAGCCCCAAGAATCAGCTTGGGTAATTTTGCAAGCTCATGATGGTACATGTAGTGGCCATTTTAGTGGCATGGCCATTTTCAAGTGTATCCTTTGAATGGGTTATTATTGACCCACTATGGAGAAGTATTACACCGCGTATGTCAAGAAATGTGTAAAATGTTAGCATCATACTAATCTTACATACTTGCCATCACAGGCATTATAGCCCATTCAAGCGGTTTGGCAATTTGCTCAGTGGGGTCTCGATCTAATTAATAAGATATCCCCTTTGTCATTAGACCAACATACATTTATTATAATATCTACTGAGTATTTTACAAAGTGGGTGGAAGTAATCCCTCTAACAATGACAACTATAATAGTATTGTAGAGTTTATACTTCACAATATCATTAATCATTTTGGTATACCATCCAAGATAATCTCAGATAATGGAACATTATTTAAGAACAAAATTGTAAGGGATTTGACGTCCACGTACAATATACAACATAGTTTTGCAACTCCATATTATCTGTAGGTAAATAGGTAAGCTAAAGCTTTAACTAAGATAGTGGTAGCCATATTGAAAAATATAGTACAAGAAAACCACAAATATTGGCACATCTAGCTACCCCTTGCATTATGGGCTTATAGGACAAGCATTCAGATACCCACTAGGTCAACCCCATTTTTGTTGGTATATAGCATTGATGCCATTATGCCCCTAGAGTTGGAAATTCCAATGCTGCATGTCGCATTGAAATATTTCATCGATGATGACACTGCACGACAAGATTACCTTGATCAATTAATGCTTCTTGATGAGCATCGCATGAATGCCCTTGAGCATATCCACATTTATCAAGAGCAAAATATTACAATAGTAAGTTCCACTTGAGAGACTTTAAGGCTGGTGATCTTATGCTGAAAGAGAACCAACAGAACTCAAACCTGCAACCGCACTTGCGAGATAAATTTACGGCTAACTGGTTATGTCCTTACACCATTTTAGAATATATTGGACCTGGAACATATTACTTGACATCACTTGAAGGTGTTGAAGATCCTGAACCTCTCAAAATCCTTCATCTTAAAGTGTTCCATGCATAATAATTCAAAAACTTAAAAATATGGAAAATTTCAAAATCCTTAAAAATTCAAAAAGTAATAAAATCTAAAAACATTGCATTTCATTTACATCATGCATTTCATTTTGCACAAGCATGTCACTTAACTACATTGCATTAGGGATTTTCATCCATTGCACTTGCATTAGGATAGGTTGTGTTTGCAATCTTACAAATGACACCACGTTTGTATTTCAATCATGCATCTATGCATTATCATCATCATCAATCACCCTTGTGAGTAATTGTGTTTCTCAACACAACCCCTCCTATTGCTATGAAGAATATAATAGGGTTTTTTGGTCATTCAGAAATACCTAGTGGTCTTCTCAAGAGTTTGAAGAAATATTACTTTGCTTTTGAGAATGAGGTCTAGTTATGATAGCACTTAGCATATTAGAATCCCATCACTAATCAATAAACTAAAAAAAATCCTAATTAGGACAAGGGAAGATGAACACTATGAAGCGGTCCTAGCCATCATAAGTGAAAGGTTTTATTACTTGCTCATCTGTGATGAGCAGTGGTCTAGAGTAGAGGTCATTGGAAAAAGGACAAGTTCCTCTCCTACCTAAAGAGATCCCTTGCTTACATCAAAAGGAGAAAAATCCTAGAGTCAAATCCTATCCCTTGCTCTTTAAAAAAATAATAATAATAATAGAAAAGGAGTTATTACAAAATAAACAGTGATTTTTATCACTACTTATGAGAGAGTATCCCAATAAATTGATGAAAATAATGGGATGAATTTGAATCCCTAGAATGATCAATATTGAAATCCATGGAGTGATCCCTAATACAAAAATGGGTTGAATGAATCCTGCCTAACATTGGGGTAGGTCTAGCAAATCATAGATGAGCTAGCTTTAGGTGCTTTGTATTGCCTAGTAGTCTAGTCCAACTAAAATTCAAACCTAGAATCAGGTGAGCATGTGGTGATCCCCATTACAACAATGGGCTAAATGAATCCTTCCTGGCAATGAGGTAGTATTATGTCTCATCAAAAATATTCATTTGCACACATAGGGGTAATGAATAATTGGGTCTATCCTAGAAAAATATTTATCTTTTAGAAGTCTAGTATAGTCATTATACAACTTTTGATAAGTCAACTAGGGTGTTTGAGTCTCATGGAAAACCTCAAAAATTCCCAAATAGCAACTCATCTCAATCAATCAATTATCAACTTGTTTTTATGAGATTTTATTGGTTAACGAGTGTTCATAACATGTGTTAGATACCGGATGGATATCAGCAATAATATTCACATGGCCACTGACTATATTTTGCATATTCTATTAACTTACAAAAACTTACATTTTATTGCACATATGGATGTTTAATTGATTAATTATTATGACAAAACATATAAATTATATTTCATGATTATCATACACTCTGTGGTATCATCCATTATATTTTTAACTCATATTGCATTCATACATTATGTTTTAAGGGATTAAAACATTCATATTCATTTACATTAGATCATCATCATGTAAATTATGTACTTTCATTCATCATATCATATCAACATGGAATAAATGCATACAAGTAAATCAAATTAAACATGCATTTAACATAAAAATAGTGCATCCATATGCATACATCATAGTAGTCCATCTACACATCTAGATCACAATATCTAGTCATAGATCCATCATCTAGCTAGTGCATGTCATCCATACATCACATCATATAACATCAAATCAACATACAATATAAGCATTGCATCCATATGCATCTCATAAACATAAAATAAATAAATCTACACATATAATGAGTCATAAATCAATATCTGATCATATATATATATATATATATATATATGTATGTATGGTGTGTGTGTGTGTGTGTGTGTGTATGTGTGTGTCAAAAACAGATTACATGAGGTATATGTCCAAAATTCCCGTAGGCTACAACTGTGTAGGTCCTTGATATTACACTCAAAAATGGTATAGAATCTATCAAGATATGTGCTAGAAAGCACTTGCATCCCCAGTTTATGAGGCTCCTCCATCACCTCCACCCTCTCATTGAGTCCACTTGGAGCTAGAATTGATGGATCTCTATGACCTGTGAGTCCTATTATGGGGTTGTGCTGATGACTACCCTATCTCTCGTGTCTTGGGTCCCTGCAGTAGTAGTCCTCTCTAGCACCTCACCCCAAAGTAGTATAATATCTCTCTCTAAGAGAGTGATGCAGGCCACATATGAATAATATTACATGTTATCCTCCTAAATGAGGACATGCAATCTCCAGATCTCTGCACCCAAATCTAAACCTACCAATCCTGATACATCTGGAGCCACAAGAATATCCTGTGGAGTTGAGGGCTCACCTTGTGCACTCCTCGCTAGATCCCTCTCATGAGTCTTAAGTTATATCTAAGACTATGTGAGATCTCACTCAAGTGTCATCTTCTCCAGATCTGTAATGGCACTCACAATCTATGCTAGGTGGAGAATCCTCTTCTCCTTGTAGCCATGCCACTGCTCCTATCCCTATCTTACCTAATCTTACATGTCTCTCAACTATGCCTGTAGAGTAGCCACGAAAGTGTCCCTCTCTAGGATCTATGTCTGAATGATCCCCACTCATTTTTATAAGCTAGAAACCTATGCCCTAAGATGGGTGATCTCACTATCAGGCTCTACCTCTGCATCGATCTCCTCCTTCGCTTAGGGCTCCTCCTTAGCTACAACCTCACCCTATATGACCTTTCTTCACTAGTGCACTCTTCACCCATGAGGATCTACACTCTCTATATGTACCTCCTATGCCTTTTATCTTACCTCACCATATATAGGTCTACCTAGGGGGTTGTCACCCTGCCACAACTAGGTAGTCCACAAAGTGTCATAGTCTGTTATAGTACCTACATCCTCCAGTATAGACTCCTAAAATTCATTGTCCTCATCTCCTAGTGGAGTAACCTAAGGCCATTCCAAATACCTATCTTCTTTAATATGATTGTAGATATTCATAGTAGGAGGGATATCCTGGCAACTCCTAAACTACTTGGTCACATGGGAAAAGTATAATAACTCTCGTATCTTAGGCTTGAACTTGAGAATCCATCTATCATAGTGAATCCTTCTCAGGTATCCATCTGCCTTTGACCATGTTGTGCAATCCATTAGGGTCTCCATAGCACCTATCCAAGTTGTAGTCATGCAATCTGATCAATATAGTACTACAAATCTCTTACTTGATTCCTACTCCTAAACCCCTCAACTTCTCAAGGCCAACAATTAGCATAGCACTAGCTCTCCTCAACAATATCAGTAATTCAAAGAGGTAGTGGTATGGGATGCTCAACTATGATGTACTACCACACCTATATCTACAATAGAATACTACAACCAATACCCACATGGGTCCTCCATGTGATCTGGTATAGCTCATCATAGAGCTATGTAAATAGGTTACTCCCCCAAGATAGGATCAATGGCTCTTCAGTGCTATTCACTAGAACATCTTATGTCCTAGCCAAGATATTCCAAGGGAATCTCACTCTTAATGTATTTGGAAGCACAATCTAAACTATCAAGTGCATGAGCACAACTTCCAACCATGAGAAGACATTCACATGGTACCAGTCCTTGATGTGGACCCCATCATGGTCTAAATCTGCATTTGCTACTACACTCTGAGTTCCAAAGATCTATCAAAATATAGCATCCTTTGCCTTTGTGGGTGAAGATGTGATGGCCTCACCATCAATAAAGATTTAAAATATGTGGTAGACATCCTCCAAAGTAACATCGATCTCACCTGTGGGCAGGTGAAAGGTGTTGGTCCTTGCATCCCATTGATAGGCCAAATCGGTCATGTAAGCCTAATCGGCTCTAATTGATGGTAATTATACCACATAAAAAAATCTAATGGCTCTAAACCAGGACCAATCAATGTCATTTAGGACATTGTAAAAGGTATGAAGGATGTCTAATTCCCTCACCCTCACGATCAAATTCTAAAGAGAGACATAAATAATATACATAAAATCAATCAAAAACATTAAAAAAATGACCTTAAAACATCAAACAATTTTAAAAAATCTTCAAAAAGATAAAAACATTCACAAATGCATGCAAAAAAATTCAAAAAATCAATATTGCATTTCAAAAGAAATCAATAAAATCAATTATATCAGTCAAAAACTCAGAAAAATAAAAAAAATTGGGAAATTTCCTAAAGTCGGCTAACCACGGCTCGGACCCACGGTTAGTGGTAAAGGTAAAAATTCTAACTGTTGGGATTTAAATCCTACCATATCTGACAACCATGTCCCAAAATTAGCCAATTGGGAACTATGGCTGCCACCTACGGCTAAGCATAGTGACCTTTTTAGGGTCACGTCCCATCTCAAAAATCCAAAAAAAATTAACAACCCACCCATCTCATCTAACCTAGTTTAACCCTAACTATGGTATGGTTTGTTACAAGAATTTTAGTGAGATTCAATTAACCCATTAATTAATGTGGTTCATTTTAATTGGGTAAATGAAGTGAGAGAGTTGTAGTGCTACCTTCCCAGCATTGGCTCTGTCGCTAGTGGATGCATCCATCAGGTCTGCCATGTGGGTGTTTCGTGAGGTTTGTGGTAGCATTCTATATTAGAAGTTTAATATCACCTTTGAAAGCTCTCAGTTTGTAGGTTGGCAATTGGAAAATAATGACTTTGAAAATTATAGATTTTATTTTATATTTTCCATTTTTCCCTTGATCACGCTTGGCAACCATGGGCACAAAATTAGATATTTTCGACCGTAGGTCAGAGCTACGACTAATAAAATTGTAAAAATTGGCTACGGATGACAAGCGCAGATAGCATACAACAATAAATGCCCTCAAAATTCAACCATGAATGGCTTTAAAATGCAAAATAATAAATTTCTAATGGATCAAAACCCTCAAAATTTTCAAAATAACAAAAAAATTCAAATAACTTAAAATTCAAATGTGTCTCGTATCCAATTATTTACCCTATACACTTGGCGGTTGCATCGACTTGTGATCCATGCACTTCGGCAATATGAGTAAATTACCATAAAGCCATTTGGGATAAATTATTCATTATGGAATTGATATGCTTCACTTCAACCCCTAATAAGGCCTAGACGATTGGATTGCTCCACGGGAATGAGGTATTCATCTCAATGCTTCTATGAAATTTTTAGAAGATCATAAAACATGATGATTCAACATAAGCCTAATTGGAATCGCTATCATCTTGATTCCCCAAGAATGCCACAGCGGTCGGACTGCTCCAAGGGATAGAGATGTACAATTACTATTAATAGTTGCAATCATGGCTGAATTAAGCCTTGCCAAGTATATCAAAGTGCTAAAACCTTAAATTGGTCAAATCACTTATTGTGATCAAGTGATTCATCGCTTCATTTAATTTTCCTACTCTCATTGACTCATTACTTGAGGGGGTAGTCATTATATCAATTATCATAATCAAATTCAATAGGATATCACTTGATCTTGTCAAATTGTGTTCGTCTTACGAATCATTTCCAAAGACTATCATAATCTTACCCTTTGTTGGGGTAAAAAGCAACTATGATAGTTAGGTTAGTAGCTCTCCACTTATCGATACTATTGTAGCATTGAAGCTACTTGATTGCTATTAGACCTTGCAAAATATTTTTCAAATTTAAGCCTTCCCTCAGTTGGAAGCAATGATTCTAATATGTGTGCCCTTTGGTAGGACTAGGCATCTAATATTGATTAGATCAATGGTCATCATTCAACCTATGACATAATTTTAAGACATCTATTTTTGCTCAACGGTGTTCATTCTCATAATGCATCTCAAAAGGGGCATTTTTAGACACCTAAAATACGTCATGTCAAGGTGACTACTCATATAAGACATTTTAACATACCATATGAATGATCTTGGATAGCTCCAAGGTGAAGTAGTGGTTTTAACCACTTAATTTGGGTAGAGTTGGCTAACTCAGCCTTAGCCATGACTGACACCCAGGGCTAATAGAGTTGGCCATATGCCTCAAAGCTGTAGATAGCATCAAAACTATTTTGAATCC